>WNWK01000185.1:0-682861 GCA_009830355.1 Cherax destructor | reverse complement strand
GGAGAGCAAAGTTACTAGTTATGGGTGATTTCAATCACAAAGAGATTGATTGGGAAAACCTAGAGCCCCATGGGGTCCTGAATCATGGAGAGCCAAATGATGGATGTGGTACTGGAAAACCTCATGCATCAACATGTTAGAGACACTACCAGAGAGAGGTGGGGATGATCCAGCAAGACTGGACCTAGTATTCACCTTGAGTAGTTCGGACATCGAGGATATCACGTATGAAAGGCCCCTTGGAGCTAGTGATCATTTGGTTCTGTGTTTTGATTATATAGTTGAGCTACAAGTGGAGAGGGAGCAGGAATAGGAAGGGAGAAACAGGAAACTACAAAAGGGGACTACACAGGCATGAGGAACTTCCTACAAGACGTTCAGTGGGAGAGAAATTGGCAGGAAAACCAGTAAAAGAAATGATGGAATATGTGACAACCAAATGCAAAGAGGCAGAGGAGAGGTTTGTCCCCAAGGAAACAGAAGTAATGGGAAGACCAGAACGAGTCCTTGGTTCACCCAGAGGTGTAGGGAGGCAAAAAGTAAGTGTAATAGAGAATGGAAAAGTACAGAAGACAAAGGACCCAGGAAAATAAAGAGATTAGCCGAAGAGCCAGAAACGAATATGCACAGGTAAGAAGGAGGCTCAGCGACAATATGAAAATGATATAGCATCAAAAGTCAAGTCTGACCCGAAGCTGTTGTATAGCCACATCAGGAGGAAAACAACAGTCAAGGACCAGGTAATCAGGCTGAGAAAGGAAGGTGGGGAGTTCACAATAAACGACCAAGAGGTATGTGAGGAGCTCAACATGAGATTTAAAGAAGTATTTACACAGGAGACAGGTAGGACTCAGGAATTCAGAATAGGAGGTATACCAACAAGTGCTGGATGAAATACACACAACCGAGGAGGAGGTGAAGAAGCTGCTATGTGAACTCGATACCTCAAAAGCGGTGGGACCGGACAACATTTCTCCGTGGGTCCTTAGAGAGGAGCAGAGATGTTGTGTGTGCCACTAACACAAATCTTCAACACATCCATTGAAACTGGGCAACTACCTGAGGCGTGGAAGATGGCAAATGTAGTCCCAATTTTAAGAAAGGAGACAGACACGAGGCATTAAACTACAGACCTGTGTCACTGACGTGTATAGTATGCAAAGTCATGGAGAAGATCATCAGGAGGAGAGTGGTGGAGCACCTAGAAGACACAAGCTTATAAACGACAACCAGCACGGTTTCAGGAAGGAAAATCCTGTGTCACAAACCTACTGGAGTTTTATGATAAGGTAACAGAAGTAAGACACGAGAGAGGGTGGATAGACTGCATTTTTGGACTGCAAGAAGGCGTTCGACACAGTTCCTCACAAGAGGTTAATGCAAAAGCTAAAGGATCAGGCACACGTAACAGGAAAAACACTGCAATGGATCAGAGAATATCTGACGGGGAGGCAACAACGAGTCATGGTACGTGACGAGATGTCAGAGTGGGCACCTGTGACGAGTGGAGTTCCACAAGGGTCAGTCCTAGGACCTGTACTGTTTTTGGTATATGTGAATGACATAACTGGAAGGATAGACTCAGAAGTGTCCCTGTTTGCAGATGATGTGAAGTTAATGAGAAGAATAAAATCAGTCGAGGATCAGGCAGGACTACAAAGAGACCTGGACAGGCTGCAAGCCTGGTCAGTAACTGCTCCTTGAATTTAACCCTGCCAAATGCAAAGTCATGAAGATCGGGGAAGGGCAAAGAAGACCGCAGACAGAGTATAGTCTAGGTGGCCAAAGACTGCAAGCCTCACTCAAAGAAAAGATCTTGGGGTGAGTATAATACCGAGCACATCTCCTGAGGCACACATCAATCAGATAACTGCTGCAGCATACGGGCGCTGGCAAACCTAAGAATAGCGTTCAATACCTCACTAAGGAATCATTCAAGACTCTGTATACCATATACGTCAGGCCCATACTGGAGTATGCAGCACCGGTTTGGAACCCACACCTGGTCAAGCACGTCAAGAAATTAGAGAAAGTGCAAAGGTTTGCAACAAGACTAGTCCCAGAGCTAAGGGATTGTCCTACGAAGAAAGGTTAAGGGAAATCGGCCTGACGACACTAGAGGACAGGAGGGTTAGGGAGACATGATAACGACATATAAAATACTGCGAGGAATAGATAAGGTGGACAGAGACAAGATGTTCCAGAGAGGGACACAGAAACAAGGGGTCATAATTTGGGAAAGTTGAAGACTCCTATGAGTCAAAGGGATGTTAGGAAGTATTTCTTCAGTCATAGAGTTGTCAGGAAGTGGAATAGCTTAGAAAGCGACATAGTGGAGGCAGGAACCATACATAGTTTTAAGACTAGGTTTGATAAAGCTCATGGAGCAGGGAGAGAGAGGACCTAGTAGCAATCAGTGAAGAGGCGGGGCCAGGAGCTATGACTCGACCCCTGCAACCACAAATAGGTGAGTACACACCACACACCTACACCTACCTACCTTTTAGCATGGAACTGTATTTTCTATAACCTTAGATAGGTTGCCTTAGTGATAAAATAAATTTCATTATGTTAATTTTAGCAAGGTGACATAAAGCTGCTAAGTCTACGTACAAAAGTTGTGTTCTGACATTTACAGAATGACAGACTTGCACAGTTGAAAGTGCAGCGTCATGGGTGTAATGGCGTGAGCATCATGTTAATGATTCAGTGTGTCTCCTCTTGTAGAGTAGAAGAGAAGACTCCGCGCAACAAACTTTATTTTAGGGACAACTCTTCGATCAGTGCAGAGCTTATGAACTCATGACTTTGATAAAGTCGAGCGAAACGTACCATTAAATATCACCCAAGGCTGTAAAAACATCTTGTGAAAATACATTATTATTGCCTCAAAAATATTTATCCTGCAGTGTCTTCACTAATGTCAGTAGTATGCCATTTTGTTCCGACCTGAAGAGATGTTAAGTCACTCTCGATCTTAATGTCGCGCTGCCTAGACTGAACAAGACTAACTCTCAGGTAAGGACTCTCAAGGAAAGAGTGGAAAGTTGGGATAGAAGAGGAATAACGGGGGAAGAGGAAGACCTATAGCAAAAAAAAAAAAAAAAAAGACCCGTGTTTACACCCAGCAGCAAAAGCATTGTGTAGCATTTATCTATGTGTGGGTAGACTTAAATAAAAGAAATAAATCCTGGGTTACAACAACAATAGCAAGGAAAACGTGCGGACCAGAAAATAGCCGACAGTTCAACAACAGTGACCCATACACTTCTTGACCAGCGCCACCAACCCATGAAACTAGTGACCCTCTGGTGACCAGAGGGTCACTAGTGACTAGAAGCAATATAGACGCAAGAATGTAAATAAGGGTAAATTATAGCAGTGCCAAGTATCATGCTTTTAACCCAAAGTGGACGATTTTTAGGCGTAAAGGCCTCACTTTGTGTGTTGCTGCTACTAGAGCTGGAAGTTACGACTGAAGGACCCACCATTTTCTGATGTGGCTGATTCTGCTGCTGCTTTTGCTGGTGCAACTGCTGTTACTGATACTGCTGCTTGTGCTATTTCTGCTGTTGCAGCTGCTGTTACTAATGTTGTTGCCAACCTTTTGCTTGTCCTGTTGTCGCTTATGATGCTGTCTACTGCTTTTGCTGCTGTCGTGTCTGCTGCTGTTGCTGCTGTCGTGTCTGCTGCTGTTGCTGCTACTGTAGCTGCTGCAGCTTCTTTGGCAGCTGTTGCTTCTGCTGCTACTCTTGCCGTTTCTGTTGCGACTGTTGCATTTATTGCCCCTGTTTGTGTCTGGTGTTGGTGTTGCTGCTGTTGTTGCTGCTATTAATGCTTTGTTACTTTCTGCTATTGTTGCTTATGTTTTTTACTGCTGCTGATGCCGTATCTATTCTTACGTTTGTTGTACCTGCTATTGCTGCTCCAATTGCAGATGATTCTTTTCTTGCTGCTGTTATTGTTGCCATCACTGCTTCTACTGTTACATTCTAACACCATTGCTGATGCCGGATCTGTTCTCCTGTTGGTGTTGCCTCTATTATTATTGTTGCTTTTTTTTTAGTTTATTCTATAACTGCCGCTGCCGTTCGTTTGTTTATTCTGTAGCTGCCACCATTGTTTGTTTGTTCTTCTGCACTTGTTGCCGTTGTTTGTCTTCTGTATTTTCTGCCGTTGTTTGTCTTTTGTACTTGTTGCCGTTGTTTGTCTTTTGTACTTGTTGCCGTTATTTGTCTTTTGTACTTGTTGCCGTTGTTTGTCTTTTGTACTTGTTGCCGTTGTTTGTTTGTTTGTTCTTCTGCACTTGTTGCCGTTGTTTGTCTTCTGTATTTTCTGCCGTTGTTTGTCTTTTGTACTTGTTGCCGTTGTTTGTCTTTTGTACTTGTTGCCGTTATTTGTCTTTTGTACTTGTTGCCGTTGTTTGTCTTTTGTACCTGTTGCCGTTATTTGTCTTTTGTACTTGTTGCCGTTGTTTGTCTTTTGTACTTGCTGTCGTTGTTTGTGTTTATTCTGTACTTGTTGCCGTTGTGGAAGTCACTGCTTGTGCCTCATTTGGGCATTTTGTATGTCCTCATTTCCACCCTGTACTTGTTGCCGTTGTTTGTCTTTTGTACTTGTTGCCGTTGTTTGTGTTTATTCTGTACTTGTTGCCGTTGTGGAAGTCACTGCTTGTGCCTCATTTGGGCATTTTGTATGTCCTCATTTCCACCCTGTTTCTCTTCGTTTGCACCCTGCTTCTCTTCAATTCCATACCATTTCTCGTCATTTCTACTGTTATTCTTTATTGTTACTGCTTCTCTTCATTTCCATCCTACTTCTCTTCGTTTTAACCCTGTTTATCTTCATTTCCCGCCCTGTTTCTCTTCATTTTCTTTTCGTTTTCACCGAGTTTCTTTCCATATTTTCAAGTTCTTATTTTTCAATTTATCCTTCTACCTGTTTCTGTTTCCTTAATCTACTAATTTGTCTCGTTTGCGATTATTTTTTCCTTTCTCTCTTCCCTCCATTTTTCCAATTTTCCCTCATTTTTAATTGCCCTCCCTGTGGTTATTTTTATCACGTGCTTTCTTTCATTTTGGCTTCTTCCGTTTTCTCTCAGATTTCTTCTCTCTCCTGTTCGCTTTTATCACCGTCGTTCTACCGTCTCCCCCATTCTGCAAAAATGGTTGGAATTTAGATGAAGAACGGCAAATGAGGTATAGTGTAGGTATGGCGCTGAGCGGAAGGTGGATGGTCGAGTCCCCTCCACACCCTGTGCTTGATGACCCACACGGGTTTAACGCCTCGCATTCCAAATACATTTTGTTTAATTGTTTTTCTCTTAAAATTTTGCCTTGTATTTTCCACACTATCTCTAGGTATATACATATAGATATTATACACATTTATCCGCACATTATTCTATTCTCTCTCTCTCTCTCTCTCTCTCTCTCTCTCTCTCTCTATATATATATTATATATATATATATATATATATATATATATATATATATATATATATATATATATATATATACATATATATATGTCGTGTCGTTCAGGTAAAACTGGTCAATTTGCAAGAACTCATCTAAAATTAAGTCCACACTGGACTAATACCTTGGCGCCCAGCTCACGCTAGACGTTGATCCAAGGCAGCCAGCTTTATTAACTTCACCTCATGTAGATCGAAACGTAGACGTAATAAATTAGTTGCTCATGTGTCCTTTTAACCTATGATGATGTCGGCAATTCAACCAATGTTTAAAAACACACTATAGCTTGTGGGTAGCATTGACAGTCGTCGAGGAAATGGATCTTATTGGAAAGTTTGTTTCATGGGTGTTGGTTGAGGGATCTTGCTTTATTGGTATCTTTTCCCGAATATAAGATGAATAACGTAACTTCTTAAAGAACTGGAAATCATTTGCAACTCACAAAATCTAATAGACTGAGGTTAAACATTTTATACATTGGGCGACTTCTAGCCTCTGGATTTGATCGAATTTTGGATGTGGTTTGTTTTGCGATGAATAATATTCTTTTTCTATTTTTTTTTTTTGTGTGTGTGTGGGGTCGGTAGCCCTAGGAGACGCAGGTGGTGTTGATAGTAAAGTTTTCAGCTTCCTTTAATTTGGCATTGATAGTAACACCATATATAGAGAGCTTTTCTGTGGCAACCGCAGACGAACACGGTTCTAGCTATTTGTGAAAGGAATAACTTGCCTGGTGAACTCGACCCTACTGGCTTCTTTTTCCACCCTGCTGCTGGCGGCTTTCTTTCTCCTGCTGACGGCTTTCTTTCTCCGTTGGCGGCCTTCTTCCTCCTGCTAGCGACCTTGTTTCTCCTGCTAGCGACCTTGTTTCTCCTGCTAGCGACTTTTTCTCCTGATGGCGGCCTTCTTTCTCCTGCTGGCGGCCTACTTTCTCCTGCTGGCGGCCTACTTTCTCCTGCTGGCGGCCATCTTTCTCCTGCTTGCGACCTTCTTTCTCCTGCTGGCGTCCTGCTCATTCCTGCTGGTGAGGGTGTTGGAGGGTGCTGGGGCCGCCACAACTCTCCCACCCTGGCTCTCCTGCAGATATACGATGACTTCTATATCAGGTTTTCACACTCGCGTACCTCCACCTCCTTGTCTCCTCCTTCGTTTCCACCTCCTCCTCCTTTCTCCCCGATCATCTCTCTTCTCCCTTTTCATCCTCATCCTCCTTTAATCCTCTCCCTATTTTTTCCCCATCTTCCTTGTCATTTTCTCTGCGTTTCTGTCACTCATTTCTTACCATTTCTCCCTCACTTTTGCCTTTCCTCGCCTTCTCACCCTAATTATTTCCTCTTTACTTTTTTTCTCACGCTATTCATCCCTTTTCCTCATCTACTCCTTCTTCCCTTTCTCCTTTCCACTTTTCCTAGCTTTCCTTACTATATTTTTTTTTACTTTTAACTATATTTTAGTGTTCACTAAATTTTATTATTCATTACTTTCCTTCCATCCTCTGCCTTCTCTTCCTTCATTGCTCTCTCTCTCTCACTCTCTCTCTCTCTCTCTCTCTCTCTCTCTCTCTCTCTCTCTCTCTCTCTCTCATTCTCTTCCTTCACCCTCCCTGTCTCTCCCATCTGAAGATTTTAAACCGTTGATTAGATCTGACGTTTTTACATCTTGGGAGCAGTGTTGGGGCACAGCTCCTGACCCTGGCAGCTCACAAAAGATGCCCTTCAAGAGGAGTGTCTTGATCAAGTTAGCCTGAAGGAACTCGAGCTGTCTTCCTGTTCCTCGGATCAAACTTGAATTCTGTTACCCAGGTGCTGGTTTAGCGCTTCCCATGAATGTTATAATAACCAGAAGAGGCACATTATTGTTTATCGTTTATTATTATTATTCATAAAGCCCCTGAGGAATTATAGGTAATCAGGTTCTTTCCAAAAAAGACGACTCTAGTTTCTTGGATCAAGAGCCATTTGATGGAAAGAGGCATTACAGTGTCTTACAGTAACTGCAGCTCTGTTGAAGGGAAACCTTTGAATATACCGTAGTTGATGAAGCTTTAATGGAACACTTAATGATATTCTCATTATCGTGAAGTCTTGCAGCTCAGACTGTATGTTACTATGTATGTTACCCATCCTGCGTGATGGAGTGTGACAAAGAAACATAACTTCTGTTACCATTGGGTAACTGTCATATAGAATAGTGTAGCAGCACACTGTGGATATATCCAATATTATTAAATTAACAGAAAAGCACTACAGTGATCCAATATATATATATATATATATATATATATATATATATATATATATATATATATATATATATATATATATATATATATATATATATAATTATTTGCAACCATGAACAAGTGATATTTAAGCAATAACACACTGCGGCTAGCCAGAGATCGAACCCGTGTTGTTTTAGCCCGCCTCGTGGGAAGCAAGTCAAAATTCACGACGCTCTAACCGCTGGACCAAAGAATCCTACAAACATCATGAGCCTAGCGAACTAGACTTGCTTCATGATTCGAGGACATACGTTGGTGTGGCAACCTCAGAGCTAATTTCATTCTAATCCCAGTTTGATATACCAGCCTTCACAAGCAGTACACATATTAATGCAACCACGAACAAGTGGATAGAGCGTCGTGAATTTTGACTTGGAGTCAATGTAATCAGTCCATCAGTCTTAAAAAGAATACAGCATATGCGCGAAATTAAGCTACCTTATTTAGGAAACTACAGCTTTCATATTCGTAAAGAATTAGGTAAATGTATTAAGAAACTCTTTCCCCCAGAATAACTTTCGATTTCTGTTCGCTAATCAACATGTTCAGATATTGTGTTTAAATGTTCGAGGTATAGTGCTCGAAACGTTGGTAGAATCACAAGAAATTTTAAACGCCGTATTTCTGAGTTCATGGGTAGATCTTTCCCTGCTAACATTCTTCTTTCTAAACCATCTTTGCTCTGATCAAGAACCCTCTCACCTCTGGAGATTCACAGTACTGACTTCAACACCACCAACACTCAGAATCTCTGTACATAGTGAGAATGAGGCCTCGCCTAAACAACTTCACCTCTCCACAGCTGCTTACACAATTTTGTTTTATACGTGAATTTTAACACTGTATAAAATAGGTTAAGGTTAGCTCTCTTGCCAGTAATCTTTTAACGTCTTAGTTTAGTATAAATTTATTTTAGTACAATATTTGTTGGTGATTTAACCAGCTATTTTGCCTAGCAAAGTGTTCCTTTATATTTTTAAGAATGCAACTACAGATAGGTGAGTAAATGCACGGAAGACCTGTTCCTCCTCTTACCATCATCTACGTTTAATAACTGTAAGAGTTCCTCCAAGGATCTCCAGGTGGGTAGCGAGTCTTGTCTCGCGAGTAAAGAACGGAGGATCGAGCTCTCATTGATTGTACTGAACGACTATCACTAGATAATTATAATATTTAAAATAATTGCTGAAAATATCAGCCGGTAATGATTATCACCATTAACCAAATTATATTAAGAGTTTAAGCTTATTCTATACACCATCTTCAACTTATCGTAGTTGAGTTGTATATTGTATTTTGCATGTATATGCACTTCATATATCATTATTCTCTCCTCTCTCTCTCTCTCTCTCTCTCTCTCTCTCTCTCTCTCTCTCTCTCTCTCTCTCGTAGGCAGATGGGGTGCTCGTAGTTCTTGCCTGAATTATCAGAGTGAGGCAAGGAATCCTGCCACATGAACAATAGCGGGAGCAGAGGGTATTGTTATCCTGATGTGAAAATAAACAATATAAATTACAAATTTGATGAATTAATCAAAGCTTATGCGATTTTTACGATGCGGGTGGAACAAACGATGTAGTGAGAGGCATGTCAGATTATTGATAGAGGCAGCTAAGCTTAATAATTATGTTTAATTTTCACTTTTATTATCTTGAAGTATTGTGTAAAACACACACACACTAAAAACACACACACACACACACTAACACACACACACACTAACACACACACATACACACACACACACACACACACACACACGCATATATACACACACATACACGCACGCATATACAACAGGCTTAGTGTCTAATCGACATGTGCCTAGGACAAAATGGTAACTAACACAAGAAAAAATTATATAATAAGGCAATAAGTTACATTTGGAAGAAAGTGTATTCGATCTAAGTTCTGTCCAGTTTATAAATTTCTTGTCCAGTCTCAGCTACAGTTTATATACTGTATATCACTTGGAAAGGTGATATACCTTATAGTAATTTTTTTGCACCTGCCACCAGATATTTTAATTAAACATCTGAGCTCTTTAAGGAGTGGCTGAGGAACTCCTTTTTATTCTGTGACCAGAACGGCTGCTATTTCTTGTGAGGGCTTTTTATCAAGCGCAAGAGGGAGACCTTCTGGCCTCTTTGGTCGAGGATTTTACCTTGTAAATTTTACGCATTAGAGAGCTCACTCTCTCATATTCAGTGTGTGATTTTTACAGCGATTGATCTTTTAGCCTGTTCATCCTTATGATCTAATGGCCTCCAAGATTTTGTTTTTCTTCAAATTCTCCTTCACTCCGCAGGTCCACTTGCATCACAACGTCCCATGGTAACTCCTGGATAAAACTCAACGGCCTTAACTCTAGACGAGGCTTGGTGGGAATTTTGATTGCAGCTGCCTTCTATCATTGTTCATATCACCATTAAGTCTTCAAGACGGTGCCGTGGGCCACTGCTTTCTGAATATCGCTGGGTCCTCGAGAATACTCGTCTCTCATAGTCCATTCCGTCTTTGACTTGGAAGCTGTATAAAAGATCTAGAGAAAATGCACACTTTGTCTTAACTTTGTTAAAGTTTCCTTCTTTTCCTCATTTTCTTCCCTTCTCGTGCTGATCAACTCTCGTAGTTCTTTCTCGACTCATTTCTTTCATTTTTCTAGTCTTTTCAAATTCCTAAACAGATTTCTTCTTATTTTCCCTATTTTCCCCTTTTTGTATTCTATCCTCCCCCTTCCCATTCTCTCCCTTTCTCCATTATCTCTCCTCCCTTTCTCATTCTCCCATTTTTTCTCCATCCCTCTCTCATTCACGTCGTTCTTCTTACTCCTCTTCTTACTGTTTTAGCATACCTTCCATTATCTACTTCACTTTACTCCGTTTCACAAGTCATTGATTGGTTTTGTTAATATGTTTTTTCGTCTCTTCCGTCTAATTGATTTTCCTATTTTCTATTAAAAAAATTCTGGACAAGTGTCTTTACCAAGTGCTGGATCAACCAGTGTGTGATGGATATATGGGGAAGCGGGCCACCAACAGCAATAGCTTGATTGTCCAGACACCAGACTAGTCTGGCCAGGAGATGGACCTCTCAGAGCGCGTCGGACCAGAAGATAAACTTTTTTTTTTTTTAAGCGTCGGAGCTGTCAACAGAAGTCAGGCCAAACATTGGAGTCAAACGTTGGATCAGGAGCTGGAGCCGTCAAGGTCAGTCCTTGAATTCATTATCTATTAATTATTCATGCCTTTTTTTCTTTCCACTTCTCTAAATATTTCCTCCTCTTCCTCTTTGATTTCAAATTGTCTTCATATGTGCTTCCTGGCGTGGAAAGGGTCATACAGTATTGCGAGGAGGGGTGTGCAAGAGTAGGGGTTAGTAGATGTGAGGGTTATTGTAGATGCAAAATGAAATCGGAGTGTAATATGCTAGTGTCTGTCAAAAATCAAAATAAGGCCATCCCAGTGGGTCATTTTTTTGACATGTGACTAGGAATATAATCTTCCACGTCTTCCGCGCTTATAGGCATTGTCTTTTTTCTGTTCTAAAAAATACTTCCTTAATCTAATATTGGGACTTTCGGTGAGGTCACTCAGTGAGACAGGAGATTGTTGTCTCCTAATTATTTGGATTAAACTCCTGCAATTTCTTCCAGGATCACATAAGCAGTCTGTCCCCCGGACCGAGGGAATTGCTAGACTCATTCTGTGCCTCTACAATCTTTAGACTAGCTCACCGGGTGGGTGTAGGGTAATAAAGATATTAAACCAAATAACACAGCATTACCAAGAGCGACTAGGGCCAAGAATACTTGGAAGCAACCTTGAGTCTTGTTACATTAATTTAAACACCCGTTTTCCTGCTCCACATGCACGCCTCTTCTAGGTGTGTCTTGATGCCACTGAAGGGCTCTTTATCAAAAGGACTGGAACTACCCTCTTCCTTTCCTGACGATATCATGTTTTCCTGGTGATCTGCAACCACTCCAAGTAGATAAAATGAATGAACACTTCAAATTCTTTTCTACATTTGTCTTCTGTTTGAAGAATAAAGTCACAATACCGTGGCTGGAACAATTTACCCAAAACTTAATTATGAGGTTATTCCTTTAGTTGTAGGTGTTTGGTGAACTTCTCCAGTGTATTAGTTACCTCAGTAATCGACTGAAGAAGCCTACTGCACATGCGAAACTTTACAGCAATAGGATTACCAAAGTGTTGCACATGTCTTAATCCCAAGCGGCTTTTGTAAACTATGTAGTCACGTGAATTACTGTGGAGGAGAGAAGGCAATGTTTTTCTCCATGTCCGAGTGACTAAAGCCTTGGTACGCCCACACACTGAGTGCTAGTCGTTTAACGTCTCTTGACCTGCGCTCCTTGGAACGTAGGAGTGCAGCCAGCAGAAACAGCGTGGCGGATCAGGAGGGCTGGTCTGGGACCGGGCCACGGGGGCGTTGGACAAGTGCGATTTTTAACTGCTGAATTCATCCTCTCTTAAAAGACTTGTTGTAGCTAATATCTCACAAATAAACAATTTGGACAAGAAATGACTGGTTTTCTTGACGTATGGATAGCTTGCTTGTATTTAAAAAAAATATATAAAAGCTGAGTTACGACCAGCATCTAAACTAAATAATAGCCAACATTAAATTGGTAGTTTTTTAAATGTTACGTAGTGTAAATATTGCCAAAAAAACACAATTCTAGGAAAAAATTATGTCATCGTGTTCATCAGTCATGATTTTGACATGACAGAATCATGATAAATGACAGGTAAAATCCATCGGTTTCCCTGGGAGCGAGGAAATCCATATTCTTTTTATTTCCCCTGTTAGTATTAGACATATGGTGAATATTTTACAGATGTATATTGGGGAGTGTTCTGTACGAGTTGTGTTTGTTTCATACCAATATGTGCAAGGTTTATGACGCTGTATTTTGAACAAAACGGAAATAAAAGAAAAAATATGTACAAATCGTATAAACTATAAAGCAAATCAGAATAGAATTTTAAATTTTGGTTAATATTTTCTAGCGAGTTTATAACGTGGTGAAATGTTGCGATGGACGTGGGTTTTTTCTCACAGAAACCTCGAGGAGTTGAGAACCGACTCTGAGAAGCAAGCATTCCCAGTTTACACAACCCACACATAGAAGCCTACGACCAAAGCTTCGTTGTAAGCTTCTTATTCCTATGTGCGGGTTATTTGTGTATTCTTCCAGTCACTGCATTGTGCCTTTTTTGTTCTCTATTCCCAGTTTACTTATTTTTGTATATTATCACACCAATCAAGAGTGTGGGGGAAGGGGTGAAACCTTGGTGCCGGTGAAGGGCTCGTGATCCCCTCCTTTACACCAACAAAAGATGATAAATCTTCCCTTCGATCAAACTTGTTTACCTCTCAATCCTCAGGCGCTGATTAACTCTTACGGGTTTAATGCTTCCAACTGAATAATAAAATAAAATAAATTATATTGTCGTTATTCCTAGAATATTTTAACTTCACGGAAAAATCAGCCATATGATGGTAACATTAAGGATTGTCATAATCTAGTTACACTAGGCCCCTCGAGGAACATTCCTTTAATGCTGGTGAGGGGCTCTTGATCCAAAGACTTGGCCTTGTCCTCCAATTCCTTGGATCAAGCTTGATTGCCTCCCGTTCTTCAAGCGCTGTGACCCCACCGTGGAAATAAGACACAATGCTGGTTATGACATGTTATTGACGCAATGCTTGTTATGACATGTTATTGACGCAATTTGGTTATGACATGTTATTGACGCAATGCTGATTATGACATGTTATTGACGCAATTCTGGTTATGACATGTTATTGACACAATTCTGGTTATGACATGTTATTGACACAATGCTGGTTATGACATGTTATTGAGACAATTTTGGTTATGACATGTTATTGACGCAATGCTGGTTATGACATGTTATTGACGCAATTCTGGTTATGACATGTTATTGACACAATTCTGGTTATGACATGTTATTGACGCAATTCTGGTTATGACATGTTATTGACACAATGCTGGTTATGACATGTTATTGACGCAATGCTGGTTATGACATGTTATTGACGCAATTCTGGTTATGACATGTTATTGACACAATGCTGGTTATGACATGTTATTGACACAATTCTGGTTATGACATGTTATTGACGCAATGCTGGTTATGACATGTTATTGACGCAATTCTGGTTATGACATGTTATTGACACAATTCTGGTTATGACATGTTATTGACGCAATTCTGGTTATGACATGTTATTGACACAATGCTGGTTATGACATGTTATTGACGCAATGCTGGTTATGACATGTTATTGACACAATGCTGGTTATGACATGTTATTGACACTGCTGGTTATGACATGTTATTGACACAATGCTGGTTATGACATGTTATTGACGCAATGTTGGTTATGACATGTTATTGACACAATGCTGGTTATGACATGTTATTGACACAATGCTGGTTATGACATGTTATTGACACAATGCTGGTTATGACATGTTATTGACACAATGCTGGTTATGACATGTTATTGACACAATGCTGGTTATGACATGTTATTGACACAATGCTGGTTATGACATGTTATTGACACAATGCTGGTTATGACATGTTATTGACACAATGCTGGTTATGACATGTTATTGACACAATGCTGGTTATGACATGTTATTGACACAATGCTGGTTATAACATGTTATTGACACAATGCTGGTTATGACATGTTATTGACACAATGCTGGTTATGACATGTTATTGACACAATGCTGGTTATGACATGTTATTGACACAATTCTGGTTATGACATGTTATTGACAATGCTGGTTATGACATGTTATTGTGAAGACGTTTCGTCCACCAGTGACTTAAACATTTCACGTGTTAATAAAGTCTTTAGTGAACGAAACGTCATCTCAAGAAAATGCCAGAACCCGCATTTGTCTTATTTTCATAAAAAGTAGTCAACTCCAGATTTAGTGCTTTCTGGTAAATATAATAATATTACGACCGGCCAAAGGATATTAACACTGAATTTGTACTAACATTTTTTTTACTTTCGTTGACAAAACGATCAGGAATATGAAAACTCGATATCCGTACTACCTCTCCACATCAGTACAAGAGCTTTAAAATCCGAGGAGAGACTATCACAATATGTTAGATACTCAGAAAGAAGATAAGTTCCATGAAAGGGATGGATGGGGAACTCAAATGTAAGCTTGATGTTGAAATTTGTCAGATAAACAACGTATTTGTTAGTGAAAAGCACCACGAAAGGATAGAGTTGACTTTATACGTGGATTCAAGTCTAGGTATGAAAAAGTAGAAGAGTAACAAGAGCAACCACACCAGACTATCGATTGCTAGATTTTTGGCTCCAAGAGTTGGAGATAAACCTCTGCAGACACATCTAGGCGAGCACTTACACGCAAGCACGCAACACATGAGACTTAATCAATCACTGAATTGACAAACGAGGAAGTAAGAAGAATCCTGATGGAACTCTATTCATCAAAGTCAACACGACCCGACAAAATATCGCCCAAGTCATTGTGCAAGCCGCTCGCCGAAATCTTCTACAAATCTCTAGAGACAGGGAAATTGCCGGATGCCTGAATGATAAATGTAATACCAATATTCAAGAAAGGAGACAGAGGGCCAGAACTACGGACCAGAATGCCTGCCAAGCTTACCGTGAAAAGTAATAAAAATTATAAGGAAAAGACAGGCGGAACACACGAAAATACTAAATTCCCAACAGAACACCAACGTTGTTTAAAAAAAAAAAAATAGAAATATAATGTCGACGTTTTTTTAACATTCAAAATCCCGGTACAATATGCATATAAAACCAGAATTGAGTTTATTCGTACGAGCACGCAAATTATCATGATTTCTAATCGAATTTTCCCTGTTATTGAACTTTCCAGCAGTCAACCTTACCAGAGAACAAAGGATGAATAAAAGTCGAATCTTGTAAATCTGATAGATATCTACGATAGGGAAGAGAGTCAGCTAGAAAGAAATGGATGGTTGGACTACATATTCCTAGACTGTAAGAGGCCCAAGCTTGATGCACTACCACACAAGAGACTACTCCACAAGCTGGAAATTACTAGCTTGGATTAAGGGCTGGTTGACTGATAGATTACAAAGAGGAAGGTATGAGGTATCAGTATGGGCGATTATAACTATCAGTCTCCCAGGTTGCAGATACGAGGTCTTATCGAGACATTATTTTGCTGTCTAGAGTCTCTGGCCCCCTAGACTGTACTCCGTCTACAGTCTTCTTTGCCCTTCCCCAATATTCATGGCTTTGCACTTGCTCTGTAATGTTGAGATACAGTCCCTGGACTCATTAGGTGCCTCTGTAATGTTGAGATACAGTCCCTGGACCCATTATGTGCCTCTGTAATGTTGAGATACAGTCCCTGAACCCATTATGTGCCTCTGTAATGTTGAAATACAGTCCCTGTATCAAGTCTTGGCTTAATAAAGCTCTACACAGGACGAATCATTGAACCGATGAAAGCTTGTTTTGCATCTTGTCTTTACTTTTATAATTGTCTGCAATAATTCCGATCTTGAAACTGAGATAGACTCCTGCGTATCTGAGAGGAGGATGCTGTGGCATAGATAAAAACAGAAGAGGATCTGGACACACCAAAGGAAATGTCAAACAGTCATTTGAATTTTAGCACTATTGTTAAGGACACCACGAACACAGCTACTGTAACTACGAACAGGCAGTCACATACAGAATCACACGCACACACGGAAATGCTCACCAGACGCGCGTACACATTCGCTATGGCACTCACACAAAAGCTAGAGCACATTTATCTAATCAAAGAAAACATCGTAGGTTCCCTTTGGCAGCGGCTGAGGGAGAAAAGAGCGAAAACGTAAAAATATGAAGTGAACGTTAATATCATATTCTGAAGAAAAAAGGTCGCAATCAGAGGGTTGGAGAGAGAGAGAGAGAGAGAGAGAGAGAGCGACCGACCGACCGACCGACCCTCCCCCCAACCGTCACACTGAGTTACAGGGTGGGAAAAAGCGACTAGTACCTAGTTTAACGTATTCTAGTCGTGCTTTTTGAAAACTGCTAAAAGCTTATCTCCAAAGTTACTTTAGTTATAATTAGTGAAGTAAATGAAAGTTTTGTATCCTTAATCTGCACTGTACTTATTAAGACCTATTCGCTATATATATATATATATGAATTTAATATAATAATAATAATATACTAATAATATTATTATCATCCAGTATTGTTAAAATCTCAATATAAAACAATTGGCTAATAAAAATATATATCTTTTGTTTGATAAATCTAAGTGGTTTCTTTTGCTTCCATCCTGTACACTTTCACTCACTCTCTCTCTCTCTCTCTCTCTCTCTCTCTCTCTCTCTCTCTCTCTCTCTCTCTCTCTCTCTCTCTCTCAAGGTTCAACCTTCCTGCTCTTACTCACGGTTAAATCTTTCTATGCTCGCTGTCATTAGAGGGGAAATAAGGAGAGGCGAGAAAGGGAAAGATTTCTTTTTCAACATCTGTCTGTAAATGACTTGATTAAAATTGCAAGCACAATAGTGTACATTACTACACCAGCGACTTACCCGAAACTCTGATATTTACCTCAGAAAAGCCTGAAACCCTCTTGCCCTTTATGTTATGATACAATGCTTGGCCTCATTCCCTTCGCTACCATTACACAGCTTTTACCCCTTATGCTGGGTCACCTTATCAGACTAAGAGGGAACTTTTGAATTTTGTTAAAATTTGCTGTGACTTACGACTCATCAGTTGGAGAAAATTATTAGATATAGTTTAGTCTGCAGTTTATGGTAACAGAGTCGTCTGTAAGTAGAACAATCTGGCAAGTAGGGTCAGTGACGCTAAAACCTTACGTAGATTTGAAAATAGGCTAGACAAATGCATGAGAACGTTGGATTTGAGTGGAACTTGCATGGCATTGGTTAGAAGCGTTATCAAAGCTAAAATTTTGGGTAGTCTTGAGAAGGGGAATGAACCAGAATTTCGGCTGGAAAGACCTGCCTTTTATGTGCTAGTTGACATGCTGCAGTGTTCCTCCATTCTTATGTTCTGATGCTGCTGCCGCCGCTACTGATGAAGCTGCTGACACAGACAGCACAACTCTTAACGCTGACTTCACCGCAGCTCACACCGACGCTGCCGCTGACGCCTTCATAGTCTGACTTACAGCATCTGTCTTGGAACGAATTTTAGATATGGCTTGGCATCCGATATATGGATTTCTGCATTCGACGCTGATGCCGATATCTCTTCTGCTGATGCTGCAGCCACTGCTGTTGCTGATGATACTCACTTGGCTCTCACACCCTTCTGCCGTAAATGCCGCCGCACTCGCTGATGCCGCCGCACTCGTTGATGCCGCCGCAGCCACTGACGCCGCCTTCCTTGTGTGACTTTAAGGTTATCTAACCCTTCACTTCATCAAATTCCGAACTGCAACGATTTTTTTCCCTAAAATTATGGTTACGTTCTCTGTAATGACTCTTTACGTTAGTTCTGATAACACAAGGTGATATTGAGATCAGCAAACGCTACCTTAACTACCTTCATTATTGTTAGTATAATTTTTACGTGAAATCGTTGCATAGCCACACCGCTCTTGAGCTTTGAGTAACAGAGTGATAGATTATACCAACAGTATGTAAATAAGACTCACAAGGCGAGTTATGATATTTTAATGTGAATACGTTTTTGACTACCAGGGACTTTTTCAATTCATCCGTTGATAATTGAAACGATAATGTGAGTTATGGCATTTTATTGTGAAGACGTTTCGTTCCTGGTGGATGAAACGTTTTCACAAAATGTCATAATTCTCAACGCGTGTCTCGTGTTTACACTCGTGATTTGAGGGGAAATCCACAAGAATACATTAATTTAAAATGCATTTACTGAAGACTTTTTCGGCCCTTGGATCTCAGTTGCTTCAAATAAATTAAGTTCTCAATCTCAGGGCCGAAACGTATTCAATAAAGATGTTTTAAGTGAATGCATTCGTCTCGATCTCCAAGTTATCGGCAGACACTGTCCCTCATACTACATTACTACATATTATCGTGTTTTGAAAACTGAACAGTAGCAATAGCCTGGTAGAACAGTCAAGGAACAGAAATGCCTGGCTTCAGACCGGGCTGCGAAGGCAGGAAAACCCTCGAACACGATCACAGATATACCACAGGTATACTCTTTTATTAAGTTTGCCGTTGGAGCTGCAGTGTTTATACCCCTGAAGGAGGCCTTGCACCCCAATAACTTACTCCAGTAAGTTACTGGGGACAGAGCCCACAGTATTTTTCCATTTATATTATCTAGTATCTCTTCTGCATTCCAGAGAGAATCCAGAAGGTTTGAGGCGTTAACTGTACTGCAGATGTTTCAATGATTCTCTGCGAGCCGTATACAACGACTCTGCTTTCTCTCCTGCCTTTGAGGGATCTATGATCACAATATTCGAGGCGTGAGAGCACAAATGACTTAAAAAGTACTGTCACTAGCGTTGCGTCTCTTGTTCCACCCTGTCATTTTGCTGCATTTGTGTTTCTCTGTTCTTTTATCGCATGCTGAAGACTCGATCATTCATTCGCAAATTGCAACGGATTCTCCGACATGCTAGACTGCCTCAGAGGCTACGTGAAAAGAAGAAAGTGGACATCTTATTTACTACTCCCTTTTGCTACCAAAGCATAAAAACGGGTAGAAGTCATAGGCAGGAAAATATGTTATTAAATATGATTCAGGAAAGCGGGTTTACTTCAGAATCATGATTCCACATCCAAAATCTCACCCTGATTCACGTCCCACTCCCTAAATTAACGCGTCATAACGCACGACTTAATCTCATACTGCATCAGAACCCTATCCTAAACAGCGTACTGAATCCCGTCATAAACCCCGTCCTAGAAACTGAATACATCCTGTTCTCAGCCTTTCTAAATATCCTAAATCACGTCAAAAGTCCCGTCCTAAAGCATGTTCTAAGCTCCATATTAATATATTACACATCTTAATAAATGTCCTATACCAAACCCACGTCTTAAACAGTGTAATAAGCCACATCTTAAACCACAGCATAAACCTGCATCCTAAATTCATCTTAAACGTCCCAATCCACGTTCAAACCCACGCCATAACCCACATTCCCAAACCACGTCCCAAATCACCCCAGTGAGCATGATTAATTACCTAGGAGAGAGCTGTAATGAACGAGCCGGGGAGCATTAGCAGGAGAAGACGACCCAGAGAAGAGTTTTTCTAAGAGATTCTGATAACGAGAACTTGCAGAGCAGAGCAGCAGCAGCAGCAGCAGCGTCGGTGGTAGTGGTGGTGGTGGTGGTGGTGGTGCTGCTGCTGCTTGTTTGATGAAGCGGGGGAAGGGGGGAGGGAATGGAAGGGAAAAAAATAGGTGCCGACGAAGAAGAGGTGGAACAAGATGAAGAATTTATTATATTCGAAAAAAAAAACCCTCTGAACTCTTATGGGTTAAAGACTTGATTCGACGAAGGGCTCTTTATCCAGGGAATTGGATCTGTTCTCTCTTAACTCGATCTTGATTACTTCCCATTCCTCAGGCAATGTGTGAATTTTAGGGCTTATAATAATAATAATAATAATAATAATAATAATAATAATAATAATAATAATTAATTATAATTATCAGTATATCTTCAGTTTTCGGAATTTATCGTAAAGTCGAGTTGACAGGTGATTTTCGGATACAGTAGCTCAAAGTTCCAAGGTAATTTAAAAATAAAGTTCCAGGATAACTTCCAATGTAATTTATAAGGTAACTTCCCAGGTAACTACCTCCCATGGTAGCTTCCAAAGTAAGTAATTTCCAAGGTAATTATATATTACCTTGGAAAGTTACTTTCAAGGTAACTTCCCAGTCAGCTTTCAAGGTAACTTCCAAGGCAAGTTTCAAGGTAACTTACATTGTAACTATTTACAATGTAATTTAATAGATGAAAAGACGCATAAAAGGGGCGAAGAGCTTTAATATTACGAAGTTTCGCCCAAAAGAGCTTTATTAATAATGCCTCCTTGAGCGAAACTTTATAATAAAACTTCTACTATTTTCTCTTTTAATTCTCTTAATTTTGTTCTCTAAATTTATATTAATTTTTTTTATTTTGTCACCCTTTTTTATTTTATTTTTATTATTTCGTCTCTTTTACTGGGTCTGTCTCCTTTTGTCTTGTGCTTCTTTTTTTCTCTCATTTTGTCTTGTTTTACCTCTTATTTTGTCTTGTTTTTACCTCTTATTTTGTTTTGTTTTTTTCCATCATTTTGTCTTGTTTTACCTCTTATTTTGTCTTGTTTTATCTCTTATTTTGTCTTGTTTTATCTCTTATTTTGTCTTGTTTTATCTCTTATTTTGTCTTGTTTTATCTCTTATTTTGTCTTGTTTTATCTCTTATTTTGTCTTGTTTTATCTCTTATTTTGTCTTGTTTTATCTCTTATTTTGTCTTGTTTTACCTCTTATTTTGTCTTGTTTTATCTCTTATTTTGTATATTTTGTCTTGTTTTATCTATTTGGTCTTGTTTTATCTATTTGGTCTTGTTTTTATCTATTTTGTCTTGTTTTATCTATTTTGTCTTGTTTTTATCTATTTTGTATTGTTTTATCTCTTATTTTGTCTTTTATGTATATCTTACACCGACTTTTATTCTCTCTTATTCTCTTATTATCTCCCTCATATTTTCCTTCTTTCAGTTTGCCTGTGTTCGTTCACTTGCCTCACTTCCTCTTCCCATGACACTGGAGGATGTGTGTAATGTCTCCCGTGTTTATTATCAGTTTAAACCTGTTATCAGTTTAAACAAGTTTATAATTACATACATTAGTAAAATTAATGATCATGCATGGGACTCTGGAGTTTCAGGAACGTGATGAACATTCTTCAAAATGTATAATTTTGCTTAAATAGATTACACCCCAACACAATGGGCTTTATTAAGCCAGAATGAGTGAGGGTGACGCGCCGTCATTAATAAAGATATCTATTACGTCTGTCATATACTCCGTGTGTAAATGACGAGCAACTTGATTACTTTAATCACATGTACGAGTGTCAGGGATTAAAGTAAATATAATGACATGAACTTGATTAATCACATATTCGAGTATCGGGTATTTTAAAATCTGCAAAATCTAAGAGTTAGTGATATTTAATTAACCAAATACCGAGGTGGCTGTTTTGAAATATGGCTGTTTTTGAGTTTTACTTTATATTTCATTGTTATTTATCTATAAATTCGCTATAATATTATATATGAATTCGTTATAGTATATATGAATTCGTTGTATTATTATATACGAATAGTGGAAGGCTACTGGCCCATACTAGATAGATCCAACTCACACCCAACCACACTCATCTTCCACCGCTCGTTTTTTGTAATGGACTGAGGAAGCCACTAGCTGGCGAAACGTTTCAACTTGTCTGTTTTCTGAAATCATTTATAGAAAAACACTCACTTATATACCTGTTCAACCTATTTGTAAAGCTGCCCAAAGTTATCGCTGTACTGACGCTGTTTTAGGTGTTTGGTCCACTCTTCCGCAACTGTTGCCAAGACCGTCTTAAGAACATCCCGCTGACAGTGTTACAGCGCCATTGTCAGTCATTTTAAAGTAAACGTTTCTTGCCAACCAACATGAAACACATCTCTGTCAGTCAGACAGATATTGCTACCTTTTTGTGTCACTTGTGAAGACATACGAATTTTTATTCCATTTGGGGAAGAGTATTAAATATTCTCAGTGAGCATAATGAAACTCCAGCTAGATTTGAATGTTGTTTGGAAACCAGACAGACAGACAGACACACACACACACACACAAGCTACGTGTGTGTGTGTACCAGGGAGGTATACTACTGTCCTGACAAGTAAGTGTGAAAGGGAAACTTGTAATTGTTTTGCACAACTGTGGGATTGCTGGTGTCTTCTAGAACTTTCTCTCGCCAACACGCAAGAGGACAGGTACATCTTGCTACTTCTACTTACACTTGGGTCACACTATATATGAATGTACACGTATATGTATACACACCCTAATGAGTTTTCTTCTATTTTTCTTAATAGTTATTGCTCTTATTTATATCTTTTCATATATATGAAAAAGTGGAGAATAATCCTTCCTCTGTAAGTCATACGTGTCGTAAGAGGTGTGTGTGTGTGTGTGTGTGTACTCACATAGTTGTACTCACCTAGTTGTGGTTGCAGGGGTCGAGTCACAGCTCCTGGCCCCGCCTCTTCACTGGCCGTGTGTGTGTGTGTGTGTGTGTGTGTGTACACACAGATTCACAGTCGCTGATGTTCTGAAATTGATAATTTTTATCAAGCTACGGTATCTGTCAGGCGAGCACGTTCAATGTTCCTTCTTTAGTTACTCCTCCTTCAGTGTCTCCTTCAGATTCAGTACCAACTTCAGCACCTTTTCACCTTCAGTACTGCCACCTCTGTAAAGAGCCTCCTTCACTCACCACCAGTCTCTCTTCACCACCAGTCTCTCTTCATCACCAGTGTCTCCTTCACCACCAGTGTCTCCTTCACCACTAGTGTCTCCTTCACCTCCAGTGTCTCCTTTACCACCAGTGTCTCCTTTACCACCAGTGTCTCCTTTACCACCAGTGTCTCCTTTACCACCAGTGTCTCCTTCACCACCAGTGTCTCCTTTACCACCAGTGTCTCCTTTACCACCAGTGTCTCCTTCACCACCAGTGTCTCCTTCACCACCAGTGTCTCCTTCACCACCAGTGTCTCCTTTACCACCAGTGTCTCCTTTACCACCAGTGTCTGCTTTACCACCAGTGTCTCCTTCACCACCAGTGTCTCCTTCACCACCAGTGTCTCCTTCACCACCAGTGTCTCCTTCACCACCAGTGTCTCCTTTACCACCAGTGTCTCCTTCACCACCAGTGTCTCCTTCACCACCAGTGTCTCCTTCACCACCAGTGTCTCCTTCACCACCAGTGTCTCCTTTACCACCAGTGTCTCCTTCACCACCGGTGTCTCCTTCACCACCAGTGTCTCCTTTACCACCAGTGTCTCCTTCACCACCGGTGTCTCCTTCACCAAAGCTTTAATTTTCCCAGTCTTCCTTCCCTCGCTTCACCTCTCTTTGTCTCTCCCTCTACCCTACATTTACATTCCTTCCCACGATATTCCATCTTCACGCGACGCTTTCTTTCCTTTCTCTTCATTTCTTACCACTATTATTTCTCCCTCACTTTATCCTTGTCTCTCCTCTTTCACTTCTTTAATTTCCTTCCGTTCTTCCATCCACCTCTCACCATTCTATCTTTAGGAAGAGAGAGAGAGAGAAGGAGAGTTAGACTGAGAGAGAATGAGACTGAGACTGAGAGAGAATGAGAGTGAGACTGAGAGAGAATGAGAGTGAGACTGAAAGAGAATGAGAGTGAGACTGAGAGAGAATGAGAGTGAGACTGAGAGAGAATGAGACTGAGACTGAGAGAGAATGAGAGTGAGACTGAGTGAGACTGAGAGAGAATGAGAGTGAGACTGAGAGAGAATGAGAGTGAGACTGAGAGAGAATAAGAGAGACTGAGAGAGAATAAGAGTGAGACTGAGAGAGAATGAGAGGGAGAATGAGAGTGAGACTGAGAGAGAATGAGAGTGAGACTGAGAGAGAATGAGAGTGAGACTGAGTGAGACTGAGAGAGAATGAGAGTGAGACTGAGAGAGAATGAGAGTGAGACTGAGAGAGAATAAGAGTGAGACTGAGAGAGAATAAGAGTGAGACTGAGAGAGAATGAGAGTGAGACTGAGAGAGACTGAGACTGAGAGAGAATGAGAGTGAGACTGAGAGAGAATGAGAGTGAGACTGAGAGAGAATGAGAGTGAGACTGAGAGAGAATGAGAGTGAGACTGAGAGAGAATGAGAGTGAGACTGAGAGAGAATGAGAGTGAGACAGAGTGAGAGTGAGACAGTGAGAGTGAGACAGAGTGAGAGTGAGACAGAGTGAGAGTGAGACAGAGAGTGAGAGTGAGACTGAGAGTGAGACAGAGTGAGAGTGAGAATGAGACTGATAAAATATTCAATTTGCGTTACCATGTTAGTGTTTTTCGTCTCAGAGACAGTAGATCTTTCAAGGGGTGGAGCCGTGATGCCAGTGAAGGGCTTTTGATCCAAGCAGTTTGGATCTGTTCTCCTTGGGGGTTATGGTGCTCTCTAGAAACACACTAACCCCTGCGGGTCCAGCGCTTTCTAATGGTTATAGTCTAAGATTAAAGATTATAATTCCAGAATGAGGCTAAATTCTTGGGGAAGCGCTAAAGCCGTTGGAGTCAGTGTGCCTGGTTAATGGGAGGTAATGAGGTTTAATGAGAGGAAGAGCAAGGTAGTTGCAGCTCCTTGGATCAAGAGCCCCATTTAAATTGGGTAAAGTTAGGGAAATATTTCAAGTACAAATTTAACGTTGTCTTGGTTCGTCCACATTATTATTAAATTAATAATTTATTATTCTTTGGAGCGTTACACCTGTGTGGGTCATTCAATGCTCAGAGTAGTAGTGGAAACTTGCTTTTCCGTCAGTCAGGATGCAGCCAAGAGTCTCTTGAGAAATCTGGAGCGATGTTTCTTTGAAAGACACAGCCAGAGTGAGACTGCTCCTGACTGTTCGTCTTGTGGTACAATAGCTGTCTTGTGTCTGTGCACCTAGTGAGTCCAGGTGGGAGACTCGAAAAAAACTGCCCACGTAATAATCCCACTTGCATGTGTTGTGGTGAAGGTTTTGTTAAAGTAACAGGATTCTTACTCGCCTATAAAAATGCATGCAAATTTGTTTAATTGTTTTATATTCATCTGTTTTAATTGATGCTGGTAATCGTGTTACAATGGTATTTATTAGTTATTGAGTTTTTATTCGTTGCTTTTATTGTTAATTTTATCATTGTTTTTATTGTATGAGTTGTGTATATTTTTATGGCTGTGCGCGCTGAATGACCAGAGCAGTCAGATGGGCAGATTATATATATATATATATATATATATATATATATATATATATATATATATATATATATATATATATATATATATATATATATATAAATAAAATGTGCCAAATAGGTAAAACTAGTCAGCAAGAACTAGTTTAAAATTAAGTCCTTTCTAAAATTTTCTCTTGTACGTTTAAAGATAAATATTTTTCATTTATGTTAATGTAAAAATTAATAACTTTGTACCAAAAGGACCTTAGAAAACTTGCCTAACCTTATTATAACAAACGCAATTTAATTTAGCCTAATCCAACTAAATATATTTTAGATAAGTACAATAATTTAATAAACAAACACAATGAAATATATTTTTTTCGTTAGGTTCAGAATGATTTTTTGCGAAATTATTGCATACACAAATTTTCACTTGCCTTATTCCACAAGAAGAGCGTTGTTATTTAAGCCAAAATCGCAAGTTTTACCTATTCGACACGACATATATATATATCCATCGGAAAGCGCAAAATTCGTAGAGGTCATACAGCTCCCGAAAAATAGGAAGTGTTCAGATTTAATTCAGTAAAGGGCAATATAGCTCGAGTTGCTTCCATCAGTATTCCTTCAGCAGCACCTGACAGATCCTGAAGTGAGGAGGAAGTTGATAGCATGTCCGTGCACTCAGCGTTCGCTCACATGCCATTCAACTTTGTACTTTAAAGATAATGTAAAGACTTTATCAACAAAGTCTTGCCGTAGGCAAAGAAAACAACTACATAATATTCAAGTGTGACAAAATTCCAAGAGCACCGACACAGTAAAAATGGACTCAAAAACACGCGCTGCACCAAAAAAAAAAAAAAAAAAGTCAGATTTTTCATAAAAATCAAAGGGAGTGTTTATTGTGTTTAATTGTATTTCAAGAGCACTAAACACACGGGAGGCATTAATTGCAAACAATGTTGGAGGCTCGATCCTCCATCCACTAATCCGGGCCCTGACTCTTGATCAGTCAGGGTGCTTGAACATCCGAGGCGAGCAGAACACGACGGAGTTACACTTGACGACCTCGTTTATAGAGGCCCTAAAACTAAATGTAGGACGAATGAAGAAAATAAGTCGGATTATGAGAACTTCTTAGAAAAAAGAAGACAGGACAGTAATGTCAGTTGTTCTCCAATGACAGCTCCTTTGAAGGCAGGATATATATCCTAGCTTGAAAATATACAGATACGACTTGACGAAACCCAAGTGGAGACAGATACTCTGTGTAGAAAGATACTGAACATTTCGATCATCGTCTGAGAACTTCAGCAGTACTGTTAATGACGGAGATGGAAATATACAGTCTCTTTCTACACTGGCGATGTTTCCAAGTGAGTTTCTTCAATTAGCGACAAATGCCAAGTACGTTTAAATGTTTCCTCAAGTACAAAGAGCTTTTACTACCTGCTAAATCAACAAGACTTTTAAATAACTGGAACACCTCGAATCACTGGAACTGCACTTTCTGAAACGAGAGACAGAGAGATCTGATAATCCAGGCGTGGAAAAGGTTTTGACCTAAACACCGTTGATATACCTTCCAGTCCCAGAGCCCAGCCTTGGCCAGGCTCGTCTAGTGCTTGCCTGGCCAACCAGGAGCTTGCTGCTGGTGGTCCGCTTACCCACATACCCATAATAATAATAATAATAATAATATCTTTATTTACTACAAGTACATGTACATGGTATACAGACTATATAGAAAGCCGCTTGTTATGCTGAGCATTTCGAGCAAATTAGGTCAGTGTCCCAGGATGCGACCCACACCAGTCGACTAATACCCAGGTACCCATTTTACTGATGGGGAACATAGACAACAGGTGTAAAGAAACACGCCCAATGTTTCAACCCTGGCTGGGAATCGAACCCAGCCCCTCGCCGTGTGAAGCGAGAGCTTTAGCCACCAGACCACCAGAGCCTTACTTTTACTGAAGGAGACACTGAAGAAAGTTCAGAATATACCCACCGAAGAGAGGGGGAGATTGTCAGCACTGAGAATATTATAACATGTGTGGTTAACGACTTTAAATCTACCTGAACATTTAAGAAATAGAACTAACTGGAATAATTCTTGCTGAAGGAGTAGGACTTTCGTAGCCCCATCATTGCTTCCCTTTCCTTTTTTCTTCTCTGTTTCTCTTAGTTTGTCTTCTCTTCATCCCTACCTGTATCCATTTCCAGACTCTGTCTGTCTCTCTCATTCCACTGTATATCCCCTCTGTGTACTGCTTATTTTTTTATTTTCTATCTGTTTTCCCCCTTTTTCCATTTCCTCATTTCCCTCTACATTCCTCTCTCAAAGCTCTTACTCTCACATATTTCTTGGCCTTCCTTCTCTCCACTCCCTCTTCCCATTTTTTTACTCTTAAATCTCTTCTATTTTCGTCTCCTTCCCTTCATCTCTCCCTCTCTAATTTTAAAAAATTACCCCAAGCAATATCGTACTTTTTATAATTAATTTATACAGTATGTACTTTATGTATCATTAAGCAACATATGTATAAGATACAGGATGAAGTTTTGGTATTTTTAACAGGTGAATTTACAGACTAAGAGGTGCTGTCTTACCTCTTCTCATTATAAGCTACGAGCTGCCATCTTACCTCATCTCATTTGCAGGATAAAAGCTGTTACCCTATCTATTCTCGTTTCAAAGCCTGTACGAAGTTGCTTTCGTAGGTCATGGTCCCCGCGGCCCGGTCCTAGACCAGGCCTGGTCCTATCTATGGTTTACTACGAACCCCAGTACACTATTCACCTCAGTGAATAGTGTACTTTCTCTCTCTCTCTCTCAGAGAGAGTACGGAGAGAAAGGAGAACAGATTTGTAAACGAGAATTCGCTCTCAAATGATCAATATAACATTCTCAATTCTTTGTAATAATTCGCCAACGACTTTTAACACGAGTTCAGCGACCTCACTACACTACTCTAATTATTTACTCTCTCACTTTTGTCTGAGACACAAAACTCACACACGAGGTGTATGACAGCGGCTCTTTCATCTCCAGTTCATTTAACTCGTTGTAAAAAAATCAATTTGAAGTTACTCCATGTATTTGTCTGGCTGGAGTGAGGTGCCAAGCTCAGCTGTTGTTTCTCTCTCTCTCGCCCTCTTAATAATTTAGAAATTACTTAATACTATAACTCAGTAATGAAAATGAGTTAATATAACAGGCGTCTTTAAGGACCCCTAATTGCTAATAGAAAACCAAGAGAAAGGATAGAGAAATAACAATACAAATAAAGGAGAAGTATAAAAAGCAAACGTGAAGAAGTGGAGTTCCCCCGACGTACACTTATTTGCATGGGAACTGTTCCAAAGAATTTTTCTACCATTGCTGAGAGGATTATATCCGTCTGGTTCCATTGCATTACTCTGAGACACCGCTACCACCCTTACCCATTGTTGCCAGCAGTGTGTGTGTGTGTACTCACCTAGTTGTGGTTACAGGGGTCGAGTGTGTGTGTGGGTAAGTATGTGTGGGTAAGTATGTGTGGCTATAATGAGATTTGTCTCCTGACGCGATGACAGTAGAGCAAGACACTTATTCGTGTCTTATTTTTCTAGCAAGGAGTTACTCAGCCTGGCAGCTAAAGAACGACACAGTCAGTGAGGTAGCCAACGCCAGTTGGTCATCAACCACTCAATGACCAGCCAGTCATAAACTACACAGTGGCCAGCCAGCCATCAATCCACACCCTACTTAATAACCAGCTAGCCATCTCTCTCACTCAAAATATAACCTCTAACGAGCCATCCACAAACTAGCTAGTCACTAGCCACATAGCTATTTTCCTCACCCAGACATTAATTACTTACCAACCACCTAGAAATTTGCTTGCCACTGGCAAGCAAGTTATGAGTAAGCCAAGCCATTTAGCCAAGCTAGTCGGCCAAGCCAGTTGGCCAAGCCAGTCGGCGGACCCACGTAGTACTTTGCCTGCTACCAGAAGATAAACTAATGCAGGGTAAAATTAAATCAAGCCAACCAAGACTCCGTGTATAAATCACTAGGTAATAATTCCCTGGGAGTGACCGGGGCCCCCAGACGAGTCCCAACACACCAGTCACCCCTGAGAGTGGCGAGGAAGGTATAGGGATTCAGGGACTCCCTTCGAGTGTCAACATGCCAGCTACCCCTGACTGGAGAGCGTCCACATGCCAGCTACCCCTGATTGGAGAGCGGCTAAGGTAAACTTGAGGTAAGTTTACTGGTACACATAAGTATAATTATCATAGTTTAACGTATGTGTAAATTACTAAGGATAACCCAAAAGAGTCAGTGACTAATTTCCATTGGGGTCCTAGATTATTATAATTAGGGAAAGGCGTTGAACCACAGGGGTCATACAGCACCTGGGTAATGGACGGTAATCAGGTCTGATTCAGTGGGAGGTTAGGTTCAACTCCTGCATCAAGAGCCCCTCGCAGGCTTCGAAGGTAAAAACCACCAGACCGTCTTCACATAATCACCCTTGAGAAAGCACAGAAGGGACTGACAACCCACATAAAAAAGCAATCAATAGAAAGTGTTTGTTTTGTTCGTACTAGTAGTTTTATATTTTTTTTGCTTAATATGTGTGTTTTATATTAGTTTTATTACCAGTAGTAATGAGTGATCTACCAAGTACTCATCGACTCCTAAAACTTTCTTCCCAGAACAATCAACCATCCCCTGAGATATACCAGAGAAGACTGTGCTAAACACTTCCCACAGCTGTTACTATTGTTACATTAATAAAGGAAGGGGGAGCTGTAAACTCGTAGGGATCATACAGAGCCAGGGGAGTGGGAAGCAAACAGAGTTGATCCAATAGATCAGTAAAGCTCCTTTCTGCAACTGTGTTTTTTTCACTATCTTTGTGAAAAAGATGGTCTTAAGACCGTCTTCTTCACTCAATACAGTACCTCTCTGAAACTATCTTTTTCACTACTTGTCAGCTTTTTGCCTTCTCCATCGAGTGGAGTAGCTTCAATTCTTTGGAGGAAGATCCCTTCACGTGCAACGAGGCACCTACATTGAAGTGTCCCCACAACTAGCTACTGTACTCTCCTTACGTGGACTGCAATCCTCCATCAGGTTAAATGAGTCTTTGCGTCCCGAGCTTTTGTAGAGTTTAAGAGTAATAGAGACGCGTTTATGGCGTCGATGACGGCCGGACGAGGCTATCAGCGAGTCTATATTTCTTCTAAGGGTCTATAAAATACTATAAAATATTCAAAATGGGCAATACCCTGATCGTATTTGACAGAATAGCCTCATATTTTAGGGGAACAAAAATTCCCAAGCGAGTTACTTATCGGGATCAAGGGCAATATACAGGGCTGTCCCCAGACGCAAGAGGAGAGGGAGGGAGGATGGAGATAAAAGCTGGAGGGAAGGAGGAAAGGAATAATGATACAAGGGAGAGAAAATTATGTAGAAAATAGGAAGATTATTATTATTTTCATGGGATGCGCTAAACTCGTGTTAGTTACACAAAGCGAGAAAAGGAGAAAAATATTGAGACAACAATACAGGAGGAAAAACACAAGTACTTTACATAGTAAATAATACTGGATATATTCGCAGTGTAAAATGGTGTAGAAATGTGTCCAACGGATATAGTAGAAAAATGATGGGAAAGTTCACAGAAAACAATGGATGAATTAATGGAAGTAATTTGAGAGGCAGCATCCATGGTCTTACTCAACTCTGGATAAACCAGAGTACTACTGACACTAGAAAATATACACAGGGTTTTATTGTGACAACACCTCCGCTACCACCCCCCTCCCGTACCATCAACACCCGCACTACTACCACTACCACTGCCACCACCACTATCACCAATATCCTCCACTATTACCACCACTACCACCAATATCCTCCACTATTACCACCACTACCACCAATATCCTCCACTATTACCACCACTACCACCAATATCCTCCACTACCACCAATATCCTCCACTACCACCAATATCCTTCACTACCACCAATATCCTCCACTGCCACCAATATCCTCCACTACCACCAATATCCTCCACTACCACCAATATCCTCCACTACCACCAATAGCCTCCACTACCACCAATATCCTCCACTACCACCAATATCCTCCACTACCACCAATATCCTCCACTACCACCAATATCCTCCACTACAACCAACACCCCCACTACTACCAGGCTTCTTTCACTACCACCAAGCCTCCCTCACCACCATCAAGACTCCTTGACTACCACTGACACTTCCTCATTACCACCAACACACCCACACTTCCACTAATACCCCCTCCTACCACCACTGCCATGAATCAGAGAGAGCACACATCACAGCATAAAACAAATTATTCATAATTCAACAGATAATTCTAATCCCTGAGAACTAAAAGACAAGATGACCATTACTCAGAAGAGCACTAATGAGCCTTCGTTACCCAGAGCACCAAAAAGCATAGTCAAAACCTGAAATATTAAAAAAATATTAATTTGTGATCCACTAGATCTGAGGTTCCCAAAACATGAGTCGCGACCTGAACTTAAGACACTATGACCTTCATGTGTGGACTCGCCATGGGTTCGAGCCCCACCAGTTCCGCGATTTGTTTACAGTCGTGTTAGAACATAAGAGAGGGGGGAACACTGCAGCAGGCCTACTGGCCCATACTAGGCACGTTCTTCTCAAACCCAAATCCACCAACAAAATATTTGCTCAACCCATTTTCATTACTACGCCAGGAATAAGCTTTGACAGCTCTATTAACTCATGTGTAAGTCCCATTCAAATCCAACCCCTCTCAACCTGTTCCAAACCATTACTTTCCTATATCCTTTCTATATCTAAACTTATCCAATTTGAATCCATTATTTCGACCCATAGCCGGGTCGAGACTGTCTCTGCCTTGTCGGAGTGCATAAGGTGTGAACCCACAAAATGTTACTCACATCAACGGTGATGCCTGGAAGGTCGAAAATCTGCATCTTGGGCGTGTCGGCGGGGATGTAGCGGAAGAACTCGTTCTGGCCGCGGTACCACTTCACCGAGTAGAGGACGTCGCCCTCCTGGTCGAAGTTGCACTCCAGCTCCACTGACTCCCCCGTCACCTGGTGTGACGGCACCTTCACTGACTGCAGTTTGAGTCCCGTCACGCTGCTGCTGCCGCACCCTGTGGAGAAGGAAGACCCAGGGTTAGCTTCTGCTCTTTTGTGGGAAGAGGGGGGGGGAGAAGAAACAAATGCGGGGTTGCGTTAGGTATCTTTATTCCGAAACGTTTCGCCTACGTAGTAGGCTTCTTCAGTCGAGTACAGGGAAGTGATCCATCAAGTCAAAGACTCGATAACTCTTAAAACTTCCTACCGTTCTTCCTTCTGTCAGTGATCCACCAGAACAAAGGCTCTATGCCTCTCAAAACTTCCTTCCTTCCGTCCTCTATCTAACTGTACTCACCTAGTGCCTCATACAGTATGATGAATAATGACTCATAACCACAAGATTCATGAAGGTATTACCTGTCGAATAGAGGAAATGGATTTATGATATATATCGTAGCCATTAAAGAGTTCCGTGGTTAGGTGTAGATTTTCATAACTCAGAGTGGCACTCACCTCTGGCACTCTAGAGGATGAGTGTCTGTAGTGCACTCAGCCCGGGTGGAAAGCAGCGATGACCTCCCTGATGGCACTGCCTTATTATTATTATTATTATTAGTTATGAAGCCCAGAATTTCGACAGCCACTGGCTGTCGAAACGTTTCCTCCTCAATAAAGATTCCCAAATGTTGCACAAGTGTTTTATTCTTCAACTTGTGGGTCTTCTGAACCATTTATTGCATCAGTGTTTAGATCATTCTCTCGCTACGAATGAGAAACGTTCAGATTTAAATGTTTGTTATTCCTAAGCCACCTCGTTGTGTGGCGTATCATGGTTGATTGCCTTTAGTAGATAAGCACACTGGTGGGCCAGGCAGCGTGGGTTGGTACCACGGGCAGGAGCACCCACTCCCAGGCAATCACACTGGTGGGCCAGGCAGCGTGGGCTGGTACCAGGGGCAGGAGCACCCACTCCCAGGCAATCACACTGTCGGGCCAGGCAGCATGGGCTGGTACCAGGGGCAGGAGCACCCACTCTCAGGCAATCACACTGGTGGGTCAGGCAGCGTGGGTTGGTACCACAGGCAGGAGCACCCACTCCCAGGCAATCACACTGGTGGGCCAGGCAGCGTGGGCTGGTATCAGGGGCAGGAGCACCCACTCCCAGGCAATCACACTGGTGACGTGAAGAGTTTATGGGGCGAGTAAAGGGTCTTGACCCTCCCATTAGGGTCTTAGACTCTCCCTCGGGACTCCCCTCATTTGAGTTGCTCTTTTCTTCCCCTCCCTCAGCCTTCCATCGTAATCCTCTACATTTTCTTTCTTCCATTTTTTCCTCGTTGTACCACATTTCTAGCTTTTTTGTTTATATTTCTTTTTGTTTGCTGTTACTGGTTTTATTTAGTTGGTTAAACTATCTATTTTCCCCTTGCTGCTGCTGCTCTTTTTTTATTATTAACCTTCTCTCTTGTCTTCTGGTCATTTTGTTATATTTCTCCCTTTATCGTCTCGTTTATCAATTTCTTCTCACTTCTAGTCTCTCAGTTGTCCCGGGATGCGTAAACAACATATAATTAAACGATCAATAGCCAGTAGCTTGATTGATCAAGCCATCACCCAGAACCAGGACCGCGACCAGGACCGGTTCGCGGAGCGATGACTCCTGGAACCATCAACAGGCAGAATACTAGTTCTCCATGATTCGCCGGTACTCTCCCGGTCCGGGTCTTTTCCAGTTGGTGACCCGGCCTTGGCTTCCTGTCTTGGGAGTGTAGAATGCTAGTCTTTAAGAATACTAGTCTTTAAGATAGTCACACTAGATCTGCATCAGGAAGACGACCTTGTACCATGACACCACATTGTAAGCCCTTCGAGGGGTGTACCTTGAGTCTGCTGAAACTGCTGGAACTAGAGCATTCGTCCCCTTTGTATCAAATATGATTGCTTCTCATTCCTCAGGCACTGTATGACTCCTGAGAGTTTAGCGCTTCTCCATCATAATTTTGAATGTGCATCTTAGAGGTGCACTTGATATGTCGATCATTGTTCAGTGGCTACAGTCAAATGAAGTGGTAAACGAATTATAAGAAGAATGGTGCCAGTGGGTAAGAAAGAAATGCAAGTGAATGAACTAAAGGAGACAGTAACTATTAGGAGAAAGATGGGCTATAGATACGACAGGTAACGAGGACGCTCAAACAGAATGAGGTAATTTTAGAATGGCAGTGCTAGAGTGCACAGCAGATGTGGGTACAGGAGGGTAGGTGCAGGTGGAAGGATGCTTGATTAGTGGAATAATAAGGTAAAGAGGGTGGTAAAGAAGCAATATTAGTATTTGAGAGGTTTAAATGGTGTGAAAATAATACACTGAAAACAGACTATACAAAGATAAAAAGGGTTTTTAGACGAGTGTTAAAAGTGTGCAAATGGAGAATCAGTGAGAGAATAGGTGGGTATTTATCAAATTGTTTTGCTTGTTTTGGGAAATTCTGAAGAGAAGTTGCAAATGTTGGTGGAGGAGTTTGAAAGGGAGTGTATAAAGACATTTAAAATTATATATATAAAATAGCAAGGTGATGAATAACAAAATTTTAGGCTATGAAAAGTTGGATACCAGATTGGAGGAAGTTTGGAGAGAAAGATAGTATTTAGATACCTGTTAATGGACGTATCGGCAGATGGGTCGATAAATGAAGTGAACCATAAAGTGGTAAGTGGAGTGTTGAGAAGTCTGTGCAAAGAAAAAAAAAGATTATGGTGGCAAAATGGGGAATGAGAACGGTATGAACCTCATTTTTATGGATGTAAGGAATGACGTTGTAACGTGGATGAGAGTGGAGGAAGTGAAGACGTCATGCTTGAGAACAATGATGGGTAGAAGATAGATGCTAGTGAGGGATTGCGAAAGGTATAATTTGGAAGACGGAGAAGAGTTTGAAATGGTTTGGACATTTTGAGAGAAGACACCTGAATAGGGTTACTAAAAGGGTGTATAAATCTGGAGTGGAAGGAAGGAGGGGTCAGGGTCATCCTAGGAAGGGTTGGACTGAGGTTGTGAAGGTTTCTAGTGGTACTGGCTTGAGTATCCAGTAGCCGTGTATTAGTGAATTATATTGGAGGGAGTGAATCAGGTGGTTATAAGGATTTAACGTGCTGTTAGTGATTTAAGTAACAGGAATGAATTCAGTGTAACCGGTTAGCCGGACTAAAGTCCTGACGCTGGGAAGGACAGCGCCAGCACTCTTAAGGAAGTGTGGGGTGCAGCTCGGAGTGACATGTATTGTGATGTCTGCGCATCTCCGGCAAAGCAGCGGTTGAATGAACGATGGTAATGTTTTTTCAGTCGTTTCCAACGTAACTTGGTGGGAGACGACTGAAGTGTTAATTTTTTTTACATAATATTGTGCATCTGAAGATTATTTGCTGACTGGTAAAAGTAAAACAAATAAATAAAAAAAAGTTGAGTACAGCAGCTGACTAGTAGAAGGTATTATATGTGTACTCATCTATTTGTGGGTGCAGGGGTCGAGTCTTAGCTCCTGGCTCCGCCTCTTCACTAGTCGCTACTAGATCCACTCTCCCTGCTCAAAGAGCCTTATTGTGCCTCTTCTTAAAGCTATGTATGGGTCCGGTCTCCACTACTTCACTCTCCAGATTGTTCCACTTCCTGGCGACTCTAAGGCTGAAGAAATACTTCCAAACATCTCAATAGCTGGGAACACAACTTCCAGTTGTCCCCTTGTTGCTGTGTCCTGTTGCTGAAACATTCTGGCCCTGTCCACCTTGTCAATTCCTCTCAATATTTTATATGTCGTTATCATGTGTCCCCTATCCCCTGTCCTCCAGTGTCGTCAGATTGAATTCCCTTAACCTCTCCTCGTAGGACATACCCCTTAGTTCCGGGACTAGTCTTGTATATGTGTGTGTTTCATAAAGCGCTAAAGCCGTGAGGGTGGAAGCTCGTTCTTCCGTCCACTTATCGTGTCCCAAATAGTAGGAAAATCGTGCTTAAGTTGCGGAATGTTTGCAAGACAATATAGAATTGTAATATTGTTGTTATTGTTAAACCTGGAGTTACTAAACATTTGGAAAAAACAGTATAAGCAAACTAGCATGAATGATTAAAAAATTACAGAAACATCTGGCACATCGGTTCACGACGATTAGGAATATTTGTCATTTTTTTTCCAAGGTTTGTAAATTTAGGGTGAAATGTTTCTTTCGATCTTTCTGGACGGTGCTTCGCGGTAATCCAATTTCCAAAGATGTTCTCCATCACATTTACACGCACATCTCCACGCACATCTCCACATACTTGAACACTGCCTCAAGGTGCTTTCTCCCTTATTTCCACTCTTTATGACCATCCGCTTTTTGTGTGTGTGTCCTGCCGAATAGGTAAAACTTGCGATTTTGGCTTAAATGGCAACGTTCTCCTTGCCGAATAAGGCAAGCGAAAATTTGTGTATGCAATAATTTAGCAAAAATCATTCTGAACCTGACGAAAAAATATATATTTCATTGTGTTTGTTAAATTATTGTAAATTTATCTAAAATATTCTTAGTTGAATTAGGCTAAATTAAATTGCGCTTGTTATAATAAGGTTAGGTAAGTTTTCTAAGGTGCTTTTGGTACAAAATTATTAATTTTTACATTAACATAAATTAAAAAATATATCTTTAAACGTATAAAAGAAAATTTTAGAAAGAACTGAATTTTAAATGAATTCTTGCTAATTGACCAGTTTTACCTATTCGACACGCGCACACACACACGGGCCAGGAGCTGTGACTCGACCCCTGCAACCACAACTAGGTGAGTACACACACACACACACACACACACACACGCACACGTCCCTGGTATGTGGGTAGTCACACAGAAGAGCAGCAAGTTATATATGATTCAACAGGACGTGGGTGTCTGAGTCTGCTCCTTCAACATGAATAGTCACTTTGAGATGATTCTCTATCGACTGAGGTTCGGGCGTGCGCACAACACTCATAACTTACACTGCTTCTGCTTCCTTCTGTGCCCCATGTGCCGTGCACCTGAATGGGGGAAACACTTTCTAAAATGTTTGCCCACGATATCTACCTTTTGCCTTTTTTTAATTACCGGGTTGCCTGCCTGTAAGAACCTAAGAATGAATACCAGGGTGTTAGTCGACTGGTGTGGGTCGCATCCTGGGACAAAGCTGACCTAATTTGTGGGAAATGCTCTGCATAACAAGCGGCTTTCTATGTAGTATTATGTCATTGATGTCAGTTAGGCTTATATACCTTGTACATGTACTTGTAGAAATAGATATTATATTAGTATTATAAAATGAAACTTTTATGAGTCTTTTGATACTGACAACTTTTTTTTTTTTGGCCGGGGGGGGGGGTGATGTTGGTTATTTAAATTTCGTGTAATCGCATTTTGTGTTTTGCTCGTGTTGATATTTTTTTTATTGCTGCTCATTTGATCTTGGATGTTGTGTGTGTTTTCATTTTTATTGCCAAGAGCTCTGAGGGATTTTTAAAGTCAAAGTTTTCATTAAATCTCTAATTGACTTACCCCTCACACAGGACGTCCGTCCCTACCTCCAGCTCCTTCCACAGCAGTGTACGGGCGCCATCAAACATCGACTAGAGTGCGTGACACTGCCAGAAGCAGGTTAAAGGAACCTGTAGCAGATAACTACACATAACAGAGGTGAACCACCTCTGCCAATTCCACATGTAAACTCCGTGTAGAAGAGGATGGAAATAAATGGTATAAAATACCGACACAATGGAAAAATAAACACATAAGCAGTATAATGTGATCCTTTACCTAGTTGAATGTCAAATTGTAATGAATTTGCCAATTATGATACCATTGGTTAAAAGGCATTTATTCAGAGTAAAAGTGATTAATTATATGCATTTTATTGAACTTTTTATATTTAATTAAAAAATAGTGAAATAATAATATACATACAGACAATAGAAAAACTTGCTAATTAGAAGCCGTGTGATGTCCCAGTTGTAAACGAATTCATATTGTACAAATATGTAAACCTGTACATATATGTGATTATATTATATATATATATATATATATATATATATATATATATATATATATATATATATATATATATATATATATATATATATATATATATATATATATATATACATATATATTCGTGCCGAATAGGTAAAACTTGCTATTCTGGCTTAAATACCAACTCTCTTTTTGCCGAATAAGGCAAGCGATAATTTGTGTATGCAATAATTTCGCAAAAATCATTCTGAACCTAACGAAAAAAAATATGCTTCAATGTGTTTGTTTATTATTGTAAACTTGTGTAAAATATATTTAGTTGGATTAGGCAAAATTAAATTGAGCTTGTTATAATAAGGTTAGGTAAGTTTTCTAAGGTTCTTTTGGTACAAAATTATTAATTTTTACATTAACATAAATTAAAAAAATGTATCTTTAAACGTATAAGAGAAAATTTCAGAAAGGACTTTCTAATTGACCATTTTACCTATTCAGCACGACACGACATATATATATATATATATATATATATATATATATGTCGTGCCTAATAAAAAACTGGTCAATTAGCAGAACTCATCTAAAATTAAGTCCTTTCTAAACTTTTCTCTTATACGTTTAAAGATATATTTTTCCTTTATGTTAATGTAAAATTTATAATTTTGTACCAAGAGAAACTTTGAAACTTACCTAACCTTATTATAACAAGCGCAATTTAATTTAGCCTAACCCAACTAAATTTACTTAGATACGTTTACAATAATTTAATAATAAACAAACACAATGAAATATATTTTTTCGTTAGGTTCAGAATGATTTATACGAAATTATTGCATACTAAATTTTCGCTTGTCTTATATGGCAAGAAGAGCGTTGCTATTTAAGCCAAAATAGCAGTTTTACCTAATCGGCACGACATATATATATATATATATATATATATATATATATATATATATATATATATATATATATATATATATATATATATATATATATATATATATATATATATATATATATATATATATATATATATATATATATATATATATATATATATATATATATATATGTATGTATATATTATGTATATATATATATATATATATATTATTATATATTATTATATATATATATATATATATATATATATATATATATATATATATATATATATATATATATATATATATATATATATATATATATATATATATATATATATATATATATATATATATATATATATATATATATATATATATGTCGTGGATTAGGAGTAAAACTTGCGATTTTGGCCTAAATAGCAACGCTCACCTTGCCATATAAGACAAGTGAAATATTTTGTATAGCAATATTTTCGCCAAAATCATTCTGAACATAACGAAAAAAATATATTTCATTGTGTTTGTTTATTATTAAATTAATGTTAACGTATCTAAAATATATTTAGTTGGGTTAGGCTAAATTAAATTGCGCTTGTTGTAATAAGGTTAGGTAGGTTTTCAAAGTTTCTCTTGGTACAAAATTATAAATTCTTATATTAACATAAATGAAAAAAATATATCTTTAAACGTATAAGAGAAAATTTTAGAAAGGACTTAATTTTAGATGAGTTCTTGCTAATTGACCATTTTACCTAATGCACGACTATATATATATATATATATATATATATATATATATATATATGACAGGTGAAGCAAAGTTTGTTTATGATGTTCAGGCTGGTTGGGGCTAACGTCATTTTTCTAGACATATAATGACTGTGTTATTATATATTATTATATTTACGTAGATATATCAAATTTTCTCTCCCTCCTTTTCCAGTTTTTCTTCTGTCTTCTATATATACAATACTTATTGCCCCGGTCAGGGATGATGGTGGCAGTTTAAAATTTAATTTCTCCTTTGTATGGGATAGGCCGTCCTGAGAAATGGAATTTCCCAAGCAATAATAACTCCAGATGTGATAGAATGATGACGTCTTAGAAGCTCCTGCAGCTGAAGAACATTTAATGTAAAACTTAACCATGTCCTCATCATGCTGTAAGATCAGCTCGGGTTGACACCACCGAGGTCTCCCAGCTCGGGTTGACACCACCGAGGTCTCCCAGCTCGGGCTGACACCACCGAGGTCTCCCAGCTCGGGTTGACACCACCGAGGTCTCCCAGCTCGGGTTGACACCACCGAGGTCTCCCAGCTCGGGTTGACACCACCGAGGTCTCCCAGTTCGGGCTGACACCACCGAGGTCTCCCAGTTCGGGCTGACACCACCGAGGTCTCCCAGTTCGGGCTGACACCACCGAGGTCTCCCAGTTCGGGCTGACACCACCGAGGTCTCCCAGTTCGGGCTGACACCACCGAGGTCTCCCAGTTCGGGCTGACACCACCGAGGTCTCCCAGTTCGGGCTGTCACCACCGAGGTCTCCCTCCCTAAATGCAGTGTGTCACCATTTTCCTTGCGGTACATCCCCCCGCCTCTCCACTTGTATCATTCTTCATTTCTTTCCCCATTCCTTCAGTATGCCACCTCTCACCCCTGCAGTACTCTCTTCAGATCATCTCCCATGAAGCATCCTCTTCCTCTTCCCCCGCAATAGGCTTCTCATCCCCCACATAGGGGTGGACCGGTAAACCTGTGGAAGGCCTCGGTCAGATGACCAAAAGCTCAAGCTACGGGTCATCATATGACGACCTGCGTCAGGAAACACTTATCCTGTTTCCTGACAAAACTTACCTTTACCTTGTTAGGTAAAAGAACACAACTTTAACTAATGTGGCATTTTATTGCGGCAACTTTTCGCTCTCCAGGAGCTTTGTCAAGCCGCTACAAAGCTTGACAAAGCTCCTGGAGAGCGAAACGTTGCCATAATAAAATGTCATATTAGTTGCACTTGTGTCCTTTTACCTAACATATTGTGGGTAATTCTACCAACATCAATGCAAACCTTAACTTACCTAACCTAACCCTTCCTCTCCAAAGTACACTGAGTGTAGTACACCCCAACGCAGTACCCACACCCTACCCTCCACGCAGTATACTACAAACGCCTCCCCATGCAGTGCGCTTACACATCTCATAAAAGCTGATCCAGTCAAGTGGTGACCTACACAAACAGTCAATTCATTACCTCATTAAGCAGACCCTGCTCAGAACATTCACAAAGCCAAACAACCCAGCAGCAAAGCCTAACCACCACCCAGTGGGATCGCCACTTCTCGTTATTTCAATTAAGCTTTGAGGTTATTAAGTTGAAGGAGCCCTCGCCTCTCCGGTGGCGGACGCCGATTAGGGGAAGCGAACTTAATTAAAATCTTTCATTATTTTGCCGGATGAGATTTCAGGGTTAATATGCAGCGCGCTTGGTTCTCGGGAGGAAAAAATGGGGAGAAAATATCATCACAAAATGAAGTTACCAGCGGGAGTGGCAGCAGCAGCGGAGAACGGGGGAGAAATTCAATTCAAGGGAGCAATTTTTCAAAGCTCACTCAGGGCACTACAGCCATCCACCTCCCTGGACCGTCGTCAGCGCCTCCGTCATACTGTTGGAAGGGTTTCACGCCTCCATCTTACGACACTTTTCCAACACGTCTCTCCATCACTACCCACCCTGGTTGGAGGAACGTAACGCAAATACATAGAACAAGCTTTCATATTTATAGCGTTTTGCTCACTGTAGAACATTTCCCTGTAATGAAACTAAAAGTTGTCAGTATAAAGGTTTGTTTGCCAAGAGGCGCGAGAGACCATGTTGTAGAGAAAAACATTACTTTCTGACACTGTCTTACTTCCCGGACTGGACTTTAGCAAGTAAACAAAAGCCCTGATACTAAGTCTTACAGGGCATATTAACACTGAGGTCAGGGTCCTGAGAAGTTACAGGAGCGGCCAAAGGGAGAGGGGGGTAAAGGAAAAGAGAGAGGCGACATGGAAGGTGAGGCGAGGAAGTATAAACAGATATAAACGAGACTCTAGAAGAGGTAATCAGTTCCTGAGCCTTGGAGAATTATACACAGCAGACGGATGCAGATGAGGTAGCGAGTCCCTCAGCCTAGGAGCAGGTATTCAGTATCTTAGTCTTGATGAATATGAGGGAGATTAGGTGAGGGGAGGTCAGGGATGAGTAAAATTGTTAATGTATGGGTCGTGGATGATGTGAGTGATGGGTCCTGCCAGCAGGTGTTCATTTCACTTTTCAGCAGTGTAGAGTCAGTAAGAAGGACCACCATTTACTGAATATATAGTAAAGTTACACTGCGTGTATATTATTTTATATTTTATATTTTGTATCGTGCTGTGATAGCGACAGTATCAACATACATTTCATTTCATTGTGTGTCTATAGGCCATCCATGAATGATAGTAATTTCCATGTAACGTCATCTCTCTTTGGAGCTCCCGTAGCTGCTGAACCCTTAGCGGAATGCTTGGCCGTATCATTCGCACCCTACTGAAGTCTCCCAGCTTTGACTGGCAGATTAGTGTACGAACACACTGTTCAGTGAGACATAATATGGAAGACAGTGAGCTTTTGTTCCCACTATGTAACTCATGTAAGACACACACTGCTGGTTATGGCATTTTATTGTGAGGGCGTTTAGTCCAATAGAGACGTTATCAGTTCATAAAATTGATAGTCCCGGTTGGGCAAAACAATCTTGAGAGCAAAATGACGTAACCCGCATTGCGTGTCTTATCTGCATACTATCGGTATTCTCTACTATTATATTATATGTAACTGTCATTCTAAATAGAGTAGAAAAATATTCCTGGTGTGTCCACTTTTGCTAAATAATGAAATATATAATCCGCTTTCTATCTCCCTCTCAACCTCCCTCCTCCTCCCCTCCATCGCTCTTCCATCTCTCCTTTTCCACCTCCCCCCCCTCCATCTCTATCCCCCTCCAGCTCGCTCCACTGAGGCACCTATCCAGTGGTACACATGCTGCCAGAGCCATCGAAATATTGGAGATCTATACCAGCATTCAAATATTCAACAGTGGTAGAATAATTGCGATATTCAAGAAGTCAAGAGCAGGAATACGAGTTATATGATGACCCAATATAGCAGCAGTGAGACGTGTGGCTGTGACAGCAGTGAGACGTGTGGCTGTGACAGCAGTGAGACGTGTGGCTGTGACAGCAGTGAGATGTGTGGCTGTGACAGCAGTGAGACGTGTGGCTGTGACAGCAGTGAGACGTGTGGCTGTGACAGCAGTGAGATGTATGGCTGTGACAGAAGTGAGACGTGTGGCTGTGACAGCAGTGAGACGTGTGGCTGTGACAGCAGTGAGATGTATGGCTGTGACAGCAGTGAGACGTGTGGCTGTGACAGCAGTGAGACGTGTGGCTGTGACAGCAGTGAGATGTATGGCTGTGACAGCAGTGAGATGTATGGCTGTGACAGCAGTGAGATGTATGGCTGTGACAGCAGTGAGACGTGTGGCTGTGACAGCAGTGAGATGTATGGCTGTGACAGCAGTGAGATGTATGGCTGTGACAGCAGTGAGATGTATGGCTGACAGCAGTGAGATGTATGGCTGTGACAGCAGCGAGATGTATGGCAGTGACAGCAGTGAGATGTATGGCTATGACAGCAGTGAGATGTATGGCTGTGACAGCAGTGAGATGTATGGCTGTGACAGCAGTGAGATGTATGGCGGTGACAGCAGTGAGATGTATGGCTGTGACATCAGTGAGATGTATGGCTGTGACAGCAGTGAGATGTATGGCTGTGACAGCAGCGAGATGTATGGCTGTGACAGCAGTGAGATGTATGGCTGTGACAGCAGTGAGATGTATGGCTGTGACAGCAGCGAGATGTATGGCTGTGACAGCAGTGAGATGTATGGCTGTGACAGCAGTGAGATGTATGGCTGTGACAGCAGTGAGATGTATGGCTGTGACAGCAGTGAGATGTATGGCTGTGACAGCAGCGAGACGTATTGCTGTGACAGCAGCGAGACGTATGGCTGTGACAGCAGCGAGCCGTATGGCTGTGACAGCAGCGAGGCGTATGGCTGTGACAGCAGCGAGACGTATGGCTGTGACAGCAGAGAGACGTATGGCTGTGACGGCAGCATAACATATGATCGTGACAGAAATGAGCAAAGCCATGATCATAAGAAGAGCAGTCCGCTCCATTCTCATTTGACATCAGCTCTTTGCCTGCTTGTCAACGCGATTTCTGAAACTGCCATTCCCACCAGAAATTTTAAGTATTAGCATCAATTGTTCAGCGTGGGAGCAGACAGACAGACAGAGCGAGAACGGAAGTGAGTGTGTGTGTGTGTGTGTGATTAATAGGTTGGTTGAGTAGATTGGTGGTGGGATTCTATGGGGACAAAATGCCTATAGGAAAAAGTCAGAAAGACACAATTATAGGTATGAACTAAAGGCACTGGGGGAAAATAAAGTTTGTTTACTTCGAGTTTTACATAAAGTCGGTGAAGTTAACCTAACCTGACCTAGTCAGACCTAATTTAACCTAATCTAACGTAACTTAACGTTACCTAACGTAGCCCGAGTAGTAAGAATACAAATGACTGTCGACCACTAGAGGAAAATGGACATGAATTCATACACTTTGGAGATTTTAAATGAAGACGTTTCGGTCCTGGGACCGAAGTGATCAAGCTTCCAGGACTAAAACTTCTCCAATAAAGGGATCCTAAGTGTATGAATTCGTTGCCAGTCCCCACTAACTTAAACTAATACGTCACCTTACAAAGCCTGTGACTTTCTGTGTCTTTTCCAGTGACTTTTCTGTGACCTTTTTTCTTGTAACTTTTCTTCCTGTTACTTTTTTCCTGTGAACTTTTTTCCTGTGATATTTTCTTGACTGTCCTGCTTTTTCCTGAGACTTTTATTTTTGTGACTTATTTTCCACGACTGTTTAATTATTACGAAGCTTGAATTTATAGTAAATATAAATTATGTAAAAAAATATGTAAAAAAATTGTTGAGAAAGACAGTCTAGTGTGGCATACCTGTGACCGTTTTCAAGAGTTGATCTCTTCTAAAATCTCGGTATGAGGCCTGAGTTCTTTGCTGACTGATCAACCAGGCTGTTGATGCCAGCAGTATGTAGTCATATCCCTCAATTTATTTTTATAACTTTAGAAAAGATGATGCATTGCTAACACAGGCAGACGATTAATTTTTTTAAAGCTCTAAACTCGTAGGACCATTGTAAACAAGACGCAGAGTGCTGTTTATGGTATTTTATTGTGAAGACGTTATCGTCTTCACGATAAATTTCTATAACTTGCATTGAATCTTATTTGCTTCTTGTGTGTATTTCTTACCACAGTAATGCTGTGGGAGGGCTCAGTGAGCGCCTCGGGAATGGAAGGTAATCTGGATTCATCCAAAGAAGGAAAAGGCAGCTCAAGTCCACTGGATCAAAAGCCCTTCACCAGCATCAAGGTGATGTGTTGTAGCCTCGGTTGTGTGACGTTTGAACTTCTCGTTGCACAATATTTAATTTCTTTCAAGCTGGAAGGTAGCGAAGGCTCCAAGCACGGGACCTTGACGATCTTAAAGAGCTCTTGATTCGAGGAACTGGAGTTACCCCTCTCCTTCCTTGAAGGAGTCAAGTGCTTCCCATTGCCTGTTATAACAGAGGCTGAGGAATAATATCTTTATTTCTACCAGTACATGTACAAGGTATACAGACCATAGCTGACATCAATGACGTACTACTATATAGAAAGCCCCTTGTTATGCAGAGCATTTCCTGCAAATTATGTCAGTTTTGTCCCAGGATTCGACCCACACCAGTCCGCTAACACCTAGGTACCCATTTTACTTATGGGGAACATAGACAACCGGTGTAACGAAACACGCCCAATGTTTCTACCCTCGCCGGGAATCGAACCCGGACACTCGCCGTGTTAAGCGAGAGCTTTAGCCATCAGGCCGCGGGGCCTGAATTAAGAATGAGTAGGGGCGGTCTTCGGAAAAAAAATAATGGGTGTAGTAGGACGTGGTCTGGGATGTGTCAATAAAAAGGGACAATGACATTACAGGCAGGTGTGAAACTTAATAAGGAAACCCTTGACGGACGAGAGGAAAATTGAAAAAAATAAAAGACGGAGCCTGCAGGGTGTGGGCGGCGCATACACGCGCGCGCATGTACTCGCCCAGGCAAGGACGGACACAAACACAAACACACAGATACACACACACACACACACACAAAATCCTGCGAGGAATTGACAAGGTGAACAAAGACAGGATGTTCCAGAGATGGAACACAGAAACAAGGGGTCACAATTGGAAGTTGAAGACTCCGATGAGTCAAAGGGATGTTAGGAAGTATTTCTTCAGTAATAGAGTTGACAGAGTGGAATAGTCTGGGAAGTGATGTAGTGGAGGCAGGATCCATACATAGCTTTAAAAAGAGTTATCATAAAGCTCACAGAGCAGGGAGAGTGAATAGTAGTGACCAGTGAAGAGGCGAGGCCAGGAGCTGTAACTCGGCCCCTGTAACCACAACTGTGAGTACACACACCCATATACGGTCACGAAAAAATGGAAGAAAGAACACTAAGGAATAAAGCACAAAGAGGTAATCCGTAAAGCAATTATTTGGCGGAGATCAGGAAAAAGAGATGAAAGGAGAACGAGGAAACAGATGAAGGGAGGGAGAGGAGAGAGTGCGCGAACGTTAAATTAAAAATATGGAGAATCCAAATGGACGGAGAATGTACAGAAACATGTACAATATCTACAACCACAAGATGGAGTATTGTGTAATATATATATATATATATATATATATATATATATATATATATATATATATATATATATATATATATATATATATATATATATATATATATATATATATTAACACATCGGCCGTTTCCCACCAAGGCAGGGTGGCCCGACAAAGAAAAACTTTCATCATTCAATCCATTACTGTCTTGCCAGAGGCGTGCTTACACTATAGCTACAAAACTGCAACATTAACACCCCTCCTTCAGAGTGCCGGCACTGTAATTCCCATCTCCAGGAATCAAGTCCGGCCTGCCGGCTTCCCTGAAACCCTTCATAAATGTTACCTTGCACGTTACCTTGCACGTTACCCAGCACGTCAAGTCCTAAAAACCATTTGCCTCTATTCGCTCCTATCTAACACGCTCATGCACGCTTGCTGATAGTCCAAGCCCCTCGCACACAAAACCTCCTTTACCCCCTCCCTCCAACCTTTTCTAGGCCGACTCCTACCCCGCCTTCCCTCCACTACAGATTTATACACTCTCGAAGTCATGCTATTTTGTTCCATCCTCTCTATATGTCCAAACCATCTCAATAACCCCTCCTCAGCCCTCTGGATAAATGTTTTGGTAATCCTACACCACCTCCTAATCTCCAAACTACGGATCTGCGCTGTTTGACCCCTGTGGTTTAGCGCTTCTTTTTGATTATAATAATAATAATCCAAACTACGGATTCTCTGCATTATATTCACATCACACATTGCCCTCAGACATGACATCTCCATTGCCTCCAGCCTTCTCCTTGTTGCAACATTCACAACCAATGTCTCACACCCATACAAGTTAGTTACCATTTTGTCCTAGGCACATGTCAATTAGACACTAGGCCTGTTGTATGTGTGTGTGTGTGTGTGTGTGTGTAAAGAAACACTTCGAAATGTTTCTGCCCCACCGGGAATTGAACCCGGCCCCTCCGTGCGTCAAGCGAGAGCTTTACCCACTAGGCCACCGGGGGCTGTTTGTATAACTATACTCTCATACATTCCCCTCTTTGCTTTCATGAATAAAGTTATCTGTCTCCACAAGCTCCTCAGTGCACCACTCACCTTTTTCCCCTCGTTAATTCTATGATTCACCTCATCCTTCATATACCCATCTGCTGACACATCCACTCCTAAATATCTGAACATTCACCTCCTCCATACTCTCTCCCTCCAATCTGATATCCAGTCTTCCGTTACCTAATTTTTTTGTTATCCTCATCACCTTACTCTTTCCTATATTCACTTTTAATATCCTTCTAGTACACACCCTACCAAACTCATCCACCAACCTCTGCAACTTCTCTTCAGAATCCCCCAAAAGCACAGTGTCATCAGCAAAGAGCAACTGTGACAACTCCCACTTTGTGTTAGATTCTTTACCTAACACAATAAATATATATATATATATATATATATATATATATATATATATATATATATATATATATATATATATATTATATATATATATATATAATATTTATTTATTTATTTTATTGTTTTTTTTATTAAAAAACGTGACTATACAAAATCTTTTACAGCTTTTGTTAAATAAAAAATCATTACAGAGAACATGAGATATAGTGAAAAATACTTTTATCTAAAATAAATAATAGCTACGAAGACAAGCTATTGGAAAATTTAAAATAAAAATATTTATTAAAAGAAGCGAGAAAGAAAGGGGGGTAGGAGCGTTGCTTCATCACCAAACCAGGTTAGCGAAGACTGTCATCCCCACTTACTTTCATGTCCTTAACGAAACTTGCCTTTCATGGAGGGACTTAAGAATCTGGAGAAAAAATTCTTTTCGTTTCTGTTTTCGTGTGATGGGTGGTGGCGGGGTCGTGGGGAAGGGGGTAGTGGAGTGGGGATTACGGGCGTTGTGGGTAAGATTCTGTGGAGGGTGTGTGAGAGGTGTTGTGATTGGTTTGAGAATCCGTTGTGATGCAGGATCGTATTATTGCAAGGTAAATTAAATCTTTAGTTCAGTTTTATTATTCAGAAAGTACTAACACGTTCTAGGAGACCAGTTGACGCCTCTCGTCAGGTGACTGGTTGACGCCTCTGGTTAAGTGACTGGTTGGGGTGAGACATCCCAATGTAGATACATTGGTTATATTATTTAATGAATGAAGAGAAGGTTGTCAGTAAGCCTCAGAGCATGTGATCCTCGTCTTCAAGATGTAATATTGTGACCTTATAACAGAGCAAATCTTTATTTTTACAGTAGTTAATTTTTTTTTCTCAAAAAGTGAAAAGCTCTCCTGTGAGAGAAACGCCTTGTCAATAAAACATTGCTCTGCTATTAGTTACTTTGTTTAATACGTAGTAATTTGCAAAATGGAAGATTGGTCTTCAGAGGTGTTAAGCCTAGTTGGCTGTCTCTCATATAGGCTGTGACCGCTATATTATAATAGGTGGTGCAAGAGAGAACTCTCATACACCTTTATTCTCGGATGGCTTCCTCTGGCTTTGCACCTCATCTTTTCTGGCTTCGCAGGTGTCTAACTGAAAGGTCTAATATTTGAGTGTTATTTAATATAAAGTCTTTATGTTCAAAGGGTTATAAAAGTAATAGAATTTGCGTGGTAATATTTTCTACCATAGATCTTTGTGTGTTCATTTCCCTTCAACAAGATGTATGCTTAGGGCACTGTAAAATAATTGCAATTGATGGGTCTTGGTTCACCTAAGTAGTTAGTGGTATGCAGTAATGTGTGTGTGCATCAGAAACAACACTTGTGATGGCAGAACATATACAAAGCTTAGGGCTCTTAGTAACAGCTGTAGTAAGAGAAATGAAGTACCAAGCCTGGTTTTAATTAATGAGTGGAGAAAGGTTCAAGACGCTACTCCGGACTGTCGTTTGTACACTAAAAGGTCTATGTCAGTGTATGTACCCTGAGTGTATGTTTCTTCCAATTTTATGGGTTAAAATATTCTTGTAATATAGTTCTCATCTTACCCAACGATCGGTGTTAAATGACCTCTAGTAGTCGAAGCAACTAAAGTAGAAAGAAAAAGATTTTAGAGTACAGTGATTGCATGTGCCGGAGTGAGAAGAGAAGCTGCGTGGGGTATGAAGACCCCTCACTCAGTGATGAGTTCGCTAAGATCTAAATTGAAACCTGAGTTAAGGGAAAGGGATGAGCAATGTGTGTTGCCAGGGTGTGCATCAGTGTGCAACCTTACTCTGTGGGCAGTGGGAAATGTGCAGTGATGGGGGGAAGGGAGGTGAAGCGACTGAATGCGGTACTACGGTGACGTGAATGCAGTGTTGTGAGGGATCGCGTGCGGGGATGTGCTTCTGGCACTGTGCCTCGCAAACTCTGAAACAATTCAAAAGGATTACACGTTTGGCAATATCAATTATCATTTTCAGTATTCCAAGTAATTTTTTCTTCATTCGGTTGATACAAATAATAACAGCGGATACCCTGTGATGATATTTTACAGTAGACCTTCAATTGGATATTTTACCATAGGTCTTCAATTGGTTATTTTACGTGCTTTGCATTACTTTTATTTTTGCTGAGAATTTCGCCTACTGTGCAGACGAAATGTTTCTGAAAAAAGCTACCCAACTATTGTACATTTGTCTTACTCATGCATTTGTTCCTCGAGATTGTGGAGTGTATTGGATGAAGTAGCGTATTACTGACAAATATGAGGACAGACGTTTCGCTCTGTGCAGAACAAAACGTTGTCTACAACTTGTGTCTGTCTTTAGTGAGAGAAATGCTGGACATTCGCTGACAGTTTCTGTTCAACTCGCTGCTGCAAAACCTCTCTCTCCTCAATTGACCCTCTGCAGCTGTCCACTCTTTCAGGACCAGAACAATTCTCTTATGGCGGCGGAGGCGATTAAGAGTCGCAAGAAAGAATTGTATTTCATGAAGAGCTAAACTCGCTGGCGTTGGAGGCTCGATCTTTTCTTCGTTAATCGACGGTGGGTCCCTTGCAGTGTGTCACGCTGCTTTCGTAATGTCATAGACTCCTGAAAGCAAGTGTGTTCTGATTTTTCTTAGATCATAGTATTCATTAATGAACATAAGAATGGGTTAGCAGGTTTGGGGTCCACCAACCCCATGCTTGGGACGGTGCTCCGTGGCCTGGTGGCAAAAGCTCTCGCTTCACACGGTGAGGTCCGGGTTCGATTCCCGGCGAAGGGGTGGAAACATCGGACGTGTTTCCTTACACCGGTTGTCTATGTTCATCCATCAGTAAAATGGGTACCTGGGTGTTAGTCGACTGGTGTGGGTCGCATCCTGGGACAAAACTGACCTAATTTGCCCGAAATACTCTGAATAACAAGGGGGTTTCTATATAGTAGTATGTCATTGATGTCAGCTAGGCCTGTATACCTTGTACATGTACTTGTAGTAAAAGATATTATTATTATTAATTATTATTATTATGATATTCAATCACCTGTTATGATATTCAATCATCTGTCCACCCCTCTTTTTCCAAGGTACCCTAGGAATTAGGTTCAGTAGCTTTTGTTTTTACAGAGAAAACACCACGGTAAAGATAACAAAGTGTTACACAATTCGGTTTTCTATAGCATTTGTAATAAAACCTTTGCCTTTATGGATAACTAAAGTACAGTGAACTCTTGTCAATGCTTAATAATAACGTACTTGGAAACAGAAACAAGAGATTAATCGGTCAGTATATTTCAATCCTATTGAAATATACAGACCGATTTGACAGATAAAATTAGGAGAATTTAACTTAGAAAGTTCCTCCTATGTTCTATCCTCTTTCTTATGTAAAGACGTCATCAGGCGGTAGGGGTAGGCAAAGAATAGGGGTAGAAGAGGGAAGGTGAGGAGGGGTGGAAGGAAGGAAGAGGCGGGAGGAAGAATGGGAACGATGGAAGAATTGGGATAATAGTCGGTGGGGGAGTTGGGGTATTGTGAGGTGGGATGGGCGCTGGAAAGGAAGAACGTGGATTTAGGTAAAGTGAAGTTCAGGGAACGGGAAAGATAGAGGAATAACAGTTGTATAAATGAGTCTTGTACCATTCCCCAGGAAACAATGCTCTAGGAAATGGGTGGTTGTACGAATTCTCCAGGGAGCCTTGCTACAAGAATTTACTGTTTGTATGACTCCAGGTAATAGCCACCTGAGGGAGGCATGGGTTGTCAGGTGTGAGGGCACGGAGCGGCCACCCACCTCAGGGGACGGAGGTCATCTTTGGCCATAGTGGACATGCAGCCGATGCCAACCAGGGGCCGTCGGTGTCCTGACGGAGATTTTTCTAGTCTACCGTGGCCTTACAGCGTCCACCCACAAGAGAACATTGGACTCCTGACGGAGGCAAGGAAAGTTGTTAGAGATTTGTCAGATAAATGTTATATAATAAACGTGCCCGCAAGCACTCGGATTAATTTAATAACACTAATAATTCAGAACAAGTCGTAACTCCAACTCTTAGTCCTAGTACCATATTTTAGATGTCTTGTATTTTTATAGTCATTCTTTATAGGTTTCATATTCTTAGATATTTCCCCCTATCATGATCAAATAGGTATTTCTTGAAGCTGAGAGATGGAGGAGCCTTACAGCTCTCATAATCTTGCTGACAGTTTTCAGTCATAGAAGAAACAATAAAAAGGTTAGGAAATGAGAGTGTTTAACGAGAGGTTGGAAGATATAACTGGCCCCTATTTTCATGCTTAGAATTTGTCCCCAATTTCTATAAGCACACCTGCAGACCCACTAAGCTCACCGCCGTAGTTTATGCACTGGCCTGGTATGCTATTGTCCACTTCGCCATGGTTATCTCATCTTCACGTGAGGCACAGGGATGTGAAATTCTGTTGGTTGAGGCATTTACACCTTTGTCGTAGCTTTTATAATTACCGAGGTGCCTGTATGAACCTCGGGGAACTTTTAAGGGTCTACTGACAGTGGGAATTTAATGGAATTTTTAACTGATGCTAGTCATTTTATCTTTATGTGATGCCATTTATTTGTATTAAGCGTTTTATTTGTTATTATATTTTTTGGCTAATTTTTTTTATCATTGCTTTTATTGTGTGTTGATATAATTATTTTTGTTGCTCAGAGAATATAATTTTTTTGTAAGTTGAGTGACCTACAGAGTTTAAGCACTTTGTATCACAATAACCAGCACCAACAACAACAGCAGTAACAACAACAACATTCATGATGCCATTGTTATCGAGTTACCATAAGCAAGATGTGTAAGCAACAGATTTACGACAGTTAAAAAGGCACAACACCGCGACTGGAAATACACAAATAACCCGCACATAAGGAAAAGAAACAGACGTTTCGGTCCTATTTGGACCATGAACTAGTCACTAGTGACTAGTTAATAAGTCATAAGTTTCTCCTATGTACGAGTTATTTGTGTATTTACGAAAATTCTCATATGAAGTCATTTGGTTTTATAATCTATGATCAATAAAGAATAAATTTCTTAATCTTTTATTTAAAATAAAAGAGGAAAATAAAACTTGTAGCAAATTTTTCACCCTTTATTGAAAAAACATTTCACTATATAAATGATTTTTGTTGGTCTTAAAGTCATACACTTTTAATTTTCCTCCCCTGACTTGAACTATTTTTTTACAGACTAGTGTATACAGATTATTTAAGAGTAAATTCTCAAGTTGGTATATTCGTAGTGGCATACAGAATATTAAATATGAACAGAAGTGTCGGTTATCAAGCTTTTTACATATGTAAACAGGAAATCATCAGTTTGTCTTTAGTAGTGATTAAGATATCAGTGAGAGGTTTGTCTTACATATGTGTCATCTCTTCCTGTTAGACACATCTTTACCTGCCGAAGATATTTCACACGGTTATTTCATCAAAGACAAAAATACCCAACTAGTTAAGTATTTTACTAAATTATTACCTCTCTTTTAAAAGCACACTAATTAATTGACCAATACACCAAATCATAATCCACACGTTACATTAATTATTAGTCACACACGTTCACCTCCCAGTTTCATTTTTATATTGATACTTAATAGAAAAAAACACCCCGTATCACTGTATCAGACAAATTATCAAGTAAAACTCTCCAAATCTTGCCATATCTGTTATTATCATATGTAATGATCAGTTTTAAAATATTTCCAAGATTGTGCATTATACCATCTTTCAAGGAGAAGTACATCAAGTTTCCATTGCTGTATGGTTCCATTCCTGTATGGTTCTACTCCTGTATGGTTCTACTCCTGTATGCTGTATGCTTTATATAAAAAAATATTGTCAATACATATTCCACTGTTCATTCATATCACCCTTAACTTCTTGTCTCTTCCAAGTTATTGTTTTCTGACAATTCTCTTCACTGGATTCATAATGAAAGGTACCCAAGAGAAATCTCACCCACTCCAAATTTGTCTTCTCTCACATTTCAGCCATACTTAAGATCTTTCATAGATTACTCACCCACTCCATAATCGACTTCCACCTCCATATTTGCAGGTACAATATCATCTTACTAAGCCTACCTCACTCAGCCTACCTCACTCACATGCTAGTGAAGGGAAGGTGGTGTTTTGATGCTAGTGAAGGAAAGGTGGTGTCTTGATGCTAGTGAAGGAAAGGTGGTGTCTTGATGCTAGTGAAGGGAAGGTGGTGATTTGATGCTCTCTTATAAACACCAAAAATGTACTAGGTTTATCTTTCTATTTCACCTACATTTCTCTACCTATAAAAATATATTACATGTTCTTAGTATTTACTACAATGTGTAAGAAATATGTCTCAATATATTTCACTCCAGTTAAAATAAGCTACATTTCCAACTTTGTAATTTATTCAGCATGCTAAAACTAGTTTATTTTCAGTTGCTGTCTTTTAATGTCTTTTAATATTTCAGCTGCCTCTTAGTAATCAGTATGTCTTATACCAGCATTGAATGAACATATTGTTTTTGATATACAGCTTCACTGTCATCCTGTGTATATATTTTTAAATGTGTCTCTACATTCAAGTAAATTGTAGAATAATAGTATCAACTTGTTCATTCGAGATTCAATGAATCACGATCCTATTCTCTCTCCACATAAGAGCTGCTTTGCCGAAATACGAAATTAAGACAGACTCTGGCCTTTTATTTCTTTTATATATATTTCACAAACCTTTTATTCACCCTCATACCTGTGCCAGTTTTGCCCAAGGGATACTTATATATGTTTTAAACTTTTTCACATATTTCACAGTAAGTTTCAGAAAATGCCCACCAACTCAACCCAAAAAGTGAGTAAGTACCAACACTGACAGACTGAACAAGTATCATTATCTGAGAAAGCACAGTTGATATTTATTTCCAAATTCTTGAGGTATATTCTCGAGAAAATAAGGTACTAAAGAAACTACAGTTTATAATATTTTCTAGCATATAAACTATGCCGTCAGACCACTCGCTCACCAGTTCTTCAATATTTCCTTCAACTAGCTCACTTTTAGTATATCACACTGTAATTGACCTCGATGAGTATTTCTCTTTCTATTAAAATTCTTTAAGTTTGACATATAGTAAAATCAGAAAATTGGTTAGGAGTCCCAAGATGGGATGCTGCTGCACACCCACCATGCTGTATGCCCTCTGTGATCAATCTCGGTGGGGAGGGGCTCTGTGTCAATCTTAATCTGACACACAACACTTCCCGGGGATAACCACATCTTAGAATGCATCATGCAGACGCCCATTTGTTGTAGTGTGGCTGTGTGGGAAAGTTGTACAGACACGTTTACATTACTAATGCCTGCAATATGCTACCACCTGGTTCTAACCATGCGGTGTGAGAGTTGTAAATGTGGGACCATCTGCAATGTGCTCTTGCTCTAATCTACGTGTTAGTTATATCGTAAGAATACCCGCAGTGTTTCCTCCCTTTACTAAACAATAGCTATATTGTAGAAACACTCGAATTAGGCTGCTACGTTACTCTCTACAATAGCTATATTGAATATTTATCAGAGAAGACTTCCTAAATTGGAAAGGGAATAGAGGGATAAGAACTATTAAGAGAAACACTAGAAATCAAAGTGTATATTAAATGTAAGAAAAAGTTTAAGATTTCCCTGTCATCTTGTGTTCATGAGACAAAAAATTTGCAATCTTCAGATTACAAAATGTTTAATAAGCTTACGTTTCAGGATGATAGAAGAGAAGTATTTTCCTTTATGGTTGTTGTTTACTACTATCTTAGACTATTTTGGTGAAAGGTGATGTGGAGGAGACTGGGGAGGAAAGGAATGTTAGACGAGTGAGACAAAGATAAATATAGAATTGTAGTACAAAAGAAATGGGAGGTAGGAAGGGGGAAAGGCAATGATAAGGAGTAAAAAGGAGATGGGACGGGAGCATTGAAGATGGGGGAAGAGAATGGTAGGCATCGAGGTAGGGAAAGAAGAGGTAAAGGAGAGAAAAAGCTTGATGATAGACAAAGAAAGGAAGGGGATAAGGAATGAAACGCAGGGAAGGTAAAGCTTGGTGCTGGAGGAGGGAGTGAGAAAGGTAAGAAGGGGAGAGAGTTTTACAATGGCCACCACCTGACGCCATTGTTCGAACAAGCGTCTCCAAACTTGCGGTTGGTCTCCCTAACTGGTCCCTAGACAGACACACTCAAACACATATTTTGGAAAACTGTTCTTTTAAGAGATAGACTCGAGCTCGTCGGGACATTAATGGAGTCTCGGGTGCTGGTAGTAATTACTGTGTGTGAGTGTGTGTGTGTGTGTGTGTGTGTGTGTGTGTGTGTGTGTGTGTGTGTGTGTGTGTGTGGGTGTTTCTTTTGGAGGGGACGGGGATTCCTTGCTGGGATCTGTTTGTAGGAGGGATAGTTGTTGTTGTTGCAGTTCACAATGGTTTTTGCTCATACTGTTATTACTGTTGCTCTTCTGTTGCCATTATTGTAGTGGCGGCGACGGAAACATCGCTTATTTTTATGAAAATGATAATATAAATGTTATTTTTTACAAAGTTTTCTTTGTAAATTTTTATTTTTGTCAAGTGATCTCTTCTTTATCTAATAGGATTCTTGTTGCCAGAGTTAAGTAGATGTTTGTATGAAATTAATCCTGCTGTGTCGTAGTACAGTGAACTGTCGAAGTAGCGGCACCCTCAATAACGGCACATTGAAACTGGCGCCATTTATACAGAGCCATGTTTTGCGGTGGCAGAACGCAGCAACACAAGTGAATATTTGTTTACATCCTCCATTTTGAAAGTGAATTCCGTACTGATAATATACTACAATATACACTGCCATTTTACCTTTGCTGTATATGTAATTAATTCGAGTAAGTTAATAACCCAGAAATGTCTCATAAACTTGCAAGTGAAGTGATGAAATACACCAACATTAAAACTTAGTGACAAATTTGATATAAAGAAAGTATAACGTGGCGTAAGTGGAAGTGTGTTAACGAGAGAATATAACGTTGAAGCCTCAATATTGTGTGATATTAAGCAATCAAAAAAACTTTCTAAACAACAGAAAAATCGAAATAACGCCACATTTAATCCCCAAGAGTGCCGTTATTCGGAAAGTTTAATATAATAAATTATATTAGGCGTACTGGAGGCTGAACCGGCGTTCCTGCAGAGTGGATTTTATGCATTTTCACTTTTGAATTGTTTAAATTTGTTATGGTTTTTCTGCCAATTATATTTCGATAATCTATTTGGCTCATTAAATTTCCGTTGAACATCCACTAGTTTAAAAGAACTTTATCTGCAGTTGAACATCCACTAGTTTAAAAGAACTTTATCTGCAGTTGAACATCCACTAGTTTAAAAGAACTTTATTTGCAGTTGAACATCCAGTGTGTGTGTTTTGTGTGTGTGTGTGTGTGTGTGTGTGTGCGCACACACACACACACACACACTCACTCTCATACTCCCACATACCTTGCCAGAATATTCTCTTCCAACACCTCAGTTTTCATATTTCCACTTTTGCTTGTTCCTTCCACCTGCCTCCATTCCTCGCTCTTCGCTACATATTCTTTATTCGCTTCTCTTTCATAATACTTTTTTCCCTTTATTCCACATATCAGGCATCACCCTTCCCCTTACCACTTCTTTTCCTCCTTTCTCTCATATGCATCACCCCAATCTTTACCTCCTCTCCCTACTCTCTCACATATAAGGCATCACATCTAGGCAACCCCTTCTTGAATATCTTTCTCTCTAATCTACATCTTGTTCTCTGAGAGTTTCTTCTGTCTCTCTGTCTCCCTCTTCTGTGCTTGATGCTGGGGTTCTCCACGCTGAGTGAGTCTTCGTCATTGTAGTGTTTCTGCGACTATGTAACCTGCGCTCGCCAGCACTGGATAATTATATGTAAACACGGCGTCCTCGGAGACACTAAATTATTAGACGAGCCTCCATGCTGACTGTAGTGTTGTTGTTGCTGCTGTTCCTGATGTTCCTGCTGCTGCTGCTGGTGTTCCTGCTCCTGTTTATGATAGCGTTCCTGCTTTTGTTAGTACTGCTGTTGTTTCTAGTGCTGCTACTGCAGATGGTATTCTTGCCGTTTCTGGTTCTGCTGATTTTGCTTTTGCTGTTCCTGCTGGTGATGGTGCGTCTGCTGTTACTTTTTCTGTTAGGACTGCTGCAATTGTTCCTGTTGCTATTCTGCTGCTTCAGCAGTTGCTCTGTTGTTATTGATAATTTTGCTACTGTTGCTGCGTTAATTTTGCTCTGATGATGGTGGTGCTGATGTTGGTTCTGCTGCAGCTGTTGGTCCTTATATCGTTGTTGATTTCGCTAGTGCTGCTGCTGCTGCTGCTGCTGCTGTTGCTGTCGTCTTGATGCCTTAACACTCGTTCTGTGGATTTATTTCTTGCCTTCTTATTTATTTGCCTTTTAGTGGTTAGAGCATTGGTCTGTTAGCTTTAAGACTGTTTTGTCATGTGATCGATTCCTGCTCGATTCTGATTTCTCTCTCTCCTGCTTATTCGTCTTTCATGTCATCTTTCATATCTTCTTTTTCTGATTTTTCGTTTTTCAAATCCCTCGCTCTTTCGGCTTTCTCGACTTTCATCTCTTTTTTTCTACTGTTTCATCTTTCATATATCTTTGCAATTTCGTCTTCCACATCTCTTTTTCTATTTTGTCTTTCATGCTTCTTGGTATTCTTTGTATTTACCATGTGTGCAGTCTTTTGTTAGAGAACCAATAGCTGTTGACAGAACAACTCGCTCCCCTCTCTGCGTGTGTCCTTCATTGTCTGTTTTTCCTTTTCTTAGTTCTGAATGGCCCTTGTGAGTTCAGTGTTTTCCATGAATACAATAATTGTAAAGTATATATGAGCATTATTTGAGGTCACACATTGAGGTCCGTGGTTCGATCCCCGTTAAGGATGGAAACATTAGGGCGTGTTTCCTTAAGACACCTGCTATCCCTGTTCACTTAGCAATAAGTAGGTACCTGGGTATTAGCCGACTGGTGTGGGTCGCATCCAGGAACGAAATTAACCTAAGTTGCCCGAAATGCTCTGCATAACAACTTGTTTTCAATAGAGTCAGCTATGGTCTGTATAAGTTGTATCATGTAGAAATAAAGTATTATTATTATAAGATCTTGCTCAAGTGAACTGGGATACCTTAATACTTGTGTGGGTCTTAAGAGTTGCGTGAAATGTTTGTCTTGTATGATTAGTCCGATGGTGGACTTTGAGTAACTGTCGGTTGTTTGTTTATTTTTTTTTTTTTTTTTTTACGTAAATTAATTTTACAGACTAAGAGCTGTTACTTTGCTTCAGCTCATTTCAAAGCCCAGCCTTATTTGTGATATGCTACCACCCCCAGGATGCCACTCACAACAGTCGACTACACTCAGGTACCTACTTCTAAGTAAACAGGTGCAGCAGGTGTAAGGAAACATAACCAACGTTTCCACCCGTGCCGGATCATCGAACCACGGACATTCAGTATGTGAGCTGAGTTCGCTGCCAACCGAGCCACGGGACGCTGATTACTTCGACATGTAATCAGCTCTTATTTCAGTTAGATTTTTATCCAATTACTGCTTTAATTAGTTAAGTGCATTTTACAACTGTTTTGCCAAATTACTAGAGTGGTACATAAAGATTTTGTTTAAATCCTTGAGATGGTTTCCCTATAACAGACTCTGTTTTGGAAGAAGAGGCAAGCATGTCTCGCAGTAAGCTTCTTTAATTCCTCCCCTTCTTGCTCTCTCTCTCTCTCTCTCTCTCTCTCTCTCTCTCTCTCTCTCTCTCTCTCTCTCTCTCTCTCTCTCTCTCTCTCTCTCTCTCTCTCTCTCTCTCTCTCTCTCTCTCTCTCCTCACTCTTCCTCTCGTTTCTTTAGTTATACAGTTTATTCCATAAGATTTTCTTCCGTAGGTTTGAGTAAGGTGTTTAATGAAATAGTCGACAAGCAACTTAATTAGATCCAGCCCTTCACAAGGAAGTTTCGCTATTTTTCGAGTTAGTAAAGTCGAGGTCAATTTCACGACCTTGATAAGGGAACTGTGTTGTTATTAGTTAGGAAGAGGGAGTCCCATAAATACCCCTTTTCTTTCGTTTCTTTACTATAAAGGAAAAGTGAGTTAGCAATCGGTCAGTAGCTCTGGCTCGAAGAATTAAGAGGGACGGTTGTTGAATGTGACATTGGTGGTTTTGCTCCTCATCTGATTCGGTCTTGGTAGTGAAGCTGAGGTTCCAGGGGAAACTCTAGTGTTTGTTGACGTCTTGCACGAACCTCGGACGGTATCCTCACTGCCCAGCTGGAGTGTACAGCACATGTTGACAGGTTTCAAGACCTGTGTGACAGAATATGACAGAGAAACATAACTTGTTAACATGTTCTAAATGGCGCTTCGAAGGCCATTTGAAACTGCTGATGACTGTTCGTCTTTGAGTTTAATAGCTGCAGTCTGGCTATCTTCTACGTTATGTTCATTTGCAGACATGGCGAGTATTGGCCTTGTAAACGGTATCTATATTTATCCACCTTTACCCCTGATGAATTTCGAGTTTTTCTACTCCCGGAGCCCGGCCATGGGTCAGGCTGTTGCTGCTGGTGGCCGCTGACCCACATATCCGAGATACTTGTCCAGTTTCGATTACCATCCTTCCAGTTTCCTCTTTAAGACGTTTACACTTGTACCATCAGTGTATCTGATATCTTCTGATAAGATGTTGAATAGTCTGTGACCCTAGACTGTTGAAGGTTCTACTATAATAACAGGTTCAGTAAGGCTGGGTCGAGGCTCGGGACATGATCTTAGGCAGTAGTCTACATTGTCGAGAAATCGGATATAACACAGAGTGGTGGCCATTCAAGAGAGTGGTGCATACTCGGGGTTGTAAATAACGTGGGTTTTGCATTGCGTTTGTAGCTATTGCTGTCTGGCAAGAATAGGATGCGCCTTACGTTTCTTGTAAGGTTCAGTACATAGTTCTTCAATCATTGTTAAGTTTAATTTCTTCCTTGGATATCAACCTCATCGCTCAGTGCTAATTCTCTTACATTATTTCTCATTTCACCTCCATTACCTAACAATTACAGTATAATGACCATTTTTTTTTTTTCAGAAGTAAGGAGTAAAGTTACGTATCTTCGGCCACTTAAGGCTTTTTTTTTGCGTATGCGCTCCTATTATCTTCGGAGTGTATTAACTCGTATGTAGTTGGGTGCTGTGCACCATATTCTTTTCCCATTACATGATGCCCTGATATTACCAGAATTGTGAGGTTTGTGTTTGTGATGTATATACTTCGACGATCCCAGCTCGCTTGTGCGTAGTGGATGTTGTACATCATGTTAGAATTCGTTTGGCGTCTGTGGCTTTCCATTCCTACGATAATTCCTAGCCCCCAGATGGATGCTAGGGAGCTGCAGCAGGATTTGCGTCATCAATCGCTTATCAAGCGGTGTTGGTAGCATGTGCAAATAAAGTCTGCGTTTTACACGATTCCTAAGCTTTTAGGGTAATCATCCGCTTTTCTAAACACACCCTTTGGAATTTAAGTGATGGTAGTTTTGAATGACCATGCCCTTCCATGTCAGCCGATTAATCCCATAAAGTTTCTGAAGGTATCATTTTAGGTGTTGCTTGAGGCTGCTATGCTGGTAGTAAGGCTGCCATCCAAGACTGTTGTATGTCAGTTATTTTAAAACTCGTCTTCTTTCTTCGGGGCTCTGTTTTTGTTTTCACTGACAGATCCAGTTGTGATGTGTGTGTCGGGCAAAGAGCCGTCATCTCTGATGCTATTCGATGTGGTGGTTTTCCTGGAACAGCATCTATTTTTACTGCCATCATTCTTTCTTTTCAGGTTATTTTTACAAAGAAGATCCGAGTTTTGAAATTTATCTCGATCTCGTGTGCGTTTTCAGGTCCTTTTAACTCCTTGCTTTCGTTTTCGTTGGAGATTTTCGAGTGGCTGGTTTTAATTAAAGGACGTGTCCTGGACGTGACCTTTTGTTGGGTTCCCCTCCTCTTCATTCTGCCTTCAACTTCCCCAGTCACCGCCTCTCCTTCCTGCCCCCACCCTGCCTTCTCTCCTCTACTTTCTCCTATACCTATGTCTCCTCAGTCGCTCCTCTTGTTTCCATCTCTCCCCAGATACTACCATTAAATTTTCCCCCATGCAAATTCTCTTCAACCTCTTTTTTTATGCCCCCTACCATCACTTCTCCCAGTCTTGTGTGTCCCAGGTTACACCTAACACTTTCCCATTTCCTTCCACTTCCCTCTGCCCTTTGCTATCCTTCCCTCGTCCCTTCTACCATCCTTCCTCCCTTTTACCACCGTTCCCACCTGATACCATCCATCCCTCCTCCCTTTTACCACCGTTCCCACCTGATACCATCCATCCCTCCTCCCTTTTACCACCGTTCCCACCTGATACCATCCATCCCTCCTCCCTTTTACCACCGTTCCCACCTGATACCATCCATCCCTCCTCCCTTTTACTTTCCCTCCCTCCCTCCCAGGGAATCACCCATGTATTGACAAATGTAATTTGCCTCGGCTCCGGGAGTGTGGTTTAAAAACGATACCTCTGTCGGGAGGGAGGGAGAAGTGGGAGGTAGAGAACGAGAGAGGAAGAACGTAGAAGTGGAAGGTAGGTGAGAATGAAGAGAGGGATATAATAGAGTTGAGATGTAAGAGAAAACGAAGAGGGGAGGGAGTGTGGGGAATGAGAGGCAGGGAAAGAGAGTAGGTACGAAAAGAGGAGAAAGAAGGTTAATATTTGTGTAATTATCATTAGAAATAAAACGTTGTCAGCCTAGAGTTACTTCTGGAGGTCACCGCCCCCGCGGTCCGGTACTAAACCAGACCTCCTGGTTGCTGGCCCTATCCATCAAACAGGGCCTTAGTAAAAGGACACAAGTGCAACTAATGTATCATTTTATTGTGGCAACGTTTCGCTCTCCAGGAGCTTTGGAGAACGAAACGTTGCCACAATAAAATGTCACATTAGTTGCACTTGTGTCATTTTACTTAACATGTTGTCGGTAATTCTACCAATATTAATACAGTTAGTGCCTGCAGCGCGTAGTCTGCACCACAGCTCGGCTCATCAGGACCCGTTTTGAGGACAGCCGGGTTTCCTCTTGAAGACACCTTGGGTTTGATGGTAATTCCCCATTATGAAGAACGCACATTTGCGCAAGTGTCGATTTTCTAAACTACATCGATACACCATCCGCACATATAGATGTTTACGACGACGTTTCGGTCCGACTTGGACCATTTACAAAGCCACACTAAAACAAAAGAGTGAGGGAGCCAGTTATTTGTGTAGTGTTCCAGTCACGGTATTGTGCTTTTGTGTTCATTTACATCAAATCCCCTTTATGCACGAAGGGTGTTGAAGAGTCATGGTCCCTTCTGCCAGGACTGGAATTTCTTACACATGATACGACATCCAGTACACACACAAGCCGCACATAGAAGAGAGGAGCTTACGACGACGTTTCGGTCCGACTTGGCCCATTTACAAAGTCACACTAACACAAAGTACAGGTAGAAGGGGTTATATATAGGCCAGCAGACAGGGAAGGGCACAAGAAAGTGGTGGAGGAGTAATAGTGGAAGTAGTAGTGGTAGTGGAAGTAGTAGTAGTGGAAGTAGTAGTAGTGGAGTCAGTCATATTCTAGGAAAGAGGAGCACTGCAATAAAGCTGGCGGCCCGCATAGGGTAAGGACAAGAACACAGAGGGGAAAAAATGAAAATAAAATAAAGGACAAATACAAGGCAAAAGAAAGAAAACCCAGAGGAGAAAGAAGAAAGAGAAGGGGGAAGAGATAGAGGCGGAAGGAATTAGGTTAAGTCACGGGTGTTCTGAAGTTTGGAGCATTTAACAATGCATCTACAGAGACAAAGCCAGGGCTAAGATTCATACAGGGAAAGTTGTGTATAAGGAAGGATTCAACCAGACGGCTACTGTGAAAGTTGGACGTAGGGTAGACATTTTTAGCAGAAGACCAATCAATAGGATGACTGTGATCTCTGACATGACAAAAAAGAGCATTATTGGTGTCGGCAAGCCTAACACTAGTTTTGTGCTCCCTAAGTCTGTCAGAAAGAGATCGGCCAGGACACCTGCAGGGTGGAGCGAAACGTCGTCAAAGTTTCTCTCTCCTAAGTGCAGGTTATTGGTGAATTATTCCACCCACGGCATTATGACCTGATATTTATTGATTTTATCAACATGTGGGTGAGTAAATTTTTATCAATATGTGGGTTGGTAAATTTTATCAACATATGGGTGAGTACATTTTTTTATTTCTGTTGGAGGAGAGGGGGGGGGAGGTTGAACCCCTTCCAGTCAGATGTTCAGTGAAGGCAACATGCGTGTCTGGCACCAAGATCCTCCCCCACCCACATGTTTTGTGGTGGGTGGGTGGGTGTTTGGTTGGTTGGGCCAAGGAAGGTGGGTTGGAGTCCGCTGAAAAAGACGATGAGATTCTGAGTTTGCGGTTCTTCCTCCGCTTTCCCATCTCTCTTATATTCTTTGGCCTTCTCGTTCCTTTTTCTTCTATTCTTCGTTCCTCTCTTCTACTCTCTCTCTCTCTCTCTCTCTCTCTCTCCCCTTTCCTCTCCTCTCTCTCTCTCTCTCTCTCTCTCTCTCTCACTGTTCTCTCCTCTGCTCTGTGCTCTTTTCTACCCTCTACTTTCCTGTACTTCTTTTACTCGCTTCAAGTCTTTGTTTGCTCTTTTACCTACATTTAGCCTTTCCTTTATTCTTTTCCTTAATATATCTCTCACGTCTGTTCTTTATTCTACTCTTCTACCCTATTCTGCTCTCCTACTTTTTCCTCTCTTCTACTGTCTTCCACACACTTCCACTGTTTTGAATTCTTCCCCCTCCCCCCCCCCACACACACACTAACTCTCGCATCTACTGTCCTCCATTCCAGTCTTGGTCAGAGGAGGAGGCTGTGTGTGTGTGTCCTGATGTTTGTTTTCATCTGTGTTGGTTCAGCGTGGCGAGGCACTTGAGGACATGCTGAAATGCTCCTCATCTAAGTGCTGCTTGATTGCATGTGTTGATGTGTATTTGGACTGCAGGGGAAAGGAGTCGGAGAGTTTGAGATGTGTGTGTGTATATATATATATATATATATATATATATATATATATATATATATACATACCCACACGCCATAGAAAGTGCGCCCTTAAAATTATTTTTGACCACAATGAAAGAGACAAACAGTGAGGGATCTTAGTGTAAACAGGCAGAAGTTTTTGATGATTATGTGGAAAAATAAACCTTACCGTATTAAGTCCTGGACTTGTGTTGCGATTTACAATCAGCACCTCAGCAGTGCCATAGGGCCTATTGAAATCTCGCAGCTGAAATTGTCATCATGACTCATGGAGTTTTACGACTCATTTCCATGGTTTGTAACCCCCACCAGTAAAGAGTTTTTTTTTTTTTTTTTAGCTCATGTTAATTTCATCGTGTGTTGTGCTGCTCCCATAGCTAGCTTTCTTTCCCACTATATAACCATCATAAAAAACAAGAATAGCAGCATACTTATGATGTATCTAATTGTTTTATAAAACAGTTTACAAGGCGACGACATAAGCTTTTAAAAGCGTCTCATAAAAACACAGCGGTCAAAACATTGAAGCCTCTTGCGTCGCTACTGATGGACTACTGTCACAACTTTCTTGTGAAGACGACTATTCGGATTGTCACCGCCGGACAATAACCAAAGGAAGCCAAGTAGTGTAGTTTATTTCCATTGAGTTTCTGGGTAGTTTAATAGGATGTGACCCACAACGTGAACATAGACAGCATATGTTAGACTTAATTAAGTGTAATTCAGGTGAATATAATACTGGAGACAGCTGTGATAGTAATTAGTGATTAGTCTGTGAGCCTTGGTAGGTGCTGGTTAGTCCCTCAAGCTTGATTTAAAGGAGTGACCGCTTCCTACCAATGCTGACGGATTGGGTACCTGAAAATTTCTACTGTCTTAAGTGTAATATATTCGACTGAAGGGGCCTGTTAAGCAGGCGAAATATTAGTAGAGTTGCCCATCCCTGGATTGATTCCGGATCCTTCGGTTTGTGAGCCGACCACTACTACTGAGCTATGTGGCTTCCTCTTTGACAGCAAAGTGAGAAAAAAATGCACTGTGGAAAACAGCAGTATTAATAACGGTGAATGGCCACTAGCAACTCTTACACACACGCAATATCCCAAATAAACACTTCATAAACTTCCCACGAAACTAATCGAGGCGACTTCTACGAGACCCAAATATCGCGCGTAAGGTCATTTCCTCCCTGTATATACTTGTCTACATAATATACAAGACCAATATAGGAAAGCCTCGCCACTTAACGCCACGGTGGGGAGCAAGGAACTGCCCCACCTTCACGCTCACCCACCCAGGATTTCGGAGTCTAAACTCTCAGGTTTATGCTGTAAAATTTACGGTTCCTGTGGTTCCCTGTGGTAAGCTCACTGTTCTTTGTCGGGGTGCGCATGTTGATCGTCCATCATCTGAGCTATATTGTTCTTGCTGCCACGCTCAGCCTACTGTGCAAATGTTGGCGTTATTACGGGCGTGGAATACTCTGTTTATCATCCTATGTTCCAGGTATTGGGTGATATTGCACATGTGGGTTGCTTTGTTTACCATCCAGGAGTCTAAAATCTGAATGTTATTGCCGGCAAGGTATATGGAGTTTTAAAATCTAGTGTTTCCAATATACCCACACCACCGCTTTGGGTAGTCATGTGAACGCCTTTGCTTCTTTCTGAACACCAATCTGGTATGTTTTACTTACCATATTGAAGTGTTTTGCACACCCCTTTGAAGTTTCTTGAATACCACTTAGTAGCATTCAATACAGCCTTTGAGCGTCCTCCACACCCCTTTGGAGTGCCCTACACACCCTTTGGAGTGTTCTGCACACCCCTTTTGGAAGGCCTCGCACAACCCTTTTGGAAGGCCTCGCACAACCCCTTTGGAGGGTACTTCACACCCCTTTGGAAGGTACTTCACACCCCTTTCGAGGGTACTTCACACCCCTTTGGAGGGTACTTCACATCCTTTTGGAGGGTACTTCACACCCCTTTGAGGGTACTTCACACCCCTTTGGAGGGTACTTCACACCCCTTTGGAGGGTACTTCACACCCCTTTGGAGGGTATTTCACACCCCTTTGGAGGGTACTTTACACTCCTTTAGAGGGTACTTCACACCCCTTTGGAGGGTACTTCACACCCCTTATGAGGGTACTTCACACCCTTTTGGATGGTACTTCACACCCCTTTGGAGGGTACTTCACACCCCTTTGGAGGGTACTTCACACCCCTTTGGAGGGTACTTCACACCCCTTTGAAGGGTACTTCACACCTCTTTGGAGGGTACTTCACTCCCCTTTGGAGGGTATTTCACACCTCTTTGGAGGGTACTTCACTCCCCTTTGGAGGGTACTTCACACCCCTTTGGAGGGTACTTCACACCTCTTTGGAGAGTACTTCACACCCTTTTAGAGGGTCATGAGTACCTCTTTGGATTTCCCTACACCCCTTTGCCCTTGGAGCGTCTTGTAATATACCCCTTGGAGTGTCTGGCACACCCCTTTAAACTGTCTTACTCGACCACAAGGACAGTCACTGAATTCGTGGCGTCCTCTCAGATCTTGATTTACTTTTGTATGGTCGCTGATTTTAATGCTGTCGAATCTAGTTTTCTTCGGCTGGTATATGACGGAGGTCTTGCATATCAGAGGTATTCAGTACCCACAAAATGATGACTTAGACACATGTGCAACAGAAGTTTGGGAATCACTACATAACTGTATAATTATCACATGTTTTTTTTTTTAGATCCTCGAACACAGCTGTCACAGAAGTAAAGTAACATCTGGAGAGCCAACCACTGTTAATACTGTATTTGGTTTCAAATATGAAAAATTTGCACATGCAGTTAGCTACTATGTAGTCAGATTTAAAAGCAAAATTCTATTGAATTTTGCTTTTAAATCCGACTACAATCTTTCGGACTACATCCGAAAGAGCGAGGAAAGATTTAGATTATAAGGATGGAAAATCTTATGATCCTAACATAGTATTTCGGAAACAAACAACATAAACTAAAATATTACAAGGGACACGTATAAAAATTACTATACAGAATTCTGCAACATATACGAAATTATAAAAAAAAAAAACTAAAAAAATGGGAAAATATGCAGCATAATAATCACTTTTAAATATACGAGGAATCGCTAAACACATACGGTGTCATACAACGCCTGAGACATGGGAGGCAATAAGGTTTGATCAGAGGAAAGAAAGATAGCTCCAATTCCTTGGTTAAAGAGTCCTTCAAATATCCTTAAGACACTCCCATGACAGGGTAAAAAGAGGAAGCAATAGCATTGTTGGAGACCCGTGAAGAAAGATAGACCTAGGAACCAACATCGGAAGGGAGAAAGAAATTTTTAAAAAGGAGCGAAAGCAAAAATTATTTTTTGTTTGTAAACAAAGGAAATTAAATGGGGGAAAAAAACGAAACACAAAAGGATTAAATGTGAGGTATACAAGTTGTAATAATTTGGAGTGTTTACAGGAGAGGACAAATCATTAACTGATTCAAACAACAAAAACTCAGCTGAAAAAGGTGACATTGAAAGTAAAGAAACTCTTTTTGGATGTTCACAAGGAAAAAAAACAGTAAGGCGAGACAAGATTGCATCAGTGGATTTAATTATATGGCTAACTGACTGACAAATGGAAAATAACACACACATTATGGCCAAATTTAACAAAGTTAACAGGAAAGATATTTTGAGCTCTAGGGTTGTCTCACTGACAAGCATTTTTGAAATAATAAAAAAAATACGTAAGTCTATGAGCCACTTGAGAAGCCGAACCTTCCATCATACACTTTGATAGATAATTATCTATTAGTAAAGTTCAGTATATCCAGTATCCTAATCTATTGCGACGTTCAAATATATTTGAAAACAAAATTCTGTGGACTGATCGCCTTTTTGATTTTAGAAAAGCTTTTGTTGTTTCCACATGAAACATAAATCTGGATACTGCAAGACATGGCAAGTAAAATCATTACAGTAGAAGTTTTTTCTGTTTAAAAATGTGAACTGTGATAGGCGGAAAAACATTAACAAAGTGTAATATAATAAACCTTGTCCCACAAAAATGGTGCTTGTTTGATTTATTTCTCATGTGTTTGCGGATGATGCTTGTTTTGTGTGTAAAAGTAGCTAAAAAAAATAATTAAATCCTTAGATGGAAAATGGAATGATAGATGATTTATGAAATTCATCTCACTAAAGCGGAAACTGGACATTGAAAAAAGAAATACAGACTGATAAAATATTAATATTGTCTGACGGGGAGAGACATACAGGAGACATGCACAACACTGTCAGTGGAAGGTATATATGAAATCGTGATTATCATTATATATCATGCATATCCTGTTAGATTATTATAAATGAGTTAAAAGTATATTTTTTGTAAGGCCAATATTGAAATATGCAATGATGGTATTCTGCACAAATCTGTAACAGAAATGTGGCTAAGAACAGAAAAAGTCCAAAGATGAATTACGAAAAAAAAAAATGTTTTATTAAATTCACGATAGTTATTCGCCTTGGCAAAGGAATCTTCATTTTAACAAATAAAAAATAAAAGGCTGGCTCTCTCCAGTGTTGTTGTGGGTATAAGAGCAGAGGAGAGGCTGGCTCTCTCCAGTGTTGTTGTGAGTATAAGAGCAGAGGAGAGGCTGGTCATTGAAGAACCTAATTTCACAGTCCTTAAGCCACTGAACTACAGATTTGGTGGTATGACACGGTGCACTGTCCTGCATAAAAACACACTTGTCAAACGCCTCGGGTAAATTGTTACACAATAAATTGAATGTTCATTAATTATTCTATTTTTGGTCAGAGATATAAGATAAAAATTGTATATCATTAAAATAACAGAGAATTACGTGAAATTGAAATGGTGTAGATAAAAAGGTATGTTCTATTTCGATTTTCAGTTGTCTGTATAACTAAACATTGAAAAGGCAATGACAAATTGTTTAGAAATAAATAAACATACTGTTTATTTAGCTTAGGTTTTCACAATTTAATTATTAATTTTTACTTGTTCGTTTATTATAAGAGTTTATGCTAAGTTTATTGTAAGTCAGCAGCAGGTACAGAGATTAGCGAGAATGTTTCAGAAAGGTTCCGTGTTTACGAGGTAACTTTTGCAGCCTGATGACAACCAAAATGTTTTAAAGATAATCCTCCCGCTCTGGAAACTGACCTGCGTCGCCTTCTTTCAGTAGCCTTTTCAATTCCACAAAATTGCACCATTTAAATTCTGCAATATCATCTTCATGTTATCCAGATGACAGTTTTATCAATAATGAGTTAGTAAGAAAGAATAAAACCTAGTCGAGTTTGAGACCTACTAGAGATGTTCAGTTGTATACTAAAATGAGTAAATGACATGCAGCTGCAGTAGATATCTTACTGACTTTATTAAATGTGAAATACAAGAAAGTATCTGGAGGTGAGGAAACACCAGACGCCTTGATAATTTACATGTATGGTGTAAGCACAGGTGTAAAGTGTAATAGTGTTAGAGGTGATGATAAACATCCTCTACCCTTATTTCGTTCTTTGGTAACTAATTAAGTATCTGTCCACATCATGAGGTGATTGTCGTTATCTCTGTATAGTATAACTATATAACGCAGGTATTGGTTTGCATTATTTTGTTTGCATTATTTCCTTTATGTAATTTTTGTAGTAAGGAATGACGTAGACGCATGGTTTCTCTGCATCATGGTGGCTTTGCTTGACTAGTAAACTCCTTGATGGTTCTTAGTGCGATGCTGCTTCTGGACAGGGTGTTGGCGAAGTTGCTAGAAACACAACAGGTAGCAGAAGTTATAATGTTTTGTGTACTGTCATAAATTTAAATGCTCTCTTCCTGCAAGTGTATATGAAGAAAGTAAATGGAGCTTGGAGAGGTAATTTTCACATCACATTCTTCTAGAATCTCCGGACTGAAATCTCAGCTCTGAATAAACCTATTAGCAGCTTTCTTTTGGCTCCGTGGTGTGACATGAAGTGGGTAAAGTTGATTGGTATGTCTGCCGTAAAGCTAGAATTTCAGCTGTGTATGTGATTTACAAAGCAGAACATAGAAGTAGGGGAGTGTGTCGTTGTGTTCCAGCAAGCCGGGATGAATCTTCTGGGTGTGATGAGGATGCTAGCAACATACTGCAGCCCAGCTACGTTACTTGGATGATGTCTTTAAACCGTTCAGCTTCCAAAGATTCCATGTAGTGGACGGCCAAGAATGCATTGATTTCAAAGTTCATGCCAAATTTTTATCTGAAAGTAAGAACTTAATCCTAGTCTTAGTATTCCCTTATGGTGTGCAATAAGCCGAAAGACAATCGTGATTATTGTTAAAGCTCTCACTAACGAAAATGTGTTCTTTTGATAAAGGCTTTCTATCTACATGTCTTTAATTTGAGGTATTCCATTTCATCTGTTAGACTTGTATTCTCCTTCCCCACATTTAGGGCAGTCGCCATTTTTCATGGTGGATCCTTCCCAGGAGATACTACTCTTCAGTAATATAACTATTAGATGAAGACATAATGGATGCATCATCATGATATTCTAATCCAGCTGAAGGTATCACAATATGATGCCGCCACAGCATTAAATAATTTAAATTCTGGACAAGCATATGATACTGCTTGGAGTTGAGATATCAAAACGCACCTACGTCACTGGACGAGGTTGGAACCCAAGGCTTCGTGTCGAATTTTAAGCGAATTTAGTCGCTCATGACAACTTTTTCAGAGTATATTTGCATAGGGCCAGGAGAGCTAGATCTCCACTTGTGATGTAGTTAGTGCTTGTAGTTGATATAGACCATGAAACCTGCAAATATTGTCTAAATATGGTGGATGTCACCTTCCTATTGCAACCGACACGGCCTTGTAGTACCTGGAGTCAACCTTGGAGAGATTTATGAGGGTGAACGCCCCACGGCCTGGTCCCAGACCGGGTTTCCTGGTTGATGGACTAATCTACCAGGCTGTTTGTGCTAGCCGCAGGAAATCCACCGCATGCATCACAGCATTGTTGATCAGGAACTGACCTGAAGAACGTGCCAAGTTCTCCTGTGAAGAAAGGTTAAGGGAAATCGGCCTGACGACACTAGAGAACAGGAGGGTTAGGGGAGACATGATAACGACATATAAAATACTGCGAGGAATAGATAAGGTGGACAGAGACAAGATGTTCCAGAGAAGGGACACAGAAACAAGGGGTCACAATTGGAAGTTGAAGACTCCTATGAGTCAAAGGGATGTTAGGAAGTATTTCTTCAGTCATAGAGTTGTCAGGAAGTGGAATAGCCTAGAAAGCGACGTAGTGGAGGCAGGAACCATACATAATTTTAAGACGAGGTTTGATAAAGCTCATGGAGCAGGGAGAGAGAGGACCTAGTAGCAATCAGTGAAGAGGCGGGGCCAGGAGCTATGAATCGACCCCTGCAACCACAAATAGGTGAGTACAAATAGGTGAGTACACACACACACACACGCACGCACGCACGCGGTCGCGTAAAGACGGTTTGTATGGTGAGTGTATTGGAAGCAGACGAGACACAAGAGAAAAGGGCCATTGCCGCTGAGGTACAGGTGCATTGTCTGGAAGATCTCAAAAAGATGAAGACAGAACTAAAGGAGATGAAGGGAAGGTGGTGTGGATATAGCACCACGTTCAACAGGTGTAAAGAAAGAAGGGAGGACTGAGTAGAAGGCAAGGAAGACTTTTGCGGAAATGCTCTCAGGAAACCATGGGGTGAACTAGCTGAGGAATTGATAACAAAGACAACGAACTCTGAAGTGGTGGATTATTCATGGTGTCCGGGAGGCTGAAGGGATGACAACTAATGAGACAAGTTCATAACATCATTGAACATACAGGTACTAAGATTGAGGTGGCAAATTTTGAGAGGATAAGGAAACACACAAGAGACAAAAACGACAGGTCAAACCATCTTTTGCGTCTGAAATGGAAGATCGGACCTTGCGACGGAAATCACTATTGAGGGAACAGATTTCATCATGTGTACCACGACAGGTACAGAACGATGAAGAATTATACACATATGGACCATCTGGGTATATCAGAGCAGGTGGAGGAATAAGAACATAAGAAAGGAGGAACACTGCAGCAGGTCTGTTGGCCCATACTAGGCATGTCCTTCACATTCCATCCCACTAACAGAATAGCATTGCTTATGAGGAACCAGTGAATTTTTGAGATGAGCAGAATAAATAGAGGGGTTGAATGACTACTTAATAGGATTCCTCAGAATGGGGGACCCAAAGTGATAATAGCAGTGATGTACAATCCACCACTCAACACAGGAGACCAAGATAGGAATAAGAGGACAAATCAGTAGTGACCACAATAGCAGAGGAAGTTAGAGTCCATTTGGGCAGTGCAAAACTACTGATCATGGGTGACTTCAACCAAAAAGAAACACTGGGAATGTTTGGAGCCACATGAATAACGAGAAACGTGGAGAGCCAAGTTGTTGAATGTGATGGAAAATTTCATGTGTCAACATGTTAGGAACACAACTAGGGAGAGAGGAGGCAATGAACCAGTGAGGCTGAGCCTTGTGTTCACTCTAAGTGACTGATGTTTCATTTTATGTTAAATTGAATTTATCTTGACTCACGAAATTGTAATGACGCGATTGCAAACAAACCATACCACGGGTGGGGTTAGAACCCGCGATCAGAGTCTCTCTGATCGCGGGTTCTAATCCCACCCGTGGTATGGTTTGAATTTATCTTCTTAGAAAGATTAATATATTCATGAAAACAAATATAATTCCGTACGGGGCATACTAAGCTAGAGAAACGAAGATAAAAGTTTGATTTGAAGAATGGAAGTATAGCACCAGCTCGTCGGACCAAGAGCCTGCAAGTCTAAATATTTTTCTTTATAGATTATGTGACACGCTTTCTCCTATCGCTTTCCAGCACATTTGGTTAAACTAATCTCTCTTGCTAAGTTTATTACTCAGTTTGGGATAGAATGATTTCTATGGCATTCATATAAATTTGTATTGGTGATCATAGAACCAATGGTAACCTCGTTAATATACAGAAATGTAGCTAGTGGAGGGCTCTCATGTTTTTTGGGTCTTGAGGTGAGATCCATGGCCTGCTAGCTATGTCTGTTGGGTCTTAATATGAGATCTTTGATCTGTCATTACTTTCCAGTACCTGGAATGATATACTCACAAGAGCAGTAAATTCTGCTTAGATGCAGGGGTAACCATTATCTGAAAAAGATAAGCCAACTGTTTAGGCGAAACGTTGTCGTTAAAGGTATCCAGTGCATCTACGTGTTCTTTACATTTTTCAATACCTGGCTCCATTATCTCTCCTTTATAGTCCAGTTTTCCTTGCATGTATATCTCTTCCTCTCTTGGTTCACATTATAATTTAATACATATAGTATTTGCGATAATACTTGACCAGTTTCCCAAATGGATCCAGATGACTGATGATACTGAGTTCTCCTCTCACGTAATAACCAAATCCTGACTCCCTGGCTCTCCATCCTTCTCCCTGGCTCTCCATCCTTCTCCCTGGCTCTCCATTCTTCTCCCTTGCTCTCCTTCCGTCCTGAGGCATGATAAGCATCTTTCTACTTTGCTTCCTCTCTCCTTCCTCTCTGGCTCTTCTATAAACCCAGAGCATAAGCCTCTTTCTACATTGCATCCCATATTGCGTCCTTAGATCCGGGGTGCATTAAGTCTTTTCTGTCCCTCCATCCTCCTCCATCTAATCCTCCATCCCTCCCCTCCCTAGCCCTCCTTTAGACCTGCTATGATAATCTTCCGCTCAGCTGAAAGCCTCGCACTCTACGAACAAGAGAGTAAATAATAAAAGTAGCTACTGCTGTGAAAGTAAAGCAACCGGTCGAAATAAATTTTATTGGTGGTTTGTAGTGAGGGTAACGAACACCGGCACAAACGTCGCGATCACATCGATAATAAAAGAGAGATGAATAAGACACGTACAACAGTTAGTTATCTTCATCTTTGAACATGTCTTACTCATCTACTTGGTATTGCATACTATCACAGTAGCGTGTGAGGCTACATAACACCTGTAAACAGCGTCAGGACAGCATCGACAAGAAATGCGTTTTCTTGGCTAACACCAGGAAACAGCATCGGAACCACATCGATAAAATATATGGTGAGCCTAGCTATCACCGGAAAACACTTGCAACGGTAACGAATACCGGGAGTCCCGGGAAACTCTCATAAAGAAAATGATGAGAAAAGTTTAAAAAAAATGCAGAAATACAATGACTTGTTTTTGAACCAATTCAAGAAAGCATGTTTTTTTTTTTTTTGTAATGAAAGTGGGTTTGAGTATAGATCAATGGTTCAGAAAACCGACAAGTTGAAAAATTAGACACATGTGTAACACTTGGGTATCTTTATTGAGGAAACGTTTCGCCACACAGAAACTTCATCAGTTCAGTGGTGAAGAGCAAAAGGAGTCGATGTAATGATGATGTCCCTCAGTCTTGAAAAGAATACATCATATGTGTGAAGACAGGTGAGGTGAAACAGTCGTGGGCGGTGTCACCTTGGAAAAATGCACAGATAGAAGTAGGTCACCATTCTTTGTATTGGACTGATGAAGACACTGTGTGGCTAAACGTTTCCACAAAGATACCCAAGTGTTGCATATGTGTCTGATTTATCTCTGAACGCTTATCTACCTTCCTGTCAGACAGAACAACATCTTGGGATTTGACAGGAATCTATGCCTAACATGTAGGCATGACCTACCTCACTGTGCATTTGTCCAAGGTGACACCACCTACGAGTGCTTCACCTCCCCTGTCTTCGCACATATGCTGTATTGTTTTCAAGATTAATGGACTAATTATACATCGACTCCAGGCTGAGGGACTGATTACCTCAAACTCCTTTTGGTCTTCACCAGTCTTCTTTGTATTTGATGGATGAAGCCACTGTGTGGCGAAACGTTTCCTCAAGAAAGATACCCAAGTGTTGCACTGTGTCTAATTTATCAGTGGATTAGAGCGTTAGTATCAATATAAAGGATCTCTCTCTCTCTCTCTCTCTCTCTCTCTCTCTCTCTCTCTCTCTCTCTCTCTCTCTCGTCACAAATCATTCTATAATATATTTATAAGTGACGAAAGCATGGAAAATTGCGGGACAAACATTTTGTATAAATTCAGAAAGTATTGATATATATATATATATATATATATATATATATATATATATATATATATATATATATATATATATATATATATATATATATATATATTATATATGTATGTATGTATGTATGCTTTGAGAGCAGCAGTATACATACAAAGAGGGGAATATATTGGACATCAAAATTGCTTTGACTGAAGGTGTACAGGTGACATGCAGTTTAATGACTAGTGTATAGATTGGCTTCACATGATTGATTTTTTCAATTGCTCAGTGTTCACATATAACATCAAGGTAGTGTTGGCAGCGTCTGAGAGGCGATTAACAAATTTTAGCATGTGTTTGTACTGGGACTGTTATATTAGTTGGAAACTCCAAAATCATAAGTCATTCAACACCAGGAAATTGAAGGAATTTTAGTATATGTCGTGCCGAATAGGTAAAAATTGGTCAATTAGCAAGAACTCGTTTAAAATTAAGTCCTTTCTAAAATTTTCTCTTATACGTTTAAAGATATATATTTTTAATTTGTTAATGTAAAAAATTTTTGTACCAAAAGAACCTTAGAAAACTTACCTAACCTTATTATAACAAGCGCAGACTAATTTAGCCTAATAAAACTAAATGTATTTTAGATAAGTTTACAATAATTTAATAAGATACAAACACAATGAAATAAATTTTTTTCGTTAGGTTCAGAATGGCTTTTGCGTAATTATTGCATACACAAATTTTCTCTTGTCTTATTCGGCAAGTTGAGCGTTGCTATTAAAGCCAAAATCGCAAGTTTTACCTATTCGGCACGACATTATATATATATAATAAAAATATCTTTTTGTAAATTTTGCGGCAGAAAATTGAAGAGATGACTGGTGTAATAAAAGCGAAGGGCTGAGTGAGTTATTAGGGCGTTAGTTGGCCATGATTAGTATAGGGTAATTTCGGGTGGATTAAATTGTGCCAGGGATCTTTATTGAGGCTCACCTGCTCTAGATTAAGCCCAGCAAATTTCAGTAATTTATTCCAGTCCTATGTAAAATATATTGATGAGAGAGTGTGTGTGTGTGTGTGTGTGTGTGTGGTGTGTGTGTGTGTGTGTGGTGTGTGTGTGTGTGTGTGTGGTGTGTGTGTGTGTGTGTTTGGTGTGTGTGTGTGTGTGTTTGGTGTGTGTGTGTGTGGTGTGTGTGTGTGTGTGTGGTGTGTGTGTGTGTGTGTGTGTGGTGTGTGTGTGTGTGTGTGTAAAGATACCTGTCTGACACACACACACACACACACACTCATTCTCATCAATTATTCAGCTCAGCTGAACCAAGACACATTCACTGGCTGCACTTACTTGTTTAAACAAAAAAAAACTAAATTCACATCAACCATGTGAAACTTTTGTACCTTCAGAAGACACATTACTAACACAGCGTGTTATCTAATTTCAACAACCAGCGTGGGAATCCCAACGCTTCAAGTGACTGTCAGTACCTGCGCTGCCACATGTACGTCACTCATTCATGTTAATTCGGTATTGTAAGTTAAATATTCCTAAATATTTGTTAATTAACCTTAATCTAACAGAGTCATGATTTTGAAGGTTTGGAAAGAGCATAAATCGAGGGTACTTTTACCTTTGATATACCTTTCATGAAAACAATACCACGGGTGGGGTTAGAACCCAGAGTCTCAAAACTCCAGACCGTCGCGTTCTAACGGGTTCTAACCCCACCCGTGGTAAGGTTTGTTTGCAATCGTGTCATTACGATTTCGTGAGTCATACCTTTCATGAGTTCCCAGAGTTTTTCTACTCCTGTAGCACGGCCACGGGCCAGGCTCGTCTGGTGCTTGCCTGGTCAATCAAGCTGTTGCTACTGGTGGCACACTGACCCACATATCTATCACAGCCTGACCGTTCCATTTCAATAACAAATTCGGTAATTACTCTTAGTTGGTCTTCAAAGGTGTTATCTTGTTGCTGGTGAATGGGTCTTGATCCAAGGAATTATAGGTACCCTCCCTTTTAATTAAACCTGATTAATTCACATTTCCGGGAGCTCATAGCCCTTGCGACTTTAGTGCTTCTCCATGAATATAATACTGAGAGAGAGAGAGATGTCACTGTGGCATAAAACATAGTGAGAGACGTAGTGAGGGGACGTAGTAAGGAGATATAGTGAGCCAAATCAACGTTAGCAAACACTTCAGTGTCAAGAGTCACCAGCTAGTGGATGGAGTTGCCATACACGGCTTCAAGAGAAGGTATGCAACCCATTCCCCCTGACAATTGAAGAATTTAATTTACCCCAGTTGAAAGTTACGAGGCGGCACCCAAGACCAGGAGCTCAGTTCCCACGAACACAAGTGGGTTACCTCACCCAGGTGTTTGCACTGAACACAGAACACTCAGTTTATAACTGAACATAGAGCACAACATGCTCTGTGTAGAGGACTGTAATGAACACAACGGAACTCGTTTTACCCTCGCTTGTCTCTTAGAGTTCTCGAAAATTTAAAATAATGTTCATTTGAAAATATGATTACCTAAGTACGTACATGACCATTTGTCCAAAACTACTGTCGTAGTTCAGAAATACAACGAGAACTGCGAACATTTTTTATCACTCGGAACATTTTCAGCACGCTGGACGCCCCAAGCACACTGAGAATGCAAACTTCTGGACATTTGTCGTCTGTCGTTTCTCGTCACCTCTTCATGAATGATGTAGCATCTGTAATGGATACCATCCGGAGCCTGGCAGGAGACGACTCGCCCAGTTTAAATACTCGTTGAATATTTTATACATGTGCAAAATGGAGTGTTGTGTGTGTGTGTGTGTGTGTGTGTGTGTGGTCCAGTGAAGGGGAAGAGAGGGCCGGAGAAAAGTGAAGGGGAGGCAAGACGAACTGGAACCAGTCGTTCCTTTTCGTAGGCTGATTTATTAACACATTTTTCTCTTCTGTAGGTTGATTAAATATATGTATGTATGTGATGAACTCACAGGGAGACCCTCATCAGTAGATACACAAGTGAAAGGAGAACATGACCTGTCCTCCAACTTGCTGACCTGACACTCCCTACCCCTTGCCCCTGCACGAGAAGAGGCACAACCTTCCCTATAAATTCGTGTTCTACTTTCACTTTTGTATCTGCTGAAGAGGATCCCAGAAGGGAAGAGTCGAAATATACAGATGAATTAATCTTCTGAGTTTCTTTTTCCATGTGGGTTATTCAGCACTGACAAGTAAGTGTTCATTACACTTATGTTTATATAAATACAAACATACATACATACACACACACACACACACACACATGCATACATATATGACTTAGTGCTACGTGACGTATGTGGTCAGAGCGCTCCGTAAATGTCGCACCTGTTACTACATCTACTACTGTTACTACTACATCTAATAATAGTACCCTTACTACTATTACTACATGATAACAGTTCCAGTTTGAAGTAGGATCAATCAATTTTATGGAAATTATTATTATACTCGTTGATTCACCGGCTCCTTTATTAAGTTGGTTCAGTCAATTTGACGCAAACTACCTGAAGTTTTCTCCTTCAAGTTGCTGGTGACGGGCTGTTAATTGGTAGAATGAGTTATTTTCTCATATCTTGGATCAAATGTGATGCTTTCCATTCCCGTGTGCCACCTGTCATGGCCGGCTGGGTCACAATAGCAGCTCCCGTCTGGAAGATCACGAGTTTAGTCCCTGGAAAGAGGATCAAGACTCCGTCATATCACGTAACGGGTGGGGTTTGAACTCGGGGCAAGTGAGTCCTAAAACTCCGTGATTTGTTTGCTATCGTGTTATTACGATTTCGTGAGTCAAGACTCCGTCGTTTCGCACAGTTACGTCTTTCATTCCCTGGGATATGAATGACTTAAGTCATAAATATATTAATAATATCGTGGTCGTGAACGGAAATATTCTGTTCAGTTTATTAGTGAATCACAAAATAATCAACTAAATATAAAATTTTAATTTAATGACTTGCATGAAGAATTTAATAAACGCAGCGTATATACACTGAAATGTGTGTATCTCCGTGTATATTTACCGGGAAATGTGTGTATCTCCGTGTATATTTACCGGGAAATGTGTATCACTGTAATTATTCTAAGAATTTACTTTAATACCTGGTCCAGTCTTTTAATTAAAATCAGCCACTCGAAAATCTTCAGCACTAAAGGATGCACGGAGTTACACGATTCCAGGGCATGAAAATTGCTCCTGGAATCGCCAAGAAATTTAAAATGCAAATTCTTCATAGTAAAAGTATCCCTGAAAGAGAGGGATGGCAGAAATCTCGGCAGTAAGATTAGATGATTTTCCACGAAGGCTTCTGAGATACTACACGCTGCCATCAAACTTGGAGCCGACACTGAAAACACGAAGACTCCCACTGAAAGGAGTGAAGACTCCCGGTGAAAGCAGTGAAGACTCCCGGTGAAAGCAGTGAAGACTCCCGGTGAAAGCCGTGAAGACTCCCGGTGAAAGCCGTGAAGACTCCAGGTGAAAGCCGTGAAGACTCCCGGTGAAAGCCGTGAAGACTCCCGGTGAAAGCAGTGAAGACTCCCGGTGAAAGCAGTGAAGACTCCCGGTGAAAGCAGTGAAGACTCCCGGTGAAAGCAGGAGAGGTTTAAAAGTAGCTAATGTAAATACAATCTGGGAGAGCATCCTTAGTACCAGCAAGGCTTTTTCAGTGAGCTACCACTGGTAACACCCCAGTGTGCTACCTTGGGAAATTTAATGAACTGAAAGAAGTGGGGGTTGTTAAACAGGGGGGGGGGAGAAAGTGCCCACACACAACAGGGGTCTGTCCATCACGAGGGATGAGGGCCTTGCGCTCCAAGATTCGTCCTCTGAAAGACCTTCCAGATTTTGTTGACGTGTAGTTAAGTGGCTCAGAGACCTGACTAGTTGATAAATAAGACATATGTGCAACACTTGGGTATTTTTATTCCTCAATACAAATACCCAAGAGTTGCAAATGTGTCTAATTTATCATGATAACTTGGCGCCCACTGTAAGAGAATCTTTACAGTTAAAAGTATCAGAAAATTATGTTTAAAGGAATTTGGAATCTTCTGATCCAGAGAATTTAAGTTACTTTCCCCTTCTTTACATGTAGCCTGATTACCTCCCAATTTCTAAGCCTTGTATGAGTCCATGCGGATTTGGCGCTTCCTAGTGAATATAAAAATAATAAATTTAAATCCAAAGAGGGCCGAAATGGGTTGGCATGGGCGGGGCTTGAACTTCCCAGGAAATACCCCAAGCTTCAAAGTTCTGTGACAGAAATTTACCCACACCAGAGAGAGCGAAGGATTCTTAACCCAAAAAAATGAAGCTACTTTCTTGAATCAAACTTGATTAGCTTCCATTATTCAGGCACTGTTTGACCTCTACTACTTTAGTGTTTTCCGCATGTGGTACGTGTATACGGTATGTGCAACATAATGCACAATTCCAAGATTTTCTTTTCTAACGTTGCCCTGCCCAGACACTCAAGCATCCAGCACAGGGTAGTGCTGAAGGCGATTACTCTTGGTCGGTGGAGCCGATGAACTGTTCCAGGATGCTGAGTATAGCAGCTCCTTGGTAGCCAGATTCACTCACACCACAATCTACTGGATCATCATCTGTAACCACTCGCCTTGATTCGAATGCTGCAGTGAACACTACATTATGTGACTATTGTACTCCAAAGAGTAGCAAATTTGTGGCTCATCTGCCCCAACCAGGATAAACAAGTGGGTGCTTATTTCATGAATAAGAATATAAATAATGGAAAATACTTGTTTTCTATGAATGTTGCTGGTGAACATCTTGTGAGTTTGTCGGAATTATTTGAGTTATTTAAATATTGCAAATAATTTCAAAAATTTACATAAAGGATTATTTGGGTACCGATAACCTGTCAGTGGTGATACTCTCCAAAGGGGTGATGACCTGTCAGTGGTGACTCTCTCCAAGGGGTGATGACTTGTCAGTGGTGACTGTTTCCAAGGGGTGATGACCTCCCAGATTTGGCCCTGTCTCCAAGGGATGATGACCCCGTCTCCCATATGTGATGACTAACACTGATGACTTTCTCCCAGGGGTAATGACTAACACTGATGACTTTGTCTACCAGGGGTAATGACTAACACTGATGACTTTGTCTCCCAGGAGAAATGACTAATGCTGTGATGACTGTCTCGGGAAGGGAATATATTATTCGCCGAATAAGTTTCAAGATTTTTTGGAAATTTTTGTTATGAATTAAGCCAACTATTTCTCTTCCTCGTCCTCTTCCTCTTCATCCTCCTCCTTCTAATCCTGTATATCCTTATTCTTCCACTTAAGCTTTTTCTAGCTTTATCCTCTTAATATATATTCTGATTTTTTTCTTTATTTTTTAAATTTTCATTCACTCTTTTCTATACTATAATTAATCCCCTTCTCTTTGCCTTGCTCCGTCAGCGGCTGTTGAGGTACGATGCGTCATACCAAACCCTCGTCCGTGAAACTTCGCGTATCTCTTTGAAGTTAGAAGAATACAATTTGCATAAACATATCTCAAAATCGGTGGAATAATGTTGAGACGATAGTTTTTTTTCTGGCTGAAAGTAAAGATATAAATAACGTTTTTCCTACGCTGAAATATTTCATGCATATTTTATATGAAAAAAAAAATATTCAGGACGTTGGTTTACCTGAACGAGGTGGTCTAATTTTTGGTTTATGCCTGGGCGTTGGGAGAAGCTTTGATGGTAGGGGTCCACTCTCCCCATAGGGTTCTTACCAAAAAACCCAGCATTATTTCTTTTCGGCATAAATGATTGGGATATTTCCCCCTTCTAAACGTGCTGAAACTTATGGTCGATGACATGGAACTTTTCATGGACATGGCTTGTGGAATGTGAAAAAAAAGATGTTGAGTACCTTGCGTTATAATTATGAATTATGAAAGAGTGAAGTGGTCATGAATATAGCAAGTTGGTATTGAAAGTGTAAATTTGATGTTACAAACGGAATATGTTTAAAGCTTCTGGAGGCTAGTACACCAATGAATGAATGAAATTAGCTATGAGGCACCCACACCATCGTGTGTCCTTGGACCACGGTACAACACCTAGGGTGCATGATCTTTGTAGGATTGTATGGTCCAGTGGGTTAGAGCATCGTGAATTTTCACTCGCCATGAGGGCTAAAACAACACGAGTTTGATCTCCCGGCTAGCCAGTGTTGTTATTGATTAAATACCACTCGTTCGTGGTTACAATAATATATATATATAATATATATATATATACACACACACATACACACACACTAACACACATACTAACACACACATACACACACAGCTGTGAATCGACCCCTGCAACCACAACTAGGCGAGTACACAAGTACGTACGTGTGCAGCAGTTGGGTATCTTAAATATTGAAATGTTTCGCCTACACGATAGGCTTCAGGCGAAACGTTTCAACAATAAAGATATGCAACTGTTGCACTTGTATTTTACTCATCAACTTGTGGGTATTTTATACCATTTTCATCATAGTGGGTTTTGTTCAAAGGAAGGTTCGCGATGATTTTGAGCTGAGCAGATGACTCGACCACAAATAGGTGAGTACACACAAAAAGATCATAGTAGTGAGCTAGGCAAGTCCATTGGAACTAAACACGCGTGCGTAGTCATACACTCTCGCACATTTTGATGTTCACACATTTCTTGGTGTAAACGAAACACACAATTTGTTTTTTGCCATTTTACTGTGAAGACGTTTCATCCACCACAGGCTTGATAAAGTCCTTGATGGGCGAAACGTCTTCACAATGAAATGCCGTACCCGCATTGTGTCTTATTTACAACTGACGTTATAATCTATCATTATATTACCACGCATTTCCTTCCATATGTACAAATATACATATAGTCTGCGCCTCCATATCCATTCTTCCTCTCCTTTGCTAAGCACACTGGCATGAATTCTGGTGTTTTCTCTGTGTCCCATAAACATGTAAGATGGCAGGTAAATCTTACCAAGTTTTAGTAACTTTCAGGATACACTTACCTTTACTTGCCTGTGTATGTCTTAATAGGATGTGTTCCTAATTTTTTTTTTTTTAAAGTTTAGAGATCTGGTCTGAGACCGGATCACGAGGACGTATAACCAGACTGATAGAACAAAAAGGCACGATGCCGTAACTGGAACAGCACGCAAATAACCCGTACATAGGAGAGAGAAAAGCTTATGACGACGTTTCGGTCCGTCCTGGACCACTACGGTGCCCCGTAGCCTGGTGGTAAGAGCTCTCGCTTCACTCGGCGAGGGTCAGGGTTCGATTCCCGGCGAGGGTTGAAACATTGGGCGTGTTTCCTTACAACGGCTGTGTTCACCCATCAGTAAAGTGGATACTTAGGTGGTGTTAGTCGACTGGTGTGGGTCGCATCCTGGGACACTGATCTAATTTGCAGGAAATGCTCACCATAAAAGGGGCTTTCTATATAGTAGTACGTCATTGATGTCAACTAGGCCTGTATACCTTGTACATGTACTTATAGAAATAAAGATACAATTATTATTATTTAAAAATCAGACTGAAGAGAGTGAGTGGGCCAGTGTATCATATATAGGCGAGGAGGTCAAGCACGGGAGAAAGAGTGGAGGAAAAAGTAGTAGTGGTAATGCTGATAATGGAAGTAGTAGTGGTAATGCTGATAATGGAAGTAGTAGTGGTAATGCTGATAATGGAAGTAGCAGTGGTAATGCTGATAATGGAAGTAGTAGTGGTAATGCTGATAATGGAAGTAGCAGTGGTAGTAGAAATTAAGGAATCCTCTGCCTTCTATATTCTTTCATTATTATTATTATTATTATTATTATTATTATTATTGCTGCGAGGAAGCGCTATGTCCATAAAGGCAACACGGCTCCTGGGAAATGGGAGGTAATCATGTCTGTTTCGAGGAAATGGAGATATTTCCAATTCTATGGATGTAGATCCCTCAGCCCTTCACTAGATCTTTTCTAGACTCTCTTTCTCTCTCTCTCTCTCCCTCTCCCTCTCTCGGGACGAGGATGTACCTTAATACTAGTGAAGGGTTCTTTATCTAATGCATTGGCACTGTCTTTACCTTTGATAAAGTCTGATTTCGCGCATTGTCTAGAAAAGAGTCGTAATTGGAAATAGGTTAACTGTTACCATAACAATGGAATATTATTATTACTATAACATTTGGGGTGAAATCAGTGGGTTAATAACGGATGGGATTAGGAAATAATAAGTAAGGAAGGGGAATGATAGGAAAAAAAACCCAGAGAAATACATATGGTAAATATTGTGGAAAAATTGGTATGTGAAACAGACTGCTAGTTGGAAAAATATCCACAAAAGGCAAACGATAGGATACTTTATTGGAAACATTTCGGCCTTGGGACTTTGCTCACTTCAATAAAATGCCCGAGTGTTTACATTGTGTGTTTTCCAGCAGCACGGTAAACAGTGTGCCATTAAATGATTTAAGTGGAATAATGTAAATGCCGCTCGTATGTTTCACTAGACTGAATTTCACTAAGAATTCGCAACATTGAAAAAAATACCTCACATAGACGCTTGAAATAGTCGTACCAATGAATGACCTTGTGTTTATGTGAGGGCCCTTCCTGACCTAGCAGGATTCAAGTAGCTACAACAGGCTCTACTCTGACAACAGTTAGAATACAAGATCCAGTTTGCTAACAGGTACAACACAAGACCCATTCTCCCATCTCAGGAACTTGCAACTAGTCATATCACTCAGGAGCTTGAAACTTGTCAAGTTATCTCAGCATTCAGGAACATGCACTTTGTCAAGTTCTCTCTCAGCACTCAGGAGCTAGGAATTTGCCAAGTTCTCTCAGCATCAGGAGCTTTCAACTTGTCAAGTTATCTCAGCACTCAGGATCTACCAACTAGTCAAGTTATCGCACCACTCAGGAGCTTGCAACTTGTTTCCTGTTATAGACTCTAATTTTGCACGTAATTAATTTTTGTTTTCTTGTTTACAAATCTTGACGTTGAAAAAATAGTGCTAATGACTCGGAAAGTCTTACCTTACGCCACGCACATTAACGGGTTTCTTTTTTACCAGAGAGAGTGAGAGAGTGAGTGTGATTCACTCTGACACCCCACGCTCTTCTTGTGCTAGTACCAGAGTAACTAAAGTATAAAATAGGGTGTAAATCTGTGTATACGCAGACTGCGATATCTCTCTCAATATGTGTGTGTACTCACCTATTTGTACTCACATATTTGTGGTTTGTGGGGGTCGAGTCATAGCTCCTGGCCCCGCCTCTTCGCTGGTCGCTAGTAGGTCCACTCTTTCCCTGATCCATGAGCTTTGTTGTATCTTTCCTTAAAGCTGTGTGTAGATCCTGCCTCCACTACATCACTCTCCAGATTGTTCCACTTCGTGTGTGTGTGTGTGTGTGTGTCTGTGTGTGTGTGTGTTAATAAGTCATCAGTTATCGTGAAACATTTGGTAATATTTAAATTACGAATGAGAAATCGGCGTACTTAAATTTTCCCAGCGAGGTTAGTGCCGAAAAATGAACTCTCTGGTGTCCTAGTGAAATGATTGGTAGCTGTTATGTTTGCGCTTGTTTGTCTTCGTTTGTTTTTTGGAAATGATGAAACGTGTGTGTTTTGGCGTATTACACTAATTTAAAAAAAAAATAGTATATGAGAATGGAGGAGACGGGTCGTTAGGAAACCCATCCTCTCTCATACTTGGGCGAAATTATTTTAAATCTACCCAAGGTGATAAATTCAGTGACTGTTTAGTAGGCATTTCCACTCATATACATTTCTACTGAAAGTTTAGAACTTTCCTATATATTTTCCAAATCTAAATTTGTCCAAATTGAATCCATTGTATCGAGTTATTTCTTGGGGTAACTGTTCTTTCTTGCTAGGTTTTCGTTTATCAAGTGCTGGATCCTCTTCCGACCGATTACAAAGTTTTAAAACTTTCTTATTGTAACAAGGTAAAGATTCATACTTATAAAGGTGCTCAGTGGTCAGTTTTATATGGAAAATATGCGGGTATGGTTTGTGTGTATTGAGAAAATTTCTATCCGGCTTCCATGGTTGAACTGTGTGTACGGTCCAGTGTATCAGTTTGTTAAAGAGCGTGGCATTATTCCGTGATATAGCTTGTAAGTAACTTTCTGAACGGATTCACTTTTCAACCGCAGATGAATTTTAACCTCAGGCTTTGTAGATATAAATTTGTTAATTTCCTAACTAATTTGTAATAGTTGGATTCCGAGCGGTGGAGAGTGCCTTTCCCGAGCCGCTTTGAACTTTCCACCATAGTGGGCTTTGATAAGTAAGACTCATGACCATGCCATATATAAACTGAATAATGTAGATCTTAATACTTGTGATTGCAAGAAGGATTTAGGAGTTCTGGTTAGTAGTAATCTGAAACCAAGACAACAGTGCATAAGTGTTTGCAATAAAGCTAACAGAATCCTTGGCTTCATATCAAGAAGTAGAAATAATAGAAGTCCTCAGGTTGTTCTTCAACTCTATATATCTTTGGTTAGGCCTCATTTAGATTATGCTGCACAGTTCTGGTCACCTTATTACAGAATGGATATAAATGCACTGGAAAACGTACAGAGGAGGATGACAAAGTTGATCCCATGTATCAGAAATCTTCCCTATGAGGATAGACTGAGGACCCTGAATCTGCACTCTCTAGAAAGGCATAGAATTAGGGGGGATATGATTGAGGTGTATAAATGGAAAACAGGAATAAATAAAGATGTAAATAGCGTGCTGAAAATATCCAGCCAAGACAAAACTCGCAGCAATGGTTTCAAGTTGGAAAAGTTCAGATTCAGGAAGGATATAGGAAAGCACTGGTTTGGTAATACAGTTGTGGATGAGTGGAACAAACTCCTGAGTACCGTCATAGGGGCTGGGATGTTGTGTAGTTTTAAAAATACGTTAGATAAATACATGAGTGGGTGTGGGTGGGTGTGAGTTGGATCTGACTAGCTTGTGCTACTAGGTCAGATGCTGTACTAATTCCTTAAGTGGAAGTGACCTGACTACCTGGAGTTTACCTGGGGAGGGTTAAATCCATGTAGTCGGCTAGATAAATATGAGTGGGTGCGGGTGGGTGTGAGTTGGTCCTGACTAGCTTGTGCCACTAGGTCAGATGCCATGCTCCTTCCTTAAGTGAATGTAACCTGACCTGGCTGGGTCGGGGCATTGGCTTAAGCCGGTTGGAGACTTGGACCTGCCTCGCATGGGCCAGTAGGCCTGCTGCAGTGTTCCTTCTTTCTTATGTTCTTATGTTCTTATGTACAGCAGTTGCGTATCTTTATTGTTGAAACGTTGCGCCTACTCGGTAGGCTTTCAACAGTATAGATAACTAACTGTTGCATGTGTGTCTTACTTATCAACTTGTCAGTATTATATAGCATTTTCATCATAGTGGACTTTGTTCAAAGGGAAGTTCACGTTGATATTGAGCTTTGAACATGTTAATTTGTCAGTTTTATTGAACCAATTAATTCCCATGCAATATATGGAGAATGACTCTTCTGATCGGCTAGAAACCGTAAATGCTAGTCTACCTTTATTAGTGAATTTTTTGGGGTTTATCTTGATTAGGTGCCAATTTGCCAGTTTTGAGAAGGCACAGATAACTAGCGTCGTAACTTAGGAAGCTTTGGAATGTTCTTCAACTGAATAGTTGCCGATTTGCAAAATTTTACTTCCTTCAGCTATTGTTTGCTAATTCATAGTCGGTGTGCAAATTCCATCAAGTATTATATACTATGCGGAGGCCTGGTCATGGGCCGGGCCGCGGGGGCACTGATCGAGTGCCCTCCAGGTAGACTCCAGTCATAAGTTGAGGGTTGACACTGTTATAGCCAGTAACTATGCGTGAAACATATGTGGCTTATCGTCAAATAAGTTTGTCCCGTTTCCCAAATATATGCATAAATAACCCGCACTTAGGAGAGAGAAGCTTACCACGACGTTTCGGTCCCACTTGGACCATTTATAAAGTCACACTGTGTAACTTTGTAAGTGGTCCAGGTCGGACTTGAATGGGTCATCAGTAGTGACCTAGTAATGCTGTCAGGATCCACTGGTAACAGAAAGCATCGCTTGGAGAGCAACCAATTGAGACCTGCTGGGAAAAAGCATACCTGGATATTTGCTTGACCCAATCGTTATTGGACACAAATAGATAAAAAAACCGGTAAAGTTCAGCTCGAAAATTAGTGTTGAAGAACACTATGAGTAATTATATCAGTCCACGCAGAAACAAGCGGGTATATACAGAGAAAGATCGCAGTCAGCAGGACTCGATACTGCTACTGAGACGGACAAGATTCCCAGGCAGCGCTCTTATTCCCTCGGCCACAGAAATGTCATATATATATATGACTAAATTCAGGAAGGAAGACTTCAAACCTTGCGGCTGTATCCAGCTTACAGTTATCACTAAAAACAACAACAAAATTCCCATGAATTGAAGAATAAATTGGAAATGACTGCCTCAGTCCCAGCAAAGTACCATACAATAAGCAACTTCGGTAGTCAAGCGACATGTAGAGCAAAGCCTTTTAAAACATTTTTTTTATATCGAAAACCAAAATTTTGTGTAAAACGTAGATGATTACTGTAAACCACATACCACGGGTGGGGTTCGAACCCGCGGGTGATACCCGTGGTATGTGGTTTGTTTGCAATCGTGTCATTACGATTTCGTGAGTCATGATTACTGTAGAAAGTGTGAAGATCATCGATCAGGATAAACTGGATTTGAAGAAAGAGAAGATTATTAAATATAGCCAAAAACAATGACATGTTGCACCTAATACAAAGCATAGACATGAGATATTTTTAAAACCTTGTGTAATAGTACAGTGGATAGTCCTCCATCTCTCTTGGCTACTTCGATTTTTTTTCTAGTTTTGAAAAATTTTCTAGCTGATTTTTAGCTTATTTCCTGCTCATTATTTCTTTTTTTATTTACCTGATTTGTCGCTAACCTTGACACTTTAACAATTGCAACATAGGGTTAAAGTACGATCAGCCGGATCAAAGCAACAAGGCAAAGGTTACACAAAAATATTTTAGGTTTCATCAGTCAAATTCGTATCTTTTGTGTTTGTTTGATGTGGAATTTTTGTTTAATTCCTGTCTGTCAGCAGTATCGAATGCTAATCTTCCTGATGCAATTAATTGTATATTTTCCTCGATACACTTTTTAAAATATCCTAATTCTCTCAATTTTTATTCCGATGAAATACCACCTTATATATATTCCCGAAGCCTCGAAACTTACCATTATTTGTGTATAAGTAAGGAGGATTCAGCTTCGCCAACATCAAGAAAGCCAACTTTTTTGGTAGTAGGAGCTGAGGTCAGTGGTCACGTGTGGTCATACCTGTCCTAAGCTGTCTGGGAATTAGCGTGGGGTGATACCGAGCACATGGCTCACTGCAGTGTTTTAGAATCTCAGGTTGAAGTGTTGAAGAAGGAGGTTCTACTACTTCAGGAGGAAAATAGGAGGCTGAAGCTTCGCCTAGATGGGTGTGGGAGTGAGTGTGAGATGGTTGGAGCTGGTAAGGAGGAAATGGTTACCAACAGTGAAAGTGGCAGCCGCTTTAAGTGGCAAGTGGTTCACAATTCAGGAAGAAGGAAGATAAAGAAGGTTAATAGTGAAGATGTGAAGGTAGGAAATCGATTCTCTGTTCTCCAGGACGAGTGTACTTCAGTGGTCAGTGAGGTTAAAGGTACCACTGACTCCCCTGCTAATCAAGGTAAGAATATTCTGATTGTGGGAGACTCTCAGGTAAGATATATGGACCGTGCCTTTTGTAACAGAGACAGGAAGGTCAGACAGAGGGTGTGCCTCCCAGGAGCTGGTATTGGTGACATAGTCAGCAGGTTGGATAATATTATGTCAGGTAATGGGAACAAGCCTATTATCTGTCTTAGTGCTGGTGGTAATGACATTGGGAAGGGCAGAAGACAGGAGCTACTAGATAAGTATAGGTCAGCCATAGAAGTCGTTAGGTCTAAGGGAGGTATCCCAATCATATGTAGCATTTTGCCTAGAAGGAGTGGGCAATGAATGGATGTCTAGGGCAATTGGTATAAATTGCTGGCTAGACAGGTACTGCAAGGAACTTGCAATTCCATTCATTGATAACTGGGACAAATTCTATGGCAAACGTGATATGTATGCAAGGGATGGGGTTCATCTCTCTGGGGCTGGAGTGGTTGCATTAGCCAATTCGATTGAGGGGATCATTCGAGACTTGTCTAGGACTTTAAACTGATAGATTATAGAGGTATGGGTGTTTGTGGGAAACAATCAGGCTGTGGTATTAGGCCTGAAACAGCAGATATTTCCAGGATACCCCAGGGTTATGTTTAAAAGATAAGATTCAAAATAAAGTTGTTTGTAAATGCAAAACAATTGATCAACAAACAAAGAGAGATAGTAGAGGGCAACGAGTGACTAGCTCCCTTGAGGTTTACTATACAAATAGTAGGAGTCTAAGAAATAAGATAGATGAGCTAAGATTACTTGCAAGTGCAGGTAATATAGATATTATTGCTATAACAGAGACCTGGTTCAACCTGAAAGATAGAGAAATGCCTTCCGAGTGCAACATTCAGGGTTACAAACTATTCCACACTGATAGGGTCAACAGGAAGGGTGGTGGAGTGGCGATGTATGTCAGAGATAATTTAAATTGTTGTGTTAGACAAGATATAAGATTAGAAACAGCTGACACAGAATCTGTTTGGCTACAGTTTCTCGAGGGTCGTGAAAATTAATTTTGGGTGTGATTTACAGACCCCAAGCCTGGATAGGGAGCGCAGTAAGCTGCTATGGGACGAAATTCATAAGGCGTCTAGATATGAAAATGTTGTGTTAATGGGAGATTTTAACTTTAGACACATTGATTGGAACAATGTGACAGGTAATCTTGAGTCTAGTGACTTTCTTGATACGGTTCAGGATTGTTTTTAAAACAGTTTGTGACAGAACCAACTAGAGGTAGCAACTTGCTTGATTTGGTTCTTGCTAACAAAGAATCACTAATTAATAATCTTGAGGTTAATGAAGAGCTTGGGAAAGCGATCACAAATCACTTAGTTTTAATATATCATGGAATTACCCAGGTAACTGCAATCAAGTCTCAGTTCCAGACTTTCGTGTAGCCGACTTCATGGGGCTGAGAAATTACCTAGGTGGGCTAAATTGGGATGACCTGACTATGGGTCAGGTAGATGGTTTTGGTTGCCAATATGACGTTTTTCAGAGCATAGTTCTAGCTGCCCAGACAACTTTTGTTCCAAGTAGGAAATTAGATCTAACAAAAATGATCCTAAATGGATGAACAATAGATTAAAACATCTCATTGGTCAAAAGAGAGGCATATATAGGCGTATCAAAGAGGGGATGGACAGATAAGAAATCAATATTTTCAATTAAAGAGAAATAAAAAAGGAATAAGAAAAGAAAAAAGGGATTATGAGGCTAAGGTCGCAAGGGATTCGAAGACTAACCCAAAAGGGTTCTTTCAGGTATACAGAAGTAAGATTAGGGACAAGATAGGCCCACTTAAGAGTAACTCAGGACAGATCACGGACAGTGATAAGGATATGTGTGAAATTTTCAATACTTACTTCCTCTCAGTTTTTACTCAGGAAGATACTAGCAGAATTCCAGAAATAATAAATTATGTAGAGCTGGAAGATAACAGACTATGCTCGATTGGGGTAACTAGTGACATGGTCCTCAGACAAATAGAGAAATTAAAACCTAACAAATCCCCAGGCCCTGATGAACTGTTTGCAAGAGTTTTAAAGGAATGTAAAGAGGAACTTAGCAAACCTTTGGCAAATCTTTTCAATATATCACTACAAACTGGCATAGTGCCAGACAAGTGGAAAAGGGCAAATGTGATACCTATTTACAAGGCAGGTGACAGGTCCTTAGCTTCGAACTATAGACCAATAAGCCTTACCTCCATAGTTGGTAAATTTATGGAATCAATAATTGCCGAGGCAATTCGTAGCCATCTTGAAAAGCATAAATTGATTAATGAATCTCAACACGGTTTTACAAAGGGGCGTTCATGTCTTACGAATTTACTAACTTTTTTCACTAAGGTGTTTGAGGAAGTAGATCATGGTAATGAATATGATATTGTGTATATGGACTTCAGTAAGGCTTTCGATAAAGTTCCACATCAGAGGCTACTGAGGAAACTTAAGGCACACGGAATAGGAGGAGAAATTTTTCCTGGGTAGAGGCATGGTTGACTAATAGGCGGCAGAGAGTTTGCATAAATGGAGAGAAATCAGAATGGGGGCGTGTCTCAAGCGGTGTTCCACAGGGGTCAGTTTTGGGCCCCTGTTGTTTACAATTTACATAAACGACATAGATGAGGGAATAAATAGTAGCATAAGTAAATTTGCTGATGACACCAAAATAGGCCGTCCAATTCATTCAAACGAGGACATTAGAGCACTCCAGGATGATTTGAATAGACTGATGCAGTGGTCGGAGAAGTGGCAGATGCAGTTTAATGTAAACAAATGCAAAGTTCTAAATGTTGGGCAGGACAATAACCATGCCACATATAAGCTGAATAATATAGATCTTATTACTTGTAATTGCGAGAAGGATTTAGGAGTTCTGGTTAGTAGTAATCTGAAGCCTAGACAACAGTGCATAAGTGTTCGCAATAAAGCTAACAGAATCCTTGGCTTCATATCAAGAAGTATAAATAACAGAAGTCCTCAGGTTGTTCTTCAACTCTATATATCTTTGGTTAGGCCTCATTTAGATTATGCTGCACAGTTCTGGTCACCGTATTACAGAATGGATATAAATGCACTGGAAAACGTACAGAGGAGGATGACAAAGTTGATCCCATGTATCAGAAATCTTCCCTATGAGGATAGACTGAGGGCCCTGAATCTGCACTCTCTAGAAAGGCGTAGAATTAGGGGGATATGATTGAGGTGTACAAATGGAAAACAGGAATAAACAAAGGGATGTAAATAGCGTGCTGAAAATATCCAACCAAGACAGGACTCGCAGCAATGGTTTCAAGTTGGAAAAGTTCAGATTCAGGAAGGATATAGGAAAGCACTGGTTTGGTAATAGAGTTGTGGATGAGTGGAACAAACTCCCGAGTACCGTCATAGATGCTAAGACGTTGTGTAGTTTTAAAAATAGGTTAGATAAATACATGAGTGGGTGTGAATGGGTGTGAGCTTGTACTAGGTCAGATGCAGTGCTCCTTCCTTAAGTGAATGTAACCTGACCTGTACTAATTCCTTAAGTGGAAGTGACCTGACCAGGTGGTCGGCTGGACAATTATATGAGTGGGTGCGGTTGGGTGTGAATTGGTCCTGACTAGGTTGTGCTACTAGGTCAGATGCAGTGCTCCTTCCTTAAGTGAATGTAACCTGACCTGGCTGGGTCGGGGCATTGGCTTAAGCCGTTGGAGATTTGGACCTGCCTCGCATGGGCCAGTAGGCCTGCTGCAGTGTTCCTTCTTTCTTATGTTCTTATGTTCTTATAACTGAAGAGTCTTGTTAATGAACCTTTTCCCTCGTTATAGTTCAACATCGAAAATTTCACGTTGATCGGACGAGGAATTCTCAACTTTGGAAGAAAATGACACCGTGTATGAGTACATTTGAGTCTAAAATAGTCATATAAAAATGGTATGTTGGTTAGTGGGGTTTAAAGCCTATCGACTACATGAGGATCACTGACGTTTCATATAAAATATGCGCAGATTTTAGAGTAAACTCGCAAATATTCATTTCTCAACCTATGTATATTTTAAGACAGTATATTTAAGGGCTTACCTTACCTACCTTTGATATACCTTTGAAGAGTTTCGAGAGTTTCGCTCTCTAAGCCCGGCCATGGGCCAGGCTCGTCTGGTGCTCGCCAGGTCAACCAGGCGTTAAAACTAAAACACAAGATTTAAACATTTCAAAATTTTCTTTTCTCGGTTACATTCAATTTCAAATTATACACAATTAAATAAGACAAACCATTTTTTAAGAAACTGTAACTTGCACTGCTGAATGAGTTCCACACTGAGGAACAAAAACTTCCATGATTGCTGAGACTATAGATGAGATTACAAGTTCATTCTTCTTAGTTATTTTTACCAATCTCTTGTCTCTGACTCTGCCACCAGACGTCAACCCAATAAAAAGCACATAGACAATGTCCTGAATCCTAACAAAAGGAGAATGACAGAAAAATCAGATTTCATCAACGTGGTAGCCAAAAAAAGCATAGCTAACCCAAAGGTAAAAACTACAAAAAATGGAAATGTACACATAGTTGAAAATGACAGAAAACAGCTAAGAAAATGAGGTAGAGGAATGTGCATGCATAACAAGGTAGCAGACTTGAAATTCAAGAATGACAAGGCATGGAGGAAAGGATCAGAATTCAAACTGCTGCATAGCCACGTAAGAAGAAAGTTGACCACAGAAAATCAAGTGATGTGACTGAGGGAAATTGAAGGAACATTCACTGAAGAATACAGGGAAGTGTGAAAAGAAATGAGAAAAAATCAAAAGCATCAACGATACTAGAAAGAAGATCCACATTTGCTGGAGAGAGAGAGAGAGAGTGTGTTAGTAACCATTTTGTCCTAGGCACATGTCGATTAGACACTAGGCCTGTTGTATGTGTGTACTCAAATATTTGTGGTTGCAGGGGTCGAGTCGTAGCTCCTGGCCCCGCCTCTTCGCTGGTCGTTACTAGGTCCACTTCCTGCTCCAAAAGCTTTATCGTACCTCTTCTTACAGCTATGTATGGATCTTGCCTACACTACATCACTCTCCAGACTGGATTGTTCCACTTCTTGACAACTCTATGGCTGAAGAAAAGGTTTCTAACATCCCTGTGACTCATCTGAGTTTGCAACTTCCAGTTGTGACCCCTTGTTGCTGTGTCCCATCTCTGAAACATTCTGACACTCTCCATCTAGTCAATTCTTCTAATGTTCCAGAACAATGTTCCAAACTATGGAACAGAACTCCAGACTGAGGGACTGACCACCTAAAAACTACGTCTTGAAGAGTGATGGACAGATTACATCGTCTTCACACATCTATTACTTCTGCTACCTCCTTTGTATTCGACTGAAGAAGCCTACTATATAGGCGAAACGTTTCGGAATAAAGATACCTAACTGTTGCACATATGTCTTATCTACTCACATGTGGTTACAGGGGTTGAGTCTCAGCTCCTTGACTTGCCTCTTTGCTGGCCCGTACTGAGTTTACTCCTGGCTTCGAGAGCTTTATCGTACCTCTTCTTACAGTAGTGTATGGATTATACCTCTACCACGCCACTGTCAAGGTCGTTCCACTTCCTGACCACCCAAAGGCTAAAGAAATACTTCCTAACATCCTTGTATTTTCAGTTTCCAGCTGTGCCCTCGTCATCCTGTTTTCAGTCTCTCGAACAAAATGTCCCCGTCAATCCTGTCAGTTTTTATCTCCCCTAGTCTTCCTTTACTCTGTCATCAGATTTAACTCTCTTAATATCTCATAAAAACACATACCCCTTAGCTCCGGGACCAATCTCGTTGCAAACCTCAGCACTTTCTCCTGCTAACTGACATTGTCGATCAGGTGGGGCTTCCATACTGGTGTTGCATATTCCGATATGGGTCTGACGACATATGCCGTAGGTCGTGAATAACTTTTTACTCAGGTTTCTGAAAGTTGCCTGACGCGCGTTTGCTGCAGCAGTTATTTGGTGGGTGTGTTCCTCAGGTAATATGCTCGGTACAGTGCTCACTTCGAGGTGCTTCTCCTTGATTGAGGGTTTCAGTCATTGCCTCCGAGCCTGTACTTCATTTGCGGTCATCTGTTCCCATCCTTAATAATCATAACATCGCACATGTTGGGGTTAAATTCTAGGAGCCACTTGTCAGACCAGACCTGAAGCATTTCTAGATTTATTTCCTTGTCCTCACTTGTTCGTGTACTCATTAGTTTTCATTATCTGCGAACAGATGAGTAAGATGTGTATGCATGTTTAAGTGTGTGTGTGGGCGTGTTCACTAACCTGTACTCGATCAAAATAGCTCCAGCTTGATAAAATTAGTCCTGCCCCATCATTCGTAATTTTCCTAAATTAATTGTCACTTTATGGCCCTTGGTGGATAACCCTGCTTGCCGCCTGTAAAACACTCTCTCTCTCTCTCTCTCTCTCTCTCTCTCTCTCTCTCTCTCTCTAATCTCAGAGAGCGATCCACTACGAGCAGTAAATTCTGTAAAGTCCCGCCTGAGTCATCCTCAAAGTATTTTATTCCTAAATTGTATAAGTTTGCAAAGTAATAATTGTAATAACTGACGTCTAGGAAGATTTAGAAAGTTAAAGAAATTAGATGGGGAAAACTGATAAGGTGTAGGTAGGGGAGGCAGGTGGAGGAAGATGAGAGGATGGGAAAGAGGAGAATGAGAAGACGAGGGGCAAGAGAAGAGAGGTTAACTTAAGAGTGGGGTTAGTTTAGGGGCAAGTGGAAAATGACGAGAGAAGAGGTTAATTAAGGGCAAAAGAGAGAAGAAAAGGGTCAACAGGGGCTTTGAAAGGCATGAGATAGTGCATTTAATCGACAGATATCAGAAAACGTTTTTAACAATAACTTGATGTTAAATATTTAAAAGGGTGAACTACACTTCTTTTGTGAAGAACAAAAGCCACAATAGAAGGAAGTCACAGCTGAACTACATTTTGGAAACGAAACTATTGACGATATTTTGATCCGTTTTAGACCTTGATAATGGTCTATATTGTCATCTAAAGTTGACTTTCTAGTGTTGGAGTTATTTGAGAACGTCCCATCAGGACTCCTTGGTGCGGGTAAGGGGCTCTTAATTCAATGAATTTCACCTGACCTCACCTTCTTTGGATAAAACCTGATTGCCTTTCATTCCCCTAGATTCTTTTATGATCTCTGAGTTTAACGCTTTCTCCCTCGTCAAGAAAAAGAGAAATAATTTGTGAATGTGCTTTGTTAAACAGTTGTGTCTGCATTCCTAGCAGGCCCTCTGGTAGGCAGACGCCTTGATGTTGAAATCATAAAAAATCAATTAATCGAAAGAGGATTAAGCTTGAAGAGTTAGTCTTTCCCACCTGCTAAAACTATGAGATAAACAATAAATCTAAATTATTGAAGTTTTTGGAAAAATGGTGAAGCCAAAGAGGTAAAATAAGTCTTTAGGGCAAAGAATCTTTGTATAATCCACGTCTCAAGAATGATAATACAAGTCAATCAGCATGTGAAAATATTTGTTTCCACAAGACTAAGACACACCCCATGTCCACCCAGGAGTGATGCGTCAGGAAAAAGTTGAAAGTGGAACATTGTCTAAGACACCTCACGTCCACCAAGGGCTCATGCATCAGGAAACAGTTAAAAGCGGAACAATGTCTTAAGTTAACACACGTCTTTGTGCAGCCACCACTCTCTCTCCGATTACGTCTTAACATGATAAGGAAGTATCACCCTCAACCGAGTGCAGCTTGTGTGTGTGACAGTGGCCAACGGAATTAAACTTCACAAAGTCCCAAACTGAACAAAGTTCAGAACACACGTTCACCAGTGGACATGACCGTCGGAATTTAAGTCTACAATACCAGTGTAAAAATGCATGTTCACGATAGTGCAATAAGTTGAAAAAGCATACCAAGCTACGAGTCTAAGAGGTAGGAGCGTGGTCGACCACGCACCAACCTCTGAAAAGAGGCCAATGGTTTTGAAATAATTCCTCAAATCAAGAAATATGTGATGAGAAGGGAATGTCGCTTGTACCTTCCACCAACACAGCACTTAACTACAACACTAAATTAAATAAATACATACACTATTCATTCTTCTATTTATTCATATATACAATGTATTCATTATGTTTATATAATATATTCATTATGTTGTTTATTCATATATACAATGTATTCATTCGTCTGTATATTCATTAAGCGATCATAAAAATGTACAAATGAGCGTTACACACCGTTGTTGCTCTGATGTAGACAGGGGAAGGTAGAACATGAAGGTAGAGGTATTTCTCTCTCTCTCTCTCTCTCTCTCTCTCTCTCTCTCTCTCTCTCTCTCTCTCTCTCTCTCTCTCTCTCTCTCTCTCTCTCTCTCTCCGTCTTACAAGGTCGGCAGCAAAATGCGATATCATTGCCACTTAGGATTACCTAAAGTGCGTGAAAACTGAACAGAAGATTAGTACCGTTGATCTTAAACTTACTCTCAGTAATACTACGTTGACTCTTGCTAACTCGGAGTACATTCAGCTCATAACCAAAGAAGCCGGGTTCGATCATGTGCTAGGCGGGGTGTGTGTGTGGGGGGCGGCAAGTTTCCTAGTATCAGCGGACCCTTTTATCTTAGAAGTAAACATATTCCCAAGAAATGGGTGGCTGTTGTGGGTGGCATCTTAAGAAGAGGACCCGAGGACTTCACTAGAAATGAGCCTCAAATACAGAAACGTATAAATTATCGTAATTTTAAATCAAACTTACTTTCTAAGTTGAATTTTAAGGGTTAAAAATTAGGAACAATCTGGGTTACAAACCCAGCGGTTGGCTGACCGAACCTGATAGGTTAAGCGCTTTTTTAAATTTAATAATTTCTCTTCTGCTGCTGCTGCTGCTGCCGCTGCTGCTGCCGCTGCTGCTGCTGCTGCTGCTGCCGCCGCCACCGCCGCTGCTGCTGCTGCTGCCGCTGCTGCCGCTGCCGCCGCCGTCGTCGCTACCGCCACCACCACCGCTGCTGCTGCTGCCGCTGCCGCTGCCACCACCACCACCGCCACCACCACTGCTGCTGCTAGTACTACCACTACTACTGCTGCTACTAGTACTACCACTGCTGCTACTAGTACTACCACTGCTGCTACTAGTACTACTACTGCTGCTACTAGTACTACTACTGCTGCTACTAGTACTACTACTGCTGCTACTAGTACTACTACTACTGCTACTAGTACTACTACTGCTGCTACTAGTACTACTACTGCTGCTACTAGTACTACTACTGCTGCTACTAGTACTACTACTGCTGCTACTAGTACTACTACTGCTGCTACTAGTACTACTACTGCTGCTACTATTACTGCTACTACTACCACCACCACCATCATCATCACTTGTTTCCCCTCTCCCTATCGTTGTGTCTTCTGGCCTCTACTTCTCTCCTCCCAGTTGTGACTTGACAAAGGTCGAGGTGGGACCAAAACATCGCCAGTGCTATTTATCGCCTAACAATGTTATTCTATTTAAACCCGAACATTATCTTATCACTACGATCATAATTTGCATACATGAATTTTAATAAATGTATCATAAATTCGTATATAATTCGCACATAACTCGTGTATAATATTCACCTATAATCACTTCTCAAAATCATGACACTGTTTCTGCCTAAATTAGAACTTAATTATGACTCACGAAATTGTAATACGATTGCAAACAAGCCAAGGAACGGATGAGGCTCGAATTCACGGCAATGAGTCGTGAGACCCCAGGCCATTGGGTAAGCCACTGGGCCAGCTGGCTACAGTAAGATTCATCCAACTAGGTACATTTATACACCATAGGAAGGTTAGCATGGGCCACCACTGTGACCACAAATGTAAGTTTTTACAGATGACTCTCCCGCCAGCGTGGCCGTAACGAACTCTAGCTCATGTCCCATCAAAGCCGTCATCATGACTCATAAAATCGTGATAACACGATTGCAAGTGGCTTACGCACTGTCCTGGAGTTTTAAGACTCGCTGCCATGAGTTCTATCCCCACCCGTACCCTGGTTTAGAATTTAATTTGCTGTAAATTTGTTTTAAGGCCAAATAAAGGTTGGTTTAGTTCATGCACTGTTTAGCCCGCCACTCCCTTGGATTAAACATAATTATCTACCATTATTCGAATGCTGGATGACCCCTTGAGGGTTTAGCTCATCCACCTTGATTTAGTAATGGAGTTATAGAGAGACAAGAGAAGTAGAGAGACATGGAGAGATGATGATGATAGAGTATACAGAGTGAAGGTGAGTGGAGGAGTGAAGGTGAGTGGAGGACGAGAGTGAGGGGTGCGGGAAAGGAAAGGGGAAGTGAAGAGTAAGTGGAGGCAGAGTGAAGGGAACGTGAAGAGTGAAGGGAAGGTGAAGAGTGAGGGGAAGGTGAAGAGTGAGGGGAAGGTGAAGAGTGAGGGGAAGGTGAAGAGTGAAGGGAAGGTGAAGAGTGAAGGGAAGGTGGAGAGTGAGGGGAAGGTGAAGAGTGAGGGAAGGTGAAGAGTGAAGGGAAGGTGAAGAGTGAAGGGAAGGTGGAGAGTGAGGGGAAGGTGAAGAGTGAGGGGAAGGTGAAGAGTGAAGGGAAGGTGAAGAGTGAAGGGAAGGTGAAGAGTGAGGGGAAGGTGAAGAGTGAGGGGAAGGTGAAGAGTGAGGGGAAGGTGAAGAGTGAAGGGAAGGTGAAGAGTGAAGGGAAGGTGGAGAGTGAGGGGAAGGTGGAGAGTGAGGGGAAGGTGAAGAGTGAAGGGAAGGTGAAGAGTGAAGGGAAGGTGGAGAGTGAGGGGAAGGTGGAGAGTGAGGGGAAGGTGAAGAGTGAAGGGAAGGTGAAGAGTGAAGGGAAGGTGGAGAGTGAGGGGAAGGTGAAGAGTGACGGGAAGGTGAAGAGTGAAGGGAAGGTGAAGAGTGAAGGGAAGGTGAAGAGTGAAGGGAAGGTGGAGAGTGAAGGGAAGGTGGAGAGTGAGGGAAGGTAGAGTGAGGGGAAGGTAGAGTGAGGGGAAGGTAGAGAGTGAGGGGAAGGTAGAGTGAGGGAAGGCGGAGAGTGAGGGGAAGGTGAAGAGTGAAGGGAAGGTGAAGAGTGAAGGGAAGGTGGAGAGTGAAGGGAAGGTGGAGAGTGAGGGGAAGGTGGAGAGTGAGGGGAAGGTAGAGAGTGAGGGGAAGGTAGAGTGAGGGGAAGGTAGAGAGTGAAGGGAAGGTAGAGAGTGAAGGGAAGGCGGAGAGTGAAGGGAAGGTGGAGAGTGAGGGGAAGGTGGAGAGTGAGGGGAAGGTGGAGAGTGAGGGGAAGGTGGAGAGTGAGGGGAAGGCGGAGAGTGAGGGGAAGGTAGAGAGTGAGGGGAAGGCGGAGAGTGAAGGGAAGGCGGAGAGTGAAGGGGAGGCGGAGAGTGAGGGGAAGGTAGAGAGTGAAGGGAGGTAGTGAGGGGAAGACACACACAATGTACTCATTATTACAAGCCTCACATGAGAAGCGACATAACAAGTACATTTTAAACATAAAATCTACATGATAAAATATATTAAGAAAAAATACCTGAATATTGTAGAAAAAAATTCCGCAAGAATGATTTTGTTCTCACAGGCCAACGATTTCACTCTAACGAGGAGAAATATTTTTCATTATTCCGGTGATGAATATGTGAAATAGATTGTTGCCATTAGTCGTATATACATTAAAAAATTATGTTGGATACATTCGTATATAAATCCGCGATTTATATTGTATGCTTAGATAAACTAAGATAATCTAGTGTTAAATAGTTGAAGCCGATCGGAGGAGGCATTCTCTGGTTATTTTAATGGAAGTATGACAGTGTATTTAAGAAAATTGGTACTAACGCAGCCCCCAAAAATGCGAACCTTCCCTATGAGCAAAACGCATCAGTGTTGAAAGTATGAAGCCAACCAGATGAGGCATTATCCAGTTATTGCACATAGATCAGTGTTCCAAATTCATTAACTACATTGCTGTACTGGGAAATTTGCAGCCACACAACCTCAACTTATAGGTTATCATCCTCGTCACGAAATGCGTCACAACAGTTAAGGTTTGAAGCCGATCAGAAAGCATTCTCCAGATAAAATAGAAAAATATTAGCACAATTTGATTAATAAAATTTGCTTAATACACATACAAAAGCATGAATTTGAGGTGATCAATATCCAAGATCCGAAACATCTTAGAGATTTTTTTAACACCCTGAGGCAGGGTGACCTAAAAAGAAAAACAAATTTTGAAATTTAGTAATTTACACAGGAGAAACAGAAGGGGTTACTAGCCCCTTGCTTCCGGCATTTCAATCTCTTCTTACGACACGCATGACTTACGGAGGAAGAATTCCTTCAATAATGATGTCCAAAGTGAATCCATTCGTGTCATTTCCTTCACTCTGTCGATACTCATTTGCCTTCTTACTAGAAGTGCTACTGGTGTTGATACAAAAAAAATGTATGTTTTATCCAGTAAATAAAGTGAAAAACACTATTTTTAAAGTCTTCGTCATATCTGCATAATTGTAAGCCATTATCGTATCTAAGTCGTCTTTTATCAAGGAGGTGCTGGCGAGGTACCTGCAGGGACCTCGGGGAACTTTTAGCAGTCTCTCTTGATATTAATTTAATGGGGTTTTTAAAGGTTGCTGCTCGTTTTTATCTTCCTTAGGTTTTTCCTCTCTCATTGTTCAGTGTTCATTACTCGTTGTTCTCTTTGGTATGCCAGAATTTATGTTGATTGTTTATGCTTTTATTGTTTGTTAATTGTTTCCTTGTTTTTACTGTGTGTGTTGTATATATATATTGTTTCATGGTTATGAGTGTTGAATGACCTGCGTGGTCAAAGAACTTCATTAATGTCACAACAACTACTAGAAGGCACTGGGTTCTTCTCCCTGGCTCACCACTGTGTTTGGGGGATGTATTCTACCATCGACATCATTCTCGGGCTCAGCCTCCACCAAATACCGTGTTATGGTTTTGTTGAACGTGAGGAAGGCTCACGATACTGCCTCCAGGCATGTCATCCTTTAAACTTTCAATACTTTTGCTCTTTGGATAATATTATAACTGGTTTTTAGATTCAATCGAATAGTTTGTTTCGGGTTCATTAAAAATATGCAGTCTTCAAGGCAGGAGTGGGTGCTCCAGGAGAGCTTTCTGTGTGTGAAATTGCAGTAATAGGTATTGAGAAATTTCTCCTAGTTGAGTCTTAAACATCGTGCTTACTGACGGGGATCGAACTTATAAAATTCCTTGTGGTGAATGGCTCGCACGGGGGTATCCATCCGGATTATCTGTTGTTACTTACAAAAACTAGTTTTCCTGGGCTCAGCTGTGACAAGATGTTAACATGAGTTCGTCCTCTCAGGTCACTCAACAAACCTCCTGTCTACCTGTTGGGGTTCCGGGGATAATAATCTCGCTATCAGGTTCTGTTGGACTATTCAACTAAACTATTGCTGCTGTCTGCACACATCGAGGGGTGCTGACCGCTATACTCCTTTGTTTTTATTTAGTCTGCACAAGGTCTTGATATTGAAGTTAGACTGTGGTTGAATAGTATTCGTCGGCGACCCCAGCTCACTTGCGTACTCTATACGTTGTGCATCGTGTTGGTATTCTCTTGGTATATCAAAGGTACGGCGGGTGTGAGTTCCGCCTCAGTCGCTATCCTCTTGATGAATGTTGGGGAACTGCCATAACTTTCGTTAATCGCTGGGTGTCCGGAGTTAGTAGTATATACAAAGGACTCACTTGTTACTACTTCTCTTTGTGTTCCGAAAAATGTTTTTGATAAGTCTCGAGATAAATTTGGTTCTAAATATTCATTTCCTTTTACGTCTCCAATTAGCTCAGAAAAAAATATGAAGGCTGTTCCTTGATTGATGCCTAAAGTTGCTTACTGACCCTGTTTTATTAGCTGAGATTGTTAACCTTAAAACTGCGTTTTACTTCAGTTCTTTTACTAATGGAGGTCATGTTTGTGTTTTTACTAGGCAGTGGGTTCAGCTGCTGCATAACTCTTGTGAGTTTAGCGCTTCTCTGGGATTATAATAACAAAAGGCATAGGATTTGAGGATCTCTCTCTCGTGATTGTAGTAGCTTTCGTAGTGTCCCGTCATCATAGATATGACGTTTTTATAGTGTGGGGGAGTGGTCAGACATTAAAAGTACCTCTTCCCGACTTGGATCAAAACTGATTAGCTCCCAGTGCCAAGGCTCTAAATTATTTAGCTCCTACATAATCAATCTGATTTAGTAGTTTTGGGAGCGCACCTCAGCCTTGAATTTGATGTTTCCATTATTGTTAATTTCCAAGTTGCTGATTATAATCATATATTGCAGCCGCGATGCCACTTTTTGGCATCGACACTTGCTCTTGTGTCCCGACTCATGGTCGTGTGTTGAATCATGTTCGTTTATCTCGAACCATGATGAATTAGATACTTGTGCAACACTTCGGTATCTTTATTGGGGAAACGTTTCGTCAACCAGTGGCTTCCTCTGTCCAATACAGAGAAGAATAGTGAAGATCAGCAGGAGTTTTACGTAATCAGTCCCTCAGCCTGGAGTATATGTGATGACATTGACTCCAGGCTGAGGGACTGATTACCTCAAACTCCTTCTGATCTTCAACCATTCTTCTCTGTATTGGACAGAGGAAGCCACTGGTTCTCTGAACCATTTATCTATATCCCGAACAGTGTTCATATATTCCAACACATGTTAGTGTGTGCCGACACATGTTAGTGTGTGCCGACACATGTTAGTGTGTGCCGACACACATGTTAGTGTGTGCCGACACACATGTTAGTGTGTGCCGACACACATGTTAGTGTGTGCCGACACATGTTAGTGTGTGCCGACACACATGTTCCTGTGTTCGGAAAGGAGAGAAACTTTCTATGATACACAGACAAAATTCTGTAGGGAATTATAATCGATACTGTTACAGTTTTAAAAGTGATTAAAAATACATTGTCAGATAAATCAATGCGTGTTGAAGTTAATAAGATTTACCAGCTGCCTTAACGTATTGCACCTTGGCAATCCTGCCAGGATGCAATACATTGACCGGGATTCCATCCTTCCCTCGAGAGGTGGGTAGTACCTCCCTGGATAGTTGCTGTCTACCAACCTGAAAATGAAAATAAGATGCGTTAATAATTTATTGATGAATAAGAAGTTAGTTGCAAGTAACATTCACACTAACATTAAAAACTGCATTGACATATCTCGTGTATTTTTTTTTACATTCTTATAACTATTTAATATATATAATGATTTATCTACGTGAGTGTTAATTCTTGGAGGCTAATTCTCTTATTTTTCGTATTTTCTAGCTTTTCTATATTCCACTACTTGTTTTTTGAATACTTAAATCTACTAAGTATATTGTTATCTCATTCATATACGGTTTCTCTTCACTAATTCCTTCTCTTGATTTCACTTTATTTTCTGTCCAGCCAAAAACAATAACTGTTTATCTCTGTTAACAGTTTTCCACAGTTTAGAACTGTTTGCAATCTCTTACTTGAAACATACCCTTTATTCTGGTAGTAATCTCCTTATCAATTATCTCTCTCTTCTATAGTGATTTTGGCAAAAATATATTCTGTTTTAGCTTTATAATATTTTTGACCTTCCTTCTCATATTTTTTGACCTTCCTTCTCCTCCAACCTTTAGTTAACATTTTCTGAGATATTTTAAGCTAGCTGCATTGTTCTTCTAGTTCTGTCATTTTGTTATACCAGCATACAATAACTATCTCCTATTACACATTTGTACTCTTGCAAGCTCTTGATCTCTTCTTTCCTGTCATCATAGATCCCTCTATTTTGAGATCCTGTTTTCACTATTTTTGACATGGACTAGAAAGTCCCTGGTCCCAAGGTACATTTTTATATATTCAGACACCGTCTTCTATTTTATTTATATAAGAAATAAAAATCCAAACTTTGCAAGCGCTGATGCGACGAAGCTCCTGCATTTTTCATTAACTTGTCCGCATATATTGAATGTTTCATGCAGTCTCCTTCGCTTCGCCTCTCTTCTCGTATTATTGCTTTCTATTCAAGTTTTACGTTGCTCTTTTCTATATTTTATGGCGTCCATCACTTCTCGTTTATTCTTCGCTGATCATTTCTCTTAACTGTTCCTTAGCGCTCTTCATTAACCTGCCTCTGAGAAATTGTTGCACCTCTTGGAAAATCTTGTTCACCTTACGCCACTGTCTCGCAAGGAAGTCCTTTTTTCCCAAGACTTGTGCAGAATCCCTCTGATTTTTATTCCCTTCCTGCACAATTCTCTCCTCCCCCAAATCACGGTGGTGCTTGTCCTCCTTCCACACAATACTTTTTCTTTTTTTGCTCTCTCAGATCACTCTTACCACTGTCCCTGGATATAACTCCTGCTACCTCCCACCTCCACTCCCTCCAGTATCTCTCTCTCTCTCTCTCTCTCTCTCCCTCCCTCCTCCCTCCCTTTTCCTCTTGGTCTTTCTCCTTCCGTCTCTTTCTCCATCCCCTTTTCTTTCATCTTGTCAAATTTTTCTCTCCTCACTCATTTCGCATCCGTCGTTTCCTCATCCATATTGCTCTCTGGCTTCCTTTAGTCTGGCCCAGCTCCTCTCATTTCTTCATCACGAAATTCTTCAATCTCATCTTCATCTTGTTCTCCTTCCATTCCTCCAGCTAACTCAGCCTCTCAGATCCCCCCTTCCTTCCCCCCGAGACAGTCTCCGTGTGGTGGGGACCTTCCTTGTCCGTATGATCCTGCAGGCTTTGTCGTCTGGTGCCTTTGGGTACCTACTGGAGCCTAAATTGGCGAATTACCTACCTGTGAGAAGTCTGATAAAGAGTTGCCATAGTTTTAGATTCTCTGGCGGATTGTTGACTCAATCTACCAGGGGTGATCTTGGTAGAAATTCTGTGCGAAGCGAACCTCTTTAAAGGCGATGTTTCGCTCAGACAAAAGGCTTAGCAAGCTGTACTTAGAACGAAACATCATTTGTAAATGCTCTGCGAATAAACAGTGTCTTTTTACCAGATGTGTGGGCAAGTCTTGCAGACAGTGGAGTGGTCATACTCAAGGCTTCCTAATGCTGGATGGATGGGTGTCTCCTGGGTGACGTTGTGGAGGAAATTATCTGCTTTCGCATGATCAAACATATGAATAGTGGGGCTTTGAAACTTGAGACATTTAGGGACGAATACCCCACTCACGTTAGCCATTGCCTGGCCTCCTCGTCCGTTATGTAGCGTACCAAGGCTTCTGGTCCCACCTAGCGATACCAAATTATCTTAAAGAATGATCTTCAAGGATTTGTTGTTGTTGTTGTAGGTTCGCCGGTTTGTCCGGCCCGGGTCTTCTCCAAATGGTGACCCGGCCAAGGATTTGTGTGGTAAACAGGCAAAGAAGAACAAGGTCTGACCCCGTTCTGTATAAACATTGGTGAAGAGAGGATTACTAGGTATGCAGTGGTCTGAAGCAGGTAGCATTATTCCAGATCCTTAAGGCAGAGGTCTACAGGAAGAGAACAACAATAAACACAGAGGCTCTCCATAGAGTAAGTCTAGAAGGCAGAGTAGAATCTGATAGGAATGAGATACTTGTGCAGCTTCTGGAAATCTATATTACGGAAACTTTTCTCCAGCTAGTGGCTTCTTTAGTCCATTACAGAGAAGAACGGTGGAAGTGGAGCAGGAGTTTGAAGTAATCAGTCCCTCAGTCTGGAGTCGATGTGTTCAGTCTATCAGTCTTAAGAACATAGAATCTGATAGTCTGAATATAGTAGTAATGTATTAGCAGGCTGATGCTGGGTATCTTCCACCAGCTGGCTGTTTGGTATTTCATCCAAAAGACTCCTCCTCCTCCCATTTCTGTTTCTGCTCTAAATGAAATAATTTTACGATAAACACATCCAATATTAACATATTTTTACATTCAAGAGACGAAAATTATGAATTATCTTCTATATTTTAAGCCTTTATATGGCATACTTTTTATCTCATATTTTGCTATATTTTATACCATTTTGGCTTCTTAGGTTTTATCTTGAATCCACGATTTTGTTTTTATCTCAGTTGTCCGTAAACTGTTTACACACTTCAACCACCCCTCATCTAGATAAGCACAGGAGCCTGTGCTTATCTAGTTATTCACTTCACTACACCCTCTTTCCACTTCACCTTCCCCACATCTCTTCACCCCCAGTCTCCTGCACCACCTCAACCAACAACCATCCACATTTCATTCCCTATCCTCTGGAAGAATAAGTGAAAAGCCTGGTCGCCAAACTCTCCCTGGAGGCTCTCATCTCCGGCTGACTGTGCTAATTGCAGAAATACCTGGCATAACCTTCCCTTTCTTACCCTCAACCTTTTATTTTGGCTTTTTTTCTCTCTCACGCTTTCATCACTCCTTGGTTTTCTCTCTCATGTTTTTTTTCCTTTATCTTTTCTGGTTACAAGGCGTGCATTAGCGTTGTCCAGTCTCAGTTAAATCCGATGTAATCCGTAGGGACATTTCTTCAGCGGAACCACCAAGAACTGTAGGCAAATTAGCGTGCGCTCCGGTTCCCGGTTCATATTTACCTGTAAAATGGTGGGTAGTCAGAATGTTTTCTCCTTGGAATATGCTGGTGAATAATCGGCAGAGGTTGTTAGCCCATCTTTTGTCGCTGTGATGTTTCTTTGGAGGAAAAGACCCATTTCCGACAAGTAAGAAGACAGAGACACAAGTTGCAGAGCAAGTAGCTTGTTGAGACAACGTTTCTCTCTCTGTAGAACTTTATCATGATCTAAAAACAAACTTGTTCGGCAACTCGTCTTTGGCTTCATGCATGATGTTCCTGTATTGTTTTTTTCCGGTTCCTGTATTGTTTTTTCCCCGGTCAGGTTTGGTAGCAGTAACGGTGCACTATACCGTCAAGCTGATTAATAAGACACATGTGCAACACCTGGGTATCTTTAGTCTGAAGTGGCTTCATCAGTTCACTTAAGAGGTATGAGAAGGTGTTGAAACTGGAGCCAATAAAACTGGTAATAGTGCCACTGGTGGGCGAAACGTCTTCAGAGTTAAGATGCCCAGGTGTTCCGCATGTGTTTTATTCATAGTCTTGTCGGTATTGTATATAATTAATACTACCATATCTGTCAGAGACAGCAACACTATGACATCTTCAACTTGTTGGCTGCCCTCTAGCACAACTCTGAGGCATGACCTTCCACTAGTGAGTCCCACCCACGGTAATGATGCCTTTAAACTGCTGCACCTCATCTGACTCGTATATGAACGACCAACTCTTGACTTTACTTCAGATTGGTGAAGACTGTGGTGGTGAACACCGTCGAAGCTGAGGAACTCATTACCTCCTCTTCTATTCTCTTCAGTTTTAGCACTTTTCACATACCTCGGTATTAAATTTATAAAGTCCTGGCTGGCGAAACGTAGCACTTCATCCTCTCCAGGTTGTTATAGTGTAGCTTCACTCGGGGAGGTGATATACCTCTTGTTTATAATTTTATTTACCTCTTGTGTATAAGTTGGTTGAAAACTCTCGTTCATTTCTTATACATAGAGACCTGGAAGGTTGACATGTGTGTAACGTTATATCCAACGCAAGAAATGACTGATTAGTCCCTGTTGCAAAGAACTGAACTCAAGAATTTTAAACGTAAGGGAGTTCGCCTCTTAACATATTCCAACTTGAATACTTAAAGCGATGTCTATCTACGCTCTTTCCTGGTATGTAGTCGATACTCTGTTGGTAGAATGCTCATCGTTTAGTGGCTAAAGTGCCTTAAGGACAGCTTCTTCCTTTCGACACAGTGAGCGTGATGTCACTGCTATCGTATTGGTGAAAAACTTTACTACTGTCTCTAGAAGGCATTCGTGTTTTTTGCCTTAACGCCGTTGATGGGGTTCTTGTGGCCTTGAAATTGGCTTCGACAAAGAGGAGATAACCTTTGATCTTCGCTTTACAGATGTGGCAATGCCAATCCAAAGTTATGATAGCATTCCAGAATTCAGTATACAGTAGGTTATCCATTGTCTTAACAATCCTGAAAGCTGACAAAAATATTGTTCTCTTGCAATCAATCTTGCCCAATCACTTCCATTTTTTTATTTATGCAAGTTGGTTGACATAGTATGCAGCGGGTTCTTGCCTCATCATTGCGGCCATTCCTTCTGGAGGAAGATATCTATCACCAACATCTTTCTTAAATCTTACTATTTAGTGAAGCCTTCGATTTCAGATCGCACTATTATGAGAGTGAACTATAAATGAGGGGAGTTCCATGTAGGATGCTTGATAGAAGAACTTGGATGCAGAGAGATGACAAAAACGTGCATTAATGATAGAGTAACGAGGATAACACAACGACTTAGACGAAGACGATAAAGAAAGAAGCAGAAGGAAGAGAGGATTAAGAAAATAGACCAAGAATACCGAGGATAAAAGATTGAGATCCCCCACACTTCCTAAAAGGAGAAAATAATGTTCACGTTAATGACATTAATTAGTTTTTCTCGAAATATTTTCCTCCGAAACTAATGATGCCCTCGGAGAGTTCACTGTCTGGAGTTCATGTCTTACACCTGAAGACCCCAGGGTACTACCATTATTATTGTACCTTAGTCCCACGCCTGTGTACCTTATTCCAACTCCCGTGTATCTTGTTTCCACTCCTTTACACCTCATTCTCATTTCGGTGTACCTCATTCCTACACCCGTGTACCTCATTCCCATTTCCGTGTGTCTCATTCCTATTTCCGTGTATCTTGTTCATACTCCCGTGTATTTCACCCTCCCCCACACACTCTTTCTTTACCAAAAACTGTATTCGCTCGGCGGAAAGCTGGGTTGCGAGAGGATCATGTCTGTTTTGTACTTCGTGGACAGAGGTTAGAGCATCCACCAGTCATTACGCCGAATAGCCCATTTCTGTGAAGCATTCCCCCATTATATGATTAAACATTGGAATTATAATAAGCGCAATAACTTTTTGTTAATTGGAAATTTATTTACATGGGGTTGTGGTGTGTTGGCCAGGAATAAGCAAGCCGTATAACCCAAGCGATTTTTTTTGAGCCTTGTGACTAAAGTAATAACTGCTAAGAAAGTAAATGGTTATTTATACACACAGCAATAAAGGTGTACTACTGTCATGTACATACTACACAGTACATTTTGTATTCAAGAAAGAAGTTCGGCCAAATTTCAGATGGATTATTTGTATTACTTCGATATTGATCATGATTTCCGAGTCGAGTATAAGAGGTGGATCATCAAGGCACCGGTGTAAACATCATGATCTGTGAAAGTCTCTTGCGTCAGAGATACCTCCTTTTACTCTTCAGGAGATTTCCAACAGTAAAAATAGCTTGTAAACTATATCAAAAGTCGTGCACTTAGTTCCTGTCTGTTCGCAGAGCTTTATTTTGGATATGACTATGAGCGTCAAACATTGCTCTTCCACACCCGGGTCCGCTGGCTTTCACAGAGAAATGCGATCAACCTATCTTACATTTTGTGTAATGAAATACAGCTCTTGCTTTATATGTAAGTTAGGAAAAACTTTGTTACTCCTTCAACACTGAAAACTTCAAAGAAAAACTTATTTGGTATATATTTTTTTATCAACTAAACAAACTCTCATGAACCTCTAGTCTAGAGGGTCACATGTATTGACGCATATGCAGAGTTTTGTCTCATAAGAGCTTTTACCCAAGTACTTGTATTCTCTTATCACAGGACCCAAGCTGTTGGTCCCCAGTTACTACTCGAGGTTCTGTCCACTACATATCTGGACGCCAGAAGCGTCCAGATGGCGTCACCATGCTATCCTGGAAGGATAGTTAGCAGATTACATGGGATTACACCTGTGTCTCAACGTTGACTGACACCTACTTACCATGGGTACCTGGGTGTTAGTCGACTGGTGTGGGTCGCATCCTGGGACACTGACCTAATTTGCGGGAAATGCTCAGCATAACAAGCGGCTTTCTATATAGTAGTATGTCATTGATATCAGCTAGGCCTGTAGACCTTGTTCATGTACTTGTAGAAAATAATGATATTATTATTATTACTTCTTTGTTTACGTATTTTATTTTTAAGTTAGGTTCACATAGAATACAGGGTAAAAGAAGAAAATATTCAAAGAGCTCCGGGGATAATCTTGAGTTTTCCCTTAAGTACATTTATTCTTTTCTCTGAGGACGAGGGTCCCCCAGTCCAGTTCTAGAGGTGGTACCTCACCATATACACACATATATATACACACACACACACAGCTAATTTATTATAAAACACATAATAGAAATATGATGTATATTTCGCCCCGCTGCTATGTCCTCTTCAGCAAAATGAACAAGAGACAAAATAGGTTATGGAAGGAAGCAGGTCAGGTGATGGTAAAATTCATCATATGTAGCGAGTTTTACAGAGCCTTGTTCCAGCGCACGTAAAACCACAAACAGTGCCAGTTTAAAAGGAAAATAATCGAGTCAGCATTGATTGATACCAGAACTAACTTATCAAATGGACAATGGAGACCAGATGTGATTGTTAAATGTACATTGGAAAAAAAATATATATGGAGTACAGTCATCTCTCTCATAAAGCTCCTCTATATAGTGTGATCTATTGTAAGAGCGATTGAAAAAGTACATTGAATAGCAGGTGGAAAGGCCCTCACAGTGAGTGTTTTTTCGATTCTGGATGCACTTTTTCATTCGTTGTTTTATAAAAATCACACTGTACACAGGAGTTGACTGTGCCAGACCTCGGCCTTGCTTAAACAGGTTAGCATTCTTCATATTCTTCGTTTGACAATAATTGTGCACCAGACACTGAACAATTGAAGTGTCGACAACAATGTGATCTGACAGTGGCCAGTAGATTTTCTGCAGTGCTTAATAGTCTATGTCAAACGCTGACTTTTATCATCACCTGACCTGCTTCCCTCTTTAACTTGCTTTTTCTCTTGTAAATCCTGCTGAAGAGGACCCTAGCTGGGGATCGAAATATACACGTAATCTTTAACGTTATTTTTTTTTTTTTACCGTTTTTATTGAGGCGATATAAAGTCATGGTAGGTTTGACTCGTGTTTGCTGCCTTAATGTGATCACTTGACTGAGGGGAAAAAGTGAATGGTAACTCGTCTCGCGTTGAACAGACTTGAGGCTTGAACCTCATCTACTAGTTACATTGAATGTACCTTGCGAATTTAGCGCTTCACATGACTTAAAAATGAAAGATTACCTGTGTCATTTATTAGATGGATGTTCAAAACTCTACCTCTTCTCTCAATGACCCACACGAGTTTAGCGCTTCAAATAAATAAAACATTAGTTAATATTTAATTCGTCGGAACTCTTTTATATATTTTTTAATGCAAGCAAGCTATATGAGGGGAAAAATACTTATTTTTTGTGCAAATTGTTTATTTGGGAGATATTAATCACAAAAGTACTTTTTAAGAGATAAATACATTAATCATCTTGTGCTTGTATGTGTGAATATGCAACCTCGAGACGATACTCGTTCACTGTTTTGTTGTCTTTCTGCGAGAGAAGCCGAGGTGTTATACACATTGTTTACTTCTTCCCTCGTGTTGCTGGGTCTGTGCTCCGTATTACTGGGTCTGGTGCTCCGTATTACTGGGTCTGTGCTCCGTATTACTGCGTCTGTGCTCCGTACTACTGCGTCTGTGCTCCGTATTACTGGGTCTGTGCTCCGTATTACTGGGTCTGTGCTCCGTATTACTGCGTCTGTGCTCCGTATTACTGGGTCTGTGCTTCGTATTACTGGGTCTGTGCTTCGTATTACTGGGTCTGTGCTTCGTATTACTGCGTCTGTGCTCCGTATTACTGGGTCTGTGCTCCGTATTACTGGGTCTGTGCTTCGTATTACTGGGTCTGTGCTTCGTATTACTGGGTCTGTGCTTCGTATTACTGCGTCTGTGCTCCGTATTACTGGGTCTGTGCTCCGTATTACTGGGTCTGTGCTTCGTATTACTGGGTCTGTGCTTCGTATTACTGGGTCTGTGCTCCGTATTACTGGGTCTGTGCTCCGTATTACTGCGTCTGTGCTCCGTATTACTGGGTCTGTGCTTCGTATTACTGGGTCTGTGCTCCGTGCCTAGGATCTTAGGCACGGATCACAGACCTAAGATCAGGAGCAAAGAAAATAACTTCATTGATAAATGACACTTGTGCAACATTTGGGTATATTTATTCTGGAAACGTTTCGCCCCACAGTGGCTTCTTCAGTGCAGTGTAGAGAAAGATGAAGAGGAGTTAGATGTGTTGAGTGCAGTCTTGACACAAGTGTAGTATATTCGCGGAGATGTGGCCAGGGCGAAACGTGTCCATAATAAAGATACCCAAATGTTGCACAAGTCTCATTCATCAACTTGTCAGTTTTATAAATCATTTATACACATCTAATTTTATTGAGTGCATTATAATTATACAATTTGTTATAGAATACATCTAGGAGTGAAAATTATGTAATGTTAGATGACCAGTTATTGCAAACTTGTCTCTAGCAAGTACTAAATAGAATATTACTGTAATAATAAGCATATATTTAAGGGAGATTTGAAGCCCAGTCTTTTGAAATTCCCTCAAGAGAAAGTAGAATAATTAATATTAGTGTAAAGACTGTATGTGAGTGTATAGGTTACACATACAACCTTCCTATACTATTACAGGACTTATCGTAGGAGAGTACTAAGACTTCCCTCGAGATGTTAGCTAACACAGACGGTGGGATGGGGTAGGCCCCTACCGTCTCCAGACGGGATAATGGGATGGCAAGCTCCCACCTCACCCCCTTGAGGAGTCTTAGACGAGACAGTGGGATGCGGCAGCTCCCACCTCAGCATTCACACTGAGTCTGCAATCAGGTTACGTTGGTTGCAGCACCACTGCTCCGGCCGCCACTAACGAGGTGGTCTGAGCTCCTCAACCACCTCACGTATCCCGCTGGCTAGCCCACCACCGCCATCGCCCAGTCGTTGGACACGCTTGCCAGGTAATTGCAGAGGTTTTGAAGAGTTTTTCAAGCTTCTCGTTTAAACACGCTCCGAAAGTAATTACTGGGGTTCTTTTTTTTTTTTACCGGAGTGTGACCATGCCGTTTTTCGCTCGTTATTGGCTTCCCAATAACGAACCAAGATTTTTGAGTGCGTTGTGTTTGTGGACATCGTGAATGATATTGTGAAATTATACTTTCTAAGAAACCAATGTTATTATTTCCACGGGGATGCTTAAAAAAGTCTGCTCCTGGAGAGCAGCAGGTTATCAGGTATGGCTGAATAGCTAAAGTTTCGTGAATCAAGAGCCCTTCAGCAACATCAAGGCACCTTCTTCCCCATGAAGTATCCATGACAGCAAAAGGAATACTGGATCAAAATTCTTAACAGAAACCCTATTTCAATTCTCTCTGGCATCGGGGTATCAGTAGCCCTAGGGGTAGTAGTAGCCCCTGGGGTAGCAGTGGCCGCCGGGGTAGCAGTGGCCGCCGGGGTAGCAGTGGCAGCCTTGGTTTAAGTCGCCACCGAAACTGCAAGGACCATGTTCGTGTATTAGTGCGGGATTTATGTAAGGGGCCGGCATAAATATTATTTAGATTTAATCTAATTAAAAAGTCCCAACGTTTTATTTATTTTCATTCACTCTGTATGATCCCTGTGGACGTAGTGTTTCCTCATGAATATAACAATAATAATAATATAAAAATAATTTATCCACTTATACTTTGCATGCATTTCTCTATAGGAAGATTAAGTAACAATAATACAACACAAAGCATTACACTACTCTCAAAATTAATGTTAACCTGACCAAAAACGTTTTCCTGAAAAAGGATCGTGAATTAAAACCCAAAATTTTACAAATATTTCGGGTTGTAATCTTTTTGAATATTTTTATATAATGTTAAGGATGTTTGAAACACATCCTGATTTATTTTTGAATACTTGTTCAAGAGCCACCTGTCAAGGAGGGTGTCTTGGTATGGTGAAGGATTCTTTATCCAAGGAATTGGAGCTTCTCTATCCTTGGATTCTGATAGCATTCCCTAACGTTTTGCGAACCCTGTGGTGACTTAAGATAAACATACAAAACCAGCAAGCTTTATCAGTCAAATAAGCCAGTTTTATCAGTCTGAAATAGAGGAATGAGGACAGAAACTTTAATATTAAAGATATGAAGAAGGAGGTGCAGCAGGTGAAGAGATGATGAGATGTGGACGGGGCTCACGAATGGAAGTAAGTCAGGTACATAAAGTGGGCCAGAGATTTAGCAGCTGAGTTGTAGATTCTCAGATTCTACTGTAGATTAAGTGTGTAATACCAGCTTCATGCATCTGCATTAGACTCATAAAGTTTGGTATTCAGGCGAAACATCGCTCAATAAAGGTTACCTTATAATTCAAATGAGTCTCAGTTATCAACATATTGGTATTATGTTAATCTAATTATCCCCATGGGTGATTATAATATAAGAAAGAAAAAGTATTTATTATAAAATATATTATTTAACTACTGCTAGTGAAGGTCAGACTGGGATCAGTGCTGGCTCTGATGATTTTCTTGATTCTGGTGAGGTGTTGATCCAAGGAATTGTAGGGGCTTTTTTTTTTTGTCTTCCTCGGATCGAGCCTGACCGCCTCTCATGCCCCAGACGCTGGTTGGTTAATGGGGCTTATCGACTACTGAGTCATTAAGGCTACATGTCACCTGTTCACCATCGTTCAAGACATACATCTCTCAGTGTACATAACCTGTGATTATAATTTTAATCTATATAAATGACCTACCGGGAGGAATAAATTTTTATTTGAATATATTTAAGGATAAAATAAAAAAAAATAGTATGCTAAGAGGGTAACAATATAGTAATGACTTTAAACCAGGTAAGAAGGAATATAGAAGGAATATTATCAAGTATTTCGTTACAAATAGTGATTGTTCTCAGGAATGAAATCAAAGAGGAAACAATGTGTACTATCACCATTAGGAATTTTAAAAACTTGTTCAATAAAATTATAGCAAAATGGAGTATCACGAACATAACTCCTATTACTAATAAGTAGTCAGAGATAGGTAATTATAAGTAATTACGAATAAGCAGTTACATATAAGATTACAAATGGGTTATATTTTTTGTAGGAGATTCATTGAGTACAATACAAGTGAATCTGTAAAAAAAAGGATACTAGTTACACTAGTAACTCTGACAGATCTAGTAATTAACATATTTATGATTATTAAATAGATTTGCTAAAGTCTGTCTCTTCATTCACTCATAATATTCGTTCTGACATTCTAAGTACTTTATTGCACTTCTGGCAAGATAGCTATTGAATGAATGATGGTGAACGTGTTTACTTTTTTGGGTCACCCTACCTCGGTAGGAGACGGCCGGTGTGTTGAAAAAACTAGAAGCTTTTGAGTTTGATTTACGTGAATTGTTTTACCTAATAATAGAATTTAAAATCAGGATAACAGTGTATGATGTGATTTATTCTGACATTCCTACATAATTCAACAAAGTTTTTTAATTATATGCGATTTTTTTGTTTTACGTTTCACGCTTTCTGTAGGAGCTTTTGTGTTTATGTAATATTGTTTTGGAGTAATGTTTTCGTATCATACTCCTGTGGAGGAAGAGGTCAGGGGTGTGGAGGAAGAGGTCAGGGTGTGGAGGAAGAGGTCAGGGTGTGGAGGAAGAGGTCAGGGGTGTGGAGGAAGAGGTCAGGGGTGTGGAGGAAGAGGTCAGGGGTGTGGAGGAAGAGGTCAGGGGTGTGGAGGAAGAGGTCAGGGGTGTGGAGGAAGAGGTCAGGGGTGTGGAGGAAGAGGTCAGGGGTGTGGAGGAAGATGTCAGGGGTATGGAGGAAGAGGTCAGAGGTGTGTAAGAAGAGGTCAGAGGAGTGAGAAGCATCTTGAGGTATAGAGACAGAAATGCATGTTTTCAGGAATTATAAAATTTTATCATAGTAATAATTGCATAATATGCTTGCCATATTCAGCAACAAAATGTATTATTTGTTTATAGCTCCCGAAACCGATCTATGTCCTTGGTGTCCCGTTTTCAGTGCTTGTTGCAACGAGAGGAGCTATGCTCGTGGTGTCCCATCTTTAGTGTATTGAGGCAAAGAGCAGAGCTCTGATTTCCTTCACTTCTACTCTCTAGTCTCACTCCATCGGTATTCCAACATTGGCATTGTGTAATTGTTAGCTCCCAGGGTCAACACGTGAAAAAATCCTATGTCCGATTCATGCAGGTCCAGTCTGGCTAGCTCATCTGTTCTTATTTTTCTGGTATATTATATTCACATGGTAACTTATAAAATTTTCCATGGATGACTTCATTAGTTTGGCTCTCCACATTTCTGCACCTCCAAACCTATGCAGGTCCCAGCTATCATTCATTATCATTTTTTGTGGATATAATATACATTAATAACTTTGATTGGACCATTTATCCTCCTTTATGATGTGTATTGTTGATTTGTTATTGTCCCGTACTGCTTTCGACCTGTTTGGATAAGGATAGTGTTATTCTGGGTCTCCTTAGAATTAGTGTCTCTGCTAAGTAAGCCTTGAACTATCTCCTCATCTGGTTTGAATAGAATAAACTGTATTTATTACTGATTCCATTAACTCGTATTATGATGTCCGCCTCTAGGAATATTTTGTTTCGAATCCTTACACTTTTGCATCCGGAAGGACTATTATGTGTGATTTGTCCCTCCATTGCCCGTGGTCTGGCTGGCAAAGCTCTCGCTTCACACGCGGAGGGCCCGGGTTCGATTCCTGGCGAGGTGGAAACAATTCGACGAGTTTCCTTACACCTCTTGTCCTGTTCACCTAGCAGCAAATTGGTACCTGGGTGTTAATCGACTGATGTGGGTCGCATCCTGGGGGACAAGATTGAGGACCACAATGGAAATAAGACAGTCCTGGATGACGCACTGCCTTTCTTGGGTTTTCCTGGGTGGCTAACCCTCCCGGGTTAAAAATCCGAACGAAATCTTATCTTATCGTTTTATAGATTCTTTAAGTTGCAATATTTTATGCATTAAATAGAAGAAACGTGTGCAAGTCTCTCAAAGGGTTGCTGGTGCTTGCTCGCTTATTCATTTCTTATCATTGTCCATGGGGAATGGGGAGGAAAAAATGGAAGAATTGAGTGAAAGGAATTGTTGCTCTGATATTTTATTTTAATGGGAAGTGTTTATGGTTGATAAAGTAAGGTTGAACGATGGAAAGCTTGAGCTTGAGGTTGACTGTTTGGTATTGTTTGCGAAAAAGCACTGCCACACAACCACCACCACCACACAAGCACCACCACCACCACACAAGCACCACCACCACCACACAAGCACCACCACCACCACACAAGCACCACCACCACCACACAAGCACCACCACCACCACATAAGCACCACCACCAGCCTCCAATAGATCCAGACGGTCACAAAAGAAAAAGTATCATATAAGATCATCAAAGGAAACAACATTTGCGCTTTCTTTCAGTGTCACCAAAAGAGCCGCTCTGTTTGTGGTGGTCCGCTGGATATGCTCCTTATACCATTAGGGAGAAAATACTTCAGAAATAGTTCCTTGTAGTCCACCGAGTTATTCTGAAAATTCTCCATGAAAGAAAATTGATTCTGTGCAAAACTGCAAAGTTTTCTCGAAAATACAGAGCTTAAATATCTTCCATTCATGGAATATATATATATATATATATATATATATATATATATATATATATATATATATATATATATATTAAATATATATATTAAATACATTATTTAATTTTTTTTTTATTCATGGTTAAGTTAAGCCTGTATGAGCCATATAGCGCCTGGGAAATAGGAAATTAGGTTTCATCTGAGGAAGGGAAACATCTCTCTCATTTATAGGATCAAGAGCCCTTCACCGGCATCAAGGCTCCAGCCATAAAGGGAATGATTCCCTTAGGCCACCAACACTTCCGATTCCGGCTCAGCCAGGATATTATCTCTCTTTATATACGCAGAGAATGTAATCCTTAATTATGTTAGGGATTGAAGGCAATTTGATTATTATTATTAGGTAAGTTGATTATGGATTTGACGACCCTGGCACAGTCAATGTTAGGCACTGTTTGTAGCTAGTGTATCAGGAGTAATAGGTCGGTTAGCTTCAAGGAAGGATGAGTACTGGAGGTGTAAGTTACCATTTTGTCCTAGGCACATGTCGATTAAACACTAGGCCTGTTGTATATGCTCGCGCGCGCGCGTGTGTGTGTGTTAGTAGAGGCCTGTGTGCCTTGGTGGTGCATGTACTGGGGAGCGTATGTGTACTGGAAGGCGTATGTTTATTGAGAAAGACATGTATGTACTGGGAGGCGTACGTGTACACACACGCCTCGTGTGTGTACTGTTGAAGGAATGTGTACTGAGATAGGCTTTGGTGTGCGGAGGAAGGCATGTGTGTTCTCTCATAACCATGCAAGAAAAATTAGTCATTTTCAAATCCCAACATTACTGAGGCTTGGCGGAGACGAGTGATTATCCATCACACAACAAACCTTACTTTCAACACACTGGACCACATATTCACGAGGTACATCATAACCGGTGTTTACGTATTTCCGTGTGTAGAATGTTACCATGTGCATAAGTATGGAAGTAATGTGCGCGCACAATTCTATATATATATTAGACGGGGTACACCTCTAGTGGAAGTATGGGGTACCAATAGCCTCGGAGAAATAAATAAAATGGCATCGAGGGAAAATATTAAGCTTTCTCTGTGAAGCTTTGTGAATATTCTCCTTTCGTTTATTTTTTGAAGGTACCTAAAGCTTCCATCACTGAGTATATGCGCTGGCTGGACTACATGAACTTTATTTGGCATCTGCGCAGGCAAGTAGCTTACAGGGAACACTAATGGTAACGTACTGAATATAATTCATGTTTCGTTAAATTTGCTTTCGGTGGTGACTGTGCTTGAAGGTAAATAAGAAAATGAAAAGGGAGAAAAATTGGGAACGAGCCGTAACTGTCGGCAGTTTGGCTGCAAATTGAGAGGAAGATCTCATCACATTACAAATGGAGCTTTTATGGCGGTTCCTGGACCAGACCGTCCTGGGTGCTGTGCTGATTAGGTGTTTGAGCTCCTCTGTCTGATTCAGGTTCTGTGCTGCTCAGATGATCTCTCCTCAGACCTTGTGGTGACCATAATTTGGTCTTTCTGGGCGCCTTTCTGGATTGCTCATGCGTTGTCTCTCTGAACGTCCCTGATCCTGTTCTGCTCAGGTATTGATCTCCTCCTTGGATGACTCAGGTGCTGTGGTGTTCAGGTGTTGATTTCTCTGTACGCCTGAGGTTCTGTGCTGCCTTAGGTGCTGATCTCCTCTTTTGACGACTCAGGTTCTTAGCTTCTCATGAGTTGGTCTTTCTGGAAACCTTAGGTCCTTGGTCGTGTAACCTGTTGGGGTTCCTGCTGGTGCTCTACTGAAGGTAGTAGTGATAACTGAGGTCCTGGTGCTCTTCTAAATATGGTGTGGTGACTTGCCGGTGTCATGAAAACGCTCTGCTAAAGGTGGCAGTGATAACTGAAGTCCTGTTGGTGCTATACTGAAGGTGAAAGTGATAAATGAGGTTCTGCTGGTGCTATACTGAAGTTAGTAGTAATAACAGAGGTCCCATTGCTCTGTTAAATATTGTGTGGTGGCCTGTTGGTGTCATGAAAACGTTCTGTTAAAATTGGTTTGGTATTCAGTCGATTCTGTAGTGGGGATCTCTGGCATTGCTCTGTTACTGTTTGTAATCATTGAAAGGAAACGTAAGCTGCCTAAGTTTGCATATGGTATCAACAGACATGTACTTTTAAAGCTGTTATCTTTGTTCTCCCGAATTCTCTTTCAGAAAATCCTCCACGAAGTTATTTACCTTTAGTCACTTCTTCACACAGAAAGGGTTTTTAGGGAATGTAAGCAGCTGCAGTAGCACAGCAGCCATAGCTCGAGCAGGAGCGGCCACAGCAGCAGCACCCATCTTCATCATAAGAACCACCAGCACCGCCGCTTCCAGAATCAGAAGAAGCAAGAGAAAGCTTAAATATTTGCATGTACCCATGATGGTGTTCAGTAAACGGAGCGGTGGCGTCAGCAACGCTCCATGTTTCCATGAAATGTTCAGTTGCTGTGTTGTGCTGGAAGGATTAATGCTTCTTTTTCAACACCCGGTAGAGTTCCCATTGATAACTTGTTATTTAAGTCATTCAAATAAAATCAAAAGAAAATATGTATCAGTGGTATACAGTACCGACAAGTTAATGAATTACGAATGTGCGACATATCTAGGTATTGAATTGCTTGTATCAAGATTCCAAGATACTGTTGTGTCTGACAGATATTATTACATAAATGGTTTGTTGAGGAATGAAAGACTTTAGTATCTTCATTGTGGAAACGTTTAGCCAACCAGTGGCTCCTTCAGTCCAATACAGAGAAGAACAGTTTAAGATGAGAAGTAGTTTGAGACAGTCGTCCCTCAGCTTGGAGAGGAGGTATTCGGTCCATCAGTCTTGATAAAAGTACAGCTTTATTATATGAAATGATAAAGGTCTACAATTCAGGGGTCCCTAAGCTCTTCAGATCATCGACTCCTTCATGATGTTTCAGATTGTTCATCGACCTCCAAACATTTATATTTAAATATGTTAAGTAAAAGGACACGAATGCAACTAATGTGACATTTTATTGTGGCAACGTTTCGCTCTCCAGGAGCTTTCTCAAGCCGTTACAAGCGATAATGGACATAGTGGGTTTATATATACTCTCAAAGTGAGGTGAAATACTAGTGGTGGTAGTAGTAGTGATATTAGTAGTAGTAGTAATACAATAAGGTAGAACAATCAATATGCACATGAGTAAAAGGTGATAAAACAAATACTAGGGTAGTATAACAATAGGTTAGACAAATATTTCTGCTGGAGGTTGAAATATCGAAGGCCTGTAGGAGTGTTCCACATATACGATGTGCTTGTGTTGAATTAGCAGGAGAGACTATGTGATGGTAGGGTTTACTGTTTTCAGGAGGATTCTTGCTAAGACTTCAGAGATGGTGAAGCTGCCTTTGTTTTGTTTAATTGTGTTAGAAACAGAGATAAGTGCTGATTCAAGGCATTTGCGTCTACGGAAATTAGTTTCTTTGATTACTAGTCGGGCGTCTGGAGAGCGAAACGTTGCCACAATAAAATGTCACATTAGTTGCATTCGTGTCCTTTTACTTAACATATTGTCGGTAATTCTACCAATATTACTACATATATTTAAATAGTAATTTAACATATAGTACTTTAATAGATCTACGAATAATATATAATTTCATAAAAAATAGGTAATATTTAAATTATGAAAAATATAAAATTTAACATATTTTGCTGAAACTGTTGATATCATTAATGGGGAGGAGGCATCTGATGAACGTCAACAAGGACACTGAGGATGCATCTGATGAACGTCAACAAGGACACTGAGGAGGCATCTGATGAAGGTCAACAATTACACTGAGGATGCATCTGATGAAGGTCAACAAGGACACTGAGAAGGCATCTGATGAAGGTCAACAATTACACTGAGGATGCATCTGATGAAGGTCAACAAGGACACTGAGGAGGCATCTGATGAAGGTCAACAAGGACACTGAGGATGCATCTGATGAAGGTCAACAAGGACACTGAGGATGCATCTGATGAAGGTCAACAATTACACTGAGGATGCATCTGATGAAGGTCAACAAGGATACTGAGGATGCATCTGATGAACGTCAACAAGGACACTGAGGATGCATCTGATGAAGGTCAACAAGGATACTGAGGATGCATCTGATGAACGTCAACAAGGACACTGAGGATGCATCTGATGAACGTCAACAAGGACACTGAGGATGCATCTGATGAACGTCAACAAGGACACTGAGGAGGCATCTGATGAACGTCAACAAGGACACTGAGGATGCATCTGATGAACGTCAACAAGGACACTGAGGATGCATCTGATGAACGTCAACAAGGACACTGAGGATGCATCTGATGAACGTTAACAAGGACACTGAGGAGGCATCTGATGAACGTCAACAAGGACACTGAGGATGCATCTGATGAACGTTAACAAGGACACTGAGGAGGCATCTGATGAACGTCAACAAGGACACTGAGGATGCATCTGATGAACGTCAACAAGGACACTGATATTTGGTAAATGCACATCATTCACTGCCTTGTCACCACTCCTATCGCTGGTTCTCCGACAGAGTTTGAAGTGAGGGAGTACGGAAAGTGAACAGGAATGCTACACGTACTTATATCCTTCCCGGGACAGGAGAGATGAGAGAGACAAGGGGGAGGGTTGAAGGTCACAGATACACAACGCAAAGCACGTCCCTAGACATTTACTGACCAACTTTTTTCACCCCTAGCCATTTATCGACTCCTTTGATATTCACATAGACCCTTTGGGGTAGATATTTACCACTTTGGGGAACCCTGGTCTACATGAAGTGAATCTTTGTCCATAACCGTTTGCTCTGCACCAAGTGTATGCCAGTGAGAGACCTTCCGACAGAGTGGCTAAGGTTCTTCGACACTACAATGAAGTCGCACCAGTTCTTTGTAACACACGACATGGGAAGCCACGCCCAGCTTCTCGCAGCTCACTACAAGAGGAGCCACATCACGCCAGGCGACGAGAATGATGCACCAAACTCAATCTCCTGCAGATCCACCTGGCAGGAAATGGAAAGATGTTCAGGACGTGAAGGACTGCTTAGCCAGCATCCCTTCCTGAGCTGCTATGGTCATTCTCCTAGCTAACTCCTCCCTCCCGTCTGTCTGTCTCTGTCTGTCTGTCTGTCTGTCTGTCTCTCTCTCTCTCTCTCTCTCTCTCTCTCTCTCTCTCTGTCTGTCTGTCTGTCTGTCTGTCTGTCTCTTCTCTCTCTCTCTCTCTCTCTCTCTCTCTCTCTCTCTCTCTCTCACTGAAATTCAGCTCCTTGAAGTCAGAAAATGAAGATGAGTCTCTGAAATTTTTCACTCTGGCTCCCAAGACGTAAGTTTGGTCCTTGTTAATTAGTAGGATCTGCTGGACTCTCTCTCAGTGGGGCCTCTTTCATTATTTTTATATGCATGATTATCTCAGGATAATTTGTCCTCGGCGAGGGTGGTGAGAAGACAAAGAGAAGCGAAGAACTATCATGGAAGGTCACTGGGTGGTGGAGTCACTGGGTGGTGGAGTCACTGGGTGGTGGAAGGTCATGGAGTGGTGGAAGGTCACTGGGTGGTGGAAGGTCACTGGATCTTGGAAGGTCACTGGATCTTGGAAGGCACTGGATCCTGGAAGATCACTGGGTGCTAGAAAGTCACTGGGTTCTGAAATAACTAGGTCCTGGAAGGTCACTGGGTCCTGGGAGGTCACCGAGTACTAGAAGGTTACTAGATCTAGAAAGATTGCTGGATCGTGAAGGGTCACTGAATCTGAAATGATTACTGGATCTCGAAAGATCACGATGTAGGAAGGCCACTGGATCTAGGAAGTCACTGCATCTAGGAAGGTCGCCGGATCTAGTAAGGTCACAATCTAGGTAGATTAGAGGTGTGACAAATGTTTATCACTCTGAGGTCAACTAGTATTGTATGACAGCCATTCAAGGAAAGTTTCTGTATATTAATGAAGAGTTCTTGATTCAAGGATTTGGGGGTCCTCTCCTCTTCCAAGCGCTGTATGACCCCTACAGATATAGTGCTTCCCCGTGAATATTTTTTTCAATTTGAACTAAAACGTAGAAAGGCTGACGGAGACTATTGTAACTAAATTGGTACAAGGGAAGGTCATAAGTTACACAGGTTTGAGAAAAGGTCTCTGGATTACTGATTACGGAAGGTCTTGCGTGGAGGAAGCATAATAATAATAATAATAATAATAATAATAATAATAATAATAATAATAATTATTATTATTATTATTGCTACTGCTACTACTACTACAACAACTACGAGTTGCTTAGCATGGGTTAGAGTCCCACCCGTTCCGTGAGGCCTGACCCTTGCTTCTCGCAGGGACATTACACTTGCATAGAACTTTGTGTTTTGAGAGCTGCAGTACAAGTTGACCAGCTGCTGTGAATTTACCAGCTGCTGTGCACGGTGGTTAGCTGTGCGAGATACCAGCTGTTATGCAAGATTATTTGCTGTCGTGTGAGCGTACACTCGAGGCTTTCATATTGTCCTATCCTGTGTTTTTTGTACAACAACTTGAAATAAAAATTATTTTTCCTTTGTTTTGGGTGTTTTTTTTATAATTATTGTAGGTGCTCTCACGCCCTTTTACCTTAAATTATGGGCGGTCTTTTGTTTTCTTACTAAACAATTCCCAGACAAGGCTTTTATTGGGGCAACTTTTCATTAGTTTTCGAGAATATGGAAAGTTTATTAAAATCTATAAACTTAGGCGCTTTTAATTATTTGTTTTAACTAAAATTGAAATATCTTTAAAATGCTTGACTCTCTCTCCCCAAGCTTTATAAAGTCATGACTTCGTAAAGCTCAACAGTCAGCTAAACGTCGTCCAAATTTAAGCTTGTTCTGTTAGCTGTCTTTATTTGTCAGCAGGAATGCATATAAAAAATCTTTACGCCTGCATATTAAGTAACGATTGAAAGTCATCAGATGACGTGTGCTGGGTCGTGGATGATCGTCTACACGTCACTCCAGATGACGACCTGTGCTGGGTCGTGGATGATCGTCTACACGTCACTCCAGATGACGACCTGTGCTGGGTCGTGGATGATCGTCTACACGTCACTCCAGATGACGACCTGTGCTGGGTCGTGGATGATCGTCTCCACGTCACTCCAGATGACGACCTGTGCTGGATCGTAGATGATTGTCTCTACGTCTTAAATAAGTCACGTTGGAAGTCCTTCGAAAATCTCATAACTGGATAGCGTGATATCTTGACTGGGAGTACTTCAGTCTCTCACCGTAAGGGCACACTTATTCCATCGCTTCTCTCTCTCTCTCTCTCTCTCCCTTTTCTCTTCCCCTTCTCTCACCCACGCACACGATTTTTTTCCTTCTATTTGCGAGTCAACATCATTTGGATGCTCATTTAGAATTGGGAGTTGCTGTCCTGTGAAGCGGTTCTGTCCCCTCTGTTGGGCAAATTCTGTTAGTGGACCATGCCGAGATTGCTGCTAAAATCACGTCTAGGAAATTCTCTTGGAGGGCGTTCACTCTCATAAGGTGAGCGAGTGGGCGGCGTTCACTCTCATGAGGTGAACGAATAGGTGGCGTTCACCCTCACGAGGTGAAAGAGTGGGCATCGTTCACCCTCAGGTGAACGAGTGGGCGGCGTTCATTCTCATGAGGTGAACCTCGTTCATCTCTCATGAGATGAACGAGGTTCGTTCTTAAGAGATACTTGCAAAGTAATCCTCTGAGACACACACACACCTAACAAAACAAACCAAGTGCCTATCGACAAGTGCCTTTGACAACCGGTAACTAACTAACTAACTAGCTAACAAGTTACGTTTGTCAGACTGTCAGAGAAACATCACATGTCCTAAGTTAGGAAACTTTTATAAGGATACGTTTTGCCCACCAGGAGCTGTACGATTCTAAGGTTTGACTCAGGACCTGTATTACTTCAAGGTTTCGCACACCAGACGCTGTTTCTCTCCTACGTTTCGCTCTGCTAACGTTACACATACACTTATGTTCTGCGACCTTTCTCTCAATACTGACGAATGGTTTTTCCTAGCTATCCGGAAGTCAAAGCTTTCTCAAGCTTAACACTGAGCGAAATGTATCTCACACTCTGCTACATACTCTCTTTTTTCTTCCACAATGTATCTCAGCTAAACTTGAAAAACAACGACAAAACCAGATTCGTACATCCCTAAGATTTTTCATTCTCGTTTTACGACCAGTGATGCTGGACAAAAGTCCTGAAGACAAAAGTAAAGACTCACTTTACAGAGGTTTTTGTTTGGGCATCTCCTTTTGCTTTGTGTAGAGCTTTATCAGAATACCGTGAAGCTCTATGACTAGTTTATATTGCGAAGGTTGAAGATCAAGAAATGAAAGTGGACTCAAATTTAGTTCAAGGATTGGATGAACGTTCTTGGAGATCCAGCAGTTGTGGGTATGTTCCCAGTGTGAGGAACATTCTTGTAGACCCAGGAGTAGTGAGTATGGACCCAGTGTGAGGAACATTCTTGTAGACCCAGGAGTAGTGAGTATGTTCCCAGTGTGAGGAACATTCTTGTAGACCCAGAAGTAGTGAGTATGGACCCAGTGTGAGGAACATTCTTGTAGACCCAGGAGTAGTGAGTATGGACCCAGTGTGAGGAACATTCTTGTAGACCCAGGAATAGTGAGTATGTTCCCAGTGTGAGGAACATTCTTGTAGACCCAGAAGTAGTGAGTATGTTCCCAGTGTGAGGAACATTCTTGTAGACCCAGGAGTAGTGAGTATGGACCCAGTGTGAGGAACATTCTTGTAGACCCAGAAGTGGTAAGCGCACACCAGCAAATCTTTGTTTACAAGAACTCTCAGATGTGGTAAAGTACAGCAGCCGTTCATAAAGCCATCCATAGCGTAGCACTGTCAGTACATAGCGTAGCACTGTCAGTACATAGCGTAGCACTGTCAGTACATAGCGTAGCACTGTCAGTACATAGCGTAGCACTGTCAGTACATAGCGTAGCACTGTCAGTACATAGCGTAGCACTGTCAGTACTTAGTCTAGCACTGTCAGTACTTAGTCTAGCACTGTCAGTACATAGCGTAGCACTGTCAGTACATAGCGTAGCACTGTCAGTACTTAGTCTAGCACTCTCAGTACTTAGTCTAGCACTGTCAGTACATAGCGTAGCACTGTCAGTACATAGCGTAGCACTGTCAGTACTTAGTCTAGCACTGTCAGTACATAGCGTAGCACTGTCAGTACTTAGTCTAACACTGTCAATACATAGCGTAGCACTGTCAGTACATAGCGTAGCACTGTCAGTACTTAGTCTAGCACTGTCAGTACATAGCGTAGCACTGTCAGTACTTAGTCTAGCACTGTCAGTACATAGCGTAGCACTGTCAGTACATAGCGTAGCACTGTCAATACATAGCGTAGCACTGTCAGTTACTAGCGTAGCACTGTCAGTACATAGCGTAGCACTGTCAGTACATAGCGTAGCACTGTCAATACATAGCGTAGCACTGTCAGTTACTAGCGTAGCACTGTCAGTACATAGCGTAGCACTGTCAGTACATAGCGTAGCACTGTCAGTACATAGCGTAGCACTGTCAGTACATAGCGTAGCACTGTCAGTACATAGCGTAGCACTGTCAATACATAGCGTAGCACTGTCAGTTACTAGCGTAGCACTGTCGGTAGTCTAGCACAGAACTTAGCCTCATGGAGTGGGCGTCAGACCATTATACTGATGTCTACACGTTTTGCGTGTGTATCAGCCTTGTTTTGAATACAGGCGAATATAATACTGGAGACCAGAAGTAGTAATTTTGAGGTGGTCAGTCCCTCAGCCTTGATGGGTGGTGGTAGTCAGTCCATCACTTTTGATGGGTGGTGGTAGTCAGTCCATCAGTTTTGATGGGTGGTGGTAGTCAGTCCATCAGTTTTGATGGGTGGTGGTAGTCAGTCCATCAGTTTTGATGGGTGGTGGTAGTCAGTCCATCAGTTTTGATGGGTGGTGGTAGTCAGTCCATCAGTTTTGATGGGTGGTGGTAGTCAGTCCATCAGTTTTGATGGGTGGTGGTAGTCAGTCCATCAGTTTTGATGGGTGGTGGTAGTCAGTCCATCACTTTTGATGGGTGGTGGTAGTCAGTCCATCTGTTTTGATGGGTGGTGGTAGTCAGTCCGTCAGCCTTGATGGGTGGTGTTAGTCAGTCCCTCAGCCTTGATGGGTGGTGGTAGTCAGTCCCTCAGCCTTGATGGGTGGTGGTAGTCAGTCCCTCAGCTTTGATGGGTGGTGGTAGTCAGTCCCTCAGCCTTGATGGGGGGTGGTAGTCAGTCCCTCAGCCTTGACTGGTGGTGGTAGTCAGTCCATCAGTTTTGATGGGTGGCGGTAGTCAGTCCATCACTTTTGATGGGTGGTGGTAGTCAGTCCGTCAGCCTTGACTGGTGGTGGTAGTCAGTCCCCTCAGCCTTGATGGGTGGTGGTAGTCAGTCCCTCAGCCTTGACTTGGTGGTAGTCAGTCCCCTCAGCCTTGATGGGTGGTGGTAATCAGTCCCTCAGCCTTGATGGGTGGTGGTAGTCAGTCCCTCAGCCTTGATGGGTGGTGGAAATCAATCCCTCAGCCTTGATGGGTGGTGGTAATCAGTCCCTCAGCCTTGATGGGTGGTGGTAGTCAGTCCCCTCAGCCTCGATGGGTGGTGGAAATCAGTCCCTCAGCCTTGATGGGTGGTGGTAATCAGTCCCTCAGCCTTGATGGGTGGTGGTAGTCAGTCCCTCAGCCTTGACGGGTGGTGGTAGTCAGTCACTCAGCCTTGATGGGTGGTGGTAGTCAGTCCCTCAGCCTTGACGGGTGGTGGTAGTCAGTCCCTCAGCCTTGATGGGTGGTGGTAGTCAGTCCCTCAGCCATCAGTAAAATGATACAGGCCAATGAATTTCCATTTTCTCGTCTTCGTATGACCACCTTCAAGTTTCATTCTTGTCCTGTGAATGTTAGTGTATTACAATAAACATTCTGTCATTTACTATGTGTATTTGTGGGTAAGAGTAAGAATAGTTTGTGTAATCTTATGCATTAATCACTTTGTGAACTTTGTCTTGGGGAATCACAACAAGTGGGTGTTATAACTACGTCTTCGTTGCACTGAGCTCTTTCACAAGTTCAAGTTCTATCGATGATATGAAGAACTTTGTGACCTGCATATGTATTGAAGACAAGACAGGTGTAGAACAAGCGTTGATTGTGACGTTTCGCTCTACATTGAATTTTATCAAGTCAGTTATAAACATTGACTTCATATAACTCTACATAGAGCGAAACGTTGCTCTGCACCTATCTTGTCTTCAACACTGTCAGCAGTATTCCTTTGTACACACACGTGTAACAATTAAGTATCTTTATTGCAGAGTGTTGCACATGTGTCTTATCAACTTGCCAGTGGATACAAAGGTGTATCATATTACTGTAAATCAGTAATATGCTACACCTTTGTATCCACTGGCATTCACATTCTTATTAATCTAGATGCAGATTAACCTTTTATGCTCTAATGAAAAGATCCCAGATTATTATAAACCTTCATTTAAGTGCCTTGATGTGTGTCTTGTGTGTGTGTGTCGTGTCTGTGTCTATGTCTGTGTGCTCTTGAGCCAAGAAATTGAACCTACTCTCCCTTTAATTGAATTAAATACAATAACATCACAATCCCAAGACGCTGCACACCCTTACGGGACTTTCATGAGAGCATAATTTGTTGACGTCTTTCTACGAATGTTATGGCTAGGAATTTTATTTTTTCCCGAGTATAGAGGTTCAAATCGCCCGAGAACACCCAGAATTCCTTGTCAAGGATCCTCTGCAATCCTCCATAAGGACTTACAAGAGGTTGCAGAGATTGCAGATTCTCGAAAGACCCCTCTGAAGATTATGGCACAAAAAAAAAACATGCAACGAATATCTATAAAATATGCAAAGGTTTTATTAAAAATATAATGGCTCTCTTCCCTTCGTGCTTGTGTATGATTAGTTAATGGTTCAGTCTCCTATGTCCGGGTTATTTCTGTATTTAAAATTTATTAAATTCTGATAAAAATGTTTCGCATAAAAAGCAAAAATTTATTCTGATTTTTTTTAACCATAAATATCTTAATTTTAGTTCAAAATTTGAAATTCTCTTAAAAATGTTTGAAAAATATAAGAGTGAAAATACTTCGTAAAATCTTTCTTTTTTTAATTTCTCAATGTTTTTCATTTCTTTTAAAATGTTTTTTTCAAGAATACATTGTAAAGTTTTTCACAAAAATGTCTCTCAGGTGGTGGCGAGGCCACCTGCCTGGTCTGAGCAACTTAGCGAGGCCACCTGCCTGGTCTGAACAACTTAGCAAGGCCACTTGCCTGGTCTGAGCAACTTAGCGAGGTCACTTGCCTGGTCTGAGCAACTCAGCGAGGCCACTTGCCTGGTCTGAGCAACTTAGCGAGGCCACTTGCCTGGTCTGAGCAACTTAGCGAGGCCACTTGCCTGGTCTGAGCAACTCAGCGAGGCCACTTGTCTGGTCTGAGCAACTTAACGAGGCCACTTGCCTGGTCTGAGCAGCTTAACGAGGCCACTTGCCTGGTCTGAGCAGCTTAATGCCTACTTATAGCGGCCACTCAACAAAGAGACCACGAGTGAGAGATCTGCAGCTCACTACGCATCTCATTAAAAATAATGGCACGACGCAATGATAGAATTCGCGTAGTAGTCGTGATGTTGAAGAGCTGGGTGAAGGTGCCCGCAAGTGCGGGAGGTCGACGCTGCATCATCCTTTGTGATGAAGGTCGACGCTGTATGACCGCTTCTTTGTAATGAAGGTCGACGCTGCATGATACTTTGTGATGGAGGTCGACGCTGTATGACCGCTTCTTTGTAATGAAGGTCGACGCTGCATGTTACTTTGTGATGAAGGTCGACGCTGTATGAACCGCTTGTTCGTAATGAAGGTCGACGCTGCATGATCCTTTGTAATGGAGGTCGACGCTGCATGATCCTTTGTAATGGAGGTCGACGCTGTATGAACCGCTTGTTCGTAATGAAGGTCGACGCTGCATGATCCTTTGTAATGGAGTCGACGCTGTATGAACCGCTTGTTCGTAATGAAGGTCGATGCTGCATGATCCTTTGTAATGGAGGTCGACGCTGTATGAACCGCTTGTTCGTAATGAAGGTCGACGCTGCATGATCCTTTGTAATGGAGGTCGACGCTGTATGACCGCTTGTTCGTAATGAAGGTCGACGCTGCATGATCCTTTGTAATGGAGTTCGACGCTGTATGAACCGCTTGTTCGTAATGAAGGTCGACGCTGCATGATCCTTTGTAATGGAGGTCGACGCTGCATGATCCTTTGTAATGGAGGTCGACGCTGTATGAACCGCTTGTTCGTAATGAAGGTCCATGCTGCATGATCCTTTGTAATGGAGGTCGACGCTGTATGACCGCTTGTTTGTAATGGAAGTCGACGCTGCATGATCCGTATAATCGGTTAGTTAGAGGAGGTTGATGGAGAGTTGTCACGCGGTAAGGGATGGAGAGGACAGGGGTCACTGCGGTAAGGGATGGAGAGGACAGGGGTCACTGCGGTAAGGGATGGAGAGGACAGGGGTCACTGCGGTAAAGGATGGAGAGGACAGGGGTCACTGCGGTAAGGGATGGAAAGGACAGGGTCACTGCGGTAAGGGATGGAGAGGACAGGGGTCACTGCGGTAAGGGATGGAGAGGACAGGGGTCACTGCGGTAAGGGATGAAGAGGACAGGGTCACTGCGGTAAAGGATGGAGAGGACAGGGTCACTGCGGTAAGGGATGGAGAGGACAGGGGTCACTGCGGTAAGGGATGGAGAGGACAGGGGTCACTGCGGTAAGGGATGGAGAGGACAGGGGTCACTGCGGTAAAGGATGGAGAGGACAGGGGTCACTGCGGTAAGGGATGGAGAGGACAGGGGTCAATGCGGTAAGGGATGGAGAGGACAGGGGTCACTGCGGTAAAGGATGGAGAGGACAGGGGTCAATGCGGTAAGGGATGGAGAGGACATGGGTCACTGCGGTAAGGGATGGAGAGGACAGGGGTCAATGCGGTAAGGGATGGAGAGGACAGGGGTCAATGCGGTAAGGGATGGAGAGGACAGGGGTCAATGCGGTAAGGGATGGAGAGGACAGGGGTTACTGCGGTAAGGGATGGAGAGGACAGGGGTCACTGCCGTAAGGGATGGAGAGGACAGGGTCACTGCCGTAAGGGATGAAGAGGACAGGGTCACTGCGGTAAGGGATGGAGAGGACAGGGGTCACTGCGGTAAGGGATGAAGAGGACAGGGGTCACTGCGGTAAGGGATGGAGAGGACAGGGGTCACTGCGGTAAGGGATGAAGAGGACAGGGGTCACTGCGGTAAGGGATGGAGAGGACAGGGGTCACTGCGGTAAGGGATGGAGAGGACAGGGGTCACTGCTGTAAAGGATGGAGAGAAGAGGGGTTGGGAAGGATGGAGAGGACATGGGTCAGTGCTGGAAGTAATGGAGAGGAGAGGGGTCAGTGCTGGAAGTAATGGAGAGGAGAGTGGTCACTGCTGGAAGAGATGCAAAAGGTAAAGAGGTCACTTCTAGAAGGGTTATCTGAGACAGGTGAGGGAGAAAGTACATTTCTGGCAGTGTAAATTATGGAAGAGCCAGGCTGGTCACTCTGCCGGAGGGACTGCTTAAAGTGACAGCAGGAGAGACGCGGGTCACTGGATGCGACACCTGCTAGTGTAATGTTTCCTGTCTGGAGCCAGGGAGGAGGACGTGGCTATGTGTAGGATTGTGTTCTGGGAAGTGTGTAGGACTGTGAGCGTGTGTGGGACTGTGGGTATATTGGGGAGAATACATATTCTTCTACCATTTACGTCAAACTCAAAAAGTGTGGGGGAGTTCAACAAAATCTAGTTATATTATTAATGACACAAAGTATCGACAAGTTGAAATTGATGAGTGTTTATAAAATATTATGACAAAGATCCCCAGCTACATGGACATCTTGATGGCTGTAGACCACATCTTACTAGATAAAGGTAACTTGTCCTTCACTCGGGTCGTGTCGTTCTCGTATACATTGAAGTCGGTAGATTTCTGCCTGAGCTAACCTTTTACAAAGAGGTGATATTTTTTGTTCCAGGTTAGGTTACCTGGAGTGGGTTTCGGGGATCAACGCCGCTGTGGCCCGGTCTGAGACCAGGCTCGAAAATTAATCTTTGTATCTAAAGTTAAGTAACGACAACGCACGTATCGCCTTTCACTAATCATATATGGATTGCTGGGGATGGATCTCTACCATAACATTTTTATGCTCAATTATTCCTTTTTTAAGTTTAGAGTGCACCGAGTATGTCAACCTTATCTGGTGTGCATCACAGAACCAAATTTTGCATTCCCTCTAGAACCAGCCAAAGCTATTGTACTGTAGTCATCGTGGCCGCGAAATATAACGTGAATAACTACCATTAATACAGCTTGCGGCATTTTTTTTTTTGTCGAGAACAACTGAAGACTGGGCCATACAGCTTGTGCTGGAATATGAGGAATGGTATTATCGTCAGACACAAATATGGGGGTATGTAAGCTAAATTAATATGGGTAAACATAACAAATGTACTGATAAATATGTCTCCTAGAGATTTTTTTTCTGAAAATTAACCTAAAATATATGCAGCGTTCGAAAAGAACTGTAGAATCCACTCAGACGAAAACTATAAAGGTATCGAAAGGAAAAGCCAGCATATCACTCAACACAGAAAAGATTAAAGATAACTGAGAAGAACAAATAAACCGAAAGAGATAGTTCAAGCTGAAAATTAAATACCGGCACGAGAACCCAGAGGAAACAGAGACGAAAATAATTTGAATTCAGCTGGAAGTTACCTACTTCCCATGGCTTGCTGGTGGGTGCAAACTTATTATATAACTAAAGAAAATTAGGCAGCTGCAATCGGCAGCTGCTGCAAGCAACTACAAACTGGACGTCCCATTTGCTGCTGCCTTACCTCTGTAGGTACCTGGCAAAAGCAGTAAAAGATTTTATAACCTTTAAAAAAATAGTCAAGGCAATGGAACATGGAAACCTTAAAATTTGCAGTATATAAGTATGTATTAATAGGATTTATTATTCTGTATCTAAGGATCTGTTAAAAGGTTGGAATAAATAGGCATTTATGTCTAAAATTAATTAAAGACCTTTTACCCTGATAATGTGATATTAATTATAGCAAAAAGTAACATACAATATTATAGCATTCATACTGGAATAACTAAAAAAGGGTGGTAGCCCAATTATACGACTCCCGCAAGGGAGTATAGTATATACTGTGGAACCGTGTGTGTGTGTGTGTGTTTTTTTCCAAAGAATATACTTTCAGCCATCACTGTAACACGATGCGACCCCTCGATAAAATGTAAGATTCTACCGAGTCTCCCTCTAAATGGGAATTCGTATAACTGATTAGTAATACACATGTGCAGCAGTTGTTGAACCGTTTCGCCTACACGGCAGACTTCTTCAGTCATTCATAAGAGTCAGCAGGAGCAGCGGCGAAGTAAAGGTGGTGTAATTAATTAGTCCGTCAACCTTGGAGGATAAGAGACCCAATAATTGCGTATGTTTTTCTCATCAACTTGTTGGAATTTTATGCCATTTATAACATTCGTGGAACTGCCCACTGATACATAAAGCGTAAGACACACAGACATAGACACACAGACATGGACATATAGACACAGATACATAGACAGACATACGACACACACACACACAGACATACGACACACACACAGAGACATACGACACACACACACACACACAGACATACGACACACACACACACACACACACACACACATACGACACACACACACACACATACGACACACACACACATACGACAACACACACACACACACACATACGACACACACACACACACATACGACACACACACACATACGACACACACACACACATACACATACGACACACACACACACATACGACACAAACACACACGTATGTTTTACAGTTAGTTTCCCCATAACACTTTTATATTAATCACTGATACAAAACTCTAAACATTTATCCTCACAGACCATACTACTGGATACCACTTACACGTATACTATGTTTTACAAAAAGTTCCTAAAGAGAAGCAGCAGCCTTTCCTGCATCCTCGGCAGGAAGGTGCCCACACCTCTCCCCTCACTCTCTCTTCCAAGCAACAAACTCTCGCCAGAGAATTTTAGAGTAACGTCTAGACAGATCAAGAGTTCTTATAAAGTTTACCCAGCATGAGTGACTTGCTGAAGTAACCTCACCACCAGTTCTAAATCAACCATCAAAATTACTAATTCAAAGCAACCCAAGTAGATTATTTTCTTTTTTTTCTCCGTGTACAAGGAATAAAACCAATGAAAATTAAAAGTCCTGTAGTAAATGACCTCACAGAAACGAATGCAGTATCTGAACCTTTTGCAGAGTCCATGTTAGAGATTTCTTGGGACAAAATATTCGTGTAGATGTGATAAAGTAAATAAGATAAAAAGGAGAAGTCATCTTTCAATTATCTTTATAAAAAAATGGATTTTGAGAACTTTTTCTTAGTCTATTAATAATAATTTTTGGGCGTTATTTTTAAATGGAATTCTTACTCCCTTGAGTGTAATATTGTGTGAATACTGCGTCAAGTGGCAACGAATTTGGTCAGCCAGGTGGCATTACACGCCTGCACTCCTAAATCAGTATATTCTGATGTTTGGATACAGGTAGTAGGACACACTTGCTGGTACCATGGACGCAGCTTGCAGGACACACCACTTAGCTTCATGGACGCAGCTGGCAGGACACACCACTTAGCTTCATGGACGCAGCTTGCAGGACACACCACTTAGCTTCATGGACGCAGCTTGCAGGACATACCACTTAGCTTCATGAACGCAGCTGGCAGGACACACCACTTAGCTTCATGGACGCAGCTTGCAGGACACACCACTTAGCTTCATGAACGCAGCTGGCAGGACACACCACTTAGCTTCATGGACGCAGCTTGCAGGACACACCACTTAGCTTCATGAACGCAGCTGGCAGGACACACCACTTAGCTTCATGAACGCAGCTGGCAGGACACACCACTTAGCTTCATGGACGCAGCTTGCAGGACACACCACTTAGCTTCATGAACGCAGCTGGCAGGACACACCACTTAGCTTCATGAACGCAGCTGGCAGGACACACCACTTAGCTTCATGGACGCAGCTTGCAGGACACACCACTTAGCTTCATGGACGCAGCTTGCAGGACATACCACTTAGCTTCATGGACGCAGCTTGCAGGACACACCACTTAGCTTCATGGACGCAGCTTGCAGGACACACCACTTAGCTTCATGGACACAGCTTGCAGGACACACCACTTAGCTTTATGGACGCAGCTAGTAAGAAAAACCTCACAATAAAATATATAAAACTTGACCTTTACTTGTCGGTGGGCCGGAGGTTGTCACTGTAATGTTAAGACATCCTGAACTATTCTGTAATTTATGTAAATCATGTAAAGGTAAAATATCTTAGCTGAATCAAACGAAAGACTTCCAACTATTAATGTCTGATTGCTTGTGCTATTGCATTGTTGATTTGGCAATTTAAATTTAGATAAAATTTTATACGATTGATTTAGTTTACCAGATGTTCTAATCATTTATTATTACAGACTAGCTGTATTGATTTGTGGCAATACAGCCACTGATCAATACAGCTGCACAACTGATCAATACTGATTAATGGCTAATTTTTAACTGTTTTATATATAAGAAATTTTACCAGCCTACTGAAAATCAAATGCTTTTCAAAGGCATTTCTTTGACTTATTTTTTCCGGTATCTTATGATTTTAATGCCACACCCAGATTGATATCACTGATATATATCATTGATTTTAAGTAATATTAATACATAGCAGAATTTAGCTAAGCAAATTTACGCTAGTTTAAGTTAGGTTAGATGAGGTTTCTAACTTATATTTGGTCCAAAAATACATTATTAAATGCAATGAAAACATATCGATCATTCTGTATTTTTTTTTATTTGGAAAAGTCCAGTGTTAAATGAGTTCTGCTTATTCGGCAAGTTTGGCTTATTAGCATGACATCACACACACACACACACACACACACACACACACACACACAGCCTAGAAAGTGACGTAGTGGAGGCAGGAACCATACATAGTTTTAAGACGAGGTTTGATAAAGCTCATGGAGCAGGGAGAGAGAGGACCTAGTAGCAATCAGTGAAGAGGCGGGGCCAGGAGCTATGACTCGACCCCTGCAACCACAAATAGGTGAGTGTACACACACACACACACACACACACATATAATATATATATATATATATATATATATATATATATATATATATATATATATATATATATATATATATATATATATATATATATATATTTTTTTTTTTTATTTTTATATTTTTTTATTAACACATCGGCCGATTCCCACCAAGGCAGGGTGGCCCGAAAAAGAAAAACTTTCATCATCATTCACTCCATCACTGTCTTGCCAGAAGGGTGCTTTACACTACAGTTATAAAACTGCAACATTTACACCCCTCCTTCATATATATATATATATATATATATATATATATATATATATATATATATATATATATGAATAAACAGAAGGGTGGACGAGGAGCTTGAACCGCGGTCCCTAAATTGACAGTCCGACACTCTTCCGTCTAGGCTAACCTCTGATAGGAAGGAATCAGACGTAATATTATCTAAGATGAGGTCCACCTTTAATATAAATTTAGGGACCCATAGTCTCGAAGAAATTAATAAAAAGATTTGAGGAAAACTTTGAGGTTTCTCTTCGAAGATGTTTAAATATTCAACTTCTACCACCCTAACTCTTTAAAATTCACTTATATGTATAATTTATTATGTCTTTAAAAGATACATTGATGGCACAAAAATATAAAATAAAAAAAGTTCGATATAAAATAAAAAAAAAGGTTTAAGGGATACAAATACACAAATGTGTTTGTCAACAATTATATTTACATTTAAAATTCTTGATGCAGTTCCTCAGAGCTGGTACACGTACCCAAAATGTATGCACGTACCCACTAGTTTACCTCTTCACACATACTCTGTGTTAAGTATCCATAGATGCAGTGTGCTCGTCGGTGTTCTCATCAGCTGTTGAACAATTTTCGCTGTGAATACAGCAACACTGACCACACATGGATGAACAAGACTGACCAACTTGTCCTTCACGATGATGGCGGCGGTCTTCTTTAATCCACAACGATGTGGAAAAAGTTCCCCAAAACAAGTTCTTATTAAGGTCATGACATGATGACTGCAATCAATTGCCACACTAAGGATTTGACTCTTAGGTCAAAACTTTTGCTTCAGTACTGTGAGCAAGTTTTCCTGATGATTAACTTTGTGAGAGGTAGACGAACAGGACAGTGGAATTTGCACATCTATTGTTTGCATCAAATGCTGCAAGTCACTTACCTTGTTAAACCCAGCAAAAATCTATTTGCAGCAGATGTTCGACTTTTCTAAATACAATGCCATCTGAGTATAAACTTCTGATTAAGCAAGATTTTTCACTGTAGATCGCAAGAAGCGATACTAGTCAAGGACGTGGGCGGATATGATCACAGAACAGTTTCTGATCAAAGAGATGAAACGCCCTGAAAGACTTAGTCATGGTAGTGGTATTAGAAAAACCACTCTGACCCAGTGGATACAAGCAGTGTCAGCCTGAACACAGTTAAGCCAAGCTGTAAAGAATTGTTCTGGTTTCTTTTCCACAACAAGGGATTAGCATTTTAACCTGCGGAAATCACGCGCGATTTGCCATGGAAAAAAATTACGGGTACTGATGAACCTGTTACTATCTCACTTTTTATTTCAGTAATAATTCGGTGGTTTGATGTCTCTAGGAACGTGTATAGTTGTTAATGATTCAATCAACTGGGTTACAGCAGAAGTTGTTAGTTACCAGAAATGCGTGCTAAGGATGGTAAAAACTTTTCACATTTACATATCAATGCTACAGACCATATCAATGATGACTCGTTAAATTTCGTAAAAAAGTTATCGTAGTCAACACCTAATAACTGTTCAACAGAATAACATGCTTATTACATAAGCGTAACCAACTGTTTTTGTTACTATTGTGCTGGACTCTAAAACTCTTCAGTCTTTGAGGAGGTTTCATTGAGGAAAGGAAACATGGCAGAACTCACAACTCTCTTACTCATACACACCTTGAAGAAGGCACTGTCTCAGTCTCCATTACCTCGTAAATAATGGTCACCTTAACAGAGTTGTGTAGCCTCGACCTCCAGTGAGCCAGGATGTTAGAAAATTCTACACACATTATATCATCAATCACTATGGCCACATAGCATTAGTCATCTTTGTTGGTTACCCACAAACACCAACAATTAAGTCATGAAGAAAATCACTGAGGTATCGAACACGTGTTTTCAGAAGGTTAATCTGTCAAAACCTCGCACAGTCTTTGCTAACCTTACCTAGCCTAATTTAAAATGAAGACAATATTGTTATAGGGTTAAAAGCAAGATTGAAAAAAATGAAGCTTTGAACCTCGTAAGAAAATAATCGTACTAATATGATTATACTTTTGCTAACTTACAAGGAACCAAACATCCTACACACAACCAGCACTTATTTTCCTTCTGACTTTCAGGACTCGTGTGTCATCATACCCAGGACTCTTCTGTTCTCAAGGCAGGACTAGTGTGTCGTGACAGCAGCACTAGTGTGCCGTGACAGCAGCACTAGTGTGTCGTGACAGCAGCACTAGTGTGTCGTGACAGCAGCACTAGTGTGTCGTGACAGCAGCACTAGTGTGTCGTGACAGCAGCACTAGTGTGTCGTCACAGCAGCACTCGTGTGTCTAGCAGCATCAGGACACATACCATGAACTACATGAGAGGCAGCGAGGGTTGACGGATCATGAACCGGACTGTAAATCAGCTCGACCTTCCGCTGAACCCAAAATCCATTCGCAGTATCCAATTTGCTTTAGATTTAATCCACTTGGCTACGGTCAGATCGGCTTTATCGTCGAGTGGATACGTTTAAGCTAGTGATGGATATTCTATGTTAGCTGCAAAGGTTCATTGAGCTATGTATTGCATTTAATCGCCGTTCACCTTTGAGTCTTACTCCCCTTGATTTTGAGGGACAACAGATGGTTTTCGTTTTTATTTTGGGTGTTTGAATAGCTTTTGGCAGATTGTTTCTGGAAGTTGAAGTAATGTATGTTTCAGTTTTTCTTAGTTATGCAGTGTGTTTCACTAGCTAGATTTAGCTGTGTGTACTCACCTATTTGTGGTTGCAGGGGTCGAATCATAGCTCCTGGCCCCGCCTCTTCACTGATTGCTACTAGGTCCTCTCTCTCCCTGCTCCATGAGCTTTATCAAACCTCGTCTTAAAACTATGTATGGTTCCTGCCTCCACTACGTCACTTTCTAGGCTATTCCACTTCCTGACAACTCTATGACTGAAACTGGTGCTGCATACTCCAGTATGGGCCTGACGTATATGGTGTACAGAGTCTTGAACGATTCCTTAGTGAGGTATTGGAACGCTATTCTTAGGTTTGCCAGCCGCCCGTATGCTGCAGCAGTTATCTGATTAATGTGTGCCTCAGATGTGCTCGGTATTATACTCACCCCAAGATCTTTTTCCTTGAGTGAGGTTTGCAGTTTTTGGCCACCTAGACTATACTCTGTCTGCGGTCCTCTTTGCCCTTCCCCGATCTTCATGACTTTACATTTGGCAGGGTTAAATTCAAGGAGCCAGTTACTGGACCAGGCTTGTAGCCTGTCCAGGTCTCTTTGTAGTCCTGCCTGATCCTCGACTGATTTAATTCTTCTCATTAACTTCACATCATCTGCAAACAGGGACACTTATGAGTCTATCCCTTCCGTTATGTCATTCACATATACCAAAAACAGTACCGGTCCCAGGACTGACCCTTGTGGAACCCCACTCGTCACAGGTGCCCACTCTGACACCTCGTCACGTACCATGACTCGTTGTTGCCTCCCTGTCAGATATTTTCTGATCCATTGCAGTGCCTTTCCTGTTACGTGTGCCTGATCCTCTAGCTTTTTCATTAACCTCTTGTGAGGAACTGTGTCGAACGCCTTCTTGCAGTCCAAGAAAATGCAGTCTATCCACCCCTCTCTCTCGTGTCTTCTGTTACCTTGTCATAAAACTCCAGTAGGTTTGTGACAGGATTTTCCTTCCCTGAAACCGTGCTGGTTGTCGTTTATATCTTGTGTCTTTCTAGGTGCTCCACCACTCTCCTCCTGATGATCTTCTCCATGACTTTGCATACTATACACGTCAGTGACACAGGTCTGTAATTTAATGCCTCATGTCTGTCTACTTAAAAATTGGGACTACATTTGCCATCTTCCACACCTCAGGTAGTTGCCCAGTTTCAATGGATGTGTTGAAGATTTTTGTTAGTGGCACACTCAACATCTCTGCTCCCTCTCTAAGGACCCACGGAGAAATGGTGTGTGTGTGTGTGTGTGTGTGTGTGTGTGTGAGTGTGAGAAGTGTGTGTCAGATGCTGGAAGGTCGTTCCTAACACATCTCAGACGGGAGTGGTGCGTCTGGACCCAGCCCTAGCGACGGGTAGTAAGCACTAAATATACTACTTACATAGGGTCGGAAAGTGAGAGTTCCGTCCTTATTGGTAGGTAAGTGGCGGGGTACACCACCTGGGAGGGGAGAAGGGGGTAAGTGTGAGAGGTGTCTCAATACTCACCCCCCATCCTAAACACAGCCCAGCCCTCTTAATAACAGACGGAATTTCACTATTGATTAGACAGTGATTATCTGACTTAAATATTTCTAGCCCGCATGGTGGGTCCCCGTTTTCTGTCTGCGTGTCAAACTTTTAAGTATATTTATCTAGTGTTTCATTTATTGCCTTTGTGGTATGTTATTGGTTAGTTTTTATTGATGGACGATTACCTAGCTTAACTAAATATAACCTAACCTAAATAATGCACATCGGGAAATTTACTGCAAAAACAGGCACTGTACTTAGAGAGACTATTACAAAAATATGCATCCTGCTCATAAAGTCCTGGACTATTGTTTAGTTTACAATCACCTTTTGTACATTATCGATTATATTTTGTTCAACCATTTATTTACATATAAAAATTTTCTTAGTTATAATTCCTCAATAGGGCGATTAAAATATCTTATGTGAATAAACAGAGTATTTAATTCCTGATCAGTTCTAGTGCCATATTTGTGTTGTGATCTTATGTTTAGTATATAGCAGAAGTACGAAGACTGGTTGCTGGTGCAAATATATTATTAAATAAAAAAAAAGGCACAGTACCGTGACTGAAACAATACACAAATAATCCGCATCTCCTTCTCTCCTTTGTTAGTGTGACTTTGTAAATGGTCCAAGTCGGACCGAAACGTCGTCGTAAGCTCCTCTCTGTGTGCGGGTTATTTGTGTCAAGTGCATTATTGCTTGGCGAATTCTGCTGTTGCCACATACAACAGCAAATGCTTGAGAACAAGGTCGATTTCAGGGGAGGCATGTATGTCTATTTGTAGCTGTCACAGCCGCCCTAGTAACAGTAGTTGCAGTAGCAGTAGCAGTAGAAGCAGCAACAGCAGGAGCAGCGACATCCCCCCCCTCACAATCCCAACCCATGTCCCACCTCATGACCCATCTTCACTCCCACCTCTCAGGTTCTCCATTCTTCCACACTTCACCCCCCCCCCAACTAACACCTCCACCCATTCACCCGAAGTCAGCTTTAGCAGACAACAACCGAAGGTAAAAAAGATCAGTTCATACGCTGGAGTAGATCGCACGTATAAGCTTCTTCCTGACAGGTTAGTCCTTAGTGGCGATAAGAGGAAGAAGAATCGAGCTTTCGCCAGTTGAACCTCAGCCAGTCCTGGTACCGAGTGACCCAAAGGTATTTAGAACTTCGTGAAAACAATACAGTATATGTCCTGGCTGAGGACTGCTACATACACACACACACACACAACGGAATATAAAAAAAATATATCAGTTTCCAGGTATATACCAGACACTGAAGGAGAACCATCTCTCTACACTCCTGATATCCAATTACTGTGTGAGAGAGAGTCGCCTAAACAGCCTTCTTTTGGACGCACTTTTCCCAGTTACCTTTGCTCGGGCTGGCATATATGTGAGGCGAACGACCTTCCTAAATTCCGACTAAGCGGAGCGTATTGTCTGAAAGTCTCGTTTGTCAGCGTTTTATCGTATAATTGTTGGGAAATCTTGAGCGGAGATCACATAAATCGACGGAGTGTAACCGTTTTATCCGAGAAATATCACGGGGAGGGATTTATAAGCGTGCGTGCATATTTTCAGCGCTGCTTCACTCAGCGAGGCCTTCTGCATGCTGTACGTGGCATGGTCTTCCTGCATGATGTACGTGGCATGGTCTTCCTGCATGCTGTACGTGGCATGGTCTTCCTGCATGCTGTACATGGCATGGTCTTCCTGCATGCTGTACGTGGCATGGTCTTCCTGCATGCTGTACGTGGCATGGTCTTCCTGCTAGCCAGCTGTACGTGGCATGGTCTTCCTGCATGCTGTACGTGGCATGGTCTTCCCTGCATCGTGCTGTACTGCATGGCATAAGTCTTCCTGCATGCTGTACGTGGCAGGTCGTCCTGTATGGTGGACGTGGCAGTCGTCCTGTATGCTGTACATGGCATGGTCTTCCTGCATGCTGTATATGGCATGGTCTTCCTGCATGCTGTACGTGGCATGGTCTTCCTGCATGCTGTACGTGGCATGGTCTTCCTGCATGCTGTACGTGGCATGGTCTTCCGCATGCTGTCATCCTCAGTACTGGAGCTTCCTGTCTGTGGCGATGCTTGTCTTCCTGCATGCTGTACGTGGCATGGTCTTCCTGCATGCTGTAGTGGCTGTCTTCCCTTGTATGCATGGTCTTCCCCAGTGCTGTTTCCTGCAGGTTTAGTGTTCTCCCCCTCCTTGTTTATTAATAAACTACAGATTAATGCAGTTGCAGTTTTCCTGCATGCTTAGCGAATGGGATAAGAACATAAGAAGAGGAACACTGCATGCGCCTACTGGCCCATGCAGAGGCAAGTCCATGTCTCCTATCGGCTTAGCCAGCCCCTAACCTAGTCTAGGTAGTCACATTCACTTAAGGAAGGAGCACGGCATCCTGACCTAGTAGCACAAGCTAGTCAGGTCCAACTCACACCACCCACCCACACGATTATATTGAATGAGAAGCGTAGGGTAGCTCAAATGCGTTTGAACAAGAGCCCTTCGCCGGCATCAAGGCACCACCTGACCTTGAATTGCAAAAGATTTTATAACGTCTGGTGAAGCAGCGAGTTAAATCATATTAGATAAATGCATCACATCCTGGGCGAGTGTTGTGTTTACTCACCTCCAGTGTAATCAAGGGGATAAAGACTTTGTCAAACACAAGAATAATTTCAGCAGTGGAAAGCTGTTGACGTATGTTATTAAGGTAAGCTTCTGGTGGTGCTTCAGCTATTGCTGGTGGCGTTAGTGCTGGTAGTGGGGGTGCTGGGGTATTTAAGCTGTTGGTGTTGGTAGTGGTGGTGCTGTTGATGTTTCATATGTTGTTTGTGGTTCTGGTAGTGTTACAGCTGTTGTCTGTGGTGCTGGTGGTGTTGCAGCTTTTGCTGATGGTGGAGTATATTTGAAATACTAAGAATGAGAATATGTTTTGAACATTATGTCCTGATTCCCAAAAGTACGACGTGTGCCTAGAATGCAACAGGCATTTTTTTTCTGGTTCGCAACAATGAGGCTCTGGGTTTCTTGGTTTCTCTGACAAGTTTGTCTTCCAGTACTCTCTCAAACTGGGTGAACCACTCCTTCACCTTCTGCGTATAGGAGGTAAGACTCGGCCATTGCAGTCCAGTGCCATCAGCTTACTGTCTCCAGTGTAGCATTGTTACTCCATCCAGGCAGTTACAAACTGCCATCGACTATGATGACAGCGAGCTGTTATTGTTGGCTTCTTTGTGTCTTTCATTCTTCCCTTCTGATGTACGATAGTTGCAGGAGGATCAATTGGTCTGCCGATGCGATGCCACAAAGACACCTGTATGAGGTGAGAGTAGAGGCGGCCAGGCAAACAGCTACCCCGATATGAATGGCCTGAGCGGTAGATGCAAGGCGGCTAGAAGGAATTAGCAACAACCAAGAGAAAATGTTCAACATTTGCCTCCCTCACAGCTAGGAGGTAATTGTTTCCCTTAGGGAATTGTCGAGCTTTGTTCAGACAATTTTCCCCACACTAAAACTGTCACTATGAAACTTTTTTTTTTTTTTTTTGTTTTGGCTTTAGAAGAGGATGGTCTGTTTGAAGAGTCTGCAAGGATTTCCCATTTTCTTGCTACTTTGATCAATTTTAGGTCTAAATATCTGCAGAGCTTATAAAGTGCTCACTAGTTTGCAGGACTCAGTGATTGAAGATAAGAATGAAGATAATACTGTCTTGTGTTGCCTTGCGGGCTCCTGTTGTCCTTAGTCTAAGTGGAAGCGTTGCTTGATCCCCTTGATCATCTTCCAGTGAAAGATACTTTCCTAAATATCGAATTAATTTTTAATTTTCGGTTAGCTGGAGAAGATGTAAGTCTTTGTTAGCATCCAAATCACTTATTCACTGTTCCACCTTCTTTAAATTAGTTTGTCCTTGATGACTGATAGTCTCATAAAATCCCAGAGGTGCTTCCAATGACCCCTGGCTAGTGCAGTGTAGTTATTGATCAATGTCACTCGTTCGTGGTTACAATAATATATATATATATATATATGCTAGGAATTCGCAAGAGCAGGCGAAATATTCACAAACACTGATCTCTGGCCGACGGAGACTCGAACCTACGAACCTCATGACAAGGTACGCAGTGCTTTGCCGACCGTACCACACTGGTCAATACCTTGGCATCCAGCTTTCGCTAGACGTTATTCCAAGGCAGCCAGCTTTCAGGCAGGAGGCTTACAGCTTTTCATCTCATCCCCTGCATGCATCGACACAACTAGAGATTTTTACAATGCTAGGAATTCGCAAGAGCAGGCGAAATATTCACAAACACTGATCTCTGGCCGAACTTGCCGAATACTATAAACTCCTTTAAAAATTCAACTTTTTTAAAAGAAAATTATACAGTAAGTTAGATCATTTTTTCATTAAGAATGATATAATGATTTTTATTTTTGTACCAAAACTAACTTAGAAACCTCACCTAAGCTCCCTAAAACTAACACTTTTTTTTAGCTAAGTTCTGCTCTATATATCACTGGTCAACTTAAATACATTAAATATTACATTAAACCCATGATACGTTTTTTTTTTTCATTATGCTCAGACCAATTTCCGCTGATTTATGGCAAAAACAAATTTTCATTCGGCAAAGTGAAACCTTGCCAAATGTGCCAAAGTGGACTAATAGGCTTATTCGGCTTATATGATGCTTTGTAATTTTCTCAGCCCCTACACACTCATCCTGCCCACACGGTACTCCTGCTTTATCATCCTGCACCACCATCCTGCATCACTGTCTTAGCACCTTCCTCTAGCACCGTCTTCCTGGTTCCCTTCTCCACCGTCCATTTGCTTCCCATGTCTTCCAGCGCCCTGTTCCTTCCCCTTTTCCCTTTCTGCATCGCTCCCTGCCTTTCTTTCCTCGATGCCCTTCTACACTTTGAAATCTTTACAAAATGCTGACATGTAATTAACGTTCCACATCCCTCCCTCTACATAACTCATAGCGATCTTAAACTTTTCTGAGAAGCAAAACAGTTAATTGATTTTAAATATTTTACATCAATCTTAAATAGATTTTCAATTTATTTTCGCAATGATTCCTATCAACTGATGCTTAGGATCCTAAACATACCGAATGACTTCAGCTAATAGTCAGTTGATGAATTTGATTCGCACGCTACGTCTGGGGCTTTATCAATCCAATACAGACACATGTATCTGTATCGGACTCACACAATTCAGACGTGTATGTTTCAGACTGGTAGGCTAATGTCCCTTAAAATTTGCCGTTTTTAGAATGTAAGTCGAAATACCGTGGTTCGAACAGATGACAATTAGCACATATTTTGGAGAGGAAACTTGGAACCTTTCGATGGCTTCTGGACCAATATAAGTCACAATTCGATGAAGGTCCTGGGCAGCCAGAAACGTCATTTGAAGCTGTGAATTGTCTTGATATATTTATCATTACTTTAGCTTTGAGCAAAATAACTTTTGCTCCTATACTGAAACTCGTTTAGATAAAAAGTCAATTGATACTCCTTATAAATTTTCATAAATAGCGTTTCTTTCGAAGTAAAGGAAGTTAGAGCAAAATCTAGCGATATTTATACCTGTCTACTCGATCCACTAAAAAGATAAAAACTTGAAACGTTTTTTCTTTTGAAACAACTTAAATAAATAGTCACTTTAGGAAGGTCTGTAAAAACACTAAGTTGATAAAAATGCACTTTGGCAGAAAGGAACACTTCATTTTGACATTTCGCTTGTTCATTATATATGTCGTGCCGATTAGGTAAAACTTGCGATTTTGGCTTAAATAGCAACGCTCTTCTTGCCATATAAGACAAGCGAAAATTTGTGTATGCAATAATTTCGCAAAAATCATTTTGAACCTAAAGAAAAAATATATTTCATTGTGTTTGTTTATTATTAAATTATTGTAAACGTATATAAAATATATTTAGTTGGGTTAGGCTAAATTAAATTGCGCTTGTTATAATAAGGTTAGGTAAGTTTTCTAAGTTTCTTTTGTTACAGAATTATAAATTTTTACATTAACATAAATGAAAAAAATATATCTTTAAACGTATAAGAGAAAATTTTAGAAAGGACTTAATTTTAGATGAGTTCTTGCTAATTGACCAGTTGCCAAAGCCAGTTGCCAGTTGCCAAAGCAGCAGTGAGAAACATTCGCCTAGAAGTTGCCAGTTTACTCCAGCCACACCAACTGGGCTTTGGGGTCTCTCAAGGCAGTGAAGCCGCAGCTCATGCGGCAAGGGCCTACATCAGGGACCTATCAGAAGACAAGGCCGTAGTCAAACTTGACTTTAGAAATGCCTTTAATATGGTGAAGAGAGATGTGGTCTTGCCAGCCGTTCGGGATCGGTTTCCCAGTCTCTTTCCCTTCATTTCAGCTGGCTACAGCAAACCCTCGACTCTTTTGTTTGGGGAACATGAAATTCCCTCATCTGAGGGTGTTCAGCAGGGTGATCCACTCGCTCCACTTCTCTTCTGTTTGGCAGTAAGAGAACTAACTTCCACCCTACGCAGCGAGCTCAACATTTGGTACCTGGATGATGGCGGTGCAAACAATCCTACCAGAAGTCACTACTACCACTCCATCCAACAGTACCCTCCTGGGAGCACCGCTGGGTCACCACGCCATCGACACTGTCCTCAAGGACAAAGTGAATGACCTGAAAAGAATGGAGGAGAGAATAAGTGATCTTGATGCCCATGATGCCCTGTATCTCCTCACAAGGTGTCTTACTATGCCAAGACTCACTTACTTCTTGAGGTGCGCACCCTCTTTTGACAACCTAACATTTGACGAGTATGACGCACTCCTGAGATCAACCTTCAAGAAGGCACTGAATCTGTCACTAGAGGATCAGCAATGAGAGCAGGCAACCCTCCCAGTGCGACTGGGAGGTGTAGATGAATGGTTCAGAGAACCGACAAGTTATAAATTAGACACATGAAACATTTGGGTATCTTTATTGAGGAAACGTTTCCTCAATAAAGATACCCAAATGTTGCATATGTGTCTAATTTGCGACTGGGTGGTATAGGGGTGCGCAAAGCAAGGCAGGTAGCGTTACCTGCATTTCTGTCATCGTGTTTGGCCTCCTGTGGATTAGTCAAGAGGATTGTCCCTGAACGTTTGAGAGGTGTGGTGGGAGCTCAAGACCCCAAGTTCATTGAAGCAGCAGTGCAGTGGGACATCCTGGCAGACTCCTCCAGTAGACCAGCTCCTCCCAAAGAGCACAAACAGTCCCACTGGGACAAACCGATCATGGAAAAAATTGCCAGCACAATGCTCACCAACGCTTCAGGAAAGGACAAAGCTCGTCTCCTAGCGGTGAAGGCACCACACTCAGGAGATTTCCTTCTAGCTGTTCCCAATTCCTCTCTGGGGACTCGACTCGACCCACAGGCCATTCGGATTGGTGTTGCTCTTCGCCTAGCCGCCCCCATACTCACCGAACATAGGTGTATTTGCGGCAGGGCGACGGCTGATCAATTCGGACTTCATGGTCTAGTGTGTCACACATCAGAAGGGAAGTATGCTAGACATGAGGAGGTCAATGACATCATAAAGAGAAGCCTCGCCACAGCCCGTTGCCCAGCTCAACGGGAACCCCAAGTGCAGAGGTCTGATGGAAGTCAAAAGCGTCCTGATGGAGCCACCATGCTACCCTGGAAGGATGATAAGCAGATTGCTTGGGACTACACTTGTGCTGCCACATTGGCAGACACCTACCTGCCACACTCCTTAGCCGAAGGGGGTGGAGCTGCCAGCCACAGGGAGACCCAGAAGACCCGCAAATATGAAGACCTTCCCTCTTGCTATAACTTCATCCCAATAAGGTCGGAGACCCATGGAGCATGGGGCAAGTGTGCTCTAAAGTTTCTCAAGGAGCTGGGTGGAAAACTCATCATAGAAACCAAGGACCACAGGGCGACCAGCTTCCTCTTTCAGAGACTCAGTGTTGCGATCCAGAGGGGAAATGCCTGCAGTATTCTGGGCACGCGGCCCACTACCGGGGAGCTGGACGAAGTATTTGACATGTAGCTCTGAGTTGTCATCTATGTTGTTTTACTCACTATTGTATTCTTGTTAATGTATTTTGACAATGTATTGTATCTTGAAATAAATTATATATATATATATATATATATATATATATATATATATATATATATATATATATATATATATATATATCGGGACAGAAGGTGAAAAGCGGTACTAAGGTGTGTACTACGTCAGTTCAGGAGGGTGGTGTGTGCTGAGGATATGAGCTAAGGGTCTCGTCAACAGGAAGCTTTCTTGGTGATGGTGTCTGTTTCATAAAAGGGCCGATTCAAGGCATTTTCTTGTTTTTCCTTATTTTTATCTAATAACCATGTTCGTCCTGGGCCAGGCCGTGTGGTGTGAGTGGGAGGGGCTGGGTTTGATTGGTGTCGTGAGTACGGGAATAAATTCTTAGGTAGTGGTGGTTTTGAAATGGACCTGCCTTGTATGGGCCAGTAGGCCTTCTGCAGTGTTCCTCCATTCTTATGTTCTTATGTAAAATTTTCATTTTTAGTTGAGGTTGCTGGCATATATTTGTTCGTGTACCGGCGTTGACAGGTCTCTAATTTCACCCACGTGCACTTTATTCCAAGGACTAAAAAGGATAACGCAGATGCCTACATATACCTCTGGGCTGGCATTAACCCTCTCATATCTTTTAATGTCATCGAAAGTGGTAGAGGTGACTGAAGGTGCTTTCTGAAGTAACCTACAAGCATTCCTGGATACCGTGAAAGCAAGGAACATTAAACAGTAGTTACTGTTGATATCCACTCTTGAGTGTCAGGTGTTTTCTGTGTTTTCTTTCCACAAGCCGGTATGAAAATGTAGACTTCGAATATCTGTGATTTTATGGTACACGTTTTCCAGGAAATTAAGGGGGATTTGCTAGTGGTGTTTCTGTGTCTAAGGCGCTGAGGAAATTAAGTCTTGTTTTATTCTCACGGTACTAGAAGACTTATTAGCCTAGATATCGTCTGCGCTGTAAGAGATAAATTATGTTTGGTGTGATGATGTGATTTAAATGTTGCTCAAACAAAAGCTTGCTCTGCTATGTTTTCGAAGGTCCGGTGATGCTAGGATAACCTTTTCAAATTACCTAAATAGCTGCAGTGTTTATTAAATGTATTAAACATGTCTTTTTCATAATTAGTGAACATCAAAGACCGAGTCAGTTTCTGTTGATTCACGAGGCAGTTTCTGATGCTTCCCGAGTCAGTCTGTCAAAATTGTAGAAGGCTTAATGGCCTGTTTCTCAGTGGTGGCCGTAAAATGGTCTTTTATTATTGAGAGAGCAGGGAAAGAGAGAGAAAGGGAGTGTGTTTCGGAGTGAATGACGCAAGGAGCGAAATGTAGCATGAGAAGGGAGTGTGATTTTTTTTAGTAAAACTGAATACATCAACAACATGAGAGGAATAAGTCGGTTAGGAGTGGGAAGGAAGGAATGGCGACAGACCTGGTTGAAGCCTTGCAGGAGATAGCGACAGTTGGGAGGCTGCAGCCTCCTCATAATATCCATCACTATCCCGTGATTTGCATATCTCTATTCGCACATCATGCTGGGCGCCCGGAAGAGTAGTAGTGTTGGCCTTTCAGTGGCATCCCACGGGCTGGACTTATTTCCTGACGGACTCTTGTGCCGACGTTATCTTGCTTTATTTTATACCTTTTCCGTGGTCTTCTGGCGACTGTGCCGTTATGTTGCTGTGTCTTCTGGTGTGCATAACGTGCCTTTATTTGAAGGGGACACGCAGATTATTGATGACTTTAATAATATAACACGCTCAGTGGTTCATTTAGAACTTAAAAGCTGTGTCGCTGCTTAAATTGTTGTGTCCTTGTCTCATTGTCACAGATTTCTCAGCCGCTGGCGTGCGGCTAGTAAGAAAGAGGATGTGTATCTGGATAATAGCATATGTCAGCTATATTCAATGTTTTCATCTAGAACTGAGTCGCCCTCGGATCCAGCAGAAGATTCGCGATTGTGTTATTGTTTATCTTTGTAATTTTTTGGGGGTCTAATTTCCTTTCTAGGATGTTGCTGTGCGGCTTCAACTGGTATACAAAATATTCAATATGTAATGTATAGGTTTTTAATAGTGTACTGCTGGAAGGAATAAAGGAAGAGACAGGTAGCAAAACAACTCTATAAGGATAAGGTTTCACTTTATGGAGAGCTTGATGAAGCTCTCCTTAGAATGATATTATATCTGTCAGTTAGCTGGTCGATGAGGTGACCAACACTACTGTTTTGAAAATGGTAATATCCTCTGGTACTTTTGAGTTTTCAGTTTCCTTCTGGGTAATAGCAGCGTCGTTAGAGATGATCGTTGTATGGTGGAAGATACGTAACACTGACTAGGGAAGTAGAGAATATTGATCTTAAGTTAAAGGAATCATTCGGGATCCAGAAGAGACGGGAGGAGCTAAAATCTATTAGAGCAGGTCGCTCCTGCCTCTTGCAACTACTGGACCACTATGCCATGGTCTTGGATACACTCGAGAACAAACAAAACGCAGATGTACTACTCACAGAATACGAGGAAAAGTGGGGAGATGGATTTTTATTTTTCTAACCAATAGAACACAGAGAGTAATTGTAAACAGAGTCAAGTCCGAAGCTGCCACAGTGAAAAGCTCTGTTACACAAGCTATAGTTCTCGCCCTCATCCTTTTCCTCATCCTCATACCTGACATAGACAGAAATGTAATCCATAGCACTTTGTCTTCCATAGAATTTGCATAAGTTTCATCCATTGAGGGTGCGGCAACTCTCCAAGCGGATATAAACAAAGAATTCTAGTGAGCCGCGGAAAACAATATGATGTTTAATGAGGACAAACTTCAGTTACTTTGTTATGGAGAACTTGAAGAAATAAAAGCTAAACGAAGTATAAAGCAAATCATAACCACACATGGATAATGAGAACCTTCAAAACATGGGATGCCATGCAAATAATGATCCTCTTTAAATTACTTGTTCTCTCTAGGCAGGAATGCTGCTGTACACTAACAGCCCCATTCAAGTCAGGCGAAACTGAAGTCCTAGAGAATGTACAGATAACCTTCACTGCATGTATAAGTTACATCAAACATCATAATTACTGGGAACATTTGAAGTTCTTTGACCTGTACTCCTTGGAACGCAGGCGAGAAAGATGCATCGTAATCTACAACTTAAAAATCCTAGAGGGACTGGTCCCAAATCTGCACACAGAAATCACTTTTTATAAAAGCAAAACACTCGACGGACGGTGCAACATACCCCTAATGAAAAGCAGGGTGCCATGAGTACACTAAGAGAATGCAATAAGTGTCAGGGGCCCAAGACAATTCATCAGCCTCCCTCTATAAATAATATGGAATTACCAATAGACCCCTGGCTGTCTTAAAGTGGGAACAGGACAGATACCTAAAATCATTGCCTTATCAGCTGGGCTGTGGTTCGTATGTTGGATTGTGAGCGGTAACATCCCGGTTGGTCAGGTCTTTATCCACCGGTAGGCCTGGTCGAGGACCGAGCTGCAGGGGCGTTGACCCCCGGAACAACCTCCAAGTAGACTCTAGGTGTGATCTGGCCACATCCATCTAAATGTGATTTGCTGTATAGGATATAGTTCAGCTCCTCCGGTGTTGACTGTATGGAACTGCAGGGTGTGCGACACTTGCTGGTTCAGAATCCTTCCTATCTTGGAGAAACTTTGGTGCTGTCAACTCCATGTTTATCCAGGACATCGTGGAGAATACATGCACCCATTGATTCTTGGTAGTAGAAGTGTTGCCATGGTAGTGGTGTTATCTTGATATAGGAGTGATATTTTCTGTTTTACTGGGGATTTCAGTCATAATTTTGTGTTGATATTATACATAAACATTTGTGATTTTTATATAGCCATTTCTCTTAGGAACTACCTATTGGGCCGGTTGCCATGTAGAGAACATCTTGTTGAAGGATATTATATATGTTATGTATGTTTGTGTGTGCGCGTGCAGAGCAACCACTGCGAAAAATTAGTGAAATTCCAAGCGCTTTCGTGACTTCTCAAATTATCAAGGAAATATTTCTTTGATAGTGTGAAGTCACGAAAACGCTTGGAATTTTACTATTTTTTTCGCAGTGGTTGCTCTGCATATTGTGATATCACCTGTTTACTGTGATATTATTTATATATATATATATATATATATATATATATATATATATATATATATAATATATGTCGTGCCGATTAGGTAAAACTGGTCAATTAGCAAGAACTCATCTAAAATTAAGTCCTTTCTAAAATTTTCTCTTATACGTTTAAAGATATATTTTTTCCATTTATGTTAATGTAAGAATTTATAATTTTGTACCAAGAGAAAGTTTGAAAACCTACCTAACCTTATTACAACAAGCGCAATTTAATTTAGCCTAACCAAACTAAATATAATTTAGATACTTTAACAATAATTTAATAATAAACAAACACAATGAAATATATTTTTTTCGTTATGTTCAGAATGATTTTGGCGAAATTATTGCATACACAAATTTTCACTTGTCTTATATGGCAAGGTGAGCGTTGCTATTTAAGCCAAAATCGCAAGTTTTACCTAATCGGCACGACATATATATATATATATATATATATATATATATATATATATATATATATTATAATTATAATTTCATTTCTGCTTATTTTTCTCCTCTTAGTATCGTTTCTGTCTATTTGTATTTTCTCTCTCCATAATATCCACCACAAATGCTCATCTTCGTTTCCAATTTTCTTCGGTTTTATTCTTACTTTTTTTTTTCTCCTCATCCTCTTCTTTCTCCCAACAATCCATTTCTTACTCCTCCTCCTCCTCCTCCTCCTCCTCCCTCCTCCTCCTCCTCCTCCTCCTCCTCCTCCTCCTCCCTCCTCCTCCTCCTCTGAAGTGCTCACCGAATCGTGAGAGCTAAAACTGCCCAAGAAAAAGATGTTTGTATTTCCAGGAAGTTGTTGAAAATCTTTGCGACTCTACTTAAGGGATGATGGAAAATGGACTTTGGAAAACAAGGGTTTCCCGGAGCAGAGTGTTTTGGTGTTGCTGTTTGCTGGAAATTTGTTGATGTGCCTCTGGACTGGTAAACATGAAAGCTCCATCATAAAGCTTTTGTTATCTAAATTTCTCTTTCTTGTACTTCTTCTTGAGTGGTTGAGTGTGGATAGTGATTTTTTTTATCCTCAAGAATTCCGTTTTCACGACATTATTTCGGAGGTTCTTAACGTCCCACAAAAACTCGGTTATTTGTTATTGTTTCCCCTGTTTTATTATTTCGGACATGAAGGTTGCAGGAGATAGTCAAGAAGTTGGCACCAGTGGCGTTCAACTCCGCCATCTGCGCCGTGACGTCGATGGCAACGGCCTCCATCCCTGCCATCCTTGACTCTGGTCACTGTGACCACTAGCCCTGCCACCACCGACAATACTTCTACTCTAGGGAGCAAACCGCTCATTCTCTCCCTCCGCCTCCCCATGAATGTCTTCATCAGAGACGGGAACAACAAGGTGGAGAATCCCGATACATCCTTAGAAGAAACAGTGAACTTTTTTTTGGGAAGCTATCCTCATTAGTGGGGTTTCAGTAGGTGTGGTGGTCGAGGCTCTTCTTAGGGATCCCTGGAGTGGTTCCTTGAATATCCCATCGAGGTAGTGGTAGGATTCCTGTCATGCTTGTGGTACGTTAGGGATGTTTCGTGGGAGTGCTTGGAGGGAGGCTTTTGGAGTGTTCCGGATGTGGCTCCCATTGTGATAATTATATGGTAGGAGTCATTAGTGGGCGGGGGGCGTTAGAGGGGTCCCGCTGTGTTAAGGATAACATTGGGATCCTTAATTCGTCGTAGAGGTCTCATCTTGGTAGTGGTGGGAATCTACAGAGGTTGTTTGAGAGGGTCCCACTGTGGTAGGGACAGCAGTAAGTGTCCTCAGGACTTCTTAGAGGTATTGGGGGTACCATCGTAGAAGTACTGGTGGAGGACCCTTAGTGAGGTACGGACGTAGTACTTTTTAATAGACAAAATTAGATGCACTAGCAGTGTTAAACTACCCAATTCAGTATGATAGTTACATAGTGGAAAGACTACTAATGGTGTGGGGGCGGGGAAGTAGAAGTAACAAGTCTTCGGAAGTATATTGGGAAGGGTATTGGGGTTGACGCCACCACATATAGTTAATGGAGTGGAGCAAAACCAGCATATTTCTCTGTCTTCTTATCCCGTAAATGTGTTTATCGGTTTCTGTTAATCGATAAATGCCCTGACGTCACTGCAGTCTTAATCTACGTCCTTCCTCAACCACAATAAAAAAAAAAAGGAGGAGAGCGTGGGTAAGCCGAGAGAAGGATAGGGCGGAAATAAAAAATAGGATACGTTAAGATGACAGGAGGTGAGGCGAGAAAAGAGCAGGATAGGGTGGGGTGTAGGGAAAACAGGAGGTATTAGAGAAAGATGGGATAGGTTGTATTTAAACGAAAAGAATATGTAGGAAGGAGAGAGTGAGGGGTAAGAGGAAGATAGCATAGGATGGGGTGAGATGAAGATTCGATGGAATGAGGTGAGAGAAAAATAGGATAGCATGAGGGGGATATAAAGATAGGATAGCATGAGGGGGATTTAAAGATAGGATGAAATGGGGTGATAAATGGGAAAACTAAGGTGCAGTAAGGTAATTGGTAATAAGACGGAACGAGAAAAGTGAGGATAAAGTAGGCTGATGAAGGGAAGGAAAGACTGTGGTGTGTGGGTGGGGAAGCATAGTAAGGAGCGTGTAAAAGAGTGGATAAAGGTGACAAGGAACAAAGAGAAAGAATAGTAGTATAAATATATAAGGAAGTGGGGAAAATACAAGGACTGATAATTCAGAGAAGACTATTATGTAAGTGGTAGAACCTTGAGAGAAGGGGCTGAAAACGTGAGTATAAGTGGAAGTAACTTGAGAATAAGTGGTAGAACCATGAGTGTAAGTGTTGGTGTAAACGTTGAGTAGTGGTGGTAGAGGGTAGGCTAAACAGTGGAAAGCTTCCAGGGAATTCGAGGAAGAAAAAAACGTGATAGTACAATGAGCAAATTAATTGGGACAGGAATAAATTTTGCGATTATCTCATAATAGGCCTTAGTCTTCGGCTTAATGTAGTTTGGTTTCTTTTCTTATCAGAAGAGTTTGCTGCTGACTTCTGGCAACCATCCAGGTGTGGTGTTATCCTGCGACTCTCGTCAGTGCTACAACAGCTGTTGTTCTGTAAGAATGTGGTTTCGCCAAATTCTTTCCTTTAAATTCAAGATTACTTCTGATATTCATGATGGATGTTTCACATGGGAAACGTGCAAGTATTGTAGCTCTTGCAAAACATGTTGATTTGAATATTAGAGAGGTCGCCGAAAATTTGTGCCTAGCAAAGCCAACTGTTGGTCGGATTCTAAAGAGAGCTAACGACACTGGTGATTGGGGGGCGCTGCATCAAGGAAGATGTAGAAAATGCAAGACAACATAAGAAATAGTGTGAAGGATCCCAAACAAAGATGTAGAGAGAGATTTGGCTTCACCTGGCATAAATGTTGATTCTTCAACTGTTCGACGAAGGCTCCTTGAAAATGGCATAACTGCCAGAAAGCCGGTAAAGAAACAATTTTTTACTGCTGCTACGAAGAAAAAACGTCTTCGATGGGTATTAGAGCGTAAGAAATGGACGACAGATGAATGGAGAAAAGTCGTGGTATGGTTTGTTTGCAATCGTGTCATTACGATTTCGCGAGTCATGTTGACGGCTTTGAAGGGGACTTGAGCTAGAGTTCGTCACGGCCATGCTAGCGGGAGATTCGTCTGTAAAAACTTGCATTTGTGGACACAGTGGTGCCTATGCTAACCTTCCTATGGTGTAGAAATATACCTAGTTGGATGAATCTTATTGAAGCTAGCTGGCCCAGTGGCTTACGCGACGGTCTGGAGTTTTGAGACTCTCTGATCGCGGGTTCTAACCCCACCCGTGGTATGGTTTGTTTGCAATCGTGTCATTACGATTTCGTGAGCCCACCTAAGATGATGTTTTGGGGCTTGTTATTCGTTGGAAGGCTTGTTATTGTTGAGGGAACGATGAACAGTAACAAATACAAGGTAATCCAGGCAACTCCTTTGCTTCTCATTGTGGATAAGGAATTTTCCAGCAGGATCTTGCTCCATGCCACACTTCCAGAAAAATGGTGACATTCATTCTTAACCCAGCTGAGAATCTATGGGCAATAACCAAACATAGAATCGCGAAACAGAACTGTTCAACTGTGGGAAAGCTAATTGCTGCTGTTATTAGGACCTGGTACCATGATGAAGAACTTGCCAAAATGTGTTCAACATTGGTCGATTTTATGCCAAAGCGTGTAGCAATGGTTATAAAAGCAAGGGGTAGTCATATCTCCTATTAAATCAAGTAACTGTCATATAATTGCCGTTTATTTTTCAAATAAACATTAATTTTCCAAATGTCTTATTTCATCACTGTCCCAATTAATATGCACACTACTGTAGTAGTAGTAGTCGTAGTGTGTGTGTTTGTGTGTGTGTGTTAGCCAATTTCTGCACTACTACTACAGGCAGTTCCTCTCCACAAATTATATTACGCCACACATATTCGTCTCCTCTTACTCTTCCACCTTTTCCTCTTTCTTTTCCACCTTCATCCTTTCCTCTTCCTCTTTCTCCTCCCTCTTTTCCTCTTTCACCTTCCTCTTTTCCTCTTCCACTTTCCTCTTTTCCTCTTCCACTTTCCTCTTTTCCTCTTCCACCTTCCTCTTTCCCTCTTCCACCTTCCTCTTTCCCTCTTCCACCTTCCTCTTTCCCTCTTCCACCTTCCTCTTTCCCTCTTCCACCTTCCTCTTTCCCTCTTCCACCTTCCTCTTTCCCTCTTCCACCTTTCTCTTTCCCTCTTCCACCTTTCTCTTTCCCTCTTCCACCTTCCTCTTTCCCTCTTCCACCTTCCTCTTTTCCTCTACCACCTTCTCACATTTTCCCCCCTTTCTCATGCTTCCCACCCATCAAGGTGTCTTCATGCCGGTGAATAACTCTAAATTTAATGGATTCAGGATACCCTTTCCTTCATTGCTTCAAAGTAATTGCCTGGCATTTCCCAGGTGCTATTTGACCCTCTACGGATTAATTAAGTGCTTTCCCAAGATGATAATATTAATAACAGAATAATAAAATAATAATGATACTTTCTATCACCATTTTACGTAGGCAATTTTTTTTGGACAATTAGGTGAGGATTTAAGATATTGGAACTTTAGTTTTTTGCTAGGAAGGTAAGTTAATTTTAAAGCAATATTTTTATTGCATAAAATGAATTTTTGGAGAAAAGTTAATTTAAAATAACTGAGTTTCTTTGCATCACCATAAAAACGATAAATAACCCTCCTTCATATATATGAAGGAGGGTTGTTAATGTTGCAGTTTTATAACTTACTACAAGATTGATGGATGAACACATCGACTCCAGGCCGAGGGACTGATTACCTCAAACTCCTCCTCTCTTTACTACTTTCTACTTTGTATTGGACTGATGAAGCCACTGTGTGGCGAAACGTTTCCTCAATAAAAATACCCAAGTGTTGCATATGTGTCTAACTTATCAACTTGTCGGTTCTCTGAACCATTTATCTACATCCTGTCTGACACAGCAACACTTGTCCAACCTTTGGACGAAGACCTACTTCGACTAGTGGATGGTACCACTATGACCCCGCCTCCTCCTGCTTCGCCTCACCTGTCTACAGTATATAAGCAACTTCTTTTGCCCAATGCTGTACTTACTACAAGATTGATGGACTGAACACATCGACTCCAGGCCGAGGGACTGATTACCTCAAACTACTCCTCTCTTTACTACTTTCTACTTTGTATTGGACTGATGAAGCCACTGTGTGGCGAAACGTTTCCTCAATAAAGATACCCAAGTGTTGCATATGTGTCTAACTTATCAATCAGTTTTATAACTGTAGTGTAAAGCACCCTTTTGGCAAGACAGTGATGGAGTGAATGATGATGAAAGTTTCTTTTTCGGGCCACCCTGCCTTGGTAGGAATCGGCCGATGTGTTAATAAAAATAATATATATATATTTTATATATATATATATATATATATATATATATATATATATATATATATATATATATATATATATATATTTTTTTTTTTTTCAACAAGTCGGCCGTCTCCCACCGAGGCAGGGTGACCCAAAAAGAAAGAAAATCCCCAAAAAGAAAATACTTTCATCATCATTCAACACTTTCACCACACTCATACATAATCACTGTATTTGCAGAGGAGCTCAGATACGACAGCTGAGAATAGTCCCTCCCAGCTGTCACTATCTCAGACCCCTCCTTTAAAGTGCAGGCATTGTACTTCCCATTTCCAGGACTCAAGTCCAACTAAATCAATTAACTGGTTTCCTGAATCCCTTCACAAAATGTTACCCTGCTCACACTCCAACAGATCGTCATGTCCCAAAAACCATTCGTCTCCATTCACTCCTATCTAACACGCTCACACATGCTTGCTGGAAGTCCAAGCCCCTCGCCCACAAAACCTCCTTTACCCCTTCCCTCCAACCTTTTCTAGGACGACCCCTACCCCGCCTTCCTTCCCCTACAGATTTATACGCTCTCCAAGTCATTCTACTTTGATCCATTCTCTCTAAATGACCAAACCACCTCAACAACCCCTCTTCAGCCCTCTGACAAATACTTTTAGTAACTCCACATCTTCTCCTAATTTCCACATTCCGAATTTTCTGCATAATATTTACACCACACATTGCCCTTAGACAGGACATCTCCACTGCCTCCAGCCTCCTCCTCGCTGCAGCATTTGCAACCCATGTTTCACACCCATATAAGAGTGTTGGTACCACTATATTTTCGTACATTCCCTTCTTTGCCTCCATGGATAACGTTTTTGTCTCCACAGATACCTCAATGCACCACTCACCTTTTTCCTTCATCAATTCTATGGTTAACCTCATCCTTCATAAACCCATCCGCTGACACATCAACTCCCAAATATCTGAAAACATTTACTTCATCCATAATCCCTCTCTCCAATGTGATATCCAATTTTTCTTTATTTAAATCGTTTGATACCCTCATCACCTTACTCTTATCTATGTTCACTTTTAACTTTCTACCTTTACACACTCTCCCAAACTCGTCCACTAACCTTTGCAACTTTTCTTTAGAATCTCCCATAAGCACAGTATCATCATCAAAAAGTAACTGTGTCAACTCCCATTTTGCATTTAATTCTCCATAATTTAATCCCACCCCTCTCCCCATCACCCTAGCATTTACTTCTTTTACAACCCTATCTATAAATATATTAAACAACCATGGTGACATTACACATCCCTGTCTAAGACCTACTTTTACCGGGAAGTAATCTCCCTCTCTCCTACACACTTTAACCTGAGCCTCACTATCCTCATAAAAACTCTTTACAGCCTTCAGTAACTTACTACCTATTCCATACACTTGCAACATTTGCCACATTGCTCCCCTATCCACTCTATCATATGCCTTTTCTAAATCCATAAATGCAATAAAAATTTCTCTACCTTTATCTAAATACTGTTCACATATATGCTTCACTGTAAACACTTGATCTACACATCCCCTACCCACTCTAAAGCCTCCTTGCTCATCTGCAATCCTACTCTCTGTCTTACCTCTAATTCTTTCAATAATAACCCTGCCATACACTTTACCTGGTATACTCAGTAAACTTATTCCCCTATAATTTATACACTCTCTTTTATCCCCCTTCCCTTTATATAAAGGAACTATACATGCTCTCTGCCAATCCCTAGGTACCTTCCCCTCTTTCATACATTTATTAAACAAAAATACCAACCACTCCAGCACTATATCCTCTACCACTACCTCTCTTCCTCCTTTCCTACTACCTCTCTTGTCCCGTCCCTGTCTGCTGGCCTATATATACTCCCTCCTTCTCTCCTTTTTGTTAGTGTGACTTTGTAAATGGTCCAAGTCGGACCGAAACGTCGTCGTAAGCTCCTCTCTTCGATGTGCGGGTTATTTATGTACCTACTTTTACTTGGAAATATTCACACCCTTTCATTCCTATATACCTTAACCTGAGTCTCAGTATTCACGTAAACGCTTTTTATTGTTTTTAATAATCTGTATTCATACTTGTCCACATACGTCGTTTCCTCCTCCTTTTTATATTTTATAAAATTTTACAATGCTGCTTCTAGGCTTGGAAACATACAACTCCTTGCACTCGCTGATGTTATAAGTTTTAAAGTTTTTCCGTTCAGTCAAACGAAGTTGCCGAGACGTTACATATGTCTGGTCCTGGGCCATGCTCTCGAGTCCAACAAACAGCTGGAGAACAAGTTGGAAAAGTCTGGTGCACCTCACTACGCCCCATCAAGATGTTGTCTCCACTTTATTGATTTTAGCCAGTGAATTTGTGTACTGGGTGAAATGATTTATCGCCGACAAATTGGAGAGCAAACCTGTGTCGAATCAGCATTTTCCTCTTTGTAGAGATTCATAACCATTGACACCAAGAACTGTAGGTGAATAATTCTGTGTGGGAGAGCTGTTGTCAGATGGATTCCTGAAGTTAGTTCAGAAATAACACCAGAACCATCAATTGATAATGAATTATCCATGCCATGATAAATTAGTGAAAGCGGTGATTGTATTAATCGTAAGAATATTAACCAAATTCAGCTTCTACATTTCCTAGAAATATTCATGCATATTTTTTTGTACTGCATGTTAAGAGAATCTCACCTTTTCTCAACAGGCAAGTTGGCTGGAGAGAATGGAGGGTAGGTAGGGAGCCTTCCGCTACACCATCCTAATTTGAACTATCAAGAGAGCATTAAAGGTAAATAGAATGTATCTGGTCTCTGCGGATAACTTCGATATGGACCGTAGGGAATTCTTTCTTATCTGCCTTTCTCATGTATTCTCATATAACTTGTCTTTTTCGTCTTTAAAATTTCTCCACTACCAAGATAATGTTGCTGGAGTACCTGAAGCTGGTTCTATCAAGCATCTGTTCTCTCTATTACAGGGGGTATCGGTACCCCTTAGAGGTGAACAATTTAAAAAAATGTTGATATATTAGAATAAACTATCAGCTGTTCTGTTGCTAGCTATCCATACGTAAATTAAAACCAAGATATAGACATCTTTTGAAGTCATATTGGTACCTAATGGGACTGGTGATGATTTCCACAGTCTGGTATTGGGGGTATTGGGTCATATTAGGCAGTCCATTGGGGGCTGGAATCGTAAAAAGGTTAAGAGCCACGTAAGTTCCACCGTCTTCTAATAACATGTTCATTTTTCCACTATAATCTACCTTGTCCATAATTACTATCGCATTTGCTTTGTCTGTTTCGTAAGGTGAAGTCCAGGATCTTTCCTTAATTCATGGTATAACTTAACAAATCTTTGAGGGCAGTTGTGTTGGAGAGGTGTGAGTTGTGCTCAGACCTCTCCAACTCAATTGTGTCTTTGTAAATGGTCCAAGTCGGACCAACTAACTTACAAATCCTTAGATTTGTAAGTTAGTTTTTACTTACTCATTACAATAATTGCAATGTGCATTTACGAGTTTATAAAAAAAAAGCATTGGTTTTGCATCCAGACATAAGTACTATACATACTTATAGCATCATAAGTACGAGTTTCAACATATTGTCTGCTCTTCCACTGGCCATACTTGCCCCCCAAAATATTTAACAAGATTTTGCGATTATCTGACCCCCCCCCCCTCTCTAACAATAATAATTGTCGAGAAATAGAAACTATTACGTAACAAAAAATAAAGTTTTATTGTGATACTTAAAATACAGTATGCAATTTGTTTTGATGACAAATATAGTATGCTATTTTTTTTTACTTTTACATATGTTCAAAAAAAAGTTTAATTATATATTAATCCGAGGACATATTTAATAAAACGTTGGTTTTAAATTAAATTTGACGGAGTTTTCGTTTTAATTTTCTTGTGGTATTTGATTACTGTGTTTTAGCATCAACGAAAAAGTTGTTGGATGTCAGTTACTGTCAGCAACATCTGTTCTCTGCTTTAACATCTGTGTTCCAGATATTTCCTTCCCTAATTTAGCTCCGTCCCGACCAGTCTCGCCTTTTCTGGTTTGGTAATAGAGTTGTGGATGAGTGGAACAAACTCCCGAGTACCGTCATAGAAGCTAAGACGTTGTGTAGTTTTAAAAAAGGGTAGATAAATACATAAGTGAGTGCGGGTGGGTGTGAGTTGGACCTGACTAGCTTGTGCTATTAGGTCAGATGCCGTGCTCCTTCCTTAAGTGAATGTGACTGACCTGACTAGGTCAAGGCATTGGCTTAAGCCGGTGGGAGAATTGGACTTGCCTCGCATGGGCCAGTAGGCCTGCTGCAGTGTTCCTTCTTTTTTATGTTCTCTGTCTCACTCCCTCTTTCTCCCTCTCTCTCCCCCTCCCTCTCTCTCTCCCTCCCTCCTTTTCTCTCTCCCTCCCTCCTTTTCTCTCTCCCTCCCTTCCTCCTCATCTGTGCTGCTGCTTTCTCTCTCCCTCCTCTCACAAGTAGCAATGAACGTGTTTATCCTCGTGGGCCGCGACACCTGAGCGAACATCACTTGAACATTTTTGTAGCATCACATTGCAGAGGAATGTGTGGTGAGAACCTTGTTTCCTGGGGCTGTCTGCCTCCCATGTCAAGTGTGTACTCTCCTGTTAGGAGTTGCTGGAGTCGAGACTCCGATTCTGGCCATACCTCTCAAGCTGGCGCCTACTGAGTTCACTTCTGGTTTCGTGACTCATTCCTCAGTAGCCGTATGTCCCCTGAGGGTTTAAAGCTTCCCCCGATTAAAATAAAAGCTGCGTTATCATAACTACTCTGAGACTGAAGGAATATTATTTAGCATTCTTTTGACTTGACTGTTCTTTTAATTTACATCTATGCCCTCGTGTACTTGTTTCCCGCCACGCGAATAGTTTTTTCTCACCCTATCAATTCCACTCAGTATTTTGTACATCATGATGTCTCCCTGAGTCCTTTTGTCCTCTTTCATCAAGTTCAGCTCATTCAGTCCTCATAGTTCATACGCTTTAGCTCTGAGACTAGTTTTACTGCAAATCTCTACACTTTTTTTTTATTTTTTAGTTTCTTGACATGCTTGATGAGGTATGTCGTATATAATGTCGTGGGTGACTCTTAGTTGAGATTCCTGAAAGCTAACCTTTGATTTTCCAGACCATAATTTTTAAAGGTTGTAACTGTAACCTTAATTTTTTAAATTAGACACATATGCAACACTTGGGTATCTTTATTGAGGAAACGTTTCGCCACACAGTGGCTTCATCAGTCCAATACAAAGTAGAAAGGTGTAAGGAGAGGAGGAGTTTGAGGTAATCAGTCCCTCGGCCTGGAGTCGATGTGTTCAGTCCATCAGTCTTGTAGGAATACAGCACAGAGCCGCAGGGTGGCTTATATACTGTAGTCAGGTGAGGTGAAGCAGCAGGAGGCGTTGTCATAGTGGTACCATCCACTAGTCGAAGTAGGTCTTCGTCCAAAGGTTGGACAAGTGTTGAAGAATTCGTTTGTATCAAGATCCCAAGTTGTTGCTGTGTCAGACAGGATGTAGATGAATGGTTTAGAGAACCGACAAGTTATAAATTAGACACATATGCAACAATTGGGTATCTTTATTGAGGAAACGTTTCCTCAATAAAGATACCCAAGTGTTGCATATGTGTCTAATTTATAACTTGTTGGTTCTCTGAACCATTCATCTACAACCTTAATTTTTTAATGGGTGGACCGGTAAGCCAGCGAAAGGTCTCGGTCAGATGACCAAAAGCTCCGGCTGCGGGTCATATGAATAAGACCTGCGTTAGGAAACACTTATGTTTCCTGACAAACCTTAAGTAACATAAGCTTGTGTTGCAGAGGTTTTGATTGATGCACCTCGGACAATGTGCCCAGTATTAGTCCTCCTCAACTAAGATAAACAATCTTTTGTCCCCAGAGCCTGTACTCTTATTTTGGTCTTCTTTGCCTCTTCTAAATTTTCATAACCTTGCATTTTCCGGGATTGATTTACAATAACTACCAATGAGACCAATCCCGCAGCTCGTCCAGGTCTGTTTGTAACCGTTCTTTGTCCTCTTCTGTTTCAATTTTGCTCATTAGCTTCACATCATGTTATTCACGTAATTCTCTACTGTCATGCCATTAACATCAGAAAGAGTATAGGCCCCAGTACTGATACTCAGAGAACCCCACTTCTCACACTTACCCGTTCTGACACTACTTAGACAATCCTTTTTTGTTTTCTTCCTGTTAAGTATTCCTTGATCCACTGTAGTGCCTTTCCTGTTATTCATGTTTGTTCCTTTAGCTCTTTTTCTGTCCCATGTGTAATTTTGTGTCAAAAGCAATACTGTCCAAGAATATGCAGTCCACCTATCCGCCTTCCTCTAGCCTCACTTTTGTTACCTTGTCATAGAAGGTTGGGAGACAGGATTTACAAGCGACCCAACCAGCCCAGAAAGTTCTATGTTTGTGGGGATTAGCTGGACGCAGAAGACTGCAGCTAATTGCTACACCACTTGATCTGAAGATGTGCCAGAAACCCATAGTAATGGTGTCGGCGAAGATTACAGCTTAATGCTACATGCGAAGACTACTTACCAGACCCTCGCCATACGGCTGCCTTTGCATATAAGAAGATACACCAAGTTTTTGCTATAGGGCTGCACTTCCCATAAAGCTGCAAACGGTATCCAGTTGGACTAAAAGCGCAGGCCCTTGTTATAGGACTGTCTCAACCATAGGACAGTAAACAACCACCTAATTGTACTACGACATTCCTTCTGGAACCATCTAATCAATAGTTATGTCAGGATATTGTTCCTGACGAATATTTGAGGTAACTTTATCTGCTGCTCTTACTTCCTGAATCTACCAGCCTTCAAAAAGCATTTCCACGAAGGTCTTATTACCTTCCTCTTCCCTTCCATCTGTCTCCGTTCATGCCGTGTGTGTACTCACCTAATTGTGGTTGCAGGGGTCGAGACTTAGCTCCTGGCCCCTGTGTGTGTGTGTCTGTCTGTCTGTCCGTCTGTCTGATTTTTTGTGAATTAACAAGGAATACAAATTACTAAATTTGAATCATATCTAACTTAGCAGCCTCAACTAACCGAGTTAAAATTTACGTCATGCAAATTAGCTTAATCCTCCCCAATCTAACTCAAGTTAGTATTATTTAACATCAAAATATACTAACTTCATGAAGTTCAAATTGATTATCACCAAAGTTGTTGCAACAGTGAAACAGTTGCAAGTAAAACACTGACAACACTATCGTTCATTATTAAGCCAAGCTTGCAAGTTCAGATTAAAAGTTTTCCTGTGACATCCCTGTGACCTACTTCGAGGTTTCTTTACCCGACCACAGGCTAGGCTTCCTTGGTGGCTGCCTGGTCATCCAGGTTGTTTGTCGTAGCGGCTTGCAGGCTCGTATATCCATCACAGCCTAGTTGATCCGGCACTTAGTGGAGTTAGTGGTCCAGTTTCCTCTTGAAAACTTCTACATTTATTCCTACCTGAAGAGGTTTTCGGGGGTCAACGCCCCCGCGTCCCGGTCTGAGACCGGGATCAGCCTGGTTAATCAGGGTCTGATTAACCAGGCTGTTACTGCTGACCGCACGTAAACCGACATAACCACGGCCCGACTGGTCAGGTACTGACTTTAGGTGCCTGTCCAGCGCCTTATTGTGTTGTCTCTCAGGGTACTTGTGGCGCCCCTGCTTTTCATTGGGGAAAGTTTGGTACTAATCCCTCTAGGATTTTCCAAGTGTATATTATCATGTATCTTTCTCGCTTGCGTTCCAGGAAATACAAATTAAGGGACTTCAACCATTTAGGGGGTTTATCGTACTTATGTGTGCCGTGAAAGTTCTCTGTACACTCCAAGTCAGCAATTTCGTCTTCCTTGAAGGGAACAGTTAGTGTACATCAGTATTCCAGTAATATTTCTAATATCTGTAGTAGCTTTGTCAGTTCCTTAGTAAAGCTAGCTGCTGACTTGTTAGTTCCCCAGTGAAGCTAGCTGCTGACTTGTTAGTTCCTCAGTGAAGCTAGCTGCTGACTTGTTAGTTCCTCAGTGAAGCTAGCTGCTGACTTGTTAGTTCCCCAGTGAAGCTAGCTGCTGACTTGTTAGTTCCTCAGTGAAGCTAGCTGCTGACTTGTTAGTTCCTCAGTGAAGCTAGCTGCTGACTTGTTAGTTCCTCAGTGAAGCTAGATGCTGACTTGTTAGTTCCTCAGTGAAGCTAGCTGCTGACTTGTTAGTTCCTCAGTGAAGCTAGCTGCTGACTTGTTAGTTCCCAGTGAAGCTAGCTGCTGACTTGTTAGTTCCTCAGTGAAGCTAGCTGCTGACTTGTTAGTTCCTCAGTGAAGCTAGCTGCTGACTTGTTAGTTCCCAGTGAAGCTAGCTGCTGACTTGTTAGTTCCTCAGTGAAGCTAGCTGCTGACTTGTTAGTTCCTCAGTGAAGCTAGCTGCTGACTTGTTAGTTCCTCAGTGAAGCTAGCTGCTGACTTGTTAGTTCCCCAGTGAAGCTAGCTGCTGACTTGTTAGTTCCTCAGTGAAGCTAGCTGCTGACTTGTTAGTTCCTCAGTGAAGCTAGCTGCTGACTTGTTAGTTCTCAGTGAGCTAGCTGCTGACTTGTTAGTTCCTCAGTGAGGCTAGCTGCTGACTTGTTACTCAGTGAGGCTAGCTGCTGACTTGTTACTCAGTGAGGCTAGCTGCTGACTTGTTACTCAGTGAGGCTAGCTGCTGACTTGTTACTCAGTGGGGCTAGCTGCTGACTTGTTAGTTCCTCAGTGAAGCTAGCTGCTGACTTGTTAGTTCCTCAGTGAAGCTAGCTGCTGACTTGTTAGTTCCCCAGTGAAGCTAGATGCTGACTTGTTAGTTCCTCAGTGAAGCTAGCTGCTGACTTGTTAGTTCCTCAGTGAAGCTAGCTGCTGACTTGTTAGTTCCCCAGTGAAGCTAGCTGCTGACTTGTTAGTTCCTCAGTAAAGCTAGCTGCTGACTTGTTAGTTCCTCAGTGAAGCTAGCTGCTGACTTGTTAGTTCCCCAGTGAAGCTAGCTGCTGACTTGTTAGTTCCTCAGTGAAGCTAGCTGCTGACTTGTTAGTTCCTCAGTGAAGCTAGCTGCTGACTTGTTAGTTCCTCAGTGAAGCTAGCTGCTGACTTGTTAGTTCCCCAGTGGGGCTAGCTGCTGACTTGTTACTCAGTGAGGCTAGCTGCTGACTTGTTACTCAGTGAGGCTAGCTGCTGCTTTCTTACTCAGTGAGGCTAGCTGCTGACTTGTTACTCAGTGGGGCTAGCTTCTGACTTGTTACTCAGTGGGGCTAGCTGCTGACTTGTTACTCAGTGAGGCTAGCTGCTGACTTGTTACTCAGTGGGGCTAGCTGCTGACCTGTTACTCAGTGGGGCTAGCTGCTGACTTGTTACTCAGTGGGGCTAACTGCTGACTTGTTACTCAGTGGGACTAGCTGCTTGTTACTCAGTGGGGCTACCTGCTGACTTGTAACTTAACCCCGACGTTAACTTACAACACTTGTCAGGCTTAGCGTTGTTAAGATGGCTGTTTTTCTCACGGGTGATCAGGAGAGAGTGTAAACAGTGGTAATTTATAGCGAGATGTTTTGAAGCAGTGTAATTGGAAATGTTAATTGATGTTTTCCACTCGCATAATCACGAAGAGACTGCGTTGATGCTGCGATAAAAAAAATAGGTAATCAAATGAAGTAAGAGGTTACACGTAGCCGGATAAACATATCAAGGGAGAGGCTGGATTGTTTATAGTTGTAAATACGAGAGGCACCCAAGTTTCACTCACGACTCACAACACCCACTCACCGCCTCATATATTACACTACACTTGCACAGCATCACCCACATTATTCACAATACACCACCCACGCAACGATACGCCACAGATTCCAAACTACACCCACACTGTACGAGACCATCCACATAACACCACTACATCCGCTTCATCATACACACCACCCACTACAAACTGTGTTAGTTATCATTTTGTCATACACATGTCGATTAGACACTTCGCCTGTTGTGTGTGTGTGACAGTGTAGATGGCGCTGAATGTTGGTTTTTATTTCTTTGTTGAATGTATCGCAGAGCTGTACAAGGCAACGGTTGTAATTGCTATTAATGGTGTTGGTGGTGGTGTTGAGGAGGTTTTAATAGTGCTGCTGGTGTTGCTGCTGTTTGCTCTTCTGGTGCTTGTGTAGTGGTGCTGGTGCTTCTGCTGGTGGTGATGTTTCTGGTGTTGCTGTTTGTGTTGGGCTGCTGGTATTCCTGCTGCTGGTGTGGCTGCTGTTAGTTTTGCTGCTGCTTTTATTACTGGCATTGTTACTGGCTGCTGGTGCTGCAGCTGCTTGTGTTTCTGCTGTTAGTGTTGCTGATGCTGCTGCTGCAGTTGCAGCTGCTTCTCATGTTGTGCTGCTAGTATTGCTGTAGCTTTTGTGTTGCAGTTGGTGTTGATTTTGCTTGTGTTGTACTGCTAGCATTGTTGCTACTTGTGTTGCTGCTTCTGGTATTGGAGTTGTTGCTGTTGCTTGTGTTGTGCTGCAAGGATTGCTGTTGCTTGTGTTGTGCTGCAAGGATTGCTGTTGCTTGTGTTGTGCTGCAAGGATTGCTGTTGCTTGTGTTGTGCTGCAAGGATTGCTGTTGCTTGTGTTGTGCAGCTAGTATTGCGACTGTTGTGTTGCTGCTGTTGGTGTTGCTGTGGTTAAGTTGTTCTTATGTTTTTCACTGGCTTAAACTTGCTGCTGTTATTGCTGCTAGTGGTGCTGCAAGTAATGTTAGTCCTGCTGCTGTTCCTCCTGCTGTTGTTGTCGATGTCTGTTGGCGCGTGCAAGTGTCATAGCCGATATTATTATTACTATTGAAATTGGAGACAGACGATACTGATGGTTATGGTGATAGTGGTAATGCTGTAGGTGATGGTAATATTGGTGCCATTGATGCCAGGGATGGTGCTGGTGATGGCGCCAATGATGCAGTATATGGTGATGACGGGAATAGTGGCACTGGATAGGTTAATGATGGTGATAGTGAGGATGGTTCATAAGGAATATATAGGCACAAAACCATGACTGGAACAATGCACAAGTGACTGGAACAATGCACAAGTGACTGGAACAATGCACAAGTGACTGGTTAATGGTGGAAGTCAGACTGAAACGTTATCATAAATTTCATTGTGGTATGTGCGGGTTATTTGTGTAGTGAAGATGGTTATTCGTTTCTCATGGTGATGTAGGTGTTGGTTATGTTGATGCTGGGGGCGATGGTGTTGACAGAGAAAGTGGTGTTTATGGTGGCGATGGTGGGGTATATGGTGACGAAAGTGGGGTCTTATGGTGAAGGTGGTGTTGACAGTAGTCGTAGTTGTTGGTGGTGACCGTGGTGGTGATGGTGTCCCCAATATTACTTCACCTCAGGTTGAGAACCCGAGTGCTGTTATTCACCTCACGTTCACCTGTCACTCCCACATCAATCCCAATTGTTGCTCGTTTATTGTCATTTTTACATTTATGGGTAGAGCGGTAAACTCGTATGGGTCTTACAGCGCTTGGAAGAATGGAAGGCACTCTAGATCGACTCGAGGAATAGTAGCACAGATCCAATTCCTTCGATCAAGAACCCCCCACCAGCATCAAGGAACCTCCCTTGAAGGGTATACCTGGAGTATACCTGGAGAGGGTTTCGGGGGTCAACGCCTCCGCGGTCCGGTCTGAGACCAGGCCGGGGTGGTTGTTTGTGCAAACTTCTTGAGTAGATGGTAACCATCCATAAGTTCTGGTAAAACAGTGGTCACTGCTACATCAGGCTTATCTTGCGGTAATTTAATGGAATTTGACTTAATCTCCAATTTAAAGATAGGAATTACATTAAACATCTTCCACATCTCCGGCACAACACCACCTTGGATTGATTCGCTAAACAGGTTCGTTAGAGGCTAAGTTCCTACTTGCACTTCGTAAGTCTTGCTACTACATCAGTCAGTCTGTGCGTCTATCACAATGCCAGAAGTACTTGTAACCAGTTCCTAGCCTGGCTACTACAGCATAAGTCAGTCTATTCACATTGCCAGGGCGTAAGCCATTCGGCCAACTGGTTGAGTGGTTAGCGCACTGGCCTGGAGTTTTAGGACTCACTCGTCTTAGGTTCAAACCCCCACCCATGTTGTTACGATTTTGTGAGTCGTGAACATCAAAGTGTAGGGGACACTTGCCGATGAAATGGAGACAGAAACTCAGTTTAAAAAGAGACTGTATTTTTCGATTTCCGTCTGAGATGATATTGCTAAAAGGATCTCTTCATTAATTAGTTTTATGTTTATATTTTTGTACTTGCCAAAGGAGTTCAAGAATTTTTCTGCGCCCCAGTCTTCTGTAATTGTAAACTTGGCCTTAGATCTCTTAATTGCATCACAAAAAATAAATTATTAAAAAAACATTGAAACGAGCCTGATGTGTTGATACCCGAGATAGGATTATCTTTATCCGATATAAAAATGATATTAAGATCATTAATTCAAAAAGAAATTAGCCAATAAAGACAAATCCTACCTGTCACTCACCTCCATCTCACCTTATTGTTTACATCGCCATATTGCATGTGTCAAATATGACCTGAAAAGTTCTTGTGTGGGAATTATCTTTAAAATAAGGATTTTTTCTGCAAATAGTGTCCTATTATTAAGTGTCATTGTTCTACTATACCTATCGGCAGCTTTTTACCTTTCACACTAATATCCAAATGGTTCCTTGGTTCACCCATTAATACTTGCCGTTTAGTTTTATGCTGACGAGTCAAAATTTGATGCAGTCGTATCTGGTGCAGTCTTTCCTATTTTAGTCTCTCCCTCGATATGCATTTGGGTCATCTTTATTGCTTTGAAGTTTATTTTTACTTTGATGGGTTTAAAAATTACCATTTTTCGCGAATCCCCGAGTGCGCTTCCAGCCCTGCAATCGATTAAAGTCACTCCTGCCTCTTCTGTTGAAAGTTTTAGAGTGGTTGCTTCAGCCAGTGGGAGAGGCTGTAAAGTTCCTTTTTACTATAGCTCAGTGGATGTTCAAGTGTGAGGGAACCAACAGGTTGATCAAATGGCCACACTAGATGCTTCTCAGTGGGTCCCCCTGCCGCTGTTACTGGTAATATATAATTAACTGCTTCATATTAACTACTGCTGTTGTTACTACAACCAGTGGTATTAGAACTGCTCTGTAATATCCATTACTGTTGATACTACTACTACTACCATTAGTAAATAAAAAACTGTTCTGTAATAGCCACTTCTGATATTTATCACCACCTCGGGCACGTCAACCACTACATTGAAATAACAGCTATTGTTTTTAATATTACCACTGGTAGCTCACCGGCAGCTACTCAGTAATAGCCACAATAATTAGAGTTACAGATATTACACAAGGGACAATGTATACGTTAGTTCACTTTGTCACCTGCAACTTCTGCCCTCTTTAGCAAGTCAGTTGTAATATCTGGTTAGACGACAAAAGGCCATCAGAGGCGCTAATATAACGTTACCTATAATAACAAAACCCTTTATTTCATAATGTTTCGTTCGGAGGTGAACTCTTTAGATATGACTTGAAAACTCTCATCCTCGAGCGAACCGTTGTGTAGTAATGGCTTGCTCTGCTGCAAGTGCCTTAATATTACCCCAACACTAATATCTCGTAGTGATTTGTGTAAATGAAGAATTTAGTTACCTTCAGACTCGCGTTGCATTGCTGGAGTTATCTTTGTCTTGTTGGAGTTATCTTTGTCTTGCTGGAGTTATCTTTGTCTTGCTGGAGTTATCTTTGTCTTGTTGGAGTTATCTTTGTCTTGCTGGAGTTATCTTTGTCTTGCTGGAGTTATCTTTGTCTTGCTGGAGTTATCTTTGTCTTGCTGGAGTTATCTTTGTCTTGCTGGAGTTATCTTTGTCTTGCTGGAGTTATCTTTGTCTTGCTGGAGTTATCTTTGTCTTGCTGGAGTTATCTTTGTCTTGCTGTAGTTATCTTTGTCTTGCTGAGTTATCTTTGTCTTGCTGGAGTTATCTTTGTCTTGCTGGAGTTATCTTTATCTTGCTGGAGTTATCTTTGTCTTGCTGGAGTTATCTTTGTCTTGCTGAGTTATCTTTATCTTGCTGGAGTTATCTTTGTCTTGCTGGAGTTATCTTTGTCTTGCTGGAGTTATCTTTGTCTTGCTGGAGTTATCTTTGTCTTGCTGGAGTTATCTTTGTCTTGCTGGAGTTATCTTTGTCTTGCTGGAGTTATCTTTGTCTTGCTGGAGTTATCTTTGTCTTGCTGGAGTTATCTTTGTCTTGCTGGAGTTATCTTTGTCTTGCTGGAGTTATCTTTGTCTTGCTGGAGTTATCTTTGTCTTGCTGGAGTTATCTTTGTCTTGCTGGAGTTATCTTTGTCTTGCTGGAGTTATCTTTGTCTTGCTGGAGTTATCTTTGTCTTGCTGGAGTTATCTTTATCTTGCTGGAGTTATCTTTGTCTTGCTGGAGTTATCTTTGTCTTGCTGGATACAAATGTCGCACAGCCAATAACAATGAAGAAAAGACATGTTGCAAAAACAATTTTTTTACCGGGACAGTATTTCGTCCTGTTATGAGCTTTATTAAGTCGTACTAAACTTAGATCGAACTGAGATAAACATTGTTTCATTTAAAGCTTATACGGCACATGTTTGTCTTCAGTCTGTCTCAAGCTTCTCGTACACAACGGAAAAATTTACTTGAAAACAAGAAAAAAAGTTATTTTTCACTGTTTTAATATATTTTTTTAATTTATAGTCATCTGATTAAACACACTACAAAAAATGTATATTTCTTTATCACCCCTATTTCTTTAACACGCCCATTTCTTTAACAAGCCTAGTCTTGGTAAAGAATGCTTAGGGCGATTTATCACAGCTCTATACACTATATCATCGTTTACTCTCACTGTTTTCTCAATCCCATTCACCGCCATACAATGGTGGAAGAGTTAATGTTAGCCGCATCAACTCTACCATTATTCAACAAACTTTCCATTACTACCTACTCTTAATCATCCTTAACATTATTCAGCAAATTCGCTTCCATTTTAACCTCCACTATTACAATCAAGCTATCCCGGCCACTATCAGCGTTAGATCAAGTTTCTTAACTACATGCAGGTCTCGAAGACAACTTAGCTCAAGTTTTAAATGTAATCGCCAAAGTTGACTGGAAAACTTTAATGAATTCCAGAATCATAGGTCAACGAAGGGCTGAGCTTATTTCAGACTACAGGTCGAAGGGTATGGCTGTCAACTCTGAAGTGTGTGTGTTCCATACAAGTGGAAAAGTGTGGCTGTCATCTTCCCAAGGAGTGTGTGGGTTCCTGACAGCAGGTGGGTGTGGCTGTCATCTTCCCAAGGAGTGTGTGGGTTCCTGACAGCAGGTGGGTGTGGCTGTCATCTTCCCAAGGAGTGTGTGGGTTCCTGACAGCAGGTGGGTGTGGCTGTCATCTTCCCAAGGAGTGTGTGGGTTCCTGACAGTAGGTGGGTGTGGCTGTCATCTTCCCAAGGAGTGTGTGGGTTCTTGAGAGCAGGTGGGTGTGGCTGTCATCTTCCCAAGGAGTGTGTGGGTTCCTGACAGCAGGTGGGTGTGGCTGTCACTTCCTAAGGAGTATGTGGGTTGTTGAAAGCAGGTGGGTGTGGTTATCATCTTTCCAAGGAGTTTGTGGGTTCTTAACAACAGGTGGAAGAGTGCGGATGTTAAATTTTCCGAGGTGTGAGTAGGTTCTAGACCACAGCTGGTGCGCTGTTAGTATGGATTAGGGTGGTTTGGTGAAGAATACATCAGTTAGAGGAATTAAGAACAGTCTATAGGAAATCACTTACGTAAGGAGCTCTCTCAACTACGAAGCGAAAAATGTACCCAGACACACTTCAGCATTGTTGAGCAAGAGATTCTTTACTGAGTGTTTCGCCCACGCAGTCGGCTTTATGCAGTCTTACACAGATTTGTTTCCGAGTTGATGAAGCCCACTCTGTTTACGAGACGTTTCGCCACGACTGGCTTCTTTCTTTAGTAATTTGCAGCGCCTGAACGGCAATGCAAATAATTTATGTTGTAAGGATAGTGTGTGGCCTTAGGAATAAGTTGCAGTCTAGCTCAAGTGTACTACAGGCAGGGTAGTTGGCAGCAGTCTTTTTCAATCTAATGCCAGATATTAACAACACAGGTACATATAAAAGGTGACCTGTGGTACCTGGCCGTAAGATAGATCACCAGTAAAGGAACGATCGCAGAATATTAAAGGAGAAGGCAAACACCAAAAGCAGTTTTTGAGAACTCGTATATTCCCACCATCAGTATTTACAGTGTGCAACAGAGCAGCAATATATGTTGATATCATGCTAGTATTATAATACGACAGAGAGCTAAGGTGAGTTCACTCGCTGCTATTGGCTCATAAACTCATACAAGAGAGACCAATATGTGTAATCAGTCAGCTAGTTATACTGTTCCCTCAGGCCAGTGGGTAAGCATACTGCTAATTCGGCTGGAGGTCAACCCCCTGACCCTGATTGACGTTTAAACTGGTAGTCATTGACAGTACAGTTGTGTTCCCAAAAACTACACATATCCATAGTTCTAGAAGATGGTTAAATGGTCTCCTGCAAATAAGTTTCAGAAGTCCGTGATATTCATTTAATTTTGGGCTGTTGTTGTAAGGTACGTTGCTTAGGGAACACTTCCTTCCATCACTTTCTCTAACCTTCCCTCTCGTTTTCCCTCCATTAGTCCCTATCGCCTTCCCTCCATCACTTCCTCTCACCCTCCCTCCATTGTTTCCTCTCACCCTCCCTCCATTGTTTCCTCTCACCCTCCCTCCATTATTCCCTCTCGCCTTCCCTCCATCGCTTCCTCTCACCTTCCCTTCATCGTTCCTTCCCTCCATCGTTCCCTCTCACCTTCCCTCCATCGTTCCCTCTCACCTTACCTCCATCGTTCCCTCTCACCTTCCCTCCATCGTTCCCTCTCACCTTCCCTCCATCGTTCCCTCTCACCTTCCCTCCATCGTTCCCTCTCACCTTCCCTCCATCGTTCCCTCTCACCTTCCCTCCATCGTTCCCTCTCACCTTCCCTCCATCGTTCCCTCTCACCTTCCCTCCATCGTTCCCTCTCACCTTCCCTCCATCGTTCCCTCTCACCTTCCCTCCATCGTTCCCTCTCACCTTCCCTCCATCGTTCCCTCTCACCTTCCCTTCAGGCTCAGGAGTGCACAGGGCACCAACTGAACTCTGTCTTGTTAAACTATAGCTGGACTTTGTCTGATATATTCTGAGTGGCTGTAATTTCACGCTAGGTCACGGAGGTGGTGCGAGGTCACACTGGTAATGCGAGGTCACAGGTAGTGTGACGTCATTGGTAGTGGAGGTCAAATAAAAGAGGAATAGAAGGAAGGAAAGAGGAAGGGTGTGTGATCGACAAATGGAAGAGTGCGAGAGGGAAAGGAAAAGTGCGTGGAGCAGAGTGGAAGAGTGTGTGTGCACGTGTGGGCGAGATCTAGTTACTGAATCCATTGGCTTTTATTTCCTGGTTTCCGAAATAGAGGCAATCTGTAATTAAGTACAGATCTGTCCTTTTTTTTCAAGCTTCAGTGTAGGGTGTGCCGCTCCCATTAATTTTATGTACCGGGCAACAGAGAAAATTGCGCATGAGCCTCCGGTAACTGATTTCTGTTTTAGGTCTGATACTTTGCTTTCAGGCATGCAAAACGTGTGGGGGGGGGGGAAGTAGTGCGTCAAAATTAATTTGCTTATTAATAAACCTCGTTTATCTAACTTTTTCTTGTATGTTATTTAACATAAAATAAAAGTTACATTTTTATAAACTGAAGAAGGAAATGCCTACAGAAAAGCCTTTGCTTGAGGAGCTGTCATTACTAGGAGGTGAGATCTGAAATTCCCAGACTAACTCGGAAACATTGCTGAGGCTCTGCTCTCTGCTACCCAGCAATCCCAGTGCGACTGTTTGTAGTTGTTAGAGAGAACTGGTTTGGTTGAGGAGCCTGTTAGAGTATCACAGAGCCTGCCTCCATTAATGAAGTTTGGGTCGTAAGCCCCAACATTGCCCATGAAGTGCTCCTGGGAAATCGCTGCTACAGGCTTGCCATACTCAACACACGAAGACAGAAATACAAGAGGCGCTATCTGTGATGCTTTGCAGACACCTATGCCCCATAGTCTGACTGGAAGTGTAGCTTGATCTCACTTCTCATCGTCTAAACTTAGGTAAGGTTGAGTACTTTTGTGAATATCGACTTCAGGATACTGTCGTATTTCAACAGTGTGTAAGGTGTGTGTGTGTGTGTGTGTGTGTGTGTGTGTGTGTGTGTGTGTGTGTGTGTGTCGTGCTGAATAGGTAAAACTGGTCAATTAGCAAGTCCTTTATAAAATTTTATTTTATACGTTAAAAGATATATTTTTTCATTTATGTTAATGTAAAAATTAACAATTTTGTACCAAAAGAACTCTAGGAAACTTACTTAACTTTATTATAACAAGCGCAATTTAATTTAGCCTAACCAACTAAAAATATTTTAGATAAGCTTACAATTATTTAATAAACAAACACAATAAAAAATATATTTTTCGTTAGCTTCGGAATGATTTTTGCGAAATTATTGCATGCACAAATTTTAGCTTGCCGTATTCGGCAAGACGTGCACTACTGTTTAATCCAAAATCGCAAGTTTTACGTATTCGGCACGACATTATATGTATATTTTTTTCAACAAGTCGGCCGTCTCCCACCGAGGCAGGGTGACCCAAAAAGAAAGAAAATCCCAAAAAAGAAAATACTTTAATCATCATTTAACACTTTCACCTCATACATAATCACTGTCTTTGCAGAGGCGCTCAAATACGACCGTTTAGAAGCCCCTCCAAACTGCCAATATCCCAAACCCCACCTCTGGTACAATATATGGAGTCCCGGTAGCAACAATAATGTCTGGTAACGTAGCAACAATAATGTCTGCTAGCGTAGCAACAATAATGTCTGGTAACGTAGCAACAATAATGTCTGGTAACGTAGCAACAATAATGTCTGGTAACGTAGCAACAATAATGTCTGCTAGCGTAGCAACAATAATGTCTGGTAACGTAGCAACAATAATGTCTGGTAACGTAGCAACAATAATGTCTGGTAACGTAGCAACAATAATGTCTGGTAACGTAGCAACAATAATGTCTGGTAACGTAGCAACAATAATGTCTGGTAGCGTAGCAACAATAATGTCTGGTAACGTAGCAACAATAATGTCTGGTAACGTAGCAACAATAATGTCTGCTAGCGTAGCAACAATAATGTCTGGTAACGTAGCAACAATAATGTCTGCTAGCGTAGCAACAATAATGTCTGGTAACGTAGCAACAATAATGTCTGGTAACGTAGCAACAATAATGTCTGCTAGCGTAGCAACAATAATGTCTGGTAACGTAGCAACAATAATGTCTGGTAACGTAGCAACAATAATGTCTGGTAACGTAGCAACAATAATGTCTGCTAGCGTAGCAACAATAATGTCTGGTAGCGTAGCAACAATAATGTCTGGTAACGTAGCAACAATAATGTCTGGTAACGTAGCAACAATAATGTCTGGTAACGTAGCAACAATAATGTCTGGTAACGTAGCAACAATAATGTCTGGTAACGTAGCAACAATAATGTCTGCTAGCGTAGCAACAATAATGTCTGCTAGCATAGCAACAATAATGTCTGGTAACGTAGCAACAATAATGTCTGGTAACGTAGCAACAATAATGTCTGGTAGCGTAGCAACAATAATGTCTGCTACAGTAACCTTCACATATGTGTTACTTCTTCAGTTTCAAGAAATAAAAATTATTCATTACGGTAGGCATTATGCATTTTCTTAACTTCTGAAGGCATCAAGATTTTTTTTTGTAGTCAGTGCTGTCATGGGTCCAGTCTGTAAAGATTTACAGCCTCTCAAATTTCCTCCATCTTTATTTTTTTCCTTAGTGTTGTGCTGGTGGCAGTGTGGCTTGGTCAGTGTTGCCAGCCTCTGCAGCACATACCCTGCCTGCTTCCAACCTCTAAGGTGGTTTGGAGCGAAGCTAAACACTCTTAGAGGTCGATGAGTAAATTCCTGCTAAACCCGTTTCCCTAATATAGTCGGTATGTCTGTTTGTCTGTCTCTCTCTCTCTCATTAAACTTTTCTGTTTTCCTCTTTTCTCATTTACCACATTCTCTTACCCTTCACGTGCTTCCCATTTCCCCTATGCTTTGTTTTCCCTTTAGATGCTGGCCTCCCAGACTTTTCCAGGGGATGCAGACCTTCCAGACCTCCCCAGGTTATGCTGGCCTCCCAGATTTTCCCAGGGGATGCTGGCCTCCAAGACTTTCCCAGGGGATGCTAGCCTCTCAGACTTCCCCAGGGGATGCTGGCCTCCCAGACTTCCCCAGGGGATGCTAGCCTCCCAGACCTTTCCAGGGGATGCTGGCCTCCGAGATCTCAATGGATGCTAGCCTCTCAGACTTCCCCAGGGGATGCTGGCCTCCCAGACTTCCCCAGGGGATGCTGGCCTCCCAGACTTCCCCAGGGGATGCTAGCCTTCCAGACCTTTCCAGGGGATGCTGGCCTCCGAGATCTCAATGGATGCTGGCCTTCTTGCCTCCCAGCACCTTTTGTGTCGCCCAGAGAATCTCCCACTAATCTCCATGTGAATGTAGGCGCCAGTGTCCGCAGTCTGGGTGTTGTTGGTAGTGGTATGTTGATAGTAGTGGTGTGTTGGTGGTTGTAGGGGTGTTGATAGTGGCGTGGTGGTAATAGTTTGTTGATGATTAGAAAAAACATTGTTTATTAGGATGACGAGAGAGCCAGGGAGACTATGGTAGGTATTTTCTATTTCCTCCTGCATTCAACCCAGGAAGCGGGCCTTTGTTTTTAAAATGAGTTTCAGAGTGGGTTTGAGGCAAGTAAATACCACAAATGACTTTACGTTCCGTATATCACGCAAATTATCATAATTTTGAATCAAGCTTGCTTTCTAAACGGCATGTTAAGGGGAAAATTGGGCGAAATGTTCCTAGCATTGGTAAGCCAGAGGTGGCTTAACCGTCATATATCACCGGTAAGCTAGCAATTAGTTTCTCATAGGTAGTTGCAGCTGGAATATTTACGGCAAAGAAGTAAATGATGTTTATGTGTGTGTATATATATTGTTATCTGATTATATATATATATATCTGTATATATATATATATATATATATATATATATATATATATATATATATATATATATATATATATATATATATATATATATATATATATATATATATATATATATATCATTATATAATATATATATTTATATATTATATATATATATATATATATTTTTTATATATATCACACACATAATCGCAGACATCTAATTCTATAGAAAATAACTGCTATTATTTTTTAATCATGAAGATGATATATAAATTGAATCACACAATGAGAGACTTAAATGTTCCTAAAGACATAACATTGGCTTTATCTTGCTTACAGCGAAAGATGAATAAGAATCCTGATGATAACTTGAGAGACTGTTAGTGTTCCTAAAGTTACCTAAACGTTGGCCCTTTTACTTAGTTGAACGATGTTTGAATGATTTGGAAGTAAGACTTATTTCTTTATATCAACTTGATGAACTGTAGTGTCCCATCTTAAGACAGTTAAAACTGGAAGTTGTGTGTTAATTAGACAAAAGCCAGAAGACTTTGTAGCTCAGAAGATGACAAGTTGAGTGGTGTGTACACTGTAACGTAGGCCATCTTAGACAGTAGCATGAACAAGTGTCCAGGGTCAGTAATATAGTATAAAGGCCAGATAACCTACTGTAAGTCAGGGAAGCAAGTCAGGCGCATGAAGCAAGTCAGGCTCAGGAAGCAAGTCAGGCGCATGAAGCAAGTCAGGCGCATGAAGCAAGTCGGGCTCAGGAAGCAAGTCAGGCGCATGAAGCAAGTCAGGCTCAGGAAGCAAGTCAGGCGCATGAAGCAAGTCAGGCGCATGGAAAGCAAGCAGTCACGATGAGCGTCAGGCTCAAAGAAGCAGTCAGGCGCATGAAGCAAGTCAGGCTCAGGAAGCAAGTCAGGCTCATGAAGCAAGTCAGGCTCAGGAAGCAAGTCAGGCTCAGGAAGCAAGTCAGGCGCATGAAGCAAGTCAGGCGCAGGAAGCAAGTCAGGCTCAGGAAGCAAGTCAGGCGCATGAAGCAAGTCAGGCGCATGAAGCAAGTCAGGCTCAGGAAGCAAGTCAGGCTCAGGAAGCAAGTCAGGCGCAGGAAGCAAGTCAGGCTCAGGAAGCAAGTCAGGCTCAGGAAGCAAGTCAGGCGCAGGAAGCAAGTCGGGCGCAGGAAGCAAGTCAGGCGCAGGAAGCAAGTCAGGCGCAGGAAGCAAGTCGGCCGGGAAGCAAGTCAGGCCAGGAAGCAAGTCAGGCGAGCAGCAGGCTAGAGCAATCAGGTCAGGGCGCAGGAAGCAAGTCAGGCGCAGGAAGCAAGTCAGGCGCAGGAAGCAAGTCAGGCGCAGGAAGCAAGTCAGGCTCAGGAAGCAAGTCAGGCGCAGGAAGCAAGTCAGGCGCAGGAAGCAAGTCAGGCTCAGGAAGCAAGTCAGGCAGACAGGAGAGCAAGTCAGGCGCAGGAAGCAAGTCAGGCTCAGGAAGCAAGTCAGGCGCAGGAAGCAAGTCAGGCGCAGGAAGCAAGTCAGGCGCAGGAAGCAAGTCAGGCTCAGGAAGCAAGTCAGGCGCAGGAAGCAAGTCAGGCGCAGGAAGCAAGTCAGGCGCAGGAAGCAAGTCAGGCGCAGGAAGCAAGTCAGGCGCAGGAAGCAATCAGGCTCAGGAAGCAAGTCAGGCGCAGGAAGCAAGTCAGGCGCAGGAAGCAAGTCAGGCGCAGGAAGCAAGTCAGGCGCAGGAAGCAATCAGGCTCAGGAAGCAAGTCAGGCTCAGGAAGCAAGTCAGGCTCAGGAAGCAAGTCAGGCGCAGGAAGCAAGTCAGGCGCAGGAAGCAAGTCAGGCGCAGGAAGCAAGTCAGGCGCAGGAAGCAAGTCAGGCGCAGGAAGCAAGTCAGGCGCAGGAAGCAAGTCAGGCGCAGGAAGCAAGTCAGGCGCAGGAAGCAAGTCAGGCGCAGGAAGGAGGAGAGACTTCATACATAGATCTTAATATACCTTGATGCCGGTGAGAGGCTCTTAATTCAAGGAACTGGAACTATCTTGGACCGAACCTGATTGCCTCCTATTCCACAGGAACTGCATGACCCCAAAGGGTTTAACATTCCCACATGAAAGTAATTATATTATCTTGGGTGAGCGTTAAACCCGAAGGGATTATACAGCACCTGTGGAGGTGGGGGGTGGAAAGCACTCACTCAATTCAGTGAACTGGAGCACAAATCCAATTGCCTAGATCAAGAGCCTCTCACCAGCATCAAGAAATCTCTCTTGAGGGACGCTAAAGTAGTAATTCATAAAATGGGTAGTTATGGCATCAGGTTTCCACTGGCCTTGCGAGATGTCGAATTATTATTTATAAAGCAGTCATTGCTGACCGTTGATATTTGCCCTTATAAATGTGTTTTGTTTTAGTGTACTGTATAATGAAGTAACTTCCAAATATACATAAAGGCATTTGTATTACCAATGTTTGTAAAAAAGAGAAACTCTGTTCCCTGTGTTTATGTACCTAGTGTTTGTGTCCCTAGTGTTTGTGTCCCTAGTGTTTACGTACCTATTCCTTGTCACTAGTGTTATGCACTTAGTATTTATGTACCCAGAGTATATGTTACCAGTTTATATGCTCGTATATCTAGTGTTTGTTTCTATTGTTTGTTTCCAATATTCGTGTTCCCAGTGTTTATAAAACTTCTTGCAAACACTGAAATTATCCTACAAAGAAACAGGTAAAAATTATATTACCGGTGTAAATTAATGAAAAAAAAATCTTGTAGATATGCACAAGAGAAGCAGTTCTTGAGGGTGTCAAGAAGGATGCAGGTATCAGACACAGGCACGGTGTCAAGAAACATGAAGGTGTGTGTGTGTGTGTGGAATAATATACATGGCAAGTACATTACTGTACTCGACAATTTTATTACGAGAGTTGATATAAAATAACTGAGTCTGATATTTTCACTTTTATTTACTATTTAGAAAAAAAAACATTGTGAAAACTTTATGGTGGTAAAGGTAGATCAGTATTTAACTGTTGCAGTGCTGACGCCGCCATCAACAGCAGTAGTTGGTGTGTGTGTTGTTGTTGCCGCTGCTGCTGTGTCTATTGCTGTCTGCTGCAGCTACTGCATTTGTTATTGTTACTTCAACAACAGCTGCTGCTACGTCTGGATTAGTTATTCCCACTGCTGTTACTTCGGTCAGCACTTTTACTGCTTCTACTCTTAATGCTGTCTGCTGCTGTTACGTCTGTTGCTGCTGCTGTTGTCTGTTGCTTCTGCTGCTGTCTCGTACTGCTGCGTCTAATGTTGCTGCTGCGTCTTCTGTTGATGCTGCATCCGTTGATGCTACTGGGCAGGGTTATTACAATCAGCAACTCTTAACATTAAAAAGCAGAACGTATCGTAACGTGAAATATTTAACATTAAAATGTGATCCCATTTTTTTTTTAAATGGGATGGAAAAGAGCTGCGTTTAGCCGGTAGTTGGTTGGTTAATGGGGGTTTAAAGCCTGTCGACTACGCACGGGATCATTAACGCTGCACGGTAACCATTTCAAGGATACTTGAATTCCTAAACCTAGAGTGAAAGTAAACGCTCAGCATACATACGCTGAGGAACTATATGTCTCTCAGGGAATATATATCTTGTGTCCTGTGTTTGGTTATGCACGGATGTAAAGCACAGGTAAGCCAGCGGTTCCGTAATCTACCTGGAGGGTATTCAGGGGGTCAACGCCCCCGCGGCCCGGTCCACGACCAGGCCTTCCGGTAGATCAGGGCCTGATCAACCAGGCTGTTAATGGTACGAACCACAGCCCGGCTGATCCGGCACCGACTTTAAGTATCTGTCCAGCTCCCTCTTGAAGGCAGCCAGGGGCCTTTTGGAAATTCCCCTTATGCATGATGGGAGACTGTTGAACAGTCTTGGGCCCCGGATTCTCTGTACTAGTACATTAGTGATTGTGTACTAACCTAGCCGGTCAACACCTGAATGATAACAAAAGGTTAAATTCAGTTTGTTTATAGTGAATTATATAAAATATTAGTATTTCGATGAGGGAAAGGAAGTGTTTTTTTTTTATCCCTTAATTTATAAAGGCGCTTGACAGCTCTCAGAACCCAAGTGTAAGGGATTTATTGAGGTCTCTTAGAGGTTTAAATTCAATAACATATAAGCATCATGGTAAGGCAGATAAAAATCAAAATAATGGAGCTGGAACTTTTCACACAAAACCCACATTTTGAAAGGGAAACTTCGACGTTTCGATCCGATCTAGACCGTTTTGAAGCTAAAACTTAGAAAAGGTGGAGATATGCGTTCTGGTTTCTCTCCATTTTCACTTATTCTTCAGTTGATAATGGTACACGACTGACCGAAACGTCGAAGTTTCCTTTTCAAGGTGCGGGTTATGTGCGAAATGTTCCAGTCACCAAAAAAGCGTCATTGGTGAAAATGACAAGTATGAATTTTCAGAATTTAACTTTTCAGTTGGAAAAAAAACCCCAATAAGAGTATCAAGATAAATTAAATATAATACTGTTTTGTTACGAACTGAGTGGAGGAATAACACAAATAACACAACACATTAATATTATAGCAACATCATTCTCTGAAAGCTACACGAGTCATGACGAGTAACAAATAAAATGGAATTACCCGCAAATGTAGTGTTCTTACCAGGCTTATTAGTTTAAACTTATCAAATAAAGTAAATATAATCTCCCTGTTATTATTTTCACTCCTTTATTACATTATCTTGTACTTGTTCTCTTCTTATCAATCACACAACACATTTTGATCATCCAGATTTATTTGTTTACATCCAGATCTATTTGTTTACATCCAGATCTATTTGTTTACATCCTATTTAACATTTTTCTTTCAGTTCATCAAATTTCTATATTTTTCTTTACCTATCTCGCATCTTATTCTTAATCGGGCTTTTGTTTTATTTTTCTGGTAGTGTGGACAGCTGGTGTGTGGCCAGCTGGTGTGTGGCCAGCTGGTGGTGCAGTGTTGTATTCGAGACGTGCCCAACAAAAGAGGCAAAATTGCATTGGTCGATAAGGGCGTGTTTACTGTGTTTGTTACAGATGACGTGAAACAAATTGCTGTTGATAAGTGTTGGTCTTGTAAAGCACAGCAGGGGATACAAGAACAACAGTAAGCACAGCAGGGGATACAAGAACAACAGTAAGAACAGCAGGTGATACAAGAACAACAGTAAGCACAGCAGGGGATACAAGAACAACAGTAAGCACAGCAGGGGATACAAGAACAACAGTAAGCACAGCAGGGGATACAAGAACAACAGTAAGAACAGCAGGAGATACAAGAACAACAGTAAGAACAGCAGGGGATACAAGAACAACAGTAAGCACAGCAGGGGATACAAGAACAACAGTAAGCACAGCAGGGGATACAATAACAACATTAAGCACAGCAGGGGATACAATAACAACAGTAATCACAGCAGGGGATACAAGAACAACAATAAGAACAGCAGGGGATACAAGAACAGCAATAAGAACAGCAGGGGATACAATAACAACAGTAAGAACAGCAGGGGATACAAGAACAACAGTAAGCACAGCAGGGGATACAAGAGCAACAGTAAGCACAGCAGGGGATACAAGAGCAACAGTAAGCACAGCAGGGGATACAAGAACAGCAGTAAGCACAGCAGGGGATACAAGAACAACAATAAGAACAGCAGGGGATACAAGAACAGCAATAATAAAAGCAGGGAATACAACAACAGCAATAAGAACAGCAGGGAATACAAGAACAGTAAGAACAGCAGTGGATACAAGAACAGTAAGAACAGCAGGGGATACAAGAACAGTAAGAACAGCAGGGGATACAAGAACAGTAAGAACAGCAGGGGATACAAGAACAGTAAGAACAGCAGGGGATACAAGAACAACAGTAAGAACAGCAGGGGATACAATAACAACAGTAAGCACAGCAGGGGATACAAGAACAACAGTAAGGACAGCAGGGGATACAAGAACAACAGTAAGAACAGCAGGGGATACAATAACAACAGTAAGAACAGCAGGGGATACAATAACAACAGTAAGAACAGCAGGGGATACAAGAACAACAGTAAGAACAGCAGGGTATACAAGAACAACAGTAAGCACAGCAGGGGATACAAGAACAACAGTAAGAACAGCAGGGGATACAATAACAACAGTAAGAACAGCAGGGGATACAAGAACAACAGTAAGCACAGCAGGGGATACAAGAGCAACAGTAAGCATAGCAGGGGATACAAGAGCAACAGTAAGCACAGCAGGGGATACAAGAACAGCAGTAAGCACAGCAGGGGATACAAGAACAACAATAAGAACAGCAGGGGATACAAGAACAGCAATAAGAAAAGCAGGGAATACAACAACAGCAATAAGAACAGCAGGGAATACAAGAACAGTAAGAACAGCAGTGGATACAAGAACAGTAAGAACAGCAGGGGATACAAGAACAGTAAGAACAGCAGGGGATACAAGAACAGTAAGAACAGCAGGGGATACAAGAACAGTAAGAACAGCAGGGGATACAAGAACAATAAGAACAGCAGGGGATACAAGAACAGTAAGAACAGCAGGGGATACAAGAACAGTAAGAACAGCATGGGATACAAGAACAGTAAGAACAGCAGGGGAAACGAGCACAACAGTAAGAATTGCACTGGGCATAAGCAGTAAGAACAGTGGGGATACAAGCACAACAGTAAGAAACTGGGGACACAAGAACAACAGTGAAAATAGCAGAAGGTACAAGCATAACAGTGAGAATAGTGGGGGTCACAAGCACAACAGTAAGAACAATGGAGGCAAGCACAACGGTAGGCAACGGTATGCTAGTCGTAGCCTTACTTGCTCGTAGCTCAACGCCTTTGGCTTACAGCCGAAGAACACGGGTTCGATTCCGGGCGCATGTAGATGTATGGGCAAGTCCTGTCTCTGTTCACCTAGCAGTCAGTAGGTACCTGTGTATTATTCGACTTGTGGGTGGCATCCTGAATTGTGGTAGTATACCTGAGGTAGGATAACAGCTCTAAGCCTGTATGGACCCCTACGGGTTTAGCGTTTGGCCATTGATTTATAGCACTCTCATATGGAGTCTCGATGCCCAGTCCTTACCATGTAAAAATCCCTTTCACACTCCCCACACTATTTCATTGAAATCGGAGTAATATTTAAAAAAAAAAAATCCTCACCTTGCCTCCCCCCTTAAAGTTTCCATTTATATCTTCCTTCCTTTATGAGGGAGTGCCTTGATGCTGGTGAAGGGCTCTTGATCCAAGGAATTTGAGTACTCTATCAGTTCTGGACTCAAGCCTTATATCCTCTCATCAGCAGGCGCTGTATGACCTATAGTGATAGTACAGTGTATACATGACACACAATGCAGGTGATATTATTGTATTGTGAAGACGTTTCGCCCACCAGGGACTTACTAGCCAATTGATAACGTCCCTGATGTACGAAACAACAGCCCGCATTGTGAGTCTTATTTACATGACCTCTTACAGGTTTAGTTCTTATAAACACACACACACACACACACACACACACACACGCCCCCGGTGGCCTAGTGGGTAAAGCTCTTGCTTCACGCACGGAGGGGCCGGGTTCAATTCCCGGTGGGGCAGAAACATTTCGAAGTGTTTCCTTACATACAGGACAAAATGGTAACTAACTAACTAACACACACACACACACACTCTCTCTCTCTCTCTCTCAGACGCACATTCTACGCAGTCTTCATGATTTCCTAACTGAAACTGACTTATAACAAGCTTGACACTTTCCTGTTAAGCACACAACACACCCTTCACATTTCTTTTTCCTGCCGTCAGTTCCCCTCCGTCATATGGAGCAATATGAACCACACGGGTCTGGTGCATATTTGGAAACATAATATTAATGTAGAAATATTATATTATATATTTTCTTCTTCATTTCTACATATCTAGACCATCTAAATAACACTTCCGCTCTTGCAGTAATACCTGTCATACTACCATACCAATGTCTGCATAATTTTCTTGCCGCACATTTATTTCAGATACGATATCTTCATTCGCCTCCAACATTTGTTTTCCTTCTGCAACATTAATTCCCAATGTTTCACATCCATACAAAAAACATTAGTTCCACTTTTCTGATACCCTCATCTTTCTCTCATTTTTCTCTCCGTAGATTCCACAACATTTCTGCTGTTGTTTTTCCTCCTCTGTTTCGTGGTTTACCTCAGCCTTCATAGACCCAGCTCATGAGATATCCACTCCCACGTATCTAGACACATAACCTTAATATCTTCTGTTTTTTCGCATTAAAGTTGTATACTTTTACACATTCTCCTCAACCCGGTCAATATATGCAGGAGCTTCTCTTCTGAATATCCCAGTTTCACTGTATCATCTCGAAACAGCAACTCTGAAATCACTCACTTTATATCAGATTCGTTGTCTTTCAAGACCATTACCACTAAAATATTATTCATTTATGTTAGAGCCTTTTATATAAACATTAAACAGACATATTGTTCCCTGTCTAAGGCAATAGATTGTCTGGAAAACATTGTCCCATATTTCCTATATACTTTTACTTGATCCTCACTATATAATGCATTGTTGCAACTTTCATCAACTTACCACCTATTACATATAGTTGCAGCACTAATTGCATCGCTACCCTTTTCACCCTAAGTATCATATGATTTTCTAAATCCATAAATACAACATACAATTTCGTTCCCGGGTCTGAGCACTGCTGATAAATTTCATCGTAAACACTTGGCGGTTACGCCCCTTCCATTTCTAATAATCACTTAATTCTTTTGCAATCATATACTCTATCTTTTCCATCCCTCTTTGAATAGCAGTTCAGTCATACACTTCAATCCATATAATTCTTTCCCTAAAATTCCTAGAGTTTTTGTCTCATTTTATCTTTATACAAATGAACTGCACTAGTCCTCTGTTAATCATTAATTACTTTCTCGTTTTCTTCCACATATTTAACACTGCAATCTCTGCTGTTTTTCCCGTTATAAACTTGTATGGTGAATCTCATTTTGCTCTTATTTACGCCGTCTATTAATTCTCATTCTTATTCTAAACATAAAAATTTCCGACTCCATCTGACCATCTATTACTAACAACTCTAAAGTTTTTCTCTCTCTTATTTACCTTTTCCTCATCCCCTCAAGAGAGGTTCCATGATGGTGGTGGGGGGCTCTTGATCTAGGGAATTGGATCTATGCTCCAATTCCCTGAATTAAGCCTGAATGCCTTATATCCCTCCCACAAGCGATCCTCATCATAATATAATAATCTCTTCCTCATTATCCAGAATCTCACAACTTTTCAGCAAAAAAAAAAAGTGAAAATTCATTATCCTTTGTTTCTCTCTTCCCTCATCATCACTCGTTGAACCTCACTCTTTTATACATCTTCCCACGACTCATTCCTCGACCCTGCAATATACGTCCTCCTGCAACCACAAACCTCTGCTTGACTGGTCAGAGAGATTGGAGCCGTGATTAGCAGACGGTGGATCGAGCCTCTACCACTCCTTGCTCTAAATGACCAACACGGGCTTAGAGCTTCATATATACCTAATTAATAATTTTCAGTTGATTTTCTTTGTTTATATACATGTACTCTTTTCCCATCTATATTTCTGCTGTGATACCTGCTCCCCCATCCTCCTTCCTGCCTTATGTAGTAATTTCTAAGTACTAGCAACTCCAGCCTTGTTGAAAGGAAGCATGTCAAGATCTAGCTTCTGAACCCATAGTGGAATGTTTGATTATAAATTCATCGCCCTTCTGAAGTCTTTCAGCTCAGACTGACAGATGTCATCACTTCATATATGCATCATAGCTTGCTTTTTTTCCCCTCACAGCGTTACTATCATACGAAATAAAGTAGCCACATAATGCTGCACTATTCCACTTTTTGTTTTAGCAAAATTCCACCTGCTTTCGCTACTCCTTTCCTGAAGAGGCTTCCCTCTCCTCAGTAGGCTTCCCTCTCCTCAGTAGCTTCTCTCTCCCCAGGAACTAGTACCACCTCCCTGCTGGATTCAAATTGTGTACTGCCGACAATACTGAAAGAAAATGTTTCAGAAAAGGTGTTTCAGGAAGGTGCCTTGATGTCAGTGAGGGGACTCTTGGTTTTAAGAATTTGACCTATCCATCCTTTTCTTAGGTCGAATTTGATCGCCTTCCACTCCCCATCCTCCTGGCACTATGCGATCCCTTTGGGTACAGCGATCCCTTCTCTCTGTAAATACAGTAATAATACAAAAGAGCGAAAAGTATAGTCCTAATAAAGCTTTTTCTGAACCCTATTTTTTCTGTTGTACCTACACTTGTATTGACCATTCTTGCAGTTACCTCTGCTTGCTCTCACTGGAGATGATCACGGTGATCGTAGCTCATAATTATTATTTTTTTACGCCTCTGTTGACATCCCTCCCCCACTAACCTACCCACCTATCTCTGTCTCTCTCTATGGCACCTTTGTCTTTCGAGTACCTCGGTATATATAGACAGGTATTACGCAGTGTTCTGCTGTAAAAATATTGTATAAAAAAATGCTCCATAGTTCTGGTTTCAGTACAAATCCCTGAACTATGGAGCATTTTTTTTTATACAATATTTTTACTGTACCACACTGCGTAATAACAGGTAAATATGTCTGTTTTCTTCAAAAAAAAATAATTATAAAAAGTATATGGAAGTAATCTTAAGCATTTACACTTACATATTATACTCTATAAAGACTCACGAGGGTTTAGCTCTTGTTTTTGTAATATACAACAAAAGCAGATATAAAACAAAAGCAAACACTATAATAGAGCCGTGCTGTAGACACGAGTACAAACATACAAGTGACAACAAACATACAAGTGACAGCAAACATACAAGTGACAACAAACATACAAGTGACAGCAAACATACAAGTGACAACAAACATACAAGTGACAACAAACATACAAGTGACAACAAACATACAAGTGACAACAAACATACAAGTGACAACAAACATACAAGTGACAACAAACATACAAGTGACAACAAACATACAAGTGACAACAAACATACAAGTGACAACAAACATACAAGTGACAACAAACATACAAGTGACAACAAACATACAAGTGACAACAAACATACAAGTGACAACAAACATACAAGTGACAACAAACATAAGGCAACACAACAGTTGCCATATGCAATCAGACAAGTACTCAGACAAATCCTAAACGAAAAAGAAGCTGCTTCAAACACATCTTCAACTTTAAATTGCTTAAAGAATTCAAACTTCATATACAGATTCAAACTCTGTTTAGGGATTCGCACTCAATTTAGGGATTCAAATTCCGTATAGGGATTCAGAGTTACTTATGAAACTTCATGGGCCTGATAAGAAAAACAAAATTCGGATTAACATCAGAGGATAACCCAAGAAAGGCAAGCCGCCAGGCTTATTTTATAACCCTACGATTGTATTCCCTAGAATACAAGCCACGATAAGAGACTTAAGTGTTATGTACCTATTTACTACTAAGCGAACATTGTTAGAGATAAGGAGACTTGCTCGTTTTTCTTGACTCTCCGTTATGGTTGAGATGAACGCTCTACACCTTAGCTAGGATTCTACTTACGAGAGTAGACCGATTGTTAAAATATGGGTCCAGGAGCTGGAACGCAGTACTACTCGCCAGCACATTTAGAAACGAACATTATTATTTTATTATTATTGGTAATATCTTGGGGTACCTTGATACAGATGGAGGCTCTTGATCGAAGGAAGTTTAGCGGTCTTCTTCCTTGGATCAAAATTGCTTGCCGACCATTTTCTAGGCGCTGTATGACTCCGGGTTTAGCGCTTCCCATTAACATAATACAACATGAAATACAACATGCAATCACACTATATATTCCTGTATATAGTGTGATTTCTTTTTATAAACACAATTCAACAGGGTGACTGTGTGTATAGTGAGGCACCGACACTGTAAGGTTGAGAGGGGATTTAATCTGGTTTGAATCTCTTAAAAAGCTCTGCTGTGTATTGTGATTTTCTTTTTGATGGGAATAGCTCAGATTCCTTGGATTTCAGGATTACCTCCTGCCCTCCTGAAGGGCAGGAGGTAATATTAGTACACAAACTGAGGTCAGTAATTCGGTCGTGAGTCCCATGTGGACGGCACTCAAATAGTTGTGTTTATGTTGCAATATTGCTACCAGTGTTGTGGCCGGTGTTCTGCAGGACTTGTGTTTGTGTTGCACGCATTTTTTTTATTTTGAATCCTCTCGCAAAACATTACATTCTTTGTCCTCTTTATTATTATTCTGCCTCTTATTTCTATCCATTCTGCAATTTTTTTTCCTAACTCACCGGGCGTCTCCCACCGAGGTAAGGGGACTCGAAAAAGAACAAGCTTTTATTGTGACAACGTTTCGCCTCACATTGGGCATTATCAAGTAGCGAACTGTTTGTGACTTGATAATACCTACTGAGTGAGCGAAACGTCAATAAAGGGTCACATTATACCTCATTTGTGTGTCTTCGCTTCGTCTAGTTATTTCGCTTCTTTCACATCTACTTGACATTTGACTTCTACTCAACGTTGTATTTTTTTCTATAGAAAAGAAACTTTCCCTACAGCTTTTTACATTCTCAGTCATGTCTCTTCGTGTACTTTTTTCCCTTTGATTCAGCCATTTTCTCCACCCTACCCGCGAATTTTCCCGTCCTTGAATGGTGGTGGCATATTTTACCTCCCCTTACCTGTGCTTTACTTCCCTTCTCCACCTTTCCTCACCTTCACCTTCCGTCCCCTGCCTCACGTTCTCTACCTCACCTCCTCCACCTTGCCCCCTCTCGTGGACTCAAATATAAGGTTCTGTTAGGGCTGGGCAGCCAGGCACTCACCTGGTTTAAATGACTCTAGTTCCCACGCTGCCCCGTCCACCCTCGACACTGCTTTGATGCTAGTGCCGAGGCTCTTGATTCAAGGAATTAGTTATCCTCCTCTTTCTCTTCTCAAACCTAATTACCTTCCCTTTTACCAGGTGCTATATAACCCATACGCTTTTATCGATTTCTTATAAAGATAATCACGAACACAGTGGTAAGCTTGGCAGCTAGAATAGTGTCTGTCTCGCTCTTAGCGGACGGACTCTCTAAATGACCCATACAGCTTTAACGCATCACAAAAATTGGAAGAGTTGATGCTAACAGTTAAAATGGAAATGGAACGAACAGGTAAATGCAAATAGATGAATAGAAAATAAAGAATAACAGAGGTTTTTTTAATGGGTATTTTTCACGAGAAAGATGCCAGAGAAATTATTTTTGAACCGGAGGCACTCGATTAAAAAGGCAAAATAAAACCTGCGTGTCCAAATCCTTTACGACAGCTAGTTAGGACTAATGGTGATTGGATCCACTTAAAACGAGTAATGTCTGCATTAACACTGTTCGCTAAATTCTACCGTCAGGAGTCTGGGCCGACGAGTGGTGGGGAGGTTAGTGGCTGGCTGGCTGGCCGGCTGACTAGCTAGCTAGCTGACTGCATAGCTGACTGCCTACCTAGCATAGGTAGATAGGTTGACTGACTGAGATATGATTGGTGGGCGAGAGAGATGTGGGTGGTGGGAGGGAGAGATGTGGGTGGTAGGAGGGAGAGATGTGGATTGTGAAGGTCATTTTTAATAGCGTCAAATAAGAGGTGTTCCTTAATGATTCATATCATTATGCAGAAGGAAACCCACGATACGACCAGCTAATCGGAGCCCACAACACCCATAGCCAGTCACAGCCCACAACTCCCATAGCCAGTCACAGCCCACAACTCCATAGCCAGTCACAGCCCATAACTCCCATAGCCAGTCACAGCCCACAACTCCCGTAGCCAGTCACAGCCCACAACACGCATAGCCAGTCACAGCCCACAACTCCCATAGCCAGTCACAGCCCACAACTCCCATAGCCAGTCACAGCCCACAACTCCCATAGCCAGTCACAGCCCACAACTCCCATAGCCAGTCACAGCCCACAACTCCCATAGCCAGTCACAGCCCACAACTCCCATAGCCAGTCACAGCCCACAACTCCCATAGCCAGTCACAGCCCACAACTCCCATAGCCAGTCACAGCCCACAACACCCACAGCCCACAACTCCCATAGCCAGTCACAGCCCACAACACCCACAGCCAGTCACAGCCCACAGCCAGTCACAGCCCACAGCCAGTCACAGCCCACAACACCCACAGCCAGTCACAGCCCACAACACCCACAACCAGACACAGCCCAAAACAATAACCAGTCGGAGGCAACAACGCCAATACTCGGTGGCAACCCAAGACACAGAGCCCGGAACACAAAGCAAAGGACACTCCTGCAAATGAAAAATTAGTTAAACTGTTAATGGGCAAACGGTGTGCAGGATCTTGGGGTGAGCATATTAATCGAGTATAATGAATGGCGTACATCAACCAAATATATTCTATAACAAGAGCGAGTCTGGTAAATATAAGATTTGTTTGCAGGAACCTCGACAAGAGCCCACAACCCAAGTATCTATGGCCAACACGTGAGACAGAACTGTGGTGGACCTTCCACCTTGTTCTTCCTATACTAAGCTCTTCAGCCAAGGAATTGGAGCTAACGTTCCATTTGGATGAAATTTGATTACCCCATTCCCCGAGCACTGTATAACCTAGAGTATGACTTTGTACATAGAAACACCTGGAAAGATAGTACGTACTTGACTTGTGAGTGACTCACAAGTCAAGTACTAACTTTCCAGGTGTTTCTATGTACAAAGTCATACTCGAGGTTATACAGTGCTCGGGGAATGGGGTAATCAAATTTCATCCAAAGGGAACGTTAGCTCCAATTCCTTGGCTGAAGAGCTTAGTATAGGAAGAACAAGGGACAGAATCAGAACAAGGTGGAAGGTCCACCACAGTTCTGTCTCACGTGTTGGCCATAGCTACTTGGGTTATGGGCTCTTGTCGAGGTTCCTGGAAATAAATCTTTTATTTACCAGACTCGCACCTCGGCTACCTGCCCAGAACTAAACACATACATCAGTGAGAAGGGTTGTATTTGAGTAAGATTTGCACAGCATGGGTTAGTGGGGTTGATGAAGTAGACACATGTGTAACATCTGGGTATCTGTATTTTGTAGACATTTCGCCAGCCAGTGGCTTTATCAGTACAGTACAGGGACATAAACGGAAGACAGTAGGAGACGAGGTAGTCAGTCCCTCAGCCTGAGAGCAGGTGTTGAGCACCATAGTCTTTTCGGTATAGTATCCCATTAATATATTACTCGTCAGACACCGCAACATCAAGGTCGGTAGTGCTATCAAAGCTAAGACAAAGGGAGGCCTTAAAAATAGGCTGGACAAATATTTCTGTTAGAATGGTCTGGATTTGAGAAGGACCTATCTGGCATGGGCCAGAAAGCCTCCTGAGAAATGTTTATTCATATATACTTATGTTAGGGTAAAGGCTAGAAAAAAAATCACATTGCAGATGTATCCAATTTTGATAAAAGTTACAAACGCATAACCTTTAATAGTTGAGTGCGTCCCCAGTGGATATAATTGGACTTAATGTTATCATGAGGGTAAATTGCATGTATGTGGATGCAAAAATTTGCTGCCATATTGAAATGGATTCGCTTGTATTCATGTTCCGAAGCAGAGAGCGTAACTTCCAACAATTCCAATAGCATAGCGTGAGAGTGCTATAACGAGCATGAACAATGCCAATAAGACTGAGAGGTTGCGGGGGATGGCAGGGAAGAGGAGGAGGAGGAGAGAGAGAGAGAAGAGGAGGAAGGGGTAATGGAGATAAAACTTAAAGGTAAGATGTGATGGAGTGGAAGGAAGAGGTTGTTGTGAAAAAGGGTTGGGAGGAATAAGGGTAAGGGCGAGAAGGTATGTCACTGTGGGTAAGTTGGAATGCATGAGTGGGCTAGATGGATAGACTCTTGTTGGTAGTTAGGTTTATGCAATCCTTCAAGTATGCCTATGTAAATGATACCTATGTAAATGATACCGATCCGTGACCAAAACACCACAGGCAGGCTGATCAGGAACTGATTTGAGGAACCTATCAAGTTTCTTCTTGAAGACAGTCAAGAGTCTCTTGGTAATTTCCCTTATATATAATGGGAAGCTGGGCCTCTTGTACTTATTGTATATTCTCTTAATGTACTCATGGTACTCATTCTTTTCAGTGGGAGTACAAAGCACCGTCTGCTGAGCCCTTGCTTTCATAGGGAGTGATTTCTTTGTGCAGATTTGGGACCAATCCCTTTAGGATTTTCTAGGTGTAAATTATAATTTATCTTTCTAGGGAGTACAGGTCGAGAGACTTTAAACGTTCGCAGAAATTTAGGTGCTTTACTGAATTTATATGTGCAGTGAGGGGTTTCCTTACATTCTCCAGGTCTGCAGTTTCGCTCTCATTAAAAGGGGCTGCAATATTCCACCTTAGAGACACAAAGTGACTGAAAGAGGACCATAATTGGCTTGACATCCCTTGTTTTGAAGGCTCTCATTATCCAAGCTAAGAAAGAAGTGGGCAAGCTAAGAAAGAAGTGGGCACGCTAAGAAAGAAGTGGGCAAGTTGAGGTAAAGGAAGGGATTTTAATTGAAAATGGGAAGTGGGGAGAGAAAGATCGAAATGGGTACAAGGAAGTGGGGAAGATCTGAAGAAAATAGGAATGGGGGAGCTAAGAGAATGAATAAGAATGGCTAGGCGGGGTGAAAAGTGATGGGAACTGGAAGGTGATGAGAGAACGAATGGAAACTGGGTAGTGGGGAAAGAATAGGTGGAAATGAAAAAGATGGAGGTGTATCAGAACGGATGGAAATAGAAACGGGAGGTAGGGAGAATGAACAGAAATAGTAATAGGGAGGTGGGGAGAGAAAGGAACATAAGTATATGATGAGTAGAAGAAGGCAAAAAAAAAAGATAGGAAGATAATACACAGACACAAGATGGAACAGAGAAAAAGTGTCATTCTAGTGGAAAAAGTGTTAAGGGGAAGGGACGATCATGGGAAAGACAAGGAAAAACAATAACAATTTAATATAAGGAAAACGAAATTGGTAAATTTATTGTGAAAAAAATGTGAATTTGAGTGTAAGTTGAGGAGGAGGAGGAGGAGGATGAGGAGGATGAGGAGGAGGAGGAGGAAGAGGAAGAGGAGGAGGAGGATGAGGAGGAGGATGAGGAGGAGGATGAGGAGGATGAGGAGGAGGAGGAGGAAGAGGAAGAGGAAGAGGAGGAGGAGGAGGAGGAGGAGGAGGAGGAAGAGGAAGAGGAGGAGGAGGAAGAGGAAGAGGAGGAGGAAGAGGAAGAGGAAGAGGAGGAGGAGGAGGAGGAAGAGGAGGAGGAGAAAGAGGAGGAGGGTGATGTGAATAACAAAGAGGAAGAAGAAAATGGTGAAGCTGGTGTAAAGGGGAGAGGAAAATGACGAAGCTGTGAAGAGGGAAAGGTGCTGAAAGTGAGATGAATAAGAGATAGAGGCTGAAAGAGAGTGGAGGAAGATGACGTGGAGGCACTGAAAGTATAGACGCTGAAAGTGTGATGAAGAGGGGAGAGGAAGGTGACGGAAACTGTTTTAAATTAAAAGGACATTCATGATATTGGAACAAAGGAAACGAAGATTACACGAGTAGGAAGAGAGAGAGAGAGAGAGACGAATAAGGGTTAAGGAAGAAGGAGGAATATGAATTTTAAGTTTTGATATATATATATATATATATATATATTTTTTTTTTTTTTTTTTTTTCAACAAGTCGGCCGTCTCCCACCGAGGCAGGGTGACCCAAAAGAAAGAAAATCCCCAAAATAAAATACTTTCATCATCATTCAACACTTTCACCACACTCATACATAATCACTGTCTTTGCAGAGGAGCTCAGATACGACAGCTGAGAAAAGTCCCTCCCAGCTGTCACTATCTCAGACCCCTCCTTTAAAGTGCAGGCATTGTACTTCCTATTTCCAGGACTCAAGTCCAATTAAATCAATTAACTGGTTTCCCTGAATCCCTTCACAAAATGTTACCCTGCTCACACTCCAACAGATCGTCATGTCCCAAAACCATTCGTCTCCATTCACTCCTATCTAACACGCTCACACATGCTTGCTGGAAGTCCAAGCCCTCGCCCACAAAACCTCCTTTACCCCTTCCCTCCAACCTTTTCTAGGACGACCCCTACCCCGCCTTCCTTCCCTACAGATTTATACGCTCTCCAAATCATTCTACTTTGATCCATTCTCTCTAAATGACCAAACCACCTCAACAACCCCTCTTCAGCCCTCTGACAAATACTTTTAGTAACTCCACACCTTCTCCTAATTTCAACATTCCGAATTTTCTGCATAATATTTACACCACACATTGCCCTTAGACAGGACATCTCCACTGCCTCCAGCCTCCTCCTCGCTGCAGCATTTGCAACCCATGCTTCACACCCATATAAGAGTGTTGGTACCACTATACTTTCGTACATTCCCTTCTTTGCCTCCATGGATAACGTTTTTTGTCTCCACAGATACCTCAATGCACCACTCACCTTTTTTCCTTCATCAATTCTATGGTTAACCTCATCCTTCATAAACCCATCCGCTGACACGTCAACACCCAAATATCTGAAAACATTTACTTCTTCCATAATCCCTCTCTCCAATGTGATATCCAATTTTTCTTTATTTAAATCGTTTGATACCCTCATCACCTTACTCTTATCTATGTTCACTTTTAACTTTCTACCTTTACACACTCTCCCAAACTCGTCCACTAACCTTTGCAACTTTTCTTTAGAATCTCCCATAAGCACAGTATCATCAGCAAAAAGTAACTGTGTCAACTCCCATTTTGCATTTAATTCTCCATAATTTAATCCCACCCCTCTCCCCAACACCCTAGCATTTACTTCTTTACAACCCCATCTATAAATATATTAAACAACCATGGTGACATTACACATCCCTGTCTAAGACCTACTTTTACCGGGAAGTAATCTCCCTCTCTCCTACACACCCTAACCTGAGCTTCACTATCCTCATAAAAACTCTTTACAGCCTTCAGTAACTTACTACCTATTCCATACACTTGCAACATTTGCCACATTGCTCCCCTATCCACTCTATCATATGCCTTTTCTAAATCCATAAATGCAATAAAACTTCTCTACCTTTATCTAAGTACTGTTCACATATATGCTTCACTGTAAACACTTGATCTACACATCCCCTACCCACTCTAAAGCCTCCGTGCTCATCTGCAATCCTACTCTCTGTCTTACCTCTAATTCTTTCAATAATAACCCTGCCATACACTTTACCTGGTATACTCAGTAAACTTATTCCCCTATAATTTTACACTCTCTTTATCCCCTTCCCTTTATATAAAGGAACTATACATGCTCTCTGCCAATCCCTAGGTACCTTCCCTCTTTCATACATTTATTAAACAAAAATACCAACCACTCCAGCACTATATCCCCCTCCTTTTAACATTTCTGTCATGATTCCGTCAATTCCAGCTGCTGTACCCCTTTCATTCTACGTAATGCCTCACGCACCTCCCCCACACTCACATCCTGCTCTTCTTCACTCCTAAACGATGTTGTACCTCCTGGCCAGTACATGAAATTACCGCCTCCTTTTTTTCATCGACATTTAAAAGTTCCTCAAAATATTCCCGCCATCTACCCAATACCTCCAGCTCCCCATCTACTAACTCCCTACTCTGTTTTTAACTGACAAATCCATTCGTTCCCTAGGCTTTCTTACCTTGTTTATCTCACTCCAAAAATTTTCTTGTTTTCCGCAAAATTTCTTGACAGAGCCTCTCCCATTCTTTCATCCGCTCTTCTTTTGCACTCTCTCACCATCTCTTCACCTTTCTTTTACTTTCCATATACTCTGCTCTTCTATTAACACTTCTGTTTTGTAAAAACCTCTCATAAACTACCTTTTCTCTTTTATCACACCCTTTACTTCTTCATTCCACCACTCACTCCTCTTTCCTCCTGCACCCACCCTCCTATAGCCACAAACTTCTGCCCCACATTCTAATACTGCATTTTTAAAACTATCCCAACTCTCTTCAACCCCCACTACTCCTACTTGCACTAGCCCACCTTTCTGCCAATAGTTGCTTATATCTCACCCTAACTTCCTCCTCCCTTAGTTTATACACTTTTACCTCTCTCTTACTTGCTGTTGCCATTTTCTTTTGTCCCATCTACCTTTTACTCTAACTGTAGCTACAACCAAATAATGATCTGATATATCCGTTGCCCCTCTATAAACATGTACATCCTGAAGCCTACTCATCAACCTTTTATCCACCAATACATAATCCAACAAACTACTTTCCTTACGTGCTATATCATACCTTGTATATTTATTTATCCTCTTTTTCATAAAATATGTAATACTTATTACCAAACCTCTTTCTACACATAGCTCAATTAATGGTTCCCCATTTACATTTACCCTGGCACCCCAAATTTACCTACTACTCCATCCACAACATTTTTACCCACTTTAGCATTAAGATCCCCAACCACAATTACTCTCTCACTTGGTTCAAAACTCCCCACACACTCACTCAACATTTCCCAAAATCTCTCTCTCCTCTACACTTCTCTCTTCTCCAGGTGCATAAATACTTACTATAACCCACTTTTCACATCCAACCTTTATTTTACTCCACATAATCCTTGAATTTATACATTTATATTCCTTCTTTACCTGCCATAACTGATTATTCAACATTATTGCCACTCCTTCTTTAGCTCTAACTCAATTTGAAACCCTGATCTAATCCCATTTATTTCTCCCCACTGAAACTCTCCTACCCCTTCAGCTTTGTCTCACTTAAAGCCAGGACATCCAGCTTCTTTTCATTCATAACATCTACAATCATCTCTTTCTTATCATTCGCACAACATCCACGTACATTCAAACATCCCACTTTGGCGGTTTTCTTCTTCTTCTTTTTAGTAAGCTATACAGGAAAAGGGGTTACTAGCCCATTGTTCCCGGCATTTTAGTTGACTTTTACAACACGCATGGCTTACGGAGGAAAGATTCTTATTCCACTTCCCCATGGATATGAAAGGGAAAAGCAATAAGAACAAGAACTATTAAGATAAAATCAAAGAAAACTCAGATGAGTGTGTATACATAAACGTGTACATGTTTGCGTAGTGTGACCTAAGTGTAAGTATAAGTAGCAAGACGTACCTGAAATCTTGCATGTTTATGAGACAGAAAAAAGACACCAGCAATCCTACCATCATGTAAAAACAGTTTCAGGTTTCTGTTTCACAGTCACCTGGCAGGATGGTAGTACCTCCCTGGGTGGTTGCTGTCTACCAACCTACTACCTACCATATATATATATATATATATATATATATATATATATATATATATATATATATGTATATATATTGTGTGTGTAATACCACTTCAGGATAACATTACGGCTCCTGGTCCCATCATTAGCGCAGCTGGTTTAGAAAATACACACGTTATAGAACGAACTTTTATTAGGGCAACGTTTCGTTCTGTGTAGACCATTACCCAGAGCGAAACGTTGTCTACAAAGCGTGTCCTCTATGTATTGTTGTGGACAGTATGGCGTTGCAATCCTGTTTCCTGGTTCCTAGGTCATTAGCTGTTGTTATTTCTGCTTTTAAATAGATGTAAGGAGTGTTGCCTCTTTTCTAGGTTGTTACGCTTTTCAATAATTACACTGTTTAGCGCTTCTTTTGATTATAATAATAATAGTAATTACACTGAAGTATTTCCTAACAATCCTGTGGATACTGAAAATAGTTGCCTTGAATATTTCCTCTTAACTCTTGGACTGTTCTGGCTGCAAACGTCTGGACTTAATAACAAGCAGAGTACTTATCCCAGTACTCTCACTTTTTTCCCTTCTCTGTCTTTACTTCTCTCTCATTTATTCACTCTTTCGTAGAGCTAGCTGCACAGTAGCATTTAGGAATTAGTGGCAGACAAGAGCAGGATCGTAGATTTGGTTGGAGTTAGAAGTGGCGTTAGACTATTTGATCCCACGTGCGGGCGCCTCCTCATTTTGCTGCCCCACTACAAATTCTGCAAAAGCGGCCGTAATTTCAACTGTACAATGGTGAGCTGGCAATCATGCTGTCTCTTGCCAGGTTTTTATTAATTACGGGCTCATTTAGTTAGTGTGGTGGGCCGGGAGAAGGATGAGAGCTGTGGGGAAGGATAGAGATGTTGCAAAGCTTAACCTGTGAAGAATTGGCACGTTGCAAATAAAGCTTGCATTGGTACAACGCTTTCTGTGTAAGCTTAATGGTCATATAGAAGATAGAAAGTGCAATCAAATCGATAGGATATTGCAACGTGATTTTTCTTCATTATTGTCAACATGTGTGGATACTAAGCGTGTTGTCTTTAGACCAGCAGTTGGCAATACCAAGCGTACAGTATAGAAACAAGCGACCTTTATGTAGAGAGGAGGTTGTGATACCAGTCGTCCCAATATTCTGTATTGTATGTTGACCCCCTAAAGCCAGCGAGTCCCAGTTCTCAGAGAGAGAGAGACAGAAAGAGGAGGAGGAGGAGGGAGGGTGAGTGGGTACTAGCGGCGGTAAGAAGAGAGAAGGAAAAGAGAAAGAAAGAAAATAGGAAGAAAGTTAACTACAAGTCTGATACTGAAATAAGCAGAAGACTCGCGCACTGAGATTTTGATGGCAAACCAATATATATATATATATATATATATATATATATATATATATATATATATATATATATATATATATATAGTTGTTTTTGTTTTTGTTGTTGTACCATGATACTAATGGCAGAAATGGGGAGGTTAAGAATGGAAGAAGGATTGAGCAGTGAAAATAAGATAGTGGGTAAGAAAGAAAAGCGAGGAGATAAAGGCTAAGTGGGTTGACCACTTTGTGTGGGTTTATGAGAAAGATTAATGTCAGAAGGGGTATAGTAATAGCATCCTTTTATTCTCTCTTATTTTAATATCATGCTTGATACAAATTATAGAAAGATTCGAATAATGTACTTTAAAAACTCTTAAACGTAATTTATAGTCAAAAAATAGTAATTATAATGGATATTGGGTCATTTAATTAAGAATAAATAACAATACTACGTTTAGGTAAATGAAATCCGGGAGGCAGTATCCGTAGAGATGTTTGACTGAACGCCACATCTCTAGGATGAGGGACCGATTACTTCACACTCCCTCTGCACATCTTCCACTCTTTTCTTGGTATTGGACTGATAAAGCCACTGGCTGGCGAAGTGTTTCCTCAGCAAAGATACCCAAGTGTTACACAAGTGTCTTGTTCATCTACTTGTCGGGTTTCACAACCATTAATATAACGAATATATTATATATATATATATATATATATATATATATATATATATATATATATATATATATATATATATATATATATATAATATATATATATGTCGTGCCGATTAGGTAAAACTTGCGATTTTGGCTTAAATAGCAACGCTCACCTTGCCATATAAGACAAGTGAAAATTTGTGTATGCAATAATTTCGCCAAAATCATTCTGAACATAACGAAAAATATATATTTCATTGTGTTTGTTTATTATTAAATTAATGTTAACGTATCTAAAATATATTTAGTTGGGTTAGGCTAAAATAAATTGCGCTTGTTGTAATAAGGTTAGGTAGGTTTTCAAAGTTTCTCTTGGCACAAAATTATAAATTCTTACATTAACATAAATGAAAAAAATATATCTTTAAACGTATAAGAGAAAATTTTAGAAAGGACTTAATTTTAGATGAGTTCTTGCTAATTGACCAGTTTTACCTAATCGGCACGACATATATATATATATATATATATATATATATATATATATATATATATATATATATATATATATATATTATATTTTATTTTATTAACACAGGCCGTTTCCCACCAAGGTAGAATGGCCCGAAAAAGAAAAACTTTCATCATTATTCACTCCATCACTGTCTTGCCAGAAGCGTGCTCACACTACAGTTATAAAACGGCAACATTAACACGCCTCCTTCAGAGTGCCGGCACTGTACTTCTCATCTCCAGGAATCAAGTCCCTCCTGCCGGTTTCCCTGAATCCCTTCATAAATGTTACCTTGCTTACACTCCAACAGCACGTCAAGTCCTAAAAAACATTTGTCTCCATTTGCTCCTATCTAATACGCTCACGCACGCTTGCTGGAAGTCCAAGCCCCTCGCACACAAAACCTCCTTTACCTCCTCCCTCCAACCTTACCTAGGCCGATCCCTACCCCGTCTTCCCTCCACTACAGATTTATACACTCTCGAAGTCATTCTATTTCGTTCCATCCTCTCTACATGTCCAAACCATCTCAAAAAACCCTCCTCAGCCCTCTGGATAATAGTTTTGGTAATCCCGCACCTCCTAATCTCCAAACCATGGATTCTCTGCATTATATTCACACCACACATTGCCCTCAGACATGACATCTCCACTGCCTCCAGCCTTCTCCTTGTTGCAACATTCACCACCCATGCCTCACACCCATATAAGAGCGTTGGTATAACTATACTCTCATACATTCCCCTCTTTGCTTCCATGGACAAAGTTCTTTGTCTCCACAGACTTCTCAGTGCACTACTCTCCTTTTTTTCCTCGTCAATTCTATGATTCACCTCATCTTTCATAGACCCATCTGCTGACACGTCCACTCCCAAATATCTGAACACATTCACCTCCTCCATACTCTCTCCCTCCAATCTGATATCCAATCTTCCGTTTCCTATTTTTTTTGTTATCCTCATTACCTTACTCTTTCCTATATTCACTTTTAATTTCCTTCTTTTACGTACCCTACCAACTCATCCACCAACCTCTGCAACTACTCTTCAGAATCTCCCAAAAGCACAGTGTCATCAGCAAAGAACAACTTTGACAACTCCCACTTTGTGTTAGATTCTTTATCTTTTAACCCCACACCTCTTGCCAACACCCGATCATTCACTTCTCTTACAACTCCATCTATAAATATATTGAACAACCACGGTGACAACACACATCCCTGTCTAAGGGTGAGAAGAACCAAACCCATAGGGGTAATAGAACGCTTGGAGATTGGGAGATGATTAGGTTACAAAAGGCGGCGCTAACAATACAGGCCTCAATTTACGGTACTTTATGGATAATTAGTGGCCTTAATTTTGAGTTTAATGGTGCTGAGATTATAAACTCAATTATTATCAGAGGTGTTATCTTAATTTTTTTTATTTAATCTTGGAAATAAAAAAACATTATTGCTGGAATATTTGTTTTATCTAGCGAATAATTAAACAGGTAATTAGGCGCTGTACTGAGGCTTTGTAGCTTATTATTATTTTCATTATTGATAATCAGGAACAGGAGAAAGTGGATTGTGTTATTAGTGATGAAAAGATCGATTATCAGTGATTATTAAATTATCATGCATTTCATAATGCCATCAATAATCATTAATGATCTGAGACAATAAATTATGTGCTGATGGATGCGGAAGGTATTAATTTAAAAAAAAAATATTTTTAGATAAATGAATTTTAAACATTTCAAGAATGCAGCATATCCCTTGTTGCATTCTCTTACTGTTAATTCATTCACTGTACAGAATTCTATCTGTACTGTGTAAGAAATTATGAATTTAAAATTTGGATTGCCACTTATCATGGGAAGCCTTAATTTAAAAATCTTTATTTATAAATATGCCTTAATTAGAAAATGAAACTATTCGTGTTGGTTCTTTATTTGCTGAGTCTTAACTGACTGAGGGACTTGATGAAAAGGAAATGGATTTGCTGTTGCAAGGGTCACGATTCTATCATTGTGTAACGGTAAATTTTACGAGCAAATTTATGGTGTTGTAATGGGTTCTCCACTTGGGTCTGCTCTTGCCAATGGTTTTCTCTGTTACCATGAAACTACTTGGCTTAATAGATGTCCATTTGAATTTGGACTTGTATTTTATAGACGTAATGTTGACTCGTTTTTGCTATTCAATGACATGTTATGATGTTTAAGGTTTACTTGGATTCTGAACACAAAACATTAAATAGTTTTCGATTCTTAAATATCTTAATTACATTTTCTGTGCATCGTCAAAAAAACATTCATTGATCTAGGAATATATTTATCTTTTGTTTAAAATTTATTTGAATTTAATGCTATTAGGACTAAGTCGTATGTACTCACCTAGTTGTGGTTGCAGGGGTCGAGTCATAGCTCCTGGCCCCGCCTTTCACTGGCCGCTACTGGGTCACTCTCCTGCGCCATGAGCTTTATCATACCTCTTCTTAAAGCTATGTATGGAACCTGCCTCCACTACATCACTTCCTAAACTATTCCACTTCCCGACCACTCTGTGACTGAAGAAATACTTCCTAACATCTCTGTGATTCATCTGAGTCTTCAACTTCCATCTGTGTCCCCTTTTTGCTGTGTCCCATCTCTGGAACATTTTGTCTCTGTCCACTTTGTCAATTCCTCTCAGTATCTTATATGTTGTTATCTATGTCCTCCCTATCTCTCCTGTCCTCCAGTGTCGTCAGGCCGATTTCCCTTAACCTCTCCTCGTAGGACATACCCCTTAGCTCCTGGACTAGTCTTGTTGCAAACCTTTGCACTTTCTCGAGCTTCTTCACGTGCTTGGCTAGGTGTGGGTTCCAAACTGGTGCTGTGTGTGTGTGTGTGTGTGTGTGTGTGAGTGTGAGTGTGAGTGTGTGTGAGTGTGTGTGTGTGTGAGTGTGAGTGTGTGTGAGTGTGTGTGTGTGTGTGAGTGTGTGTGTGTGTGAGTGTGTGTGTGTGTGTGAGTGTGTGTGTGTGTGTGAGTGTGTGTGTGTGTGAGTGTGTGTGTGTGAGAGTGTGTGTGTGTGAGTGTGAGTGTGAGACCGTACTTAAAATAATGTGTGAGATTGTACTTGCAAATGAGTGTCTGACTATCCTTGCAACCGTAATGTAGCTATGTTTGAATTGTATTCGTATACATATCGGTGCTTAAATCTGCGTACGTGCCCGTGCTTGTGTCTGAGTACGTTTCCGTCCTTGTATGTGTATGTAAATATAGTGTGCGGGTAAGCGTGTCTTTGTGTGTTCGCGCATTTGCTTCTAAAGGACTGCGAACATATGACATCCACTTGTTTTCCACAAAGCATATTTCTGGGAATAACAAAAGAGGAAGTGTTTAAGACGGGCCCGACTTTCCTTTGAGTTTGTTCAAGATGAAAAGCTTCCGTTTATAAGAAGCAGCAGCCCGTGTGAGATGTGGAGATTAGAAGTAAACATCGTCCTTCTTGCTGTGAGCGGTTATTGCTGTTACCACTTTATTCTCCCTCTTTCTTTCACTTTCTTTACTTCTGCCTAGTAATCCCTCACTTCCTGCTCCACTTCGTTCTACCTCTTCCTCTTGTTTCTATTCTTTCTTCACGTCCTCTTATCTTGTTATTCCTCCGCTTCTTACTCTTTGTTCGCTTCCTCCTTCACGTGACCCACAACAACTAGGTGAACAGGGGCGACAGGAGTAAAGAAACATGCTTAAAGTTTCCACATGTGTCGGAAATCGAACCACGGATTCTCAGAATGTGAGCTGAGACTCTACCGACTGAGCTACGGGACACCTCTCGTCAACGTGGTAAGTACAAGTAGATATCACATCTTCCTCTCGATTATCGGACAGAGGATCGAGCCTCCACCGGTCCAATAGCTGAATGGCTCACAAGAGATATTAGCATTTCCCAGTATTAACACTGGTCTACAAATCCCACAGTTTTGTGCTTCGGACAAGATATTTCACTTTAAGGTTCGTGGGATGCTGAAAACGAATTTGACGATAATAAAAATAATGGATTCCCTAGAGTTTCCAATTTACACATTTTACTTGTATGTATAGAATTTATTAGCAACACATCTGTATATTGATTTACTTTTATTGATTAAATTCGACGCTTCTTTGCTTGTGATCTGTATTCCACTTTTGGAGCATCTCTTGTTGTTGTCCAGAGGTAATCTGTAAATTATGATGGACTCCATTTTCCTTGGCAATGTTTCTCCATGACAGATATCCTGGTGGAAACGTGCACCATGTTCATCACTGACTGCTCCGCAGTTGGCAGGAAAAATCTAGGTGCGAGTACAGGAAATGTATCTTTAAAGACTTACTCCAGCCCATGTTTTGATAGGACGACAATATGTTTTCCACTAGCTCGCTGTAATTGTCGGCTGTGTTGAACTTGAATGATTCGCTGGTACATATCCCGCCCCGGGACCCACATTACTACTAACCGGAGAGCATTCCATACATTTTTCTCCTCACCAACTATGATACAGTCAGACTCCTCATCTCGAAGACTCTCATGAACATCTTGTCCAACAAATACACCCTCCTTGACTCACAAGATCATAATGACACGATTGCACACAAACCATACCACGAGCGGGGATTGAACACGTGGCGAGTAAGTAGTAAAACTCCAGGCCAGCACGTAAGCCACTGGGCCAGCTGGCTACAATAGGATTCATCCAGCTATGCATATGCCTAGTTGGATGAATTGCTGATGATGTCGTTGAATTCATTCTGAGTCATCGTTAGCAGTTTATAACAAGTCAATTTATGGAGATCAGGGCCTTGTGAAGTTGAAGGCTAACATGTGTGGCAGGTTCCTTCATGCTCCTCTGACTCAAGTCAGAGCATCTTCCTTCATCCTCCTCGTCCTGTGACTTAAGACAGAGCGTCTACCTCGCGATAAACCATCTCGTCATATCTCCAATTACTGAATTAATGAGAAGAATTAAGTCACAATATCGTGGCTGGAACAATTCACTCAAAACCGGCATTTTGGAGACGAACCTTATAATGACGTTTTGGTCCATCCTGGGCCATTGTCAGATCACTACTGTGACTTGATAATAGTCCAGGATGGACCGAAACGTCGTCGTAAAGTTCCGAGTTTTGATGTATTGAATTAGTGTATGTCGGTGTACATGTATTGAGCCTTGGTGCGCATCCCGTCAGGCAAGAGTAGAATAGTGCTATTTCATTATTATATTCACAGGGAGGCGCTAAACTCATAAGGGTCATACAGCACTTCAGGAACGGGAAGTAAGGCGATAGTGGTTTTAAATCCTAGTATCAAGAGCCGTTCATTGGCACCATGGCACCCTACTTGAAGGGTGCTTATAATGATTTTTTTTCAGAAATTATTTCTAGTATTTTTTGTTTTTTAATCACAACTTTCGCAATAAAAGACTTCTAGGATTGTGGGAAGTTTAATAAAAAAGTAAAAGTGAAATCAGAATATTCTTTGTTTTCAACTTTGGACTTTTTCCAAAAAGCAAAATTTTGTTTTTTTGTGTGTAGGCCTTTTCTATATGCAGTCTTGGGTACAACAAACTCGACAGTGTATCATAAATTTTCTTAACCTCACCGTCCAAAAATTTTGGTCTGCAGACACGCAAGGCTCTCATGAACACGGGCTCTACTTCACTCTTTTTATCCTTTAAGAGAGAAAGTACCTTGCTCAACAACTAAAAGGATAGATGGAACCTAATTCCACAAATCCACACAGGACATGTTGCAGAAAATAATTCTAAGTTACCAGTGATAAAGTGTGGGGTTATATGTTTAATGGATACAGCAAGATCCAACAGTGCGGCTTCTCTAGTCACCTCACAATGGTGGATGGGTGCCATGGCAGATAGCAAAAAAAAAAAAAAATGTGTGGCAGGTAGACTGAGGAAATTCAACCAGGTTCTCTTTATGAGCACTTCCTCTCAGTTTTTACTCAGGAAGATACTAGCAGAATTCCAGAAATAATAAATTATGTAGAACTGGAAGATAACAGACTATGCTCGATTGGGGTAACTAGTGACATGGTCCTCAGACAAATAGAGAAATTAAAACCTAACAAATCCCCAGGCCCTGATGAACTGTTTGCAAGAGTTTTAAAGGAATGTAAAGAGGAACTTAGCAAACCTTTGGCAAATCTTTTCAATATATCACTACAAACTGGCATAGTGCCAGACAAGTGGAAAAGGGCAAATATAATACCTATTTACAAGGCAGGTGACAGGTCCTTAGCTTCGAACTATAGACCAATAAGCCTTACCTCCATAGTTGGTAAATTTATGGAATCAATAATTGCCGAGGCAATTCGTAGCCATCTTGAAAAGCATAAATTGATTAATGAATCTCAACACGGTTTTACAAAGGGGCGTTCATGTCTTACGAATTTACTAACTTTTTTCACTAAGGTGTTTGAGGAGGTAGATCATGGTAATGATATTGTGTATATGGACTTCAGTAAGGCTTTCGATAAAGTTCCACATCAGAGGCTACTGAGGAAGCTTAAGGCACACGGAATAGGAGGAGAATTTTTTTCCTGGGTAGAGGCATGGTTGACTAATAGGCGGCAGAGAGTTTGCATAAATGGAGAGAAATCAGAATGGGGGCGCGTCTCAAGCGGTGTTCCACAGGGGTCAGTTTTGGGCCCCCTGTTGTTTACAATTTACATAAACGACATAGATGAGGGAATAAATAGTAGCATAAGTAAATTTGCTGATGACACCAAAATAGGCCGTCCAATTCATTCAAATGAGGACATTAGAGCACTCCAGGATGATTTGAATAGACTGATGCAGTGGTCGGAGAAGTGGCAGATGCAGTTTAATGTAAACAAATGCAAAGTTCTAAATGTTGGGCAGGACAATAACCATGCCACATATAAGCTGAATAATATAGATCTTATTACTTGTAATTGCGAGAAGGATTTAGGAGTTCTGGTTAGTAGTAATCTGAAGCCTAGACAACAGTGCATAAGTGTTCGCAATGAAGCTAACAGAATCCTTGGCTTCATATCAAGAAGTATAAATAACAGAAGTCCTCAGGTTGTTCTTCAACTCTATATATCTTTGGTTAGGCCTCATTTAGATTATGCTGCACAGTTTTGGTCACCATATAACAGAATGGATATAAATGCACTGGAAAACGTACAAAGGAGGATGACAAAGTTGATCCCTTGTATCAGAAATCTTCCCTATGAGGATAGACTGAGGGCCCTGAATCTGCACTCTCTAGAAAGGCGTAGAATTAGGGGGGATATGATTGAGGTGTACAAATGGAAAACAGGAATAAACAAAGGGGATGTAAATAGCGTGCTGAAAATATCCAACCAAGACAGGACTCGCAGCAATGGTTTCAAGTTGGAAAAGTTCAGATTCAGGAAGGATATAGGAAAGCACTGGTTTGGTAATAGAGTTGTGGATGAGTGGAACAAACTCCCGAGTACCGTCATAGATGCTAAGACGTTGTGTAGTTTTAAAAATAGGTTAGATAAGTACATGGCTGGGTGTGGATGGGTGTGAGTTTGGACCTGACTAGCTTGTACTAGGTCAGATGCAGTGCTCCTTCCTTAAGTGAATGTAACCTGACCTGTACTAATTCCTTAAGTGGAAGTGACCTGACCAGGTGGTCGGCTGGACAATTATATGAGTGGGTGCGGTTGGGTGTGAATTGGTCTTGACTAGCTTGTGCTACTAGGTCAGATGCAGTGCTCCTTCCTTAAGTGAATGTAACCTGACCTGGCTGGGTCGGGGCATTGGCTTAAGCCGTTGGAGATTTGGACTTGCCTCGCATGGGCCAGTAAGCCTGCTGCAGTGTTCCTTCTTTCTTATGTTCTTATGTAATATACACACAATATCAACTATACCTATAATATTACATCACGCTTAGCGAAACTCTTAAGCAATCAAATATTAAATAGATTCATCACAATAGGTACCAATTGATGGGATGTGTAAGTAAAAACCTTCCCAATTAAAAAAAATAGTTATACTCGCCTTATGGAGCACTAAGGAATTTGTGTATCTACATATATTAAATACACCTTTTCTCTCAGCTCTCACCACCACTCCCTTAAAGAAGGTGGATGCCTGGATGCTTTTGATTCAGTAAATTTTAAGGGGCATGTGCCTCTTAAATACCCTTCTTTTCCTTATATCAGACGTGGTTACCTTTGATTCCCCAGCCACCGTATGATCCATGCAGGTTTGACACTTCCCCATTAATGTTATAATCTGACCACATTATGCTTCACGCAATTTCCACCCAAAAGGAAATGCTTGAAATTTTTAAAATTGTGCAACGAAGTCACACACACACACACACACACACACACACACACACACACACACACACACACACACACACACACACACACACACACATATATATATATATATATATATCATAGTTCCTTGATAATGTGAGTAGTCACGAAAGCGCTTGGAATTTCTCTATTTTTTCATAGTGGTTGTCTTGCATATATATATATATATATATATTATTGTGTGTGTGTGTGTGTGAAATATGCAAAGTACGAACTTTAGGAGAATGAGCGTATGTCTGATTTCAAGACCCGTATTTTATCGTAGTAGTAAAGCAGTGTGTTATCTTCGACTGACTCTTCCTTAAAGGGCACCTGACGCGACCCTCGGGCCATTCGCAATGGTTCAGCTCTTCTAATCGCCTCTTGCTCCCGAACACGGGTAATGCATGCCGCATCACATCGGCGCCAAACCAATTCGTTCTCCATGGTCTTACCTAGGGAGTAGAGAATGAAGGACACAGATCAACGATATCTAGCGATACCTCGTAATGACTCGTTGCTCATTATTAAGGAAGCCCCGTCTAGTCAGACCCAGTAGCAGCTCCAGCATGTAAACAGGACAGTGTACTGCCTTGGTAACACGCCTAGAATACAGAATTCTCATAACAGCAAAAATCATGTTAATTGGAGCCTGGAATCCTTTCATAAAGAGAAGAGTAGTGCTTCATTATGGCTCTCAGTAGCAACTGGAACGAGAGAATGGAGTACATTGATAATTGCGTAGGCAATAATAAGCTTAGGGAGGAGGGAGAGATTTGAGATCAGCAGGAAGAAGCTTGCGGAGGGTAATGACTACTGGGACAAGTGGTAATGACCCCTGTGGCAGGAAGTAATGTCTGCTGTGACAGAGGGGAAAGAGGTAATGACTGCTGTGACAAAGGGACAAGAAGTAATGACTGCTGTGACAAAGGAACAAGAAGTAACACACACTGCTTCTAGGGGGAAGTGATTGGTGGTTCAAGATATAACGACAGCTGGGCGATAAAGATTGTTGGAGCAAGAGGTAATGACCAATCAATGGGAAGAAGAGGGATGACTGCTAGGGTAAGAGGAATTGACCGCTGGGGCAATCTGAAGAAAAAGATGATAGCTAGGGCATGAGATAACCTCTAGAGCAGAGGTACTGACTACTAGGGCAAGACGTAATGACTGTTGGGGCAAGAGGTAATGAGTGCTGGGGCAAGACGCAATTCTCCTTGGGACAAGAGGAAGGGGAGACAAGATAATGAGGCTTGGAATGATAAAGGACACAAGGCTTAATGAATATTCTCCTCTTGGTTCAGAGAGAGAAAGAGAGAGAGAGAGAGAGAGAGAGAGAGAGAGAGAATGGCGTGATGATCCTTTGGAGAGCTGACAGTTGCTATACAATGTTTTTTTTTTTTTTAATTTAGAGAAACAGTTTCGAGAAGGATCGCTTGATATCTCTCTCTCCAGAAAGAAGAAGATAAAGAATGGCTATTTTATGAGAGAGAGAGAGATAGTGAGAGAGAGTTCACCACATAACTCATACCTATGAGTAATGATAGCAAAACAATAGAAGCAGGCAGGACGGTGGAGAGTACGACTGCTGCATCGATTAATATTATTATCACTATTTTTATTACTATTATTATCACTATTATTATTACTGTTTTTGTTATTAATATTACTCTTGTTATTGTTACTATTATTTTTACTGTTATTGAAGGGAAGCACTACGTCCGTAGGGGTAGTACTTAGAAAATAGAAGAGAGCAGGTAAACCTTTTTTTCACGCGGGAGGGGAGAGAAACTCTACTTCCTAAGATCAAAATCCCTTGACCAACGTCAAGGCGCCATTGTTACATTGTTTCGTTATTACAGTGTTACATTGTTGCTTTGTTTTATGGTTACATTGAAATCCAGCTAAGGGAGAGTAAGTTGTTTGGGCGGCGAAGAGCAGATTAAAAATGAGGGGATCGTTGCAGAGGAGAAGAAACAGAAGGGAGCGACCCAGAAGTGCTCCACCACAAGATGAGGGGAACACGAGAGAGCCAGAAGTGCTCCACCACAAGATGAGGGGAACACGAGAGAGCCAGAAGTGCTCCACTACAAGATGAGGGAACATAAGCGAGCAAGAAGTGCTCCACCACAAGATGAGGGGAATATAAGCGAGCAAGAGGTGCTCCACCACAAAATGAGGGGAATATAAGAGAGCCAGAAGTGCTCCACCACAAGATGAGGGGAATATAATAGAGCCAGAAGTGCTCCACCACAAGATGAGGGGAACATAAGCGAGCAAGAAGTGCTCCACCAAAAGATGAGGGGAACATAAGCGAGCAAGAAGTGCTCCACCACAAGATGAGGGGAACATAAGCGAGCAAGAAGTGCTCCACCACAAGATGAGGGGAACATAAGCGAGCAAGAAGTGCTCCACCACAAGATGAGGGGAACATAAGCGAGCAAGAAGTGCTCCACCACAAGATGAGGGGAATATAAGAGAGCCAGAAGTGCTCCACCACAAGATAAGGGGAACATAAGCGAGCAAGAAGTGCTCCACCACAAGATGAGGGGAATATAAGAGAGCCAGAAGTGCTCCACCACAAGATGAGGGGAACATAAGCGAGCAAGAAGTGCTCAACCACAAGATGAGGGGAATATATGCGAGCAAGAAGTGCTCAACCACAAGATGAGGGAACATAAGCGAGCAAGAAGTGCTAAACTACAAAAAGAGGGGAAACAGAAGCAAGGCCAAAGTGCTCCACCACAAGAGGGAAAACAAAGGACAGGGGGCTGTGGAGCAGACAAAATGCTGTTGCAGAGTGTATGGGCAGCATTCTGTGGTTCTCCTGACCAGTGGATGGGTGCCATGCTGCAGGGAGAGGAAGGGTGCCATGCTGCAGGGAGAGGAAGGGTGCCATGTTGTAGGGAGAGGAAGGGTGCCATGCTGCAGGGAGAGGAAGGGTGCCTTGCTGCAGGGAGAGGAAGGGTGCCATGATGCAGGGAGAGGAAGGTGCCATGCTGCAGGGAGAGGAAGGGTGCCATGCTGCAGGGAGAGGAAGGGTGCCATGCTGCAGGGAGAGGAAGGGTGCCATGCTGCAGGGAGAGGAAGGGTGCCATGCTGCAGGGAGAGGAAGGGTGCCATGCTGCAGGGAGAGGAAGGGTGCCATGCTGCAGGGAGAGGAAGGGTGCCATGCTGCAGGGAGAGGAAGGGTGCCATGCTGCAGGAGAGGAAGGCATGGCGGAGAGGAAGGTGCCATGCTGCAGGGAGAGGAAGGGTGCCATGCTGCAGGGAGAGGAAGGGTGCCATGCTGCAGGGAAGAGGAAGGAGTGCCATGCTGCAAGAAGAGGAAGGGTGCCATGGTGCAGGGACAGAGAAGATCACATGTGCAAGGAAGAAGGAAGGGTTAGTCACGGACAGGGAGGAAGTCACGGACAGGGAGGTAAGGTCATGGGACAGGAGTAAGGTCACGGGACAGGGAGGTAAGTCACGGGACAGGGAGGGAAGGTCACGGGACAGGGAGGAAGGTCACGGGACAGGGTTAAGGTCACGGGACAGGGAGGTAAGTTCACGGTACAGGGAGGTAAGGTCACGGGACAGGGAGGTAAGGTCACGGCACAGGGAGGTAAGGTCACGGCACAGGGAGGTAAGGTCACGGCACAGGGAGGTAAGGTCACGGCACAGGGAGGTAAGGTCACGGCACAGGGAGGTAAGGTCACGGCACAGGGAGGTAAGGTCACGGCACAGGGAGGTAAGGTCACGGCACAGGGGGTAAGGTCACGGCACAGGATGTAAGGTCACGTACAGAGGTAATCGGACAGGGGGAAGGTGACGGCAGCATGGAGATAAGGTGGCGGGGATGGGTGAGTCAGTGGTGTGACGAAGCGGGAAATGGGTAGGTTGACGGGTGGGAAAGGGAGTCATGATGCATTAACTATTGTTGTTACGGTGTATGTGCTTTAATTAATGTAAATTATAATTATCGTAACAACATTACCAATATAAACAACACAACATGAAACACACTAACAACAATACAAGACAAAAGCAACACAAAAAAAAAAAAATTTAACAAAAAGTCAACAATAACCAAAACAATCATCGTCATCATCTCTTGCGATAAAATAGCGTCAATAGTTACATCATGTTAAGATCAATTCCATAGCCAAATCAGACTTGTGATCTGTCGTTTATGATGAGGGAATTGTCGTCTGCCTTGTCGTCGCCTTCCACGCTTCAAGAAGACGATGGAGTCCAATTTGATATGCTAAAGTATTCCTCCCCCCTCCCCCTCTCTCTCTAAACATTTTAAATGGACATGGTATACTATTATTTGTACGGCTGTCTGCTGTCTGAAGTTCTGGCTATCCTCGAAATAGACGGTAACTCCCGGGTACTGTGAACTGCTGCTCAGTCTTTCTAACCAGTTGCATATATATGTACATGATGGAGAGACGTTGAATGTTCGGGAGAGACGTTGAATGTTCGGGAGAGATGTTGAATGTTCGGGAGAGACGTTGAATGTTCGGGAGAGATGTTGAATGTTCGTTTCTTTTGGTGCTTGGAGACGCTAGGTTGCATCTCTTCGGTACAGATTGGCTTCCAAAGCCAATTCGGCTTATGGCTGTCTAATGACATCCAGAAGGGTTTTGCCAGACTCTTTCATACTCTCTGTCATGTTATGAAAAAAAAAACTTATTTATGTACAGTTCAGGATTATTTAATTAAATTGCAGCTATTTAATTTTTGAAAACGACAGATATATTCGGGTGTCAACAAACATGTTAAACATAAGTTTAAATTTGCTTCACATTTTGCAACCTTACTTACCCAAATTTTACAGACCTTTTTATAGCTAGCTTTATCGGATATATTACTCTTACGGAATATTTACTAAGAATACAAACTTGAACATTTCCAGGTAATATCGAGCGGAATTCTGTTCTGGTAATAGTGATAAGATATTCATCTCTCATTGCTACGCTGTGAAGCAATTACGCCTTGATTTATTGTTTGGGAACGATGAGTGTGTGTAACAATAATGTATGAGGGTATTAGGGCTGCCCAGGTTAGGATGAACACGATGGGTACGTCCAGGTGTATAACAATGTATGAAGGTATTAGGGGCTGTCCAGGTTGTGGTGAACAGGACTGTTATTACACTGTCTTCGTTGTGTACACGGGAAGTGGCAAGACAAGGATATTCCTGTTGACTGATCCTCTCAAAAAGAGTGCCTTAATTCTGAAGTGCTGCTGAGGTAATCAACTGGAGATACCGTTTCTTTTCTTGCATCAAACCAGTGATTATATCACATTATCTAAGTGCTGTAGGTGTCTATGGATTAAGTTCTTTCCAATGAATATAATAGTATTCATAGATATAACTGCTCACTCACACTACAGCCATTATTGCGTCAAATTCCAAAGATAATTTACTTCTACCCTCATCTAACTTTCACTTATATTTCTATTGGAGGTTCGTATCCTCCTTCCAACCCTCTCACGAAACCAAATTCGATCTGTTGTACTCCGTTCTTGCTACGTGATCAAACTATTTTAAAATTTCCCTTTTGCTGTTTAAATTATGCCTTTCACAAAACAAAACCATTTTCTTATATTTATTATAAACCTCACAATGTATCTCCTACAAACTCTTACCCTCGTGTATACTATGATTCACCTCACCTTTAAAAGACATATCTGCTGATACATCCACTCTCATGTATATAAACAGATTTCCTTCCTCCATATACCATTTTTCAGATCTGACTTTGTTTCTTCTCTATGTTGACACTTTTTCTCATTACCTTACTGTTTTATGCATACGTTCTCAACTTCGTCCCAGTCTTTTCCATCAGCCTATTTAGCTTTTCTTCTACTGTTTACCAGAAATATTATGATATTAGCAAACAAATGTAATGAAATGTTAATGAAATTAACTTTTTTACTAACGCAGCTAGTAAGAAAGATTCTCTATTACTGGAAGGTATTCCTCTTTGTGTATACACTTTATCCTCATTTTCCTGGTAAAAATAATATTACAACTTTTAAGAACGTAACGTCTATTCCATTCATTTAAAACATACGCCACTTTTACCAGGCATTATGTATTTTGAAGCTACTGTACCACTATACCTTGCGGGTGGACCAGGAGACCATGTACTGCTTGTATGCAGCTTTGTGACACAGGAATATGGCTTGCCACTGTTTATTGCGTACTTTGCCTGTTGATAGGCTCCTTAGTTTAGTTTGGTGGGTGTGACCTAGATCTCTATGCGGAGCTGGGCCTGCGGTACAAGTTTTGGGTTCATCATTCACCTGGCAACCTCTTTTATCTTATTGATTGCATACAATACCGACAGGTTGATAAATAAGACACATTTGCAACGCTTGGGTAGCTTTATTGCTGAAACGTTTCGCCTACACAACTGGCATCTTTAGTCGGATGCAGATGAATGCAGCTTCCAGTGCTGCATTCACCTGTATCCGACTGGGTATCAGTAAAGCTACCCAAGTGTTGCAAATGTGTCTTATTTATTAACCTATTTTATGCTACTGCTTTAGCAACGTAAAAGGGAGGAAGAGCTCCGTGCTTACCATACGAGGCTTTTAGTCTATTTCTTATCTGTATTTGAGCTGCCCTTCTTGACGTGTGTGTGCTTATAGGCTATAGGGTCTCTCACTGCCCTACTAGGACAGTGCCTGAGTTACATCTTCGTAGGAGGTGGATGTAGACCCTTAAACACTGAGTTCATGTGATAACCTTTGCTTATTTCCTAAAGCATGATTTGATTTATGCTTCAAGAATTAGGGTCTGTACTGATGAATCCAAGAACGAGGGCTGTGTTGGCTTTGAAGTAATCGCCGAAGAAGAGCCGTATTGAGCAGTTATCAAACATGTTTTGTGTACACGCTGCAGAGCTCCATGTCATCCTTACTGCCTTCGTTCTGATAGTTGGATTAGGTAGATTCTGGTACACTATTTACTCGGATTCTCAAAGCGCTCTATTGCTCCTGGCCCAGTATGCCTCTGTCCACCCTATGGTGCAAAAGATCCAAGAGTGGTTAGCTTGTCTCCACGCCTGGCACAAAGATGTGGAATTTTGTTGGTGCCCAGGTCATGTCAAATGGGCGAATGCTAAGGTAAAGGCTGTTATTTACACCTTTCTATATAACAGTCGTCTGCATCACAGTAACTTTATAGGCCACTTACTGTACATGGATATGCTCTTTGAAAATGTCAGATCAGTGGGTCCTACAGACGAGCAACAAATTGTACAGGGTTCGACAGGACGTGAGTGTTTGGCACTGCTCCTTCAACGGGAATCACCACTTTGAGATAATTCACTATCGACTGAGGATTGAGCGCACACACCACACTCCTCACCCAGGACCACCTGCTTTCCTGTTTGACTTGTAGAATGCAGTTGACTGTGAAGCACATTTTAACTTGTTTGCCTAAGTTTTGGACCCTTTCGCTTAAGTCGTGATTTTTACTTTAACCGAGATACCTGTAGGAGACCTTGGTAAACTCTTACCAGAGTCTTTTGACACTGCCAGTTTAGTGTTCAGTACTTTCTACTAATGCTATTTTTTGTGTGGCATGTTTTGTTCTTTATAGTAGGTTTTATTTTTTGTTACGGTACTTAATGTTGCTATGATTGTCACGTGTGTTTTGTATTTAGTTAATTGCCAGAAGCGCTGAGTGGTGTACCAGGTCGAAGTGCTGTTCAGATTCCAAAACATCTATCCCATCTTCGACCTCACTTTCTTCGTGATTTTTTAGCGGTTTTAATAATGAGTCACCTATTCATTCATTTTCAACACGAGTCTCATCGTTTCCTAATCCATCCTCTTGTATGTTTTTTTTCCTAAATACCAATAAAAGCTTATTTTTTCTTTTGTGCTCCTCATTTGAGTTAAAGGAAACGATGCTGAACAACTCGCCTTCACACTTTTAAATGCTTTTCTGCAGTCATACTTTAGCTTCCCCATCACTATATAAATCTCAGTTCTGACATGATCTTTACCTGGAAAACTCGACAGACTTATTACCCTATAATTCAATCTCTCCCTCTCGTCCCCTTGACCATTTTTACGTGAGCGCTGCATCACACCTCTGCTCCAGTTCTATGTAAATTCCACACTCTTCTCAACCGTTATTTCACAAAGGAACCACACATGCTCGCTCTCCTGATCCTTGGATATCTTCCTTTATTTCATACCCAAAACAATGTATTAATAAATACGCTAATCTTATAGTTTATCCCTTCCTGCTTTCTGCATTTTGCTCGGAATCTCATCCACTCTTGGTTTATCCATTTTTAACGCACGTTTTGCTTTATTCACTTCATACTTTGGTCTTTTCACTCATTCTTACAAATCTCATCATTTTTTTTTTTGGCCACAAGAATCAAATTCCTAGCTCTCTCTTATCTACATTACACAGTTTTTCAAAATGTTCTATTCCTCATTCCGACATATCTACCAGCGTATGAAGCATTTCATCTCTCTCACTCTACACTCACTAATACATTAACTTCCTGTATATTCTCATTTGTTTTCATTACTACTTATTCCGAAATAAAAAATATCATGTCCATTTTTCGATTTTTTTGACACGTCACATTTTTTTTTTGTCTTCTCCATAGTCCGGCATGCATCATGATTATATTGTAAAAATCATGCAAATGACTTTTACAATGTAAATATGATACTTTTGTATGTAAATCCAAAAAATATTCTCATGTTTTTAACCATGTTATTCCATCAACTATTTATCTACCTTATTTTCTTTGTATAAATTTACCAATTTACATTTTTTTTATAACATTACTGCATTCCCGCAGAGAACATTTCGGGAAAATTACTTTAAATGGTCAAATTTGCTGGAATCCAACAAAGGCGCTTCCTGTAATCGTATTTGCTTGGCCCTCCTCCTCTTGTATGCAACATTGCAAGCTCCCGATGTGTTTATTGCAACACGAAAGGCCTAAAGTTATTCAACTCCCCCCATGGTTGTTTTGCATCTTGTATCGCTTGTTCGCGATTTTTGCATAATATAAACATGTATATATATTAGGGTTTTAATGATCTTTTTGCTCTTTAAGCAAACAAAATACATAAACTGGGTATAAATAAACAAATATGGCTGAATTAAACGTATGCAGGCGACTAATTAATCAATAAATCAGGGTTATAAACGATTTATCTGTCGATATTTTTGGACAACGCTATTTATTGAATAAATCAATTACGTACTTTTAAATAAGCGAGACACAACGTGGGCTTCGCACAAAATTCAACTATTGTATTGTGCACACGTGTGACGATACGAATTTTATATGTAAGAGAAGTGGATTTTTTTTTTTTTTTTTTTTTGCCTTAGTGTTGAATTAACCTTTAAGGCGCCATGATGCTGGTTATGTGCTCTTGATCCAAGAAATTTGAGTCACTCTCCCCTTCGAATCACATCTAATTGTTTTCCGTTCCCCGTGTGTTTTATGATTACTACGGGTTTAGCGCTTTCCCTTAAATATGTTAATAGCTAATTGAATTAGGCCAGACATAGGTCTCCTACACCTGGGCTTGTCATCCTGGGTGACCTGGCTGGCAGGGGTGACCTGGCTAGCTGGGGTGACCCAGGGGTGACCTGGCTGACTGGGGAGACCCAGGGGCTACCGGGCTGGCTGGGGTGACCCAGGGGCTACCGGGCTGGCTGGGGTGACCCAGGGTAGACCTGGCTGCCAGGGGTGACCCAAGGGTGACCTGGCTGACTGGGGTGACCCAGGAGTGACCTGGCTGGCTGGGGTGGCTCAGTACGGTCACCCCTACAATAAGCTGATACATGGAACACATCAGCAAAGAAGCCATTTAATGATGAACAGTGTTGTGTCAGTTGAATGATGTAATATTATATCGTGGATGATTTCTTCTGACTTCATAGATACAATTTGCTTTTACAATTAGTGTTCATACAGCACAAGTAATTAATACTAAATTGAAGTTATTGAATACAAGCCTGATTTTAGTTTTTATCCACACACTGCTCCGGGGGGATTATACATACATACATACATACATATATATATATATATATATATATATATATATATATATATATATATATATATATATATATATATATATATATATATATATATATATATATATATATATATATATATATATATATATATATATATATATATATATATATATATATATATATATAATGTCGTGCAGAATAATTAAAACTGGTCAATTAACAAGAACTCATTTAAAATTAAGTCTTTTCTAAAATTTTCTCTTATACGTTTAAAGATATATATTTTTTCGTTTATTTTAATATAAACATAATTTTGTACCAAAAGAAACTTAGAAAACTTACCTCAATTTAATTTAGCTTAATCCAACTATATTTTTTTCGTCAGGTTCAGAATGATTTTTGCTAAATTATTTCATACAGAAATTTTTGCTTGCCTTATTCGGCAAGAAGAGCGTTGCCATTTAAGCCAAAATCGCAAGTTTTTTTTTCTATTCGGCACGACATGTTTATATATGACATGGAGAACATGTCAGGCATAGCTTAAATTCATCGCAAATTCTGTTTATGAATGAATTTATATAACCCTGAACTAATATTCATGTGTATTATTTTTTTGTGAAACTTCATTCAATTATATTTCTTTCAGTCATGGAACTGCTTCTTACAACTTTCTTGGCCTTTGGCAAATCAATTGTGTGGTTAAAATCTCTCGCATAAATAAACAGAGCATTAGACTTTTACCCAATTCTAATGTTGTATGTTGCTGTAATCTTAGTTCAAGATTTTCCCCAGTTTGACCGTAATAAACTGTATTGCATTTTTTACAGGAAGTATTATAAACACAGCCATCAGCATTTTTGGGAGAATTCTTAATCAGATTTGTTTTTACTATATCAAGATATTTAAATACAACTTTAAAATTCTTAAGCAGAGAAAGTATTTCAAAAAGGTTCTCATGGTAATGTAGAACCATATTTCAAGAAGGTTCTCATGGTAATGTAGAACCATATTTCAAGAAGGTTCTCATGGTAATGTAGAACCATATTTCAAGAAGGTTCTCATGGTAATGTAGAACCATATTTCAAAAAGGTTCTCATGGTAATGTAGAACCATATTTCAAGAAGGTTCTCATGGTAATGTAGAACCAACATATTCTTTATTTGAATACGCTTTGTTGTTCTTTTTTGAATTGTAAAATGTGTTTCTGGCGATTTTAAAGGATTTGTGTGTTTGTATTCTCATCTATGTTTTTGAGAGGTCTGCGCATTTGCAGCAAAGATTGGCATTGACCACTGGCTTAGTCTTCTGGATTCAGTGGTTTGGGTGTCACTATGGTGGCAGTGACCACTGGCTTATCCATGCTGTGCTCAGTATTCTGAGTGTATTAGCGTGTCTTGGTGTCTTCAGGAGGTTAGGAGACGAGATGAGAGCAGGTAATAGAATCCTTCCTGAGGTAATCCTCTTGATCGAGAACAGCATCCTAATTACATTTGTCAGAAGGAAAGGTAATGAAAGTAATTTTAGAGAGACCATTGTAAATTGATAGCCATGAGAGAGGTGACGATTCTTAGAAAGCAAACTGTTTAGGACTGTGAAGAGAACAGCATCAGTATATATATTTAATATATTTTCTATGTGCGACGTTTCGGTCCTACTTCGGTCAAAGTCGGACTGTCACGTCGTCATGCGTTTGTCTCCTTTGTGTGTTTTGTTACAGTCACGGTATTGTGCCTTTTTATTCTTCATCAAGTTTCATCCAGTTTCTTTAACGGGGTGGGTAGATCAACCTGTGATATGCGCAGCTTGATCGAATACTTTCTTCATTCGCAGCGAAACGTTTCCTCATTAAAATATCCTAATGCTGAGTATGTGCCTCATTTTACATTTGCCGATGTTTTTCACTCTCTTACCCACCAGTAAGCTTCGATCATATGACCGAAATATCTAATGGAGAATCATAGGCCGAAGATTCGCGTTAGGAGGCATTTGTCGTGTTTTCTTTCTAATCTTACCTAGTTTAACCTAAGCAGCACTAGTGGTGTGTAAATACCGACTAAGTGAAGTAAATGACCGATGCATTGTGGGCGATATGTTGTCGTTGCGAAAGATATCCGTTGTACCCAAGTGTCCCTTGCTCTAGGTCCATCTAGCCTAGTAGTTTGGTTCGTTCTTACTAGTTATGAAAAATATAAGTTTCAGGGGGCCGCACTACACAGCTAACAGCCCGCAGGCTGCGCGTTCGATGTTCCTGGTTTAGACCCAGAGCTGTTCGAGGTGAGGCGTTGGAGTATGTTTTGTATGATAGTTGTTCAGAGGGAAGGCGAGTAGTGTCGAGGGGCAACAGTTGCAAGAAGTTTGTAGAGTTCATTAGAAAGAAGACATTGGTGTTGACGGAGGGTAAGAAAGGGCTTCTCCATTAAAAACTTAGCAAAAGTAGTGAGCTGTTCGGGCAGATGGACCTTTCTCAGGAAATGGAAAACATGAAACGCTGAATTTACAGAAAATGAGAAAAGGAAGAGGGCAAAACTTGTTCTGCAGTCAATCTGAGAAAACATGGCTGGTTCTTACGACGTCTTGATGCAAGAGCAGCAGCTTCGTTGGACCGAAATTTAAATTTAAAATAAAGGAGAATACAATCACTCACTAGTGGGATCCTCGATAGATAAATGTTTCAATATCGTGGCTAAAAAAAAGTAGAAGCAGCATCATGCTTACAAACAGAACATGACAACTGTTGTTGGTTTAGTTACGCCGTCACCCGTTATCATGTCGCCAGTGAAAAAAAAACTGAGAGCCATAAGTAAGGTTAAGTCAGTTGGAAACAAGGAAACGTCCACGGTCAGGTTAAATTGACGTATTGCGATAGTTAAGAAAATACTGAAACCATCCCGGGGCCATTATTAGTGATAGGTTGAGACGTGTTGTACATGAATGAATACAAAACCCACCAAATGAAGAATTAGTCACATGAGCAAAGTCTGGGCATCTTTATTTGTAGATATTTAGCCATCTAGTGGGTGTATCACTACAATACAGGGACATTATGTGAAGACTATATGCAAAAGACGAGGTAATCAGTCCCTGGTTTGTTCTGTTACTTTGTGGTTATAACTTTTAGGAACTAAGTGTTATAATAATCAGAAGGAAGCAATACACCCGTAGGGGTCGTAAAACAACTTGATTAAGGGAGGTAATCAGGTTTGATCCGAGAAAGTGGAAGGTTGTTTAAATTCTTTTGATCAAGAGCCCTTCCTTAGCACCAAAGCACCCAGCGATATATGCACTGTAAGGTGTGTTTCTCAGTGTGTGTGTGTGTGTGTATTATAAAATTTTTAAATATATATATATATATATATATATATATATATATATATATATATATATATATATATATATATATTTATTGAGTTTATTTTAATCCCTCTTTTAGGGACTAAATTAGTCTTGGTGGTGAATAAGTTACACGCAGCCTTAATGACCTTCGTGTAGTCGATAGACTTTAAACCCAATTAAGCAACCAATCAAGGCACCCTCCCTTGAAGGGTGAATGAGTGCAACTTGTGGCGTCGTAAGTTAGCGACCTCGTGCGAATCATACGGTCTGGCCAACACAATCTCACGTGCTGCATTTATGGATCCAAAAAATATAACTGCTGATACTGCCTACAATAGTGAGGAAAAGACAGATTCAAAACAATCTTTCTTTGTGGACAACGTTTTTGCTGTGTGTAGAGCTTTTATCATCACTTGGTAAAGCTCATCACAGAGCAAAACGTCGTCTCAATCAAAGCTTGTTCTGTATATGTATATTTTTTTCGTGATAAATGTATTTTTTTACACTGCATTTGTAAATTTCGTAGTTTTTCGTGATCAGGGACGAACATGCTGGGTTGTCGTGGTATATTCTCAGTCATATTCTACCTTGTTTTGATGGCTGGCAGCACAGCCATCAAAACAAGGTAGAATATAATGTAGGCAAACGGACCATTGTGTTCTTGTAATATATTACACTGGCTTCCAAGGTGTCGCTATACCTGTTATTCTGTTGTCACATTTCGTGTTAAAATACACGTTGTTCATCCGTGTCACTACTGCTAGTTCCGGCTGCAGCAGCTACGAGCGAGTGGATACAACTACGAACATATGCTTGTGTTCCTACTTTTCTTTCTAGTTATGTACTGTAATGACGGCTGGATCTAAGCACTTTTTAACTTTATTATATTCCGTTAAAATGTGTCACCCTTTATCCCACACCGGGAAGTATGCAACTTTGTCTTAAATATAACGCATGTGTTGTGTTGTGGATTCTTCATGTATATTTTCGTTCAGGAAGTCTGACATCAAAGACTGCAGTCAGTCTCAACACAAGAGATGGGTAAGACTGCGCATAGCCTTAATATCAGACTTCAGGAATACAAGAACACACGTGTGATCCACAACACAAACAACGAATGTAACATGGCGTTGGGCAAGACCAAACTCGTTCTTACTGTAACAGATGACGATAGGGAAAGTCCCCGGAAGTAGTCCCTGTCAGTCCATAGCTCCATAGAGCAGAATCAGGGCCTGACTAGGCTGTCCCAGCAACTTGGGTGGATCATTAATGGTTGCTCTAAACACCTTGTCTGCTGGCCTATAAATACCCCTTCTACCTGTTCTTTGTGTTAGTGTGACTTTGTAAATGGTCCAAGTCGGACCGAAACGTCGTCGTAAGCTCCTGTCTTCTATGTGCGGGTTATTTGTGCAATGTACCATAGGTTGCTTTGATTGGATCGCTTTAGCACTCTGGGTGGCTCCAAATTGGCCAACCATGCACTGTTACTGGCTTCTAATAGCAATGAGAGATAATCAGAGAAGGGGGATGGTAGCTCAAGTTCCTTGAATCAAGAGTCCTTCACCGGCATCACGTCACTTCCCTCATGATGGTTATTCTTCTAGAATTCTTCCTATAGTAACTTGGTATGAAAGTATTTATTTGTGATGCGTGTTTATGTTCGTTGCTTTTGTTGCTTGTTAATTTTATCCTTGTTTAACATTGTGTTATAGATTTATTTTCGTGTAAGGTTGTGAGCGCTGAGTGACACGCACGATCCAAGTGCCCCGTCAGCGTCACCACTACGGTCACGCACGATCCAAGTGCCCCGTCAGCGTCACCACTACGGTCACGCACGATCCAAGTGCCCCGTCAGCGTCACCACTACGGTCACGCACGATCCAAGTGCCCCGTCAGCGTCACCACTACGGTCACGCACGATCCAAGTGCCCCGTCAGCATCACCACTACGGTCACGCACGATCCAAGTGCCCCGTCAGCGTCACCACTACGGTCCATCTTTTAAAGGTCTTCAGTGGTAAACCTGCACTCTTATCCCAGTAGAAACATTTCACGATCACTCAGGCATTTTATGGTAAAAAAAAATTACCAATCCAGCATAACCTTTCCGCCCATCGTTCCAAAAAAGAAATCAGGCTTGGTGTGCTCTAACCCTCACGACACCACAAGAGCTCCACTTATGAAAGAAAAACACATAAAACCAAGCTTAAAGCGGACTTAAACCAGAGGGGAAGCAGGGGGCTCTTTCATAAACCACCACCCCCTTCCCCCAAGCTCTCTCAGGAGAACCCTGCCCCATCATGCATAAGTTGGCAGTATCTTAGGGAAAACTTGGGCCATAACCACTGCTCCGGGGAGATGCGATTACCGTCCCTCTGCTGAGTTTCAATTAAAGACCATTATTACCCTGATGGAGAGCCGCGGTATCGGCTCTTCTGTTGCTCTATGGAAGGGCGGAAAGAGGCTGTCTTACGAGAGGTGACTATGGGGGGAGGGGGGATGATAAGAGTGATTACAGGATTTACGTTGTAATTCCAGAAATCCCATTATCGCTTATGGAAACCTTGTTTTTTGTTGTTTTATTCTATACAATGCTGCTCGGCCCCTCGAACTTTGATGTTTAGTGTTTGTTTTGGTTGTGGTTAGCAGGGGTTCCGTGGTGTGTGCGTAGCTTAGTAGGTGTGGATCCCATGGTGTGTCTTATTATTGATGTGTGTGTGTGGGTGTGTAGTTGGGTGTTAGTTACATTGTTGTCAAAGGCACTTGTGGATAGAAATTTAGCCTTTCAATTTTATTCTCTTTCGTGTGTGTGGTTAATAGTGGGTGAGCATATTGTGGTTCGTGTCTGTCTTTTTTTTCCCTCATTATATCTCCATATACTATTCTTTCCCTACTGCCGCCAAACTTACTCTTCCTATTCTCTTCCTTACTCGCTCTCTAACTCTTGCTCACTCGCTCTCTTCAATCTAAGACTAGAGGATTCGGTTCCACCTTCCTACATTGTTTACAAACCGAGCTGCTCTCCTGCCTTGTTTTGTAGTGTGACTATATAATACTCCCTTTATTATAAATAATTGTTTTTTAGGTGTGATTTATCTGTGACCGATTTCGAGGGTTATTCTCGCAGCCCGGTCCGAGGCTTTCTTCTTGATTGCCTGGTCAACCAGTCTGTTGCAATCAGCGACCCGTTGGCCGGCATACCCATCATTGTTTGATTTATCTGATACTTATCAGAGGCAGTGGTCCAGTTTTCTCATGAAGACTCCTGTATTTCTCCCTGCTGGTAAGAGGTTGAAGAGTCGTAAACCACTTAAGCTGACATAGTGTTCTTCTAATGGGTCTTTGAAACCTCTGCTTTCGAGTCTATTTTACACCCCCTCTCATTTCTCTCACTTAAGAAATTCGTTATAGCAGTAGGTAAATTTAGAACCCCACAAATATATTTCATGTACATATCTGGTCTATCTTATCCACTCTGTTGGTAGGGCACTCAGCTCACACATTGAGGTCCGTGGTTCAATTCCTGGTACGAGTGGAAACATTAGGGTGTTTCCTTAAGACACCTGATGTCCCTGTTCACCTAGCAGTAAATGGGTACCTGAGTGTTAGCTGACTGGTGTGGGTCGCATCCTGGGGACAAAATTAACTTAATTTGCCCGAAATGCTCTGTATAACAGGGAGCTTTCTATATAGTATGTCATTGATGTCAGCTATGGTCTGTATACGTTATATCATGGACTTGTAGAAATAAAAATTACTGTTACTAAAGGGGTGGACGGGTAAGCCAGCGGAAGGCCTCGATTAGATGACCAGAAGCTCCAATGGTGAGTCATCATGCGACTAAGACCCTCGTCGGGAAACACTTGTCCTGTTTCCTGACAAATCTTACCTAACCTAACCTACATTCCAATATATATTGAATTCTTTTTAAAACGGCTGATGAGTAAATTTGGAGTCAGCTGTGAGCAAGCTCTCTTACTAGATCAGCTGTGAGCAAGCTCTCTTACTAGATCAGCTGTGAGCAAGCTCTCTTACTAGATCAGCTGTGAGCAAGCTCTCTTACTAGATCAGCTGTGAGCAAGCTCTCTTACTAGATCAGCTGTGAGCAAGCTCTCTTACTAGATCAGCTGTGAGCAAGCTCTCTTACTAGATCAGCTGTGAGCAAGCTCTCTTACTAGATCAGCTGTGAGCAAGCTCTCTTACTAGATCAGCTGTGAGCAAGCTCTCTTACTAGATCAGCTGTGAGCAAGCTCTCTTACTAGATCAGCTGTGAGCAAGCTCTCTTACTAGATCAGCTGTGAGCAAGCTCTCTTACTAGATCAACTGTGAGCAATGTTCTCTTACTAGATCAGCTGTGAGCAATGTTCTCTTACTAGATCAGCTGTGAGCAATGTTCTCTCTTACTGGATCAGCTGATTTAATTCTCCAGAAATTGTAATATCATATTTGAGATAAGAGTGCCGAGGACTGAATGGTCGCTGATTGAGGGATGTCAGTGAATGATCACTGGTAAAGGGATGTCAGTGAATGATCGCTGGTAGAGGGATGTCAGTGAATGATCGCTGGTAGAGGGATGTCAGTGAATGATCGCTGGTAGAGGGATGTCAGTGAATGATCGCTGGTAGAGGGATGTCAGTGAATGATCGCTGGTAGAGGGATGTCAGTGAATGATCGCTGGTAGAGGGATGTCAGTGAATGATCGCTGGTAGAGGGATGTCAGTGAATGATCGCTGATAAGGGAATGTCGGTGAATAATTGCTGACAGAGGGATGTCGGTGTATGTTCGCTGACACAGTCCTGCACGTCTTCCTTGCACAGTCCTGCACCTCTTCCTTACACAGTCCTGCACCTCTTCCTTACACAGTCCTGCACCTCTTCCTTGCACAGTCCTGCACCTCTTCCTTGCACAGTCCTGCACCTCTCCCTTGCACAGTCCTACACCTCTTCTCTGCACAGTCCTGCACCTCTTCCTTGCACAGTCCTGCACCTCTTCCTTGCACAGTCCTGCACGGCTTCCTTGCACAGTCCTGCACCTCTTCTCTGCACAGTCCTGTACCTCTTCTCTGCACAGTTCTGTACCTCTTCTCTGCACAGTTCTGTACCTCTTCTCTGCACAGTTCTGTACCTCTTCTCTGCACAGTTCTGTACCTCTTATCTGCACAGTTCTGTACCTCTTCTCTGCACAGTCCTGTACCTTTTCTCTGCACAGTTCTGTACCTCTTCTCTGCACAGTTCTGTACCTCTTCTCTGCACAGTCCTGTACCTCTTCTCTGCACAGTTCTGTACCTCTTCTCTGCACAGTTCTGTACCTCTTCTCTGCACAGTTCTGTACCTCTTCTCTGCACAGTTCTGTACCTCTTATCTGCACAGTTCTGTACCTCTTATCTGCACAGTTCTGTACCTCTTATCTGCACAGTCCTGCACCTCTTCTCTGCACAGTTCTGTACCTCTTCTCTGCACAGTCCTGTACCTCTTCTCTGCACAGTTCTGTACCTCTTCTCTGCACAGTTCTGTACCTCTTCTCTGCACAGTCCTGTACCTCTTCTCTGCACAGTTCTGTACCTCTTCTCTGCACAGTTCTGTACCTCTTCTCTGCACAGTTCTGTACCTAGTTCCTGCACTATCTAACACATCGTCCCTGCACAGTCTTTACACAATCCAGAGCCTCGTCCTTGAGAGAGAGTAAAATTGAACCTCCTATTGTGTTTTGTAGCTTCTGGTATCCAGCAAATAACCTTGCAGTATGTTGCCTTGATGCCGGTGAGGGGCACTTTATACTAGAAATTGAAGCTACCATCCTTTTCCCCTCAATCAGACCTGATTACCTTGTATTTCTCAGCCGCTGTAGGAACCATCACCACTAAGAGAGTCGCTTCAACGTTGTGGCTGCTTTGCTTGCCTAGCTCATCAGGCGATTCAGCGAAGTTACTAAGGACTTCAGATACACTTCAGGAATATTCACTTCGACTTGTACTCAAGGTACTCTGGACAGATACGACTGCAGGTTTATGACTGAATCAAAGACGCGGACACAGTAAACTTTTTATTAACGATATTCCGTTCTCCATGGAGTTTAGTCAAGTACATTTTGAGTACAAGAAACCGCCTATTTACCAATTTCAACTACCCAAAATAGTGGTCAGAAAATGGCAATTTGGCCAATTTCAAAATAGGGTCCATAATGAACAAGGCAGACATTCCTGGTACTAAAATAACATCATCTCTGTTATTTAACGAAGCTCCACCGAAAACGAAACGAGGCTAGATAAAAGGCTTACTTAGTCCTTGTGTCTTTAATTCACTCTAAATCGGCTTCTGCCCAGGATGAAAGCTAGTGGACAACTCTTCTGCATAAGTAAAGGCGAGAGTATAGTTACTGGCAAAGCACAGAGGGTCCATTAGTTGTAGATATTCCAAGTCACTCGTAGCTTAATAGAGATCCAGGATGGACCGAGAAGCCGCCTGAAGTTTTCTTTCCGATTTTTGGACTCATATGTGAATTGTTGCAGCCATGTTATTGGGCCGAACTCGAAAGCGCCCTCAGTAGCTAGTGGAAAGATGCAATCGATCTTGGATGCGTCTACTGGTTCGTACCAAATTGGAAAATTTAGAGAGAGAGGTTAATGTTCTCGGTACAACTTTTACTGACATACACTTGCTTTGTCTCTCTGATTGGCTTCCCGGCTCCTCTCTCTCTCTCTCTCTCTCTTCTCTCTCTCTCTCTCTCTCTCTCTCTCTCTCTCTCTCTCTCTCTCTCTCTCTCTCTCTCTCTCTCTCTCTCTCTCTCTCTCTCTCTCTGACTCTCTGACTCTCTGACTCTCTGACTCTCTGACTCTCTGACTCTCTGACTCTCTGACTCTCGACTCTCAGCCTTCATCCCGCTCTCCCTCCCTTCCTTAACTTCACACTCTGGCTATAATGAGAATGCTCCATCAAACCTGTCCTGCCATCAAGCTAGAGCTGCTATCCTGAACAACATCGCTACAGCTACTACCACACTGTAGACTTATTAGCCTACAAAACATGCTACAGATATCTACACAACACTGCTACACACTGTATATAGTGTCCTACACAACACTGCTACACACTGTATATAGTCTCCTACACAACACTGCTACACACTGTATATAGTCTCCTACACAACACTGCTACACACTGTATATAGTCTCTACACATAAAAACTGCTACACACTGTATTAGTCTCCTACACAACACTGCTACACACTGTATATAGTCTCTCACAACACTGCTACACACTGTATATAGTCTCCTACACAACACTGCTACACACTGTATATAGTCTCCTACACAACACTGCTACACACTGTATATAGTCTCCTACACAACACTGCTACACACTGTATATAGTCTCCTACACAACACTGCTACACACTGTATTAGTTCTACACAACACTGCTACACACTGTATATAGTCTCCTACACAACACTGCTACACACTGTATATAGTCTCCTACACAACACTGCTACACACTGTATATAGTCTCCTACACAACACTGCTACACACTGTATATAGTCTCCTACACAACACTGCTACACACTGTATGTAGTGTCCTACACAACACTGCTACACACTGTATATAGTCTCCTACACAACACTGCTACACACTGTATATAGTCTCTCTACACACACACTGTTACTCTACAAAACTGCTACAGTAAGTCTCCTACACAACACTGCTACACACTGTTTTAGTCCTACACAAACTGCTCCCTGTATATAGTCTCCTACACAACACTGCTACACACTGTATATGTCCTACACAACTGCTCACACTGTATAAGTCTCCTACACAACACTGCTACACACTGTATATAGTCTCTACACAACACTGCTACACACTGTATATAGCTCCTACACAACACTGCTACACACTGTATATAGTCTCCTACAATCTACACTGTATATAGTTCTACAACACGCACACTGAAGTCTACACACTGTACACACTGTATAGCTCAACATTACACTATGTCTCACCACTGTACACTGTATATAGCTCCTACAACACTGTACACACTGAAAGTTCACACACACTCTACACTTAGTCACACTTACTTAATCTCACAACATGCAACACTGTAGTTTACAACATCACTGTATAGTTCCACACCTGTACTTATAGTCTCACAAACTGTACACACTGTATAGTTCACCAACATGCCTGATATAGTCTACATGCCTGAAGTCCTACACAACTGCTACACTTTTACTACCACACTACACACGTATAGTTCTACCAACACTGCTACCTGTATATAGTCTACAACACTCTAACTGTATGTCTACACATTACCATGTATATCCCTACAAACACTGCACACTGTATTAGCACAAACTTCACCTGTATTGTCACAACACTGCTACACATTATAGTCTCCTACAACACTGCTACACTGTATTAGTTCACACACTGTCCACTGTATATAGTCTCTACAACACTGCCTGTATCCAACTGACACACTGTATGTTCTAACAACATGACCTGTTCACAAACTCCAGTCCCACTAATGTATGTCACAACACTGCAACTGTATAGTCACAAACACTGCACACTAGTCACAAATCTACAACTGTAATTCTCACACACTGCTACACTGTTGTCCAAACTCATTGTCCCTCACACATATAGTTCTACACAACACTGCCACGAGTCTCCTATAAGTCCACAACACTGCTAAATGATTGTCACAACAGCACACTGAGTCCTCAATCACACACTGTATTCCACAACACTGCACCTGATGTTCCAACCTACAGCTCCAAACACTGCACACTGTATATATCCTTACCCCTACACAACACTGCTACACACTGTATATAGTCTCTACACAAACTGCTACACACTGTATTAGTCTCCTACACAACACTGCTACACACTGTATATAGTCTCCTACACAACACTGTACACACTGTATATAGCCTACACACACTGCTACACATGTATTAGTCTCCTACACAACACTGCTACACACTGTATATAGTCTCCTACACACTGCAACTGTATAATCTTCACAAACTCATAAGCTCCTCAACCTGAACCACTGTTACAACACTGTACCCGATATAGTCTCCTACACAACACTGCTACACACTGTATATAGTCTCCACACAACACTGCTACACACTGTAATATCTCCACACAACACTGCTACACACTGTATTGTCCTCCAACACTCACACACTGTATAAGTTCACACAACACTACACACTGTATTAGTTCCACACACTGCTACACACTTACACTCCTACACAACACTGCTACACACTTGTATACCTACACAACTTGCTACACACTATACTCTACACACATGTTCACACAAATCCACACATTAGTTCCTACAAAACTGCTACACACTGTAAATCTCCTAAAACCTGCTACCCTTATATCTACAAAACCCGTACACACTGTTTTATAGTCTCCTACAAACACTGCTACACACTGTATATAGTCTCCTACACAACACTGTCACACTTATACCTACACACCTACACACTGTATATATCCCTACACAACACTGCTACACCTGTATTGTTCCTACACACTCTACACTGTATATAGTTCCTACACACATCCACACATATATTCTCCCACAACACTCACCTACTGTTAGTCCACAAACTGCTACACACTGTATTATTCCACACACTGCTAACACTGTATTAGTTCCTACACAACACCTTACCACTATATTCTCTACACAACACTGCTCACACTGTATATGTCTCCTCACACACTGCTACACACTGTATTAGTTCCTACAACACTGCTACACACTGTATATAGTTCCTAACACACTCTAACACTGTATATAGTCTCACACAACACTGCTACACACTGTATATATCAACCTACACACTTTAATTCCAACACCTACACACTGTATTTCCTACACAACATCTACACATGTATATTCCTACACACACACACACTGTATATAGTTCTTAACTCAACACTGTACTATTCTACTACCTACACACTGTTATAGTCTCCTAAAACACTGTACACACATTATGTCTACAACACTGCACACTTTTAGTCTCCACAAACTACACACTGTATTAGTCCACACAACACTGCTCACATGTATTAGTCCTACACAACACTGCTACAACTGTATTAGTTCCTACACAACCTACACACTGTATTTGTCCTACACACACTGCTACACTGTATTAGTCTCCTACACAACACTGCTACACACTGTATATAGTCTCCTACACAACACTGCTACACACTGTATGTAGTGTCCTACACAACACTGCTACACACTGTATATAGTCTCCTACACAACACTGCTACACACTGTATGTAGTGTCCTACACCTCTACACACTGTATATAGTCTCCCTACATTGCACACTGCTACACACTGTATTAGTCTCACACAACACTGCTACACACTGTATGTGTGTCCACACAATTCACTGCTACTCACACATGTATATAGTCTCCTACACAACACTGCTACACACTGTATGTAGTGTCCTACACAACACTGCTACACACTGTATATAGTCTCCTACACAACACTGCTACACACTGTATGTAGTGTCCTACACAACACTGCTACACACTGTATATAGTCTCCTACACAACACTGCTACACACTGTATGTAGTGTCCTACACAACACTGCTACACACTGTATATAGTCTCCTACACAACACTGCTACACACTGTATGTAGTGTCCTACACAACACTGCTACACACTGTATGTAGTGTCCTACACAACACTGCTACACACTGTATATAGTCTCCTACACAACACTGCTACACACTGTATGTAGTGTCCTACACAACACTGCTACACACTACCTAGATATAGTCTGGTGGCGTGGGTAAGGAGCAGACTGGTTGGTGGTGGCGTGTCATCATCAGACAGCAGCAGCAGCAGCAGCAGCAGCAGAGAGCAGGGCACGCACCACTCGCGTAATAAATGAAGATAAATGTCTCTCGTGTTTTCTCTGTAATTATTTTCGCTTGAAGCTCCCTGCGACTCACGTTAAGTGTGAATCATCATTATCATCGTCATTTAAGTCATTACCATCATCATTAGCGAAATTGTCATTATCCTCTTTACCTTGTCACTTCTCCTCTCGTGAAAGTTGAGGCATCTCTTATTTATCAGAATGTTTTATTCCCGTTCTATAAATGTTTGCTTATTGTGTAGTTCTCTGGTTACATTTCAAGATGGTGTCTTCGTACTGGTGAGGGGATCTTCATCCAAGGAATGGGAGATAACCTTCCCTTCCTGGAGTCAAATCTGATTTCCTCATATTCTTCTGCTATATATAATACTAATAATGTTATATTAAGCATACTGTTTATTATATATTTAGCCATTATTTGCCTCTTTTTTTTGTTGAGTTTTTGTATTTCATACTATCTTTCATATAACTCATCCCAGCAGCCTCTCATACTCATCTCTTGCACATTCGCCTATTATCTCCCTCTCTCAATCTCACATTCTTTCTCACTCCTATTAACATCATATTGCCCTCTCGCCTAACCTCTAGCTTTTCCACTAGAATCTGTCTATCTGTCTGTCTGTCTGTCTCTCTCTGCGTTTGTCTCTAGTCTCCAGCTCTCTTCAGTCACTCATCATCCATCTCTCTAGCGTCTCCATCATTTCTGTCTCTCACTCACTGAGATTTTTATGGCAGAAAACCCATTTCGAAACACTACCTTAGTGTGCCTGGCTTATACCTTAAGACTTGTTTTTAGGCTTGCATGTAAGACTTGTAAGGCTTTCTTTTAAGGTTTGCTTTCCGTGGTTGCTTTAAGGCTTGCTTTCTAGGCTGGCTTTAAGACTTCATTTTAACGCTTGCTTTTAAAATTTATTTTATAAGGCTTGACTCTAAGGCTTATCTTTCCTAACCCTGTTATCGGGGGCTATTATATCGATATATTATAATCACAAGAAATAATGATAGTACCATATTATAGTTGGCAGAAACTATGATGGCGCCATAAAATAATTAAACCATGTTAAAACAGAAGAAAATCTACGATGATATGGTTTTTGTTTCACGGATGAAATAGATTTTTAGACGAAACTAGAACATAACATGTAATAAAGTCTTGCCGAATAGGTAAAACTTACGATTTTGGCTTAAATAGCAACGCTCTTCTTTCCGAATAAGGCAAGCGAAAATGTGTATGTAATAATTTCGCAAAAATAATTTTGAACCTAACGAAATAAATATATTTCATTGTGTTTGTTTATTAAATTATTGTAAACTTATCTAAAATATATTTAGTTGGATTAGGTTAAATTAAATTGCGCTTGTTATAATAAGGTTAGGTAAGTTTTCTAAGGTTCTTTTGGTACAAAATTATTAATTTTTACATTAACATAAATGAAAAAATATATCTTTAAACGTATAAGAGAAAATTTTAGAAAGGACTTAATTTTAAATGAGTTGTTGTTAATTGACCAATTTTACATATTCGGCACGAATTGATGTCACAATTTGTTAAAAACAAAATTTTCATAACTTTTAATCAAACTTTGGTCATAAGAGTCATGCAGCAAAAGAATTTATACGAAAATAAACAAATGTTAAAAATGCCTGAAATGTTTCAAACTGGCAGGAACGAACGGAGGGAAATTGCTCAGATACTGGTTGCGCTAATTAGGGAAGAGTATGAAGACACTGTAGTGTAAGCTTGAGTTGAGACAACGCTACCCTCAAGATGCTTGAGTTGAGACAACGCTACCCTCAAGGTGCTTGAGTTGAGACAACGCTACCCTCAAGGTGCTTGAGTTGAGACAACGCTACCCTCAAGGTGCTTGAGTTGAGACAACGCTACCCTCAAGATGCTTGAGTTGAGACAACGCTACCCTCAAGGTGCTTGAGTTGAGACAACGCTACCCTCAAGATGCTTGAGTTGAGACAACGCTACCCTCAAGGTGCTTGAGTTGAGACAACGCTACCCTCAAGGTGCTTGAGTTGAGACAACGCTACCCTCAAGATGCTTGAGTTGAGACAACGCTACCCTCAAGGTGCTTGAGTTGAGACAACGCTACCCTCAAGGTGCTTGAGTTGAGACAACGCTACCCTCAAGGTGCTTGAGTTGAGACAACGCTACCCTCAAGGTGCTTGAGTTGAGACAACGCTACCCTCAAGATGCTTGAGTTGAGACAACGCTACCCTCAAGATGCTTGAGTTGAGACAACGTTACCCTCAAGATGCTTGAGTTGAGACAACGCTACCCTCAAGGTCGCTGTGGTGTTTGAAGAACACTGTGACCTTGTACATCCTCCATGGTTCTTAGCATTAAATAATTATATGTAACATAGAAGGAATCTAGTGAAAAAAAATAACTAATGAAAGCTATGAACATGAATAAACCATGCAACGCATATATTATCATAGCAGTATTAGTTAACTTCTTTAAATTGTTAGTGTCAATAGACTTTACTAAAACTTCTCAGAGGTCCCTACAGGCACATTGGCAATTAGTATAAAAATCGTGGCAAAGGCTGAAATGCCTATTCCTTATGTGAACTTTTAGCCGAATAAAATATCGTTCCGTGTATTGTATCTCCTTACCATTGTATGAAGGAGATATAGATTTAAATTAGCGCTAAATTATACAAAAACGTATTGTTAGAGATTGTTAGGCCATATTGCATGAAGCGCTGAATCAGAGGATCGTTCAGTACATGGAATGGAAGCTCGACCCTCTGTGCGATAATGCCGTGGTCTCTGACCAGCCAGGTTGTTGGTGATGCCTCCACGTACAGAGATCTGGGATCCACCATGTGTTTTTTTTAAGATATGTCGTCTTAGAAATTTATGCAGGAGACACATTTTCTTAAGTTGTGTACTTAGTAAACTTAGTAAAGTTTACCAGTGCCTGGCCTTGCCTGGCCTTGCTCTGCCTTCTCTTGCTTGGTCTTGCTTGGCCTTGCCTGGTCTTGCCTGGCCTTGCCTGGTATTGTCTTTACTGATCTGAGTTTGCCTGGGAAGGACAAGGGCGGGGAAGACAGGGAAGGCGAGGCGCACAGGAAGGACCGGGAGTGGGCAGTAAAAGACGGAAATCGGTGGCGGAACTATTGGAAAGAATGGAGGGAAGGAGGCCGGGACGGGAGTATCGCGGTTGAATACGGAGTTGAGCGCTGGAAGACAGGAGAAGGTGGAAGGGAAGGGATGGGCTGGGAGTGGAAAAGGGACACTGGAACAGAGAAGGCTAGGGTTGGATGCTGGAGGGCGTCAGAGAGCGAAGTATAGTTTCGGAGGGCGGAGGATGGCGCTCTGGACTAAGGAAAGGATTGCGAGGGCGTCCCACATTATTAAAAACTTTGAAAGACTTGTAAGAGGCAATAACGCTAACCACGTGGATAGACAAGAGCACAATACAGGGTAGCTGAGTTGAGAGCAGGTCGCACCTGCCTCTCACAACTACTGGACCATTACAACATGGCTTAGATGCACTAGAAGACGATGAGGACCCAGTGTACACACACCTTTCAAAAGCCTTCCACTAGTGTGATCATGGTGTAATAGAGAAGAAATTGTGGTCAGATTGATTTCTTATAACTTTTTAACAAAAAGAGTACAAAGAGTAATAGTAAATAGATTTAAGTCAGAGGTTGCTTCGGAGAAAAGCTCTGTTTCTCAAAGGCACAGTACTACCCCCATCTTTCTCCTAATCTTCATACCCGACATAGACGATACTAGAATCTGAACGAGAGTGTCATCCACTGAGGACACCGCAAATCTCCGAGTGGATTTAAACCAATGGGCAGAATAAAACAATATGATGATTAATGAAGGACTGGTCCCAAATCTGCACACAGATCGGGTCCTAGGAAGCAAGAGGCTCGGCAGCCGATCCAGTATACCCGCAATGAAAAGCAGAGATGCTGTAAGTACACAGAGATTAAACAATAGGTTAAAGGGGCCTAGACTTTTCAACACCCTCCCTTTATTCCAAGGGGAATATTACCAACAGACCCCTTGCTGTTTTCAAGAGAGAACTTGACAAGTTCTTCAAGTAAGCTTCTGATCAGTCGGTCTGTGGTTCGTGTTGGAATGCGTGTAGCCAGCAGTAACAGCCTAATTTATCAAGTCTTGATCCACCAGGAGGTCTGGTATGGGATCGAGCCTCGAGGACCTTTATCCCCGAATACGTTCTTCAGGTATCCTTCAGGGAGAGAGTATTCGTCGGAGGGATTGGGAGGGCGTCGGAGGGAGGGGGTGGGTGGTGAAGGGCGCTTGAGGGGGGAGGTAGAAGGACTAGACAAGGAGACACTGGATATGGAGGGACTACGGCCAATGGGTATTAAGAAGTCGGGTGTTTGCGTTGCTTCAGTCTCCCCGCCAGCCATCAGATGAGCCTTCGCCTCTGGAAAATGAATGCGACTCTTGTAAATTGTTTTAGTGCTGGAGCAACCTTTTGAAGTCTGCGCTCTAACTTTCTTATATAATTTTTTTCGTTCGTGTGTTTGCGTTGCATCGTTTGTCCTCAAGTTTCCATTGTTTACCTGCCTCTAAGTGGGCGGCTGTGTTCCATGGTTGTATGTACGCATGTGACATTTGTGTTGACTCCATTGTGTTGTCAAGCTACGCTTCTGCTCGTGGTTAAAAATATTATTTCGTGAGAAAGATGGCACAAATAAGTGTGTAGACGCCGTGTTCTACTGCACAAGTCAGAAGATACGTCTGCGATATTTACAAGGTTATATGTAACTCTTGAATATAAACTATAATGCAGTAATCGCGAACAAGCGATACAAGATGCATAACAACTACAGGGAGAGTTGAATGATAGCTGTAGGCCTTTCGTGTTGCAATCAACACATCTGCAGGAGCTTTCAGTGTTGCAGAAATGAGTGGGAAGTCCGGGTAGATTCGTTCAGGGAAACGGCTCTAGCTAGAGCCATTTCTGTGAACGAATCTACCTGGACTTCCCACTCATTTCTGCAACATTGCAAGCTCCTGAAGATGTATTGAATGCAACACGAAAGGCCAAGAGTTTTCATTCAACTCCCCCAGTGGTTGTTTTACATGAACTTTAATATTTCTTATTCAGCGTTGTTGTTACGTCAGTGACTTAGGGTACGATCGCTTGTGAATTTCTTGACAGAACAAGTGCTCAAGAATAACAAACTCCCAAATTATTATTATTAATGTTCATTGTAGAAGCTTGTTCAGTATCTTCAGTGATTCCGGTTAATCGGTATTCGTATCATTCAGTGGTAGGTATCACTCAGTGGTAGGTATCACTCAGTGGTAGGTATCACTCAGTGGTAGGTATCATTCAGTGGTAGGTATCACTCAGTGGTAGGTATCACTCAGTGGTAGGTATCATTCAGTGGTAGGTATCACTCAGTGGTAGGTATCACTCAGTGGTAGGTATCATTCAGTGGTAGGTATCACTCAGTGGTAGGTATCACTCATTGGTAAGTATCACTCAATGGTAGGTATCACTCAGTGGTATGTGTCACTCAGTGGTAGGTATCATTCAGTGGTAGGTATCACTCAGTGGTAGGTATCATTCAGTGGTAGGTATCATTCAGTTGTAGGTATCACTCAGTGGTAGGTATCACTCAGTGGTAGGTATCACTCAGTGGTAGGTGTCACTCAGTGGTAGGTATCACTCAGTGGTAGGTGTCACTCAGTGGTAGGTATCATTCAGTGGTAGGTATCACTCAGTGGTAGGTATCATTCAGTGGTAGGTATCACTCAGTGGTAGGTATCACTCAGTGGTAGGTATGGCTGTACTCACCTAGTAACAGAGAGGATCCATCCTGGCCTCGCCTCTTAATTCATCACGACTGATTTTACACATGTTATGACTTCGTGACTCATCATGCCCAATCTTAAAGCTGTGGTGGAATCTGTTTTCACGGCCTCCTCATTCAGATCGTTTCACTTCAACCCGAGGGTGGAAGTGTCTTGTGATTTAACTTAACTTATTTGCGTTTTTAATTTTCATCAGTGCTTATATTGTCACCGCTCACTTCCTTTCAAACAATGTCTCTGCCTGCCCCATCGAGTATTCTGAGTATCTCGCACGCCGTGATCATGTGTCCCCTTGTTATTTTCTCTTCGGGCATTGTAAAATTTAGTTTCTCTGGTCCTTTAGTAGGACATTCCTCTTAGCGAATCTACGTACTTTCTATAGTGTCTAGAGATATTGTCTCGGGCTGGTGCTCAGTGATGGGTCTGACATGCATCATATCAGACCCACCATGTTAGTATTTAATCAATAACAACACTGCGACTAACCCGGGGATCGAACCCGTGTTTTAGGCCGCCTCGTGGTGAGCGAAAATTCACGACACTAACCCACTGGATGGTCCAGTGGGTTAGAGCGTCGTGAATTTTCCCTCACCATGAGGCGGGCTAAAACAACACTGGTTCGATCCCCCGGCTAGTCGCAGTGTTGTTATTGATATATATGTGTGTGTTTATATGATTGTGTGAGTGTGTGGGAAAGGGGGGTAGCTCAAGTCTCTTAATGTTAGACGTATTCACATGAAATTTTAGACGTGCTCGCAGAAATCTAACGTATTTGCTTATGTTAGGAATGTTCCTATGGAACTAATTACAGAAGCTTATTTATTAGGCCTCTGACGTGTGCCACTAAGTGCATTATGATCCTCAACGTGTTTATATAACTTGTGTTTTCAGTGCGCATGTCTAAGCAGTCCCACGGTGCGGGTGGGGTTAGAACTCATGGCAAGCGAGTCGTAAAACTCCATGGGTTCTGACCCCCTCCCGTATCGTGGTTTGTTTCCAGTCGTGTTATAACTATTTCTTGAGTCAATCCGATTATAACCAGTGGTTTACAAAGGCTGAATTTATAGCTAAACTGACTTCATTTTGCTCTTCCATGTCTAGACGCTCTCTCAAAGAAATAATAATTTTTACATAGGATTATATAGGATTACAAAGGTTTACGTAGGATCACGTAGGTTTACGTAGGATTATATAGGTTTACGAAGGATTAAACAGAATTTACAAATAACAGGAAACCTAATAGTTCATAATGCTATCTGTTTTAAAATGTATTTGCTGCGTTGGTTGGGTGTGGAGGGGTGTATAGGAAGACTAATTTCTTCCCATTCCCAGGCTACAGCATAATTCTTATGAATTTAGTGATTTTTAGTGTATATAATAACATGGTCTAGCTGGCGGTGTCGAAGGTTGATGTTGGGTAACATTGGCTGCTGCTTAGAGCGGAGTCGAGGTATATTTTCTTGATACCTAATGCGTTCTTTCAGGGAAAATTTTTAGAGGTGTAAATATTCAACGATTTATGAAAAATATGAGACGTGAATAATGAAGGTGAAATTCTTGCCTCACTAGTAGTTAAAGATGTTTGTTCATGTCGCCCGTCTGAAGGTTATTGTAACTTCGTTTAGCTCAGTTATGCTTTATGTTCCAGCAGAGGTCCTGCAAATGTCTGCGATATGAATACATAAGCTTCTAGTGTTGTCGCGAAGATAAAGGTCAGCCAGTTGTATATGTTCAGCCTTTGTTCAGGGTGCACGTACAAGTCCATGACACCTTTGTTTTCCAAAGTTCTTATATTAAAAATTCAACGATGGATTTTTCCTCCATCTTCATATCTAAGAGTGATGAGTCGTATGTTGTGCCTCCCTACTCACACAAGTGTCATAATTTCACATGTTGACCTTGTTTATTATATTCATAGCGACCTGGGGAAAGAGAGTTTAGTGGACATAATTATGTTTTACTTGAGCAAGGAGAGAGTAGCTCCAATTCCTCGGATCACCAGCTTTAAGAAATGTTAATTTCGAGAGACTAGGTCATCGTCTCCCTCTCCTTTATAAATGTACTTATTAGTCAGAACTCTAGAAAAGACGTCACAGGTGATTCACCTGTGACAACACCTCCAGCTGCTACACCTCACTTGCCAATCTGCTATACAGGTCTCTAGCCTTATGCTTCTGCTTTAGACTTAGACTACCTCCTGTTAACATTGAGAGACAGACTTCAAAATTACCTCACTACTTCTCCTGTTTAAAGTAATGCAATCACCTCTCTATTCCACTGATGAAATCTGTTCAGCAGGAGAAAACATTTCGGTAATATACATACCTAGGTGATGCATGTGTGTCTTGTTTATCATCTAGAGAAGACGTCGTTGCGTCTCGTCGAGAACACGCACCAAGTCTAACCAACCAGTTTTGTGTACAGTTTTTACACTACAAGAATGATTATATTTCACACCTGTTCTTGCCTGCCACTCGTTGGTTGTAAAACTTTAATTAGTTACCAAGTGCCCCGTTTGTAAGTGTGGATGCGTGAAACTTGGTGCATTTGTAAACGCGAATGTGTGAAACTTTGGTACATTAATAGGTATGGATATGTGTAAACTGGTGCGTTTGCGAGTGCGGATGTGTGCAACGTTGCGCATTTGTAAGTGTAGATGTGTGGAACTTAATACATTCGTAACCTCGGATGTGTGAAACTTTTCTGCGTTTGTAAGAACGGATATGTGTAGATAGATACATTTGAAAGTTAATGACCTACACCATTTAACACTTTTAATATTGATCGACCCATTTTCATATTCAGACTGAGGTCTTGACATTTACTTAATCCTGGTGTAAGCACTCCTGGTGCTGTGTTGGACGTCTCAGAGGAGGGCATCATTATCTTAGGATATCGAAGAATAAACACGGTTGCAACACTTAGATATTTTTTTGGCCGAAACATATCGCCTGCACAACAGGCATGCAAGCGAATGCAGCAATACTGGAGACAGCAGACGCAGTTCTGATATGATCAGTCAAGGTTCTTGTTGTGTCCTAGGACGCTACTTGGTAGCGATCCTCCAATGTAAAACTTATCTTTGGTATAAAAACAAAAACGACACAATTCCCTGACTGGAACAATATACAAATTACCAGCACGTAGGAGAGAAACAAAACTTATGATGACGTTTCGTTCCGAACTGGACTATTCACGAGTCACACTGACAGAAAAGAGTGAGTGATTCAGTATATATAGGCGAGGAGGACAGGGATTGGCTTACTCACTCTCCTCTGTCAGTGTGACTTGTCAATGATCTGAGTCAGACCGAAACGTCGTCATAAGCTTTTTCCTCTCTCTTATATGATGGTTATTTGTGTATTGTCTTTGGTAATCCAGCTGACGCTTAACCAGTTCCGGATCATCATGTGGCTAGGACCCGTGTCAGGAAACACTTCTCATGTTTCCTGACAGATAAACCACCACCACCATTTTTATAGTAGAATCCATTTCCCCATTCTATTTCTTTGAGAGGGGATGCCTGCCCACCCCACACAGGATAGAGTATTCCACTTACAGCTCCGAATAGGATATCACATGGGATTGAATCCTTTGAATTCATCAGATGATCCTGTTACTTGAAAGATGAGGTGTTGTAGATAATTAGAACATCAATTACACGACACAGTTCCTTGGCGGAAGATTGAGCGAACACCAGCATCTAAGTCATTACCACTCTCATTATAGGAGGCAACGAGAACACAAGACGATATCAATGAAACAACAGAAACCGTCTATATAGTAGCCTTATAACTGGATATAATAATGTCTTAATCTGTTTCACATATCTCTGTCATCTATGACTATGGTGAGTTCTTCAAAGCAGTTTCGTGGTCGCATTCTTCCTTGTGTCTCCAATCAGCACTTTACGTTGAAAGTGTGCGTCTATCAGCACCTTAGACTGCAAGTATGTTGTGTGTGTTTATATTCATCTTAGACTGGGACTTTGTGTCTCGTATAACTAGAGTCTTAGATTGAACTTTTTGTCTCCTATCAGCCTCTTAGACTGGAACTTTCTGATTATCAGCATCTTAGACTGGAACCTTCTGACTATCAGCATCTTAGACTGGAACTTTCTATCAGCATCTTAGACTGGAACTTTCTATCAGCATCTTAGACTGGAACTTTGTCAGCATCTTAGACTGGAACTTTGTTAGCATCTTAGACTGGAACTTTGTCAGCATCTTAGACTGGAACTTTCTGTCAGCATCATAGACTGGAACTTTCTATCATCATCTTTGACTAAAACTTTCTATCAGCATCTTAGACTGGAACTTTGTATGATTCACGCTGTACGGCCCTTACATCCAACTTGCGTAACACAAATCTTGGTCTCAGTTTTGTTTCAGTTGATACTTTCCTTTTCCGCTTAAACCTGATGTGACTTTCTCCTCACCTTTTCTAGTGATGTCTTTTAACTTTCTGAATTTTCTGATCTGTGTTCTTCTCTGTCGTGACTTAATGATTCAGGAGGGAGCGAAACGTTGCCAGGTGTTTCCCATCCAAATTGTGGAGTAATGCGAATAACCGGGATGACTTGTTCTTTCTTACATTTAGGGTAAAGCCCATAGACTACACACTCGTACCAAGAAGGTACGAGTGTGTGTCTTTAAGTCGGAAGATTCTATAAGGTGCAGAAGGGCAAAGAATCGTAGCTAGCCCCTTCCCTTTCCTCGGATCAAACCTGGTTTAGCGCTTCCCCATGAATATAATGATATTGCTTCTGATTTATTGACAATAGAGGATGTCTATCACAACTATAGAGGATGTCTATCAATTTCAGTTATAGAAGGATGTCTATCAACAAAAAATTACAATAGAGGGATGTCTATCAACTACAAAAATTTACAATAATAGAGGAATGTCTATCAGTTACTCAGTTGTAGTGTTTTTAAAATAAATCAGCCAGCCATCAGGGAGACCTGGAGTGAGTCGAATTTCCTTTTTCTGTTCCGTTATAACGTTGGTAAAAATTACAAGGAACTACGTTATAGTTTATTGTTTTCGATTTATTTGATAATCTGACGTTGGTCTTACCTGACGTTGGTCTTACCTAATGCTGGTCTTACCTGATTCTGGTCTTAATCTCACGATTCGCTCACAGGTGTAGGAAAGACAACAAAAAAGCATACTTTACACGAATCATGTGTGTGTGGATTTAAACGCTGCGTTGAAGAAAATATATATACTCCTTTCACACAATGCGTCGTGTGTGTGTGTGTGTGTGTGTGTGTGTGTGTGGGTAACGCTCACAAATCCTCTTAACACCTGCGCGTGGAATGCGTGTAGATAGTATTTGTTACTTGGTGCGCATTGGAGTTTTAAAATAGATACTTTGTACTTCTCATGACTCCTTCGTCATCACCATTCCCTCCCCCTCACTCTAACTCTCCTTCCCCTATCACTAATACCTCCCCATCCCTCATTACTCCCCTCCCTCCCTCCCCACTCACTAACTCTCCCTACTTCCTCACCTCTGCCTCCCACACGTCTCTGGCTTCATAGATGAGTGACTGCAATTTTACGCTACTGAACCTCCCATCCACACACACCACCCCCGACAAACACCACCCCCGACAAACACCACCCCCGACACACACCACCCCCGAAACACTCCACCCCCGACACACTCCACCCCCGACACACTCCACCCCCGACACACTCCACCACCGAAACACTCCACCCCCGACACACTCCACCCCCGACACACACCACCCCCGACACACACCACCCCAGAAACACTCCACCCCGAAACACTCCACCCCGACACACTCCACCCCCGACACACACCACCCCGACACACACCACCCCCGACACACACCACCCCGACACACACCACCCCAGAAAACTCCACCCCGAAACACTCCACCCCCGACACACTCCACCCCGAAACACTCCACCCCGACACACTCCACCCCCGACACACACCACCCCGACACACACCACCCCAGAAACACTCCACCCCGACACACTCCACCCCCGACACACACCACCCCCGACACACACCACCCCCGAACACCCACCCCGAACACTCCACCCCCGACACACCCACCCCGACACACACCACCCCCGACACACACCACCCCCGACACACACCACCCCGAACACCCACCCCGAAACACTCCACCCCGAACACACCACCCCGACACACACCACCCCCGACACACCACCCTGAAACACTCCACCCCGACACACTCCACCCCCGACACACACCACCCCGACACACACCACCCCGACACACACCACCCCCGACCACACCACCCCAGAAACACTCCACCCCGAAACACTCCACCCCCGACACACCTCCCTATCAACCTCATCTCTCTCCTCACCTCATCTCGCTCGGAAATAATTGTCATAGCACTATATATATATATATATATATATATATATATATATATATATATATATATATATTTTTTTTTTTTTTCAACAAGTCGGCCGTCTCCCACCGAGGCAGGGTGACCATATATATATATATATATATATATATATATATATATATATATATATATATATATATATATATATATATATATATATATATATATATGGCTTCCAGTGGATTAGTCAAGAGGATTGTCCCTGAACGTTTGAGAGGGGTGGTGGGAGCTCAAGACCCCAAGTTCATTGAAGCAGCAGTGCAGTGGGACATCCTGGCAGACTCCTCCAGTAGACCAGCTCCTCCCAAAGAGCACAAACAGTCCCACTGGGACAAACCGATCATGGAAAAAATTTCCAACACAATGCTCACCAACGCTTCAGGAAAGGACAAAGCTCGTCTCCTAGCGGTGAAGGCACCACACTCAGGAGATTTCCTTCTAGCTGTTCCCAATTCCTCTCTGGGGACTCAACTCGACCCACAGGCCATTCGGATTGGTGTTGCTCTTCGCCTAGCCGCCCCCATACTCACCGAACATAGGTGTATTTGCGGCAGGGCGACGGCTGACCAATTCGGACTTCATGGTCTAGTGTGTCACACATCAGAAGGGAAGTATGCTAGACATGAGGAGGTCAATGACATCATAAAGAGAAGCCTCGCCACAGCCCGTTGCCCAGCTCAACGGGAACCCCAAGTGCAGAGGTCTGATGGAAGTCAAAAGCGTCCTGATGGAGCCACCATGCTACCCTGGAAGGATGGTAAGCAGATTGCTTGGGACTACACCTGTGCTGCCACATTGGCAGACACCTACCTGCCACACTCCTTAGCCGAAGGGGTGGAGCTGCCAGCCACAGGGAGACCCAGAAGACCCGCAAATATGAAGACCTTCCCTCTTGCTATAACTTTATCCCAATAGGGTCGGAGACCCATGGAGCATGGGGCAAGTGTGCTCTAAAGTTTCTCAAGGAGCTGGGTGGAAAACTCATCATAGAAACCAAGGACCACAGGGCGACCAGCTTCCTGTTTCAGAGACTCAGTGTTGCGATCCAGAGGGAAATGCCTGCAGTATTCTGGGCACGCGGCCCACTGCCGGGGAGTTGGACGAAGTATTTGACATGTAGCTCTGAGTTGTTATCTATGTTGTTTTTCTCCCATTGTATTTTGTATTTTGTCTTGAAATAAAGTTTGTATAAAAAAAGATGGGGTAGTAGGGAAGTGGAATATTCAAATGGCTTCAGAAAGAAATCTAAATATTCTTCCTTGAAGTCTTTTATCCACTTCTCCGAGGCAATGGGTCCCACAATTGACACTAGAGGTGGACCCCATCCTATATATATATATATATATATATATATATATATATATATATATATATATATATATATGTCGTGCCAGATAGGTAAAACTTGCTATTTTGGCTTAAATAGCAACGCTCTTCTTGCCGAATAAGGCAAGCGAAAATTTGTATATGCAATTTTTTCGCAAAAATCATTCTACCTAACGAAAAAAATATATTTAATTGTGTTTGTTATTAAAATATTGTAAACTTATCAAAAATATATATAGCTGGATTAGGCTAAATTAAATTGCACTTGTTATAATAAGGTTAGGTAAGTTTTCTAAGGTTCTTTTGGTACAAAATTATTAATTTTTACATAAACATAAATGAAAAAAATAAAAGTGGCAGAAGCCTGAAGATAGTTGGGGCCTTATAGGCCTAATAGTTTACGGGGCCTTATAGGTCTAATAGTTTACAGATTCTTTCTAATTAGGTAAAACAAATATCAGGCGAGCTGCATTCCAGTCAAATGTGCCGCCTGGGCAGTATGCTAGTATGCTGTGAAACATGGTAGCATACTGTGCAGCATGCTAGTATGCTGTGAATCATGCTAGTATGTTGTGCAGCATGCTAGTATGCTGTGAATCATGCTAGTATGGTGTGCAGCATGCTAGTATGCTGTGAATCATGCTAGTATGTTGTGCAGCATGCTAGTATGCTGTGAATCATGCTAGTATGTTGTGCAGCATGCTAGTATGCTGTGAATCATGCTAGTATGTTGTGCAGCATGCTAGTATGCTGTGAATCATGCTAGTATGTTGTGCAGCATGCTAATATGCTGTGAATCATGCTAGTATGTTGTGCAGCATGCTAATATGCTGTGCAGCATGGTAGTATACTATGCAACATGCTAGTATACTGTGCAACATGCTAGTATGTGCATCATTCTTTCATTCGCTGAGCCACATGTTCTTTCTGTTCCTTTGCTTCTTCAAGGTTTCTGGTGGAATATGTTGAAGATTTAGGAAGAAACTGGCTCGTGACGGCTCGTGGAAATGAGTTCCCAGTTCTCTCTTTCTTCTCCTTGTATCTTGATTATTCTCCCCCGTTCCAATAACTTAAGCGTCAAGGTTGCAAGAGCAGCAAGCATATTTAAAAGGGTACATTGCACTCGTCTCACGGGTGCGCTGTAGAGCAACACAAGACTACTCTGCAAAAAATTGTCTTCTTGTCGGGGCTTTACCTTCCAACTATCACGAGGATTCTCTTCCGGGGGTTTCCAGGCGGTTATGTCTCACGTCAGCGTCGGATTTGTAGCTGTCTTCCCTGATTTGAATTGCTGGTGCTGGTTTCCTACCATTTGTACTACGATGGTTAGTTAATTAGTGTTTAAAGCCTATCAATTATACGAGGATCATTAAGTTCGCACGTAACCACAAGTCAAGGATACCTTAATTCCTTTAGCAGGGATTAAGTAAACTCTCAGCATATATACACTGAGAGCCATACACCTCAAAGTGTGTATATCCTTATAGTTGCACTTCGAGACTGCCATCTTAATTATTTTGAAATTTATTTGACTCTTAGAAATGTTTCAGTTTATTATTTTTCAGTGGATCCAAGAGTGTGATTTGTCCCGGCCCTGGAATCTCTTAGCTGTTTTCTTTCTATATTTTTTCTCGGTTTTTAATGTGTTAGAGTGCTCACTCTTAGCCAAGCGACGTGGCCGACAAATTGAATTGTGTTGTGTCCCGAAACTTAATGAATGAGTCGACCGAGGTGTGTTCTTCCAGTCTCGCATTGTTCCAGAGTTTGGCCTTCGAGGAGGAAGGGAAAGGAGAAATACCTGGATGCTGTGAAAGGGCTCTTGATCTGTGAAAGTCATTTCATCCTTCAGATGATTGAACCACGGAATGGGTGGGGATTGAACTCGCGGCTAGAGAGTCGTAGAACTGCAAGCCAGTGCGTAAGCCATTGGGCCAGCTGGCTACAATAAGATTCAGAGCATAAGCCAGCTGGCCCAGTGGCTTACGCTCTGGCCTGGAGTTTTACGACTCACTCGCTGCGAGTTCAATCCCCGCCCGTACCGTGGTCTGTTTGCAATCGTGTCATCACGATTTCGTGAGTCAAACATGATTGCCTGGTCTTCCTCAGGCGGCTAATGATCCTAAGTTAATGAACTACCGCTTCTGGGTCACTGTAGGTATCAGCGAGGTTACTGGCCCCAACAAGCAGTGGTAATACAGAGAGCGAGTATAACAACATTATTCAAGTAAAGCGCACAATGCAAGTTATGGCATTTTATAGTGAAGACGTTTCGTCCACCAGGGATGATTCACCGTGAATTGATAAAGTCCCTGGTGGGCGAAACGTCTTGACAAAAGAATGCCATAACCTGCACTGTGCTTCGTTTGTAAGCACTGGAAATGATGAAATGACTTATTGTTGGTAAGCTTGAAAACATTGCACAACAAAAGCTTGCATAACAAGCTTTCAGTGTAAGTGTTTCGCTCTGTGTAACGCTTATCAAGTCATGACAAAGCTCTAAACGGAGCGACCCTCTCTTAGGAGGTGCCTTGATGCCGGCGAGGGGCTCCTGAATTAAGGGATGGAATCTGTCTCCCCTTTGATTTGAACTTGATAGCCTCTCATACCCCATTCATCAGGCACCAGCGGGTGTTTCATGAAGTCCCTCAAAAAGGTTCTTGATAAAACTTTTGGTCATATGACAGAGACCTTCTTCTAGCTTACCAACCACCTCTTTACAAGTTGAAGAGTATGTTGTTTGATCAAACTGAGCCGAGGAAGTAGAACTCTAGAAATTAATGACCTAGTCTGGGGGTGAGTTTTATCAAGCATCTACTGAGGGCTTTTATCAATATATTACATCCAGAGAGGGAACAATCTTATATAAATAAAAGGTTCTTTAATGACTTGTGTACCTAAAGGATGGAGTCCCGTGCTATTTTTGTTGCCGGGGTCTGGTTGACTAGGCTTGTTTTCTCACTCTAGTATCAGTTCTCTGACAATCTGTCTTCTATGGGACTTTTTATATTTGAAAATTCGAATTTTACCCTTACGAGATTTCAGGACTGTGGTTTAAACTAACTTATATCTATAGGATGACACATCTGAATGGTTTCTTCACAAACGGATATCTTTAATAAAACACACAACTGCAGAATGAGCTTTTGTTGTAGCTTGTTCTGCAACCTATGGCCTTTCTTCATTACTTTCGGTAACGACCTACTGAATACTGACAATATTTTGCTTAATTTTGACATTTGTTAGCACCTCTGAAATTAGTGAAGCGGAGGAAGCGGCGAAGTGTACTGATGCCGGTGAAGGACTCTTGTTCCCAGGAAGCCGACATATCTTTCACTTTCTTAGATCTGACCTCATTTTTTCTCCTCTTCCATGCGCTCTGGGATATCTACGAGTTTGGCGCTTTTCCATGAATAAAATGTTTTTTTTTAAGAATTAAGATACAACTCTCTTATTAAGCTACTCGATACTGTGCCATTTTTCGTAAATTGTAGTATGAAGGAAGAGATTGGTGAGATAGTGTAAGAGACGAAACAATTTTTGGTTTCAAGTTGTCTTTTGTTTTATAGACACATCATTAATTGCCTCTTAAACCCAAACTGTTTGTGAAACACTTTTTCTCCAGGTACAAAATCACTTGTCAAATGGTTATGTATCTCCTGGTGTTCCAATACTCTTCTAATTATGTTTACCATTGCAGTTCGCAGTATCTCCTGGCAACAATATAATATCAGTACATTCTGTCCTACCAACACCAGCATCTGTAACACCCGAAACAAAAAACAGCAGGACTAGTAGCAACAGCCCAAGTAATAGCACCACCACCAAAAACATCACCACCACCATTATTACAACTGTCACCAGCAACACCACCACCAAAATTGGCAGCACCACCACCACTACTACAATTGTCACCAGCATTAACACATACCAGCAGCAGAAGTATAAGCAACAGTAGGAGCTCATTCACTGCTACGACTGTCTACAAAAAAAATCAGCAACACCAACATTATAAATACGCAATTAAATTATAATATTTATAATAATCATTGTTATAATGATTGTCATGCCCCTAATGCCATGGCATGCCAGTGGCTCTCCTTGCATTACAGTTTTATAATTGTAACTACCAATAACATTGTACACTTGTAACATGCATAGAAATACAAATTATTATTATTATTATTATTATTATTTATAATAATTATAATTGGCAGCAAAATTACTACACAGCTCTCTAAATACCCGTAGCTCTTGTTCCGAACCGATGGAGCCGTGAGTTTTGGACCCACCATTATGATATGAGCAGTCGACCACTATCATCGCACAATACACTGCATGGCGGCAGCCACCAGTGAAATAGTTATATTTGTTATTATTATTTATTACTCATATGCAGCTTGTCAGTCACCCCAAAAAGATGCAATCACTGACGCTTCAGTATAACAAGCTTATTCGTTCACCCATAAATGTAATATTATTATCTGTCATAACCGGTGCTTGAACAATGTAACAGGAGACAAACCATGGTGTGTCCAGTGATGGTGTGACTGACCTCTCTCGGCGGGTCCAAGCACTTGATTCGTGTGTGTGTGTGTGTGATATATATACATGTCGTGCTGATTAGGTAAAACTGGTCAATTAGCAAGAACTCATTTAAAATTAAGTCCTTTCTAAAATTTTCTCTTATACGTTTAAAGATATATTTTTTCATTTATGTTAATGTAAAAATTTATAATTTTGTACCAAAAGAAACTTAGAAAACTTACCTAACCTTATTATCACAAGCGCAATTTAATTTAGCCTAACCCAACTAAATATATTTTAGATACGTTTACAATAATTTAATAATAAACAAACACAATGAAATATATTTTTTTCGTTAGGTTCAGAATGGTTTTTGCGAAATTATTGCATACACAAATTTTCGCTTGTCTTATATGGCAAGAAGAGCGTTACTATTTAAGCCAAATTCGCAAGTTTTACCTAATCGAGTATATAATATATATAATATATATATATATATATATATATATATATATATATATATATATATATATTATTACATCATAATACAGTACACAATATTTAAAAGATACTTTGCTGGTATAAAGATGGCATATACAGTACATGATACATTTCAAGTTGCTACATGTTTGTATAATTTATTTGTTATGTAGTTACTGAAAAATATGGAATAATTGACGTTAATGTTTCATCCAGCTTATGCTGACAGATTTCCATACCTGAAATCCATTCTAATTTATCTTTATTTCACTGCATTAATTTTACTCTTGAGTTTCTCTCCGTCAATTTCTTGACGTTTCTTTATTCTACTTTAGGTTAGGCAGGTTAAGTTGGGTTACTTAAAAGTAAAATAAAAAACCCTGGCTGAGAGTAACTTGGAAAGTTGCAAGGCTTTCCGTGTATCAGGTTAGGTTAGGTAAGATTTGTCAGGAAACAGGACAAGTGTTACTTGACGTGGAGCTTTTGGTCATCTGACCGAGGCCTTCCACTATCAGTTGACCTCTCATGTGGAATAGGCGACCAAAAAAAAAATATCTTTTCCTTTTCATTTGTTGTATTTCCGTGTTTACCATTGCGTGAGCTCCTTGTTTTTCCCTGTTCCCTGTTTCTCTCATATTATAACTTTCCCTGGGCATTAGTGAAAGGGAATGTTAAAACACCCACAGACCACAACACGGATATAAATCTTTGCTTCCATCCCCTCCCCTCCCACCTACTTTCTCTCCCGGCCCCTTCCTTCCCAACCCTTCCCTCTCGACTCCTCCCTCCCAGCACCTCTCTGAGAACCACCCCACTCTTTCTAAATCACCCCCACTCTGCTTCCCCACGCCTCTTACCACTCCCTCCCTGACTCCCACTCTACACCCACGTTCTCATGCAACGCCCTTGTGCGCCTCCACCATGTCCTCCCACACCCCACTCGGTTCACCACACACCCTCTGAATCATAGTACTGCATAGGGTGTTAGAGAGGGGTTCACCACACACCCTCTGAATCATAGTACTGCATAGGGTGTTAGAGAGGTTCACCACACACCCTCTGAATCATAGTACTGCATAGGGTGTTAGAGAGGGGTTCACCACACACCCTCTGAATCATAGTACTGCATAGGGTGTTAGAGAGGGGTTCACCCCACACCCTCTGAATCATAGTACTGCATAGGGTGTTAAAGAGGGGTTCACCACACACCCTCTGAATCATAGTACTGCATAGGGTGTTAGAGAGGGTTCCCACACACCCTCTGAATCATAGTACTGCATAGGGTGTTAGAGAGGGTTCACCACACACCCTCTGAATCATAGTACTGCATAGGGTGTTAGAGAGGGTTCCCACACACCCTCTGAATCATAGTACTGCATAGGGTGTTAGAAAGGTGTTCACCTCCCACCCTCTGAATCATAGTACTGCATAGGGTGTTAGAGAGGGGTTCACCACACACCCTCTGAATCATAGTACTGCATAGGGTGTTAGAGAGGGGTTCACCACACACCCTCTGAATCATAGTACTGCATAGGGTGTTAGAGAGGGGTTCACCACACACCCTATGAATCATAGTACTGCATAGGGTGTTAGAGAGGGGTTCACCACACACCCTCTGAATCATAGTACTGCATAGGGTGTTAGAGAGGGGTTCATCACACACCCTCTGAATCATAGTACTGCATAGGGTGTTAGAGAGGGGTTCACCACACACCCTCTGAATCATAGTACTGCATAGGGTGTTAGAGAGGGGTTCACCACACACCCTCTGAATCATAGTACTGCATAGGGTGTTAGAGAGGGGTTCACCACACACACTCTGAATCATAGTACTGCATAGGGTGTTAGAGAGGGTTCACCACACACCCTCTGAATCATAGTACTGCATAGGGTGTTAGAGAGGGGTCCCACACACCCTCTGAATCATAGTACTGCATAGGGTGTTAGAGAGGGGTTCACCACACACCCTCTGAATCATAGTACTGCATAGGGTGTTAGAGAGGGGTTCACCACACACCCTCTGAATCATAGTACTACATAGGGTGTTAGAGAGGGGTTCACCACACACCCTCTGAATCATAGTACTGCATAGGGTGTTAGAGAGGGGTTCACCACACACCCTCTGAATCATAGTACTGCATAGGGTGTTAGAGAGGGGTTCACCACACACATTTACATTGATAAAATGGAAGCGATGTTTCGCTCGAATGTGAATCTATTTGCCAGAGTGATGTAAACACTTGTGTTAGTAAACTGCTGTTTTATTGTTTGTGGTTGTTGCTTATGCTTGTTTGTAGTAGTTTGTGATTATTTGTGGTTTATGATTGTGTTTGTAGTTTATGGTCGTGGTTTGAAGTTTACAGTTGTAGTTTATGGTCGTGGTTTGAAGTTTACAGTTGTAGTTTATCTTCGTGGTTTGAAGTTTACAGTAGTAGTTTATGGTCGTGGTTTGAAGTTTACAGTTGTAGTTTATGGTCGTGGTTTGAAGCTTACAGTTGTAGTTTATGCTTTGTAGTTATTTAGTTGCTGTTGTTATTTAGTAGCTGTTTGTTATTGTTTATTGTTGTTGGCACTGATACTGTAACAACTTTAGCTGCATCAAAAGCGAGCTCTCTTTTTCACTGTGCTTTATAATCAAATTATTTGATTATTTGAGTTATAAGCGAGTCTCGTCTACGATTCAGATGATGGGGTTACTACTCCATTTTCCTGGCATCTTAGTCGTCTGCTACGACACTCATTGGCTACGGAGGAAGGATTCTAATTCATTTCCCCTTTAAACTTGAAAGGACTCACTATAAGGCAGGGATTCTCAACCTTTCTTCCTCCATAATAAGGCATAATAAACTCAAGACATAAGGGAAGAAAACGAATAAGGGGAGAAACATATGTTTCCTAATGTTGATTGTGTCCTGCAGAGCGGTGTAGCAATGATAAGGCTTCGGAGGCTTCTTACTTTATTAGTAATAAAGTGTGGTACACAGGCAATGTGTTTTGTGCCCATGGCCCGCAAGAGAGAGAGGAGAGTAAGCCTGTTACTCTAGTGAAGGCCGCTGCGTGAGTGAGAAAGGAACATGGTGGGGCTGACTGAAGTGAGTATAGACCTATAGGTGGCAGCACTAGCATGGCGCGAAACATGATCTCAGCTGTCAGACAGCAGAGGCTGTCTATGCAGACAGTACAGGCTGTCTACACATATTTAATACCATGGTAATGTACAAAATACACATTGATAAGAACATAATAAAGAAACGCTGCAGCTGGCCTACTGGCTCATACTTGGCAGGTTCTTTTCAAACCTAAACCCACAACAAATTTTTCCCAACTCATCAGTGTCACCCAAGGAATAAGATTTGATAACCCGATTAATTCAAGTTTAAGTCCCACTCCGATCCAACCCTCTCACTCATGTGAGAGGGTTGAAGGAAAAAAAGGAAGAAAACTTAGGGTGCATTCATATTAATCACTATCAAATAAACATATCAAAAACAGTAACATCATTGGGAATATTGTTACTGCATTGTCTCAGTTTTCTTTTATTTAAGGAGCCGTTGAAGACGCACGTCTTAGTCTGCTCACAGACGGTTTCTGCTCTGTTGCAGTATCGCTACTAAGGCTGGGAATCCGGATTCAGATGGATATGTGGGGACAAAAGGAACGAGTAATTTGAATCCACGTTGAGTCAGTAGCGGGAATGAATCCCTAATATGCAACAGAGTACCAGAGCAGATATACCTCACCCAAACACCAGAGCAGATATACCTCACCCAAACACCAGAGCAGATATACCTCATCCAAACACCAGAGCAGATATACCTCACCCAAACACCAGAGCAGATATACCTCACCCAAACACCAGAGCAGATATACCTCACACAAACACCAGAGCAGATATACCTCATCCAAACACCAGAGCAGATATACCTCGCCCAAAAACCGGAGCATTGTAGCAGACAGGCCTTCCCTACCCACCAGAGCAGACAGACCTTCCCTACACACCAGAATGCCAGAGCAGACAGACCTCCCCTACACACCAGAATGCCAGAGCAGACAGACCTCCCCCTACACACCAGAATGCCAGAGCAGACAAACCTCCCCCTACACACCAGAATGCCAGAGCAGACAGACCTTCCCACACACCTGGGTGCCACTTGTCAGTTGGCTTAAATATTCCTTGCTCGTCCTAAGAGGTGCCGGCAAATGCATTAACTTACAAAATGTTGAGTTACTGTTGCGTGTAGTGGCAGGGAGTGACGGGCAGGGTACAGGGGTAGGGAGGGGTGATAGGGCGTCAAGGTAGGGCATGACGTAGTGAGTATATTGAAATCTTGTTTCTTACAATTACTGTGTTCCCCTTCTTTTATGTGGAAATATTTTGCAACGTCTGCCAAGCCTCTTGCTTTCGCACGGAGTGATTTCAGTGTACAAATTTGTGATCAGTCCCTCCAGAATTTTGAGGGTTTGGATTATGATGTATGTCTCGCCTACATTCCAAAGAGTACAACTCAAGAGATTTCAAAGATTCCCAGTAATTCAGATGCCTGACTGATTTTTTGTGAGTAGTGAAGGATTTTTGGACGTTTTCCAGTAATGATTTTTTTCTTCCTTGAAAGGGACTGTTAGTATACTACAAAATTCGACCCTAGAGAGATCAAGTGAATTGAAGAGATTCATTGGGTCGGCTTCTATTGTTTTAAATGTTCTAGTTTTCTAGCAAATAATTTTCCTAGCTGTTGTGATAATAACGTTGTTAAGATTCTTTAATGTGATATCCTCTTACATTGTCACTCCCAGATCTCTCACATTGAACTTCTGCTGTATGGAATGATTTGAAATTGTGTTGTACTACGTTTTAGTAATCTGTTTTTTTAATTATATTGAAACCACTTTTCTCCACTGGTTTATAATAGTGGAAGGTCGGATTTGCTAACCTCAGATTTGTTACTGCTTCCCAGCAGTAACAAATCGGATTTTTTTTAAATGACTAATATAATACAATATTAATATCAAATCCGGCCACGGTGTATAACTTTTTCACAACAGATAAAAAATCGGAAAAAAATTTGATGTGTGAATTGGCTCCAGAAATGGATTAACAAATAAGACGCGAACCCGCATCTTCTCCTCCAGTCGAGGATATTCACTGACCACATTACTTAGTCTGTGTTTCCTCTGCTCTCTGGACTCCCTGGAGATGGACCTCTCAGCAGCTGTCATAATGGGAACGATACCTAGATACACAAGACTTCCTGCTTTATGTCAACACTTTGCCCCACAACAATTCTGCTCTTCCCCTTTCTCTTCTGCTCTCTGTCCTATCCTACTTCCCCTTTTCTTCTAATACTCCTTTCCGTTCCACTTTCCTTCTTCCTCCCTTTCTCCATTTCCCTCTCAACTCTCCATCTCTATTCCTCTGTTCATCTTAATATGTTTGGATGGCCAGGTATACTGTGTGTGTGTGGGAAGCTGAAGTCAGACTCTCTCTCTCTCTCTCTCTCTCTCTCTCTCTCTCTCTCTCTCTCTCTCTATCTATCTATCTATCTATCTATCTATCTATCTATCTATCTATCTATCTATCTTTCTATCTATCTATCTGTCCATCTATCTCTCTTTATATAAAATACTTGTCGCAGCGTCAATTATCACATCAAAACATTAAACAGATTACCTACACTTTCCTATTGACTTAATGTGACTTTAATGTAAATACAATAACATAAAGTAGTAATAAGAATTTGTTTGGATAACATTTCGGTCTAGGTACAGCCTTTTCAGGCGCGAAACCATCTCTAAATAAAAATTTATTCTGCATACTTATATCTTTGTCCCCACGTCTATCTACTCTACGTCTTCCAGACAAAGTAATTAAGATTTAATTGACCAAGGGATCGGCGTAACTAATATGTAATAATATATAATAATGCATTTAGGTCCGTGACCACTTCAAATGCATATATTTGAAGTGATCAAAGCGCAAGGATTGAAACGTCTTCAGTAAAGGTGCCCCAAGTGAGTGCATGCGTGTATTTTTCCCTCAAGTTATTGGCAGTCAGTGGCCTTTTTACGATAATGTGAAGTAAGCAAATATGCGGACGGAACGTCTTAGTAAAGGCCATAAATTTCGTATTGTGTCTTATTCACATATGTATCGGTATATTTTACTTATGATGTTTATTCATCTTGTAAGCAAAGGTTTTCTCAGTATAAAATAATATTTCACTTCTCCAAATTTATCTCTGACGGACAAGATGCTCCACAGCATCCCTGCTTGTCTGTTCTTATTCTATGAAGGACGAGATGCTTCACAGCATCCCTACTTGTCTCTGCTCTTCAAGCGCATCCTAAATTAGGTAATCTGATTTGCCTTAGGTTATTTTCCTCAATCATCTTCGTTGAGCGTCAGTTTTTCTCCCGTTTGCAAATAAATAATGGGTTCCTACCTTCCCTTTACTACCAAAATATCACACCATTGCTTGAGGAAATAATGGTGTTTATTCTACATTGTGTTCTAACTTCGTCCTCAGCTTAGATTTTTCCTGTTGCTCAATTTTTTTGGAAAGACAATAATCTTAGGTAATTTGGATGGCTTGGCTTGTTGTTATCCAGGAAAAAGACGTTATTCCCAGCGGTAATGGGAGAAGGTAACGGAAAACAGGTCAACATCAGTGATTTTGTTACTTATTTTCTCACGTCCTTGTTCGTTGTTGGCCTTTTTTTGGCCTTTTATTCTTGTTAGTCTCTTACCTTTTATTTCCTTGTTAGTTTTGACACTTGGGTAACTTTATTGATGAATAAGACACTTGTGCAACACTTGGGTATATTGTGAAAACATGAAAACTTGGGTATCTTTCCACAATAAAGATACCCAAGTGTTGCACAAGTGTCTTATTCATCAGTAGATACCCAAGTGTTGTACAAGTGTCTTATTCTTCAAGTAAACCATGCCACGTGAGTCATCGGTTTTCTAAAATATTTTTATAATCTGAAAACACTTTATTTTTTGTGCATTTTTTAGTATAAATGCACTGGTAAGTGTGCATGTCTGTGTATACATACTGAAGGGTGTACATGTCTGTGTATACATATTGAAGGGTGTGCATCTCTGAGTATACATACTGAAGGGTGGGCATCTCTGTGTATACATACTGAAGGGTGTGCATCTCTGTGTATACATACTGAAGGGTGTGCATCTCTGTCCGTATACACAGAAAAGTGTATCTCTTTGTATATATCTCTGAGTGGTATATTTCTGTGTATGTACAACGAAAGGTGTATATATGTATACACGATAAGGTTGCATCTCTCAGTATGTATACACCAAGAGGTGTGTATTTCTCTGTAAACACACCTAGAGCTTAATTTCTATTTTTTTTTATTAAAGTATCCTTGACTAGTTGTGTACAGATGACATGCAGCCTTAATGACCCTGGAGTTTACCTGGAGAGGGTTTCGGGGGTCAACGCCCCCGCGGCCCGGTCTGTGACCAGGCCTCATGGTGGATCAGGGTCTGATTCACCATACACTTTGAAACTAATAATCCAACTAACCTTCATTTCGAAGCTGAAATCTCAGGACGAAGCTTCAGTATAGGCAAGACTGCTCTTGAGGTGGAGAACTTTGCTACAGTTGTTATCCCAAATCCTTGCCAAGCTATTTAAACTTTAGTTCTGCACCATTACCTTCCTCTAGCCAGGAAACAGGCTAACATTACACCATAGTTCGTGAAAATGGTTTTTTTTTCGTATTTGCTAAAAAAAAGTAATGTCAGTCTGGAGTCACAGAAATTGCTGTAAATATGAAGAATTTAACCAACCTTAATAAACAGTTAAGGCATATTCATACATGTTCTCAACTAAGATTTCTCTCTCTCTCTCTCTTTCTCTCTTCCCAACTCACAGTTCTTTCTCTAGTCTTTATAACTTTTGGCAAATCTTTCCTTTTTCTTCAAGATACTCTCGAAAGCCTTCGACAAAGTTCGTCCTAATGCTCCTTTTGGCAGCGTTCACCGTAAGGCATTGCGCACTCTTTTGCTCCCTGAATTTCCTTTTGTGAGAGCCTTGTAGTGCTGGAAATATCACATTCTTATTAACATTGTGAATTGCACGGAAATAAAAGACGAATATGCACTGTGTTCCTGGAACTTGATACCCAGATATTTTCACGACTTTTCAAAACAAAATTATTATTATTAATGTTGTTATTATTTATAGTAGCAGCAGTAGTAGTAATAGTATTTTTATGAACTGTGGGGGTCATTTAGCGTTGAGATACACGGGTGTATCATTTATTATACACACACATAATATATATATATATATATATATATATATATATATATATATATATATATATATATATGCCGTGCCGATTAGGTAAAACTTGCGATTTTGGCTTAAATAGCAACGCTCTTCTTGCCATATAAGTCAAGCGAAAATTTGTGTATGCAATAATTTCGTAAAAATCATTCTGAACCTAAAGAAAAAAATATATTTCATTGTATTTGTTTATTATTAAATTAATGTTAACGTATCTAAAATATATTTAGTTGGGTTAGGCTAAATTAAATTGCGCTTGTTATAATAAGGTTAGGTAGGTTTTCAAAGATTCTCTTGGTACAAAATAATAAATTTTTACATTAACATAAATGAAAAAATATATCTTTAAACGTATAAGAGAAATTTTTGAAAGGACTTAATTTTAAATGAGTTCTTGCTAATTGACCAGTTTTACCTAATCGGCACGACATATATATATATATATATATATATATATATATATATATATATATATATATATATATATATATATATATATATATATATATATATATATATATTTATGAGCCTCATACAACTCTCACACGTCTTGCAGATTAGACCATCAGCCAGGAAGTCTGGTCTGAGACATGCCCCTGGGGGCGATGACCCCCGTTACTATCTACAGATAAACTGGCAGCATCACCTACAAGTCTTAAGTGGTCATCTGAGATTAGAATGAAGCAAATTGATTTTTCGTTTTAACAAAGCGATGCTTAACCCGTGAGAGTAACTCGGCTCCATGTTGGAGGCTCGATCCAACATGGATCGAGAAGTTTTGCGACTACATAATTTATCAGGGAATAAGCGAGTTTGTCACTTTTTTATACAAAACACATGCTTTGGAGAGGAACCTTTAGGCAACGTTTCGCTCTGTCCTTGACCATCATCATGTCGGAACTGGGAAGAAAATTAAAATACAACTACTCCAACCCCTTCCGATATTATTTGTTCTTAATTAACTTATTATTTCTGCTCGCCTGACCTGTCTTTTTACTTTTTCGTCTGTTCACCTGACCTGTCTTTTGGCGGTCTTGGTGTTTTCTCGATCAGTTGTGACTTAATAATGGTCCGGAACGGACAGAATCCTTATATAACTTCCCTCCAAAATGAGGGTTATTTGTGAGTTGTTCCAAAAATATACCTTTACCTTTGATGAGTTCCGAGAGGTTTTCTATTCCCGGAGCCTGGCCATGGGCCACGCTTGTCTGGTGCTTGCCTGGTCAACCAGGCTGTTGCTGACCCACATCAATCTGGCACCTGGTGTGACTTTTATCACTCTTTGTCATTGTAAAATACAAAGACTGGGTCTCTAGTAATGAGAACAGTTTTCATTAATTACCCCATGCTAGTAGCATGGTGTGGAGCAGGAAGTGCCCTAATGGGGTATTTGTAACATTAGTAGCCAAAGGTGAAGGGAACCCCACCCAGGGAGGCCTTACAGCAAGACTAACCTAGGGCAAAAAGAACTCACCCTGTTTATCTGAGAGCATATCGTCATTATTTGATCCTCTTTCCACGTTCTTATGTGCCTAGTCTTCTCTTCTCTGAAAATGCCATCTCCAATGTCAATACTATCTTTTTTTTAATAGTCTCTTAGCAGGGGACTTATAACAGGAGTACTGTACCTAGGGAAAGAAGATAGGTAGTAGCTGTCCGCGGTACTTCCACACTTCTCTTCATTCTCCCTTATAACTGAGTTATTTTGACAGTGAATTTACACATGTGTGTATACGTGTTTACTGTAATTTTTATATTAGAGAATAAAGTATTCTTGACTGCTGGTCTGCATACAGGTGATTAGCAGATTTAATGACCCACATGCAGTCGATAAGTTTAATGAATAATAACTATTCAGTGAATAATATTAGAACTCTTTGTTAATGAATCGTTTTGAGTGTGTGTGTGCGCGCGCGCACGAGCTCTCGGCTATATGTAGTTGCAGGGGTCGAGTTTCGGCTCCCGGCCCCGCCTCTCCGCTTGTCGCTAAGTTCACTCCTGACAGCAAGAGCTCTGTTATACCTATCCTTGAAGCTATGTGTGGATCCTGCTTCTACCACTTTCCTGTCTTATTTCGTTGCACTTCTTGACAACTCGAAAGCTAAAGAAGTATTTCCTGACAACCCTGTGAGTCATCTGTGTCTTTAACGTTCAGCTGTGCCCTCGTGTACCTTTCCCGCCTCTCGAACACTGTCACTATTTACCCTGTCAATTTCTCTCAATGTTTTGTACATTATTATATCACCCATGGACCTTCTATCCTCTAATATTATCAGGTTTAGCTAATTTAGTTTATCTTTATAGCTCCAGTCCCACAGCTCTGGTAGCAGCCTCGTTTGCAAACCTCTAAAGTTTTTCTAGCTTCTTGACATTCTTTATCAGGTGTGGGTTCCATATTGGCGCTGCATACTCGAAGATGGACCTCACATATGCCATTTAGTGTTGTGGATGCCTCCTTGTTGAGTTTGCTGAAAGTTACTCTTAAATTTGCCTGTGTCGCGTTTCCTGCAGCCATTATCTTATTGATGTGAACCTCAAGCTAGATGCTGGGAAATATGATCACCCCGAGGCCTTTCACTTTCAGGGATATTTTCAGTCTTCGTCACCTTACCTGTGCTCTGTTTCCAGTCTTCTTCTTTCCCCCAATGCACACTACTTTGCATTTCCAGGGGTTGAATGGCTATTTGTCAGACCAATTCTGCAGCTTGTTCAGATTGTTTATTATTCTTGATCTGCTAACTGACTTTCTACTTTGTTATTGTGTGTATAAGTGCGTGTATATATATATATATATATAATATCGTGCCGAATAGGTAAAACTGGACAATTAGCAAGAACTCATTTAAAATTAAAGTCTTTTCTAAAATTTTCTCTTATACGTTTAAAGTTAATTTTTTTATTTGTTAATGTAAAAATTAATAATTTTGTACCAAAAGAATCTTAAAAAACTTACCTAACCTTATTATAACAAGCGTAATTTAATTTATCCTAATACAACTAAATATATTTTAGATAAATCTACAATAATTTAGTAATATACAAACACAAGGAAATATATTTTTTTCGTTAGGTTCAGAATGATTTTTGCGAAATTATTGCATACATAAATTTTCCGCTTGCCTTATTCGGCAAGAAGAGTATTGATATTTAAGCCAAAATCGCAAGTTTTACCTATTCGGCACTACATACGTATATATAAATAATATGACAGTTGTAAACAAAGTGTCCACATTTTCTTTTGAACATCTCTGAAGCATAAACTATTTTATTTTCCCTGCAACTAACTCCTCTTTTGGAACGTTGTAGTCAACATCCAGTTTTAAAATTCTTAATTACGCCGGCGTCATGAATATGCTGAGGGGCATTTAGCGAAGCCTTTATGTGTACATCAATCAATTCGCAATTGCCTCCGACTGTTCGAAATTTCTTTCTCACGAAGAAAATCCTCAGTAGTGTTGACGTATTTTCAGCGTAAAATTCGGTATGGATGATTTATGTTATTAAATTTTGCAGACAAATTTTACGGATAATAAAAAATGCATTTTTTAGAATGAAAAAAAAAAGAGGTGCAGACGTTTCTTGTGAATTCTGTTGAAGGTCTGGTTTTGGGTTATTTGTTTGAGGGATCCGGTGTTTGAAACTTAGGAAGGTCTTGACATTAATAACATGCCGTAAGAACACTTGGGCAGCCCGTTCTTGCACCACCAGTGATGAACATTCTAGGGCCACTATTGATGAACGTTCTCTCACCCCTAATGATAAACGTTCTAGCACTCCCAGTAATAAACATTCTCGTCCCAGACTATATAACAGCTTCCCATCATACGTATGGGGATTAGCAACAGACTCCATATTCCTTAAAGATGGGTTCCTAGAGGGCTCTTGACCCAGAGAATTCTATATTGATTCTTACAGCAGACGAAGGTGCTGGTGTCTTCTCTAGCACCAGTAAATACAAACTACATCCTCGACCTTCTAAACGACACATACCCGTGGATGGATGAACACAGGTGTATACACTTAGGAAGTCTTTATTGGTGCGTTTCGGCCCTAGGAACTCGGAGTGACCAACATCCCACCACCGAAACGTATCCAGTACAGTTGTTCTTTGTGTATGCACGTGTGTCCTTTCTAATCCATACTGTCGGTATCAATATAGTATCATCTAGCTTCCCAAATACCTATCTTGGACTGCTTGCTACGGACACTAACTCCCACTAAACTGATCCCCTCACTAAACTAATCCCCTCACTAAACTGATCTACTCACTAAACTGATCCCCTCACTAAACTGACTCCCACAAAACTGACTCCCTTACTAAACTCCCACAAAACTGACCGCCTCACTAAAATCCCACATAACTGACCCCCACAGAACTGACCCCATCACAAAACTGACCCCCACAATACCACTCCAATAAACTGCCCCACGAAACTCGCACCTTAATGAGGGGCTGCTAAAGGTGCATTTGGATTAATTGCTTTTCATTTAGTACTGGCAATGGAATGTTGGGTCTCGGCCTTTGATAATTTCTTAGCCTCTTCATGGCAGTAAATGAAGTGGGTTACCTTAATTACCTTTATTACCCTCGCTGGTCGAGGATCACCCGCTTTATAAACTCTCAGATTTCAGTAATCACGAACGCGAATCCCTGTAAAAGTGAATTATTGTAATTTTGATTATTTTGTTTCGTTTTTTAGTTTTATTATCACTTTTCATTAGTTCTTCTTCTTCTTCTTCTTCTTCTTCTTCTTCTTCTTCTTCTTCTTCTTCTTCTTCTTCTTCTTCTTCTTCTTCTTCTTCTTCTTCTTCTTCTTCTTCTTCAAGTTTTATCGTTATTTTTAATTTCATTAGATTATAATAATTATTATTATTCAAAATGTCTGCCAATTAAATATATTAGTAATACAAATATTACTAATATAGCGAACAACAGTTGGGTATCTTTATTCCTACACGTTTCGCCTACACAGAAGGCTTCTTCAGTCGAGTACGGAGGAGTCAGCAGAAACAGTAGGCTACTCGACTCAAGAAGCCTACTGTGTAGGCGATGCGTGTAGGAATAAAGATACCGAACTGTTGTACATGTGTCTCATCAACTTGTCAGTACTGTATACTATGACCATATTCATTCAGGATAATTTTAAATGTGGCTAAATTTGTTACCTGTGACTTGTCTGTGTTAGGTGTTGAGGGTCTGAGAGTAGACATTAATGTAGACAGCTTGGTCAACTAGGCTGTTGCTGCTAGCAGCAGTAGCAGTTTAGATATTTATCTTTTACTTTTTAACGATGTTGACGCTCACTTGAGTCTCTCTCTCTCTCTCTCTCTCTCTCTCTCTCTCTCTCTCTCTCTCTCTCTCTCTCTCTCTCTCTCTCTCTCTCTCTCTCTCTCTCTCTCTCTTTCAGACGACACAAAATGGGTTGATTAAAAAAACTCATTATTTATTTTTTAAGTGAGGAATGTCAGGAATGGGTTAGGCAGAGGATGTGGTTATCGATGGATGGGGAAATCATGGGGAGCCAGTGCATAGGAAAGATAGGAAGATGGGAAAGGCATGGCAGAGGATGAGGAAGATAGATTAGAAGGGATACTAAGTAATGGATGGTTCCCTAGTGGGTATGGATGGAGCAGCCACAGGGTGACGGATGGGTCGCAAAAGATGGCATTAGAGATGGGTGGGAATGAGTGTGGAGAGGGATGGGATGTAAGACTTTACGAATGGGGAGTGTTGGGGGTGTAAGATTTAGTTGAATGGGAAGATCTGAGTATACAATGGTGAAATGGGGTGGGTTGGAGTGAAAGATTTGTATAATAGCAAGGATTGGTGGTGTAAGACTGGTGAAATAACAAGGGTTGGTGGTGTAAGACTGGTGAAATAACAAGGGTTGGTGGTGTAAGACTGGTGAAATAGCAAGGGTTGGTGGTGTAAGACTGGTGAAATAGCAAGGGTTGGTGGTGTAAGACTGGTGAAATTGACGGGGGTTTACAAAACCTTCATTCTTATGACTTACTAAGTTTTTTTCAAGACATCCCGAAGGACAGTGTGTGGAGGTTAAAATACTAGAACAGAGGTGAGGGTCATGAGTTGTGGCAGAGGTTCTGTTGGGATGTGTGGTTCTTGAGAGTGCTGTCTGGGCATGCTTGTGTAGGAAGGATTGTATACTCTGTGAAACTGTAGACACTCCTGGCGAAAAGATTGTTTTAATAAAAGCCACAAATTGCTCAAAAGCGTCTTTTCCCAGATGACCAGAAGCTCCAGCTGCGGGTCATCATCTAAGACCCGCGTCAGGAAACACTTCTCATATTTTCTAACAAATCTTATCTAACCTAACCTGAGTATTTTTATTATGGAAACGTCTCATCAAGCAAAGGTTTTATCAATCCACTACAGAAAAAAACGGGTCATGTGAAGACGAATATTGAGATAATCAATCCCTCAACTTGGAGATAATGTATTCAATCTATCAGTTTTGATAAAATTGATAACCTGAACACATCATCTACTGACTGAGGGACTGATGACCTCACACTTCCTTTCACATCCCCCACCTTTTTTCTCTGTACTGGATTGATGAAGACAACTCAAAAGAGGTCATTATTTATCAGTGTTGATAGTACATAATGTTGGTAGATTAAGTTTTATACACACGTTACTATCTTCTACGACCCTGGTGTTAAATATTCTCTTGTCGCAACCTGATCAAGGGTTCTGTACACACCACCTTTATAAAGGAAAGGTCACTAGTGCATGCACTCACGATACCTTCATTGCATACATTTCGTTTTACAATAAAGATATCTTAAGTGGGTACACCTGTGTCCTTTCATCCATATTGTCATTATTAATATACCTTCTACCCTTACGCCTGCTTCACAATTAGACTGTGTGTACAGAAGGGCTGTCGATTTCGAAGAGTTTCTTTCGAAAGAACAGCCATACTTATGTTACTCTGAGAGCTCTGGAGATGGTGTTTCCTGTAGCCTCGATGAGGCATCTCTCGGTGCTGTAGTAGTCTTTGGAATATGCATTCTGTGTAAATTCAGAGATGAAATACAAAGGAAATTTTAGCTTGGAGGAGGGAGCTGGCGGGGATTGGTAAACACCTTGTGTGGACTGGACTGGGACCAGGTGTTGTGGTAGTAAACACCTTGTGTGGACTGGACTGGGACCAGGTGTTGTGGTAGTAAACGACTTGTGTGGACTGGACTGGGACCAGGTGTTGTGGTAGTAAACACATTGTGTGGACTGGACTGGGACCAGGTGTTGTGGTAGTAAACACCTTGTGTGGACTGGACTGGGACCAGGTGTTGTGGTAGTAAACGACTTGTGTGGACTGGACTGGGACCAGGTGTTGTGGTGGTAAACGACTTGTGTGGACTGGACTGGGACCAGGTGTTGTGGTAGTAAACGACTTGTGTGGACTGGACTGGGACCAGGTGTTGTGGTAGTAAACGACTTGTGTGGACTGGACTGGGACCAGGTGTTGTGGTAGTAAACGACTTGTGTGGACTGGACTGGGACCAGGTGTTGTGGTGGTAAACACCTTGTGTGGACTGGACTTTGACCAGGTGTTGTGGTGGTAAACACCTTGTGTGGACTGGACTGGGACCAGGTGTTGTGGTAGTAAACGACTTGTGTGGACTGGACTGGGACCAGGTGTTGTGGTGGTAAACACCTTGTGTGGACTGGACTGGGACCAGGTGTTGTGGTAGTAAACGACTTGTGTGGACTGGACTGGGACCAGGTGTTGTGGTAGTAAACGACTTGTGTGGACTGGACTGGGACCAGGTGTTGTGGTGGTAAACGACTTGTGTGGACTGGACTGGGACCAGGTGTTGTGGTAGTAAACGACTTGTGTGGACTGGACTGGGACCAGGTGTTGTGGTAGTAAACGACTTGTGTGGACTGGACTGGGACCAGGTGTTGTGGTAGTAAACGCCTTGTGTGGACTGGACTGGGACCAGGTGTTGTGGTGGTAAACGACTTGTGTAGACTGGACTGGGACCAGGTGTTGTGGTGGTAAACGACTTGTGTAGACTGGACTGGGACCAGGTGTTGTGGTGGTAAACGCCTTGTGTAGACTGGACTGGGACCAGGTGTTGTGGTGGTAAACGACTTGTGTAGACTGGACTGGGACCAGGTGTTGTGGTGGTAAACGACTTGTGTAGACTGGACTGGGACCAGGTGTTGTGGTGGTAAACGACTTGTGTAGACTGGACTGGGACCAGGTGTTGTGGTGGTAAACGACTTGTGTAGACTGGACTGGGACCAGGTGTTGTGGTGGTAAACGACTTGTGTAGACTGGACTGGGACCAGGTGTTGTGGTGGTAAACGACTTGTGTAGACTGGACTGGGACCAGGTGTTGTGGTGGTAAACGACTTGTGTAGACTGGACTGGGACCAGGTGTTGTGGTGGTAAACGACTTGTGTAGACTGGACTGGGACCAGGTGTTGTGGTGGTAAACGACTTGTGTGGACTGGACTGGGACCAGGTGTTGTGGTGGTAAACGACTTGTGTAGACTGGACTGGGACCAGGTGTTGTGGTGGTAAACGACTTGTGTAGACTGGACTGGGACCAGGTGTTGTGGTGGTAAACGACTTGTGTGGACTGGACTGGGACCAGGTGTTGTGGTGGTAAACGACTTGTGTAGACTGGACTGGGACCAGGTGTTGTGGTGGTAAACACCTTGTGTGGACTGGACTGGGACCAGGTGTTGTGGTGGTAAACACCTTGTGTGGACTGGACTGGGACCAGGTGTTGTGGTGGTAAACGACTTGTGTAGACTGGACTGGGACCAGGTGTTGTGGTGGTAAACGACTTGTGTAGACTGGACTGGGACCAGGTGTTGTGGTGGTAAACGACTTGTGTGGACTGGACTGGGACCAGGTGTTGTGGTGGTAAACGACTTGTATAGACTGGACTGGGACCAGGTGTTGTGGTGGTAAACGACTTGTGTAGACTGGACTGGGACCAGGTGTTGTGGTGGTAAACGACTTGTGTGGACTGGACTGGGACCAGGTGTTGTGGTGGTAAACGACTTGTGTGGACTGGACTGGGACCAGGTGTTGTGGTGGTAAACACCTTGTGTGGACTGGACTGGGACCAGGTGTTGTGGTGGTAAACACCTTGTGTGGACTGGACTGGGACCAGGTGTTGTGGTGGTAAACACCTTGTGTGGACTGGACTGGGACCAGGTGTTGTGGTGGTAAACACCTTGTGTGGACTGGACTGGGACCAGGATGGAGATAGTCACAGTTAAAATTTCAATATAAACTGTATCGAAGATTAGAAAATAAGTTTTTAGACTGGTAGCAGGAGAACCATTAACAGTAACAATGTTGATAACAACTGAAGGTCAGTAACACCAAGAGTGCTAATAACAACAAAAACAATAACTCAGCAGGAAAAACAATAACATCAAAAATAATAATTATAATTAACATTAGGCAAATTATGTCTGTTATATATTCGTTTAATGATATAATTACCGCGGGGCATCGAGACTTTCACTCTGTCTGCCTTTCTATGGGTCTCTCTCCTCTGCTCTACTCTCTTCTATCTCTCTCTCCTCTCTCTACTCCTCTTTCTCTCTCTCTCTCTCTCTCTCTCTCTCTCTCTCTCTCTCTCTCTCTCTCTCTCTCTCTCTCTCTCTCTCTCTATCTCTCTCTCTCTCTCTCAGTTCTCTCGTACATCTAAAAAAAATCTGTAACATTTAAGTGATTTTCTATTTTGAAGTCAAAGAAAACTTTACTGTGAAAAGAGCCGACGTAGATTGTTAAAACTTTTACCTTCCTCCTTTTCTCTTTTACAGTTCTTATTTTCTTGTCCATTTTCATCCTCTTTTTTCTCTATTTCTCTTGTCTTAGTCACTACTCTTCTCCAGCCTCACCCAGTGAGCCCCTCGCTTGCTCCCTCTGTCTCTCTTCTTAATTCAATTACTGCTTTTTCTCCCAAAATGCCTCTGTCCCCTGCCTCCCTTCCTCCCTTCCCCCTTCACTGCGAGCACTGCGCCGTGAAAATTAAATCTTAATTAGGAATTCCTAAGACCTCCAGGATATAGCAGTTTTCCTCAAAAGACTATATTTGAGAGCTCACTCAGGCGTGTGTTCTCGCCTAGTTGTGCTCGCCTAGGTATGTTTTGTTTGAGGTCACACACCAGAACAACGCTGGGCTTTAATTAGCTTTATCATGTCTTGACTTGAAGATCTTGATCGAAACGTTGTCCTGATAAAGGTTTGATCTGCTTAATGTTTCTTAGTATTACCATATATATGGGCACTCTGCCTTACAGCAGTGTGAGGCATGCGCCCCAGCTCATGGGTCTTACTTTGCTTATCAGTTAACTGGAATGGCTTACTCTTTGTATACTTTTGAATTCTGTCATATCTATTTTCAAATCCATATAGTATATATATATATATATATATAGCTTGTAGCAAATCATTTAACTTCCTCAATTTGCTCTTAAGTGACGATGGAGGGTTCCATGCTCCGGAGCCGCGTACTCCAACCCTGGTCGCATGTATGCTGTGTACAGTGATCTGAACGCCTCTTCTTATTGATCCCTGAAATCAACGCTCATTTACAAGTTTTGCAAATGTTATTTTGCTTGTGTCCCTCAGGCCAGAGATGTGATGCCATGTCCACCCTCTAGGTCCTCTTGATTTTTTTTATTCTGCTTGTGTGTGGGTTGGGAGGGGTTAGTTATTTGTTTAAAGAGAGATAGTGGGGAACAGAATGTGATGATACCTTTAGCAATGTTGATACTCGTATTTTAGAGTAAGAGTCACAAAAACTGGCTCGTATGTCCAGTTCTGTAAGTATTTTTTCGGCTTTCGTAGTTCATTATGACGAAGGATTGGCAACTGTTCGAAATGTGAATCCTATGAGTATCTTATCAGTCAGAAGGTTCGGCTCCCAGCCAACGGATCTATCTTTGATCTCCCAGCAAGGAGCCTCCTTACACCTACTAACCCCATAATTGGTTGGTTTATGAAGTTTAAAGACGCTATATGTTGTATACCACCAGTTAAGGATACTTTAATCCCTAAAATATAGAACTAAGTAAAATCAGTGTATAAAGCAGAGAAAAACACTTCTCGGGGTACATACTCTTGTCTCTCTTCATCTAACAATAAATATTTTCCTGGGTGTTAGTCGACTGTTGTTGGAATGTCATAACAAGTCCCGTGTAATGAACTGCGTTAACACCTCTTTGAAAACATTTTATGGACTATTTCATCTTACTTTTTATACACGTTTTTATCGTTTTTTATTAATTTTATTTGTTTCTAAATGTATTTTTTTATTTTTTGTTAGGTGTCCCGGAAGCGGTGCCTTAAAGTGGTTGCCATTTTTTTGTCCATTTTTTTTCATTAATAGCTTGAGAACGCCTCATCCGATTGACTTCAAATTTTAATCTCTGATGTTCTGTAACTAGGAAGGCATTCGTGCCACTACTGACATGCGCAGGTTGCCTTTGGTGAATTTTATATTGACCATTTCTGACTTTGTTTCCTAATGATTACTTTAAAAAGCACATGCTGATGAACTTCAGACTATCAACACTGTGGTTACTTCAGAAAGCACATGCTGATCAACTTCAGACTATCAACACTGTGGTTACTTCAGAAAGCACATGCTGATCAACTTCAGACTATCAACACTGTGGTTACTTCAGAAAGCACATGCTGATCAACTTCAGACTATCAACACTGTGGTTACTTCAGAAAGCACATGCTGATCAACTTCAGACTATCAACACTGTGGTTACTTCAGAAAGCACATGCTGATCAACTTCAGACTATCAACACTGTGGTTACTTCAGAAAGCACATGCTGATCAACTTCAGACTATCAACACTGTGGTTACTTCAGAAAGCACATGCTGATCAACTTCAGACTATCAACACTGTGGTTACTTCAGAAAGCACATGCTGATCAACTTCAGACTATCAACACTGTGGTTACTTCAGAAAGCACATGCTGATCAACTTCAGACTATCAACACTGTGGTTACTTCAGAAAGCACATGCTGATCAACTTCAGACTATCAACACTGTGGTTACTTCAGAAAGCACATGCTGATCAACTTCAGACTATCAACACTGTGGTTACTTCAGAAAGCACATGCTGATCAACTTCAGACTATCAACACCTGTGTATCATCCTACTGAGAAAAAATTTGAATTGTTATTAGAGTTTATAGGTTCCAGTTTGTCGAATTTATTTCTTGAGAGAGATTTTCTTCCCTGAAATATCTTGGTTATGACTCACCTTCATGACTCACGAAATCGTAATAACACCATTGCAAACAAATCACGGAACGGGTGGAGTTTGAACCCATGGCGAGTGAGTGGCTTGAACTGTTCGTGGTTGCTGCATCTCAAGGGACGGTTGACAGCTTCTAACTTTAGATAGCGTAGGTACATATTTGCCAATTTACGACCATAATTAGAAAACTTTTTTTTTGTCGGATTCTGAGTGATAACTGGAGACTGACACTTCTGATTGGTTTCACATTTTTAACACTCCAGTGTTTTCCTCAAAGAAAAGTTGGAATTGTTATCTTGCTGTGTTAGTTCAGTTTGCAAATTTTATTATTATTTTTTCCATGTACTGGCCAGAGAACGCCTCTTGTGATCGGCTTCAAACCTTAAACGCTGGTGTATCTTGGGGAAAATTCTGAATTGATTTTGTGCAGAGTAGGTGCCAGTTGGTCAATTATACTGAAGAAATTGGGAAATAGTAAATGTTATTCTTTTTCATGCGATAAGTTTTGAATGCTACATCCGATTGGTTTCAAACTTTCAATGATAATGCTTCATACTTGGATACAGCGCAAACCTGTCAGTTTGTTAATACTGTAAATAAACTAGGAATAAACTGAGGAATGGCTCTTTTGGTCGGCTTCAAACGTTTAGTGGCCTTTTTTTTCAAATGAAAGTTCTCATTATTTTTTGTTGTATAAGTTTCCATGCAATAATTGAAGAATGACTCCTCGGATCGTCTTCAAATTTTAAACACTGGTGGATCTTACTTAGAGATAAATTTTTATTGACTTTGGGCAACATTGACGCCAATTTTCCAATTTTAAGATATTGTGAAGAATTTATATACATTTTTTTGAGAGTTTCTCGTATGATCACCTTCCAACCTTTATTGCCAAAAACATGAGAATGCAAATTCTGAGAGGCTTCAAACTTAGTCCTGGTGAATTTTGTGTCTAATAGCTAGAGAATGCCTCTTCAGATTGGCTTTAAACTTTCAGTGGAAGATTCAAATTAATTTTGAGCCGTGTAGAAGTAGCTTTACGTTTTTTATTGGATAAATTTGGACAGTTTCCATGTGGTAACTTGTGAATGCTGCCACCGGTTGGTTTCAAACCTTCTACACTGATATTTAACTATAATAGAAACTTTTGCCACACTCTGTATTATAACTTTTGGTGCATTGAGGTAGAAGGGGCTGGGATTGCTAGATACGTGCATACCTTTCTCAGATCGAGATAAGAAGTTTGACTTATGGCATACATGAACGCATTTCTAGGATCACGCAGCGAATAAAAACAACTTAAGTTACATGACTTGAACACCGAAACACAATACTGGATAACTCCACAACACAGACCATAACAGAAAACATACGCCCTCGTCCATACACAATAAACCAAGTCTTGAAATTCTAACTAAAACAGACTTGGAAAAAGTTTTTCAATTATGTTTGGGCAAGGAAAGGGAGCAAGGAGGGGGGGGGGAGAAAAGTCAACAGATCCCTTTCCTATCTGTTCTAGCCCATTTAACCTGTGTTTTATTAGACGTTAGTGTACTGACCTTTTCCACCCGAAAGGGGCAATAAAAGGAGGTGGTTTCCGGAGGCAGAAAAACACTATGGAGACTTCGCTAAATCTTGAAAGATTTTTGACAAACATGACACGAGAGGAGAGGGAGAGCAATTTCTTTTCTCGGTAAAGCTCCCATAAAAATTCATCTAAAATTTACATATAGAAAAGAAAAGTTGTCTGCATTGCGTCTCTGAGTCATTCTCTCTCTCTTTTCTCTCTCTCTCTCTCTCTTTTCTCTCTTTTCTCTCTCGTTTTGCTGTTCCTTCTTGATTCTCATTTTAGTTGGATCTCGCTTGAAGAACTATCCTCACAGGATGTGTAAATTCAGAAGGTTTGATTACCAGCAGCGCTGAATTGCTCACAAAGTCTAACTTCTCATACTTTGATTAGTCAGTCTAGTTTCTCACAAAGCCTAAGTTCTCAGAAAATAGGAGTGCTCACAAAGTTTGAAATACTAAGTCTTCTCACAAAGACGTTGTGCTCATATAGTCAGAAAACTTACAAAAAAAGGCCGGGTGATCCCACAAAGTGCTCACCAAGCCGAGAACTCACAATATTTGAAAACTAAAAGAAAAAACTAATCGCTTATATAACCCAGAAATCAATATAGAGATTCTGACATTTTTTTTTCTAGTTCTGATTTTTCGAAAAAACAAAAAACAATGTGGAATTAATTTATTTGTGACCACCCCACACAAAGGTTTTTCCTGTTTGTTCTGAAAGTTAAAACGCTTTGGAGGGGCTCTTGATCCTTGGATCGATCCTGATTGCCTTGACCCCTAAGGGTAATGATACTGGTTACGTGGGTCTTACGTAAAGGTTACTGGCAGGAATTTAGGTTTGTATTATTCGCTATCAGTACACAATACCGAGACTTTTAATATTCACAATACACAATACCGTGACTAGAATTATTTACTACCAATACACAATACCGTGGCTAGAATTATTTACTACCAATACACAATACCGTGGCTAGAAGTATTTACTACCAATACACAATACCGTGGCTTGAACAATTCACTACTAAAATACAGTACCGTGGCTGGAACTATTCACTACTAAAATACAATACCGTGGCTGGAACTATTCACTACTAAAATACAATACCGTGGCTGGAACAATTCACAGCTAACACAGTTTCGTGGATAGACCAATTCCTCATTAACACACAGTATCGTGGCTGGAGTAACACAAATCCGAGGGTTTAACAATTGACTACTAACACAATAACATGACTGAAACAATTCACAACTAACCCACAATACCATGGGTGGAACAATTCATTACTAACCCACAATACCATGGCAGGAACAATTCACAACCCACAATACCATGGCTGGAACAATTCACAACTAACCCACAATACCATGGCTGGAACAATTCACAACTAACCCACAATACCGTGGCTGGAACATTTCACAACTAACTCACAATACCGTGGCTGGAACATTTCACAACTAACCCACAATACCATGGCTGGAACATTTCACAACTAACCCACAATACCATGGCTGGAACAATTCACAACTAACCCACAATACCATGGCTGGAACAATTCACAACTAACCCACAATACCATGGCTGGAACAATTCAAAACTAACCCACAATACCATGGCTGGAACAATTCACAACTAACCCACAATACCATGGCTGGAACAATTCACAACTAACCCACAATACTGTGGCTGGAACAATTCATAACTAACCCACAATACCATGGCTGGAACATTTCACAACTAACCCACAATACCATGGCTGGAACATTTCACAACGAACACACAATACCATTGATAGGATAATTCACAAAGCACAATACCCAGGCTTAAACAATTTACTGTTAACCCGCAATACAAAGAGGATACTAAACGACATTTCGATCCATTATGAAAGTCTTAGTCCGACCGAAAGATCTGACTTTATTTCCAATCTGTAGCTGGGAAACTGAAATCCCTGTCACAGAATTGTTAGAGGGAGGATAGAGCCTGTTGATTAAACTATAATAATAACAGTAATAATAATAATAAGCAATGAATTCTTCTTTTTCTGCTTCTTAACATTATTGGCACTTACTTGCTTGGCACTCACAGCTGCGCCGCGTCACTGATTACCTGGAATACGAAGGAAAATGTTACGCATTAGGCAAATACTCGTAGGAAGTGAAAATTTGGTTATTAGAATTATCTGAAGCGCTAGTGTGGTTCACTCAGCTGAGTGTGTGTTGGATGCTCGATCCTCCAGCCGCTAGTGATCATATGTATGTGTATGATCTTGTGTGATCGTTTAGTGTGAATTGTCTGGTCATGTGATCTTGTCACGTGAGTAATAACGCTACGTGAGTGATCTTATGTAAGTTATCCTGTCATGTGATCCTGTTATGCTTTAGAATGTAATTTATTTACTCATTAATAGGGAACCTAATGGATTATACATCACATGGGGAATGGGAGGGATGGGATGGGCGATAATCTGGTTTGATCGGAGGAACAGGAAGATAGCTCAAGTTCTCTGGTTCAAGAGCCTTTCCCTAGCATCACGGCGCCCTTAAAGTGAAGTGAAAACCTAAAAGTTCCACCTTAAACTTAGTAACAAAGTTTTCAGATTTGTGTATATCGGAAGGAAGGAAGGAAGAAGCTGGTAACCCCTTCTCCTGTATACATTACTAAATTTGAAAAGAAAAAATCATGCACACACACCTAGTAGCGACCAGCAAACAGGCGGGGCCAGGAGCTGTGAATCGACCCCTGCAACAGCAAATAGGTAAATACACAGTGAAAAAGCATTCTAGTTTTATTTTCTGTTTTCACTATGGTATTTCTCACATTCTTGATAATGTGAAAGATCACGAAAGCGCTTGGAATTTCACTATTTTTTCCACAGTGGTTGTTCTTCATGTTGTGATATCACCTGTTCACTGTGATCTTATTTCAGGCTATACACAGATATAAGAGGAGATACGATAGGGTTCTCGGAGCCAGTAGTTGCCAGAAGTGGGGACAGGAGCGAAGACTAGACGAAAGCAAGTACATATAGGTGAGTGCGAATAGGTGGTTACCCTTACTCTTAGGCTCTCCTACACCCCCACACTCACACCACCACACTCCCACACACACACCCACACTCACACCCCCACACACCCACGCTCTCTCCCAGTCTCACTATTATAATAGGCTGAGAGCAACATTTTGTTGGGCAGGCCAGAGAGCCGAAGAAGCAATCTCAAGACATCAAATAAGTGACTTAAAAGGAGGAGACGTCTAGGGCAGTTTTTATACAGGAGTCCACAACAAAAACTGACGTCATCTGGATAGTGTCATCTTGTGGGTATAATAAAATGAGGGAGGGGGCAGGGGAAGGAGGAAAATGGGGAGGGAGGAGGCAGGGAAAGGAGGAGACAGGGCAAGGAAGAAGCAGGGGATGGAGGAGGAAGGGAGAAAGCATGGGAGGAGCAAAAGACAACTTGAGTGAATAGGCAGGGGATTGAAAAGGCAGGAGAAAGAAGATGAAGGAAAGGAGGAGGCAAGGGAGAGAATAATTCCTTTCCCCTTTCCCCTCAAAAAAATTACACACTATTTTACCTGAAGATTAAGAGCCACAGTACCGTGACTGGAACAACTCACAGCTGCCCCAGAATTTGGAGGAAAATTTAGACGCCGTTTCTGCCCGTCCTGGATTATCATTATTGATCGATATTTTGGGGTCAGAACAATGTCGATATGTTGATGATTCAGTGAATCTCTGCCATGTGTGGCAATAGTGAGTAGATGACTTAATGTTAAGGTGTGTTAGTGACCCTCTTGTCTGTACGGCAGCATGATCAGTTGATGATCAGTTTTAGATATTGAAGGCGAATTTGACATTGTGTGGTACTTCGCATCTCAGTGTTAGGGCGTTTATCTAACAACCAAAAGGACCCGGGTTCAATCCGGAACGAGTCAAGGCGTATCGGCAATTATCCTAACGCCTGGAGAGAGAATCTTCGACGTTTCGACATTTTTTTTGTTTATCTGTGTTAGCTACTGTTGATGGCATTCTAGCTGGAGGTACAAGTAAATTTGCCACACTTCCTTCTTGTGCCTAGCCAACCCGATCATTATATGATTAACTCTGCTGATGATATAGTGATTCACACCACCGGATTCTCCAACAACAAAAACATCCTTAACCATGTACTAGCCTCGTGTCAGGACTTGGGTTGATTATCTCTATTGAGAAAGGCGTTCTCCTTGACAGAGGCACAGTTACTTGTACCTGTTGTAACCAGACTTTGTCGCCAATACAAAGAAAGGCTGAGAGCACTTAGAGTTGTGGCAGATTTTCATCCCAGGTATGGTGCTAATGTTAAGATTGTAAAAATGATGTATTCTGCATATATTAGATCGTTGGTTGATTATGCTGCACCACTACTTGCTCTTGTCAGACTAGAAGCTTGGAGGACTGGAAAAACTGCACAACGAAGCAACGAGAATCATCCTAGGATGCCCTTGTACTCCCAAAAGTTCTAAATATACTAAAAGAACTCGATATCCCAAGCATGAAGAGATCGTGTGACTAAAAAAAATGTCCTCATAGGGGTCAGTATGCTCAGATAAGCCCATTTAAACCATTGCACATAAGCCCTCCAAACTTTCCTCAGCACTGGTGAACACTCCTCCAGATGGATCGTAAAAACTGGAACTGACCTCCGCTTGAACAAGATACATTATCTATGTCAAGTAACGCAACAGCTGCTCTTCCCCGCTCCATGGGATATTACCCCATTTCAAACCACTATCCCTGCCCCCTAAAAAAAAAACTTCTTAAATCTCAACCAAAGCTTTGCCTTGAAGCCAATCAGGATGCCTTAAGCTGTATTGATGACTTAGTCACACAGCACACATTTTCACAAATTATTTAAGTTGATGGTTCTGTTCACCAATCCTCTGGTGCAGCTGGTAGTGTTGCTGTTGTCATACAGAGTGATGACTCTCATAAAGAAATTGGAGTACCCATCAATAACTGGCATCTACCCTTCAAACAGAACTGTTTGCCATACTCCTTGCACTCAAATGCGTCCATGTATCTACAGTTGACACTTTAACTGTGACTGATTTTCTATCATCCATAAATGCTCTCAACTCTTTAAGTATGGTAGGAGAATTGCGGACAGTGGAGTCAGAGTTCACATTCTGTGGATTCCATCTCGCATTGGTCTTCAGATACGTGATGGAACTGTTGAACTGACAGTTATGTGACTTCAAAGAGGCTGTCATTTAGCAGTTTGAGAACAATAATTCAAAAAGAACTTCAACTGAAGTTTATTGACCTAAGACTGGGGGAGATCGACACCAGTCAGTCCATCTGTCATCATTCTATCATGCAGGAGGAGACACATGTCTATGGTGCATCCAACAAAATCAGCAGACTCTTGGATGTCACTACCGCCCGGCTCCGGATACAGGTATCTTTGGGAGGTTAAATCACAACCACCAGTTGTAGACCAATCGAAATATATACGTTACCTGATGGACACTTGTCACACCCTGCGTCATTATGTATTAGAATGCGATAAAATTAATGACTTCAGAGACAACTCACTCAGAAATGTTAAAGTATTTTATCCACAGTGGTATATTACAAACCATTCTGTAAAAATAATCTGACTTTGCTCACTGTAAATAAAGCATTACCACTTTGTGTGTGTGTGAGACCTAATTAATGTCTGCATAAATAACTCATTACGATTGTGACCAGATATAAACATGTAAATAGTTCATTACCACTGTAACTTGTTCAGCTATCAAAACTCTGCGACCCAGTCCCTGGAGGCCTGGACCTTTGACTCCCGCCCACAGGCTGGATATGGGGGGTGCATAATAAAGATGTTAAACTGCCTTCTTGTGTTTCCACAGCCTCCTGCCAAAGCCAAGGTTGCCAGCAGTAAAAATATCTTCATTATACACCTGCTTACGGATTAATTTTATGGATAAAATCTTGGTGTTTATTGTAAAGAATAAGTGTTTTGAAAAGCAGTCATTTCAGTGGTTGATTGCCTTGTGTGTGTTTACTCTCTTGAGAGAGGTAGAGGCTCTTTACACTGCCTACTGAACCACTGCAGTAAAATACATCAGTTACCAGCTTCGCACTATATTTGGTCGGAAAGGAAAACATGGCTCTTCTCAAGACAACATGAAATTAATGAGAATGTTGGGAACAAAAGTAGCATTTAATGGAGCAGTGGATATCCTAGATGACCTTGCAAGGTTACGGAGAAACTCAAATGTGTTAAATATCAGTGGATGAAAAACTATTGGGCACAAACTCGTTCTTAAGAATATGCACCGCACTCTTCAAAGACCTGTTACCTTTCGTGTTTCCGATTTCTGAACAAGATAGCGGACTATGTAAGACGAGTATACGACTAGTCTTATCATATCAGCGGTGTCATTCATCACCGGGAAAGTGTCTGTGCCTTTACTGTTATATTCAGTATCGATATGCTCAAAGATTTCTCCCCGTTCCCAACTAATCCCAGCTCCGTGGACAGCCAGACATATTTATTGCCGAAACGTGTCGCCCGCATAGCAGGCTTCTTCAGTCGATTGCAATTTTTATACTGGAGACAGTGGAAGAGGTGGATAGGTAATTTTAAGGTTATTGCCTTAAGCAGCCAACGAGACTCACTACATCAGACGTTCATTCAGTCTTCTCTTGACTTGTGTTTGAAACGTGTGTTAATAATTCAGTGAGTGGGATTCCAGTCCCAGGTCTTGTGGCTCTGGGATTATCAACTTAGTAACTGAGATCCAGAAAATTACATACATCCATTCATTACGAAGTTTATACATTTGTTTTTACATTATTATTATTTTCATGGAAAAAGCATTGAATTCGTAAGGGTCATACAGCACCTGGGTAATGGTAAATCAAGATTGATCCAAGAATAAGAAATTTAGGTCCTATTTCTTAGAACAAGATTGTATTAATATTGGTAGAATTACCGACAATATGTTAAGTAAAAGGACACAAATGCAACTAATGAGACATTTTATTGTGGCAACATTTCGCTCTCCAGGAGCTTTTTCATGCTCCTGGAGAGCGAAACGTTGCCACAATAAAATGTCTCATTAGTTGCATTTGTGTCCTAATAGAACAAGATTCAACATCTATGAACTCCCCACGTTAAGAGACGTGGATGGGAAAGGCTATCCTGAGAGATGGTAATTCCCAGGTGATAGTAACTCAGGTAGAATTACCGACAATATGTTAAGTAAAAGGACGCAAATGCAACTAATGTGACATTTTATTGCGGCAACGTTTCGCTCTGCAGGAGCTTTGTCAAACCGTTACGGCTTGACAAATCTCCTGGAGAGCGAAACGTTGCCACAATAAAATGTCACATTAGTTGCATTTGTGTCCTTTTACTTAACATATTGTCGGTAATTCTACCAATATTATTACAATGTAAAATATTGCCTGACCCAGGCTCTGAAATGAGCTGAAGGTAGCAGTTTTCAGCTTGTAAAATACTTTAACTTTAAACCTCAGTCCTACAGAACCATTAAATGTACAATAGTTTAGAAAGGGACGGAGGAACGAGGTAGAGGTCTGCACAACTTAACTCATCTGTCCTCGACCAAGCCTGGTTGGTGGTTTTACTGGTCAGTAATCTTACTGATCAATGATCTTACTGGTTAGTGATCTTACTTCGGCCTTGTTGGTCGGTAAGCATACTGATATACTACAAGACGGGCAACCATCAGCAGTGTCACTCTGGTTGTAATCTTCGTAAAAATCTTCATATTATGTCCTAGAATTTGTATTGATAAAGCCACTGGATGGCGAAACGTCTACTATAAAGATACCCAGATGTTGCACATGTGTCTTAATTTCACATTGTCGGTATTGTATACCATTCTTGTACAACCCTTCATCTAGCACAAGTTTCTCTAGTGAGTGTGAGATAGACGTGCCTAGGATGGGCCAGTAGGCCTGCTGCAGTGCTCCTCCTGTCTCATGTTCTTAAAAGCTCCGGTCTGTAGATGGTTCCAACACCATATTTATGTTTAGTGCTGAGCTGACGTTGCTTTTAGTAGAATCCTAAACTATCGTTTATTAAAGGAAGTTAATTATTTAAAATGCATTTTACGAAAGTTTGAAAGATGAACGAGATATATGTGTAGCTAGAAAATTCTTATGAATGAGGGACTGACCATCTCAAAATTACTTCATCAAGGCTGATGGACTGACCACATCATCTTTACCTCTCCTGCTGTCTCTATTAGTCACCTCTGCATGAGACTGAAGAAGCCTGGTCGAAACGTCTCGGGAATAAACACAAAAACATAATGGAGGAACTGTTAAGTAAAAGGACACAAATGCAACTAATGTGACATTTTATTGTGGCAACGTTTCGCTCTCCAGGAGCTTTTTCAAGCCGTTACAAGCGATACATGGACACAGAGGGTATATATATACTCTCAAAGTGAGGTGTAATACTAGTGGTGGTAGAAGTAGTAGTGATATAAGTTGTAGTAGTAATACAATAAGGTAGAACAATCAACTTGCACATGAGTAAAAGGTGATAAAAGCAATTACTTGGGTAGTATTAAAACAGGTTAGACAACTGCAGCAGGCCTACTGGCCCATGCAAGGCAGGTCCTTATCAAACTCAAACCCACTAACAAAAATATTTGTCCAACCCATTTTCAACACCATACGGTTGCCCACGTGTCTTACTCATCAACATGTGGGCGTGACACATCATTATTATAATGGGTTGAAATGCAAAAAAGATATGGACAGACAGGATTAAATAGCAGAGTAAGTCTTGAATAAGACATTTGTGTAACACTTGTATCTTTATTGCCTTAATGGCATTATATACCATTATTATGAAAAAAAAGTAAGCCCTAATTTGCACAACGTTTCGCTCACATGCTAGCATTTTTTAAGTCTAACTTAAAAAAAATTGCCTGTCAGCGATACGTTAGCCAGATAAAGGCTGAGTCTGCTGTAAAAGTCGACCAGCAAGCATTTTAAGACAAAAGTTTACTACATAACTTTAGACACGTAAGAAATCAAGAGAAAACTATTACAAGGGCCTGGCTTTGATATGAACTGAGTCACCATAACAGCTCCTGCCTGCCAAAATAAATGCAATAAATCTTAGTCTAACCGGCGAGTATTAAAAAAAAAAAAGTGTAGAACGAGATGAGAGGAAAGAGGGAGACGGGAGAGAGATGGAGGTAAGTGGAAGGAGGGAGCTTATTTTTTTATTTAGCAAAATTGGATAGAGGAGTGCAGTGTGCTGTTGCACTATTCTGTAGAATAGTTGGACAGTGGGGACACAAGGCGAGTTTTCCCGTCATATTCCATCACTCAGGATGGTGCTCATGCAAGGTGTTGGAATGTGTACACATGAACTAGGAGACTTCAGCAGTGTCAGCTTCAGCTAGGACACTTCAGCAGTGTCAGCCTCAGCTAGGACACTTCAGCAGTGTCAGCTTCAGTTAGGACACTTCAGCAGTGTCAGCCTCAGCTGGGACACTTCAGCAGTGTCAGCTTCAGTTAGGACACTTCAGCAGTGTCAGCCTCAGCTAGGACACTTCAGCAGTGTCAGCCTCAGCTAGGACACTTAAGCAGTGTCAGCCTCAGCTAGGACACTTCAGCAGTGTCAGCCTCAGCTAGGACACTTCAGCAGTGTCAGCCTCAGCTAGGACACTTCAGCAGTGTCAGCCTCAGCTAGGACACTTCAGCAGTGTCAGCCTCAGCTAGGACACTTCAGCAGTGTCAGCCTCAGCTAGGACACTTCAGCAGTGTCAGCCTGAGCTAGGACACTTCAGCTGTGTCAGCCTCAGCTAGGACACTTCAGCAGTATCAGCTTCAGCTTGGACACTTCAGCAGTGTCAGCCTGAGCTAGGAACACTTCAGCAGTGTCAGCCTCAGCTAGGACACTTCAGCAGTGTCAGCTTCAGCTTGGACACTTCAGCAGTGTCAGCCTCAGCTAGGACACTTCAGCAGTGTCAGCTTCAGCTAGGACACTTCAGCAGTGTCAGCCTCAGCTTGGACACTTCAGCAGTGTCAGCTTCAGCTTGGACACTTCAGCAGTGTCAGCCTCAGCTAGGACACTTCAGCAGTGTCAGCCTCAGCTAGGACACTTCAGCAGTGTCAGCTTCAGCTAGGACACTTCGGCAGTGTCAGCCTCAGCTAGGACACTTCAGCAGTGTCAGCCTCAGCTAGGACACTTCAGCAGTGTCAGCCTCAGCTAGGACACTTCAGCAGTGTCAGCCTCAGCTTAGACACTTCAGCAGTGTCAGCCTCAGCTAGGACACTTCAGCAGTGTCAGCCTCAGCTAGGACACTTCAGCAGTGTCAGCTTCAGCTAGGACACTTCGGCAGTGTCAGCCTCAGCTAGGACACTTCAGCAGTGTCAGCCTCAGCTAGGACACTTCAGCAGTGTCAGCTCAGCTAGGACACTTCAGCAGTGTCAGCCTCAGCTTGGACACTTCAGCAGTGTCAGCTCAGCTAGGACACTTCAGCAGTGTCAGCCTCAGCTAGGACACTTCAGCAGTGTCAGCCTCAGCTTGGACACTTCAGCAGTGTCAGCCTCAGCTAGGACACTTCAGCAGTGTCAGCCTCAGCTAGGACACTTCAGCAGTGTCAGCCTCAGCTTGGACACTTCAGCAGTGTCAGCCTCAGCTAGGACACTTCAGCAGTGTCAGCCTCAGCTTGGACACTTCAGCAGTGTCAGCCTCAGCTAGGACACTTCAGCAGTGTCAGCCTCAGCTAGGACACTTCAGCAGTGTCAGCCTCAGCTTGGACACTTCAGCAGTGTCAGCCTCAGCTAGGACACTCCAGCAGTGTCAGCCTGAGCTAGGACACTTCAGCAGTGTCAGCCTCAGCTTGGACACTTCAGCAGTGTCAGCCTCAGCTAGGACACTTCAGCAGTGTCAGCCTCAGCTAGGACACTTCAGCAGTGTCAGCCTCAGCTAGGACACTTCAGCAGTGTCAGCCTCAGCTTGGACACTTCAGCAGTGTCAGCCTCAGCTAGGACACTTCAGCAGTGTCAGCCTCAGCTAGGACACTTCAGCAGTGTCAGCCTCAGCTAGGACACTTCAGCAGTGTCAGCCTCAACTGGAAGACTTCAGTAGGACAATGAGGAGATCGTCGGAGAGAGAGAAAGGAAGAGTGGGTAGAGGGGCCGGTAAAGAGGGAAGAGAGGGGGAGATGAGAGGCTTAGCGAAGTAAGACGGGATATATTGATTGATTGTTTATTACGCGGCATCATATCATATGGACCATTGACAACATTAAGTGAAGGCAGGGAGAAAGAATGGAGGGAGGGAGGGAGGGAACAAAGAAAGGGAATACCAGGGGAAGGGAGGAGTAAGCAGTGGATAGTGGGAGGAAGAGAAACGAATGGAGAAAGGGAGTAATGGAGGTATGGAGTAAGAGATGGAGAGAGAGGGAGGAAGAGTGATGAAGAAATTGGGAAAGAGATAAAGGGAGGGAGTGATTGAGACAGGGGCAGAGAGAATGAGAACGGAGATAAAGGGAATACCAGGTGAAAATATGGATTCAGAGAGTGGGGAGAGAGAGAGAGAGAGAAAGAGAGAGTGGGAGGGAGGTAGGTTAGAGAGTATCCACAAAAAAAAGGATAAAAAAACACGTGGAAAAAGCAATTCCTAGCGGCCGAGGCGGCAAACCTTGCTCTCCATATTACCAAATATTCTGGAATATACAGAATTTGCTGTTCGGAAAACAATGTACATGCAGAATTCAAGTGAAAAAAATATATCCCGATTTGGATGCACAGTATTGAGAATGTTTTCTGTAAGCACAGCCAGAAAATGAGACAGTGTGTTCAAGTTCCCAGAAAGGTCTCTAAAGCGCCCAGAAAGGTGCCGAACCCTGTTGGCATTGCTGGCGAGAGTGGCAAAGCTGGTACCTGTTTAGGAGAAAGACATTTGTGTACCGTTCAGGACACTGATTAAAGACGACGTTTCGCCACGAGTGGCTTCTTCAGTCCTAACACTGTCTCCCCTCCGCCGCCTCCTGCTTCGACTCGCCTGACTACAGTATATAAGCCACTTATCCGCTCTTATGCCGTACTTTCTTCAAGACTAATGGATTGAACACATCGATTCCGGACTGAGGGACTGATTACCTCAAACTCTTTCCCTACATCCGCCGTTCTTCCTTGTATTGGACTGAGAAGCCACTGTGTGGCGAAACGTTTCCTCAATAAAGATTCCAAAATATTGCACATCTCTCATTCTTCAACTTGTCTATTTTCTAAATCATTTATCGCACATATATAACCAAGAAATTAGTTTATATAGTGGCGGAATCACCATTTTGTTTACTGTCAGAGAAGCTGGTGTTTCCCAGAGCTAAAGGACCCAGGCATGAGGATGATTTCAGAGTTCGAAACACAAACACGTTTAACGAGACTATTACAGCCAGCAGAGTGCACAACAGCCTGTCTTTACCGTTTTATTTTCTTTAACCTGGCTGTCAGAGTGAAAGTGAATGTTGAGTCTTTCTTTAGCTCAGGAGCAAAGCAATAAATGAAATACTTACAAAGTTCCTGTATCACCATTGAGGCTGAAGTTGTTTAACACCAAGATACACTGGTGTAGACTGTTTACCTTCATGATAAACTGGTGTAGACTGTTTTTCCTTCATGATACACCAGACTGTTTCATTACAATATACACCAGGTCTACACTGTTTCACTACAATATACACCAGGTCTGCACTGTTTCATTACAATATACACCAGGTCTACATTGTTTCACTACAATATTCACCGGATCTGCACTATTTCACTAGAGTATACATCAAGTCTACACTGTTTCACTACAATATACACAGGTCTACAGTTTCACTACAATATACACCAGGTCTACACTGTTTCACTACAATATACACCAGGTCAAAAATCAACAAAACGGAATCAGAACCACTGCCGATAGCATGTGGAGTTCCCCAGGGTAGTATTCTGGGTCCTTTATTATTCCTGTGTTATGTAAATGATATGCCCATCAGTGTCAAGTGCAAACTCCTACTGTATGCGGATGACAGTGCTCTGTTAGTATCAGGTAAAGACCCACAAGATATAGCTAATGTATTAACACTGGAACTGGAGTCCTGCAGCAAATGGTTAGTAGACAACAAGTTATCGTTACACCTCGAGAAAACAGAAGCCATACTCTTTGGCACGAAATATAAACTGAGCAGGTTAAATAATTTTAATGTCCGATGTAATGGGGAATCCATCACTTCAGTTTCCTCAGTAAAATATCTGGGAATCCCCTTTGACCCATGCATGTCAGGAGAATTGATAGGGAACAGTGTAGTTAAGAAAGGGAATGCCAGACTGAAGTTCCTCTACAGACAAGCACAGTGTCTACCTACTGAGGCTCGCAGGACCCTATGTCTAGCCCTTATACAATGTCATATGGACTACGCTTGCTCTTCATGGTACTCTGCCTTGACAAAAAAACTGAAAGATAAACTGCAAATCACCCAGAACAAAATGATAAGATTCATCCTGGACCTGGGACCAAGAGAGCATGTAGGCCAGGATGAATTACAACAATTGGATATGCTGAATATTGAAGACAGAGTAAAACAACTTAAATTAAATCAAGTTTATAAAATTGCTCACAAACAGTGTCTAGAATATCTTGCTGCCAATTTTGTCAAGGCTGGGAACCAAAGCAGTCATAGTACTAGGGGGAGAGAGCACAACTTTGTAGTACCCACAGTCAGTGGCCAGGCTTCAAACACCTTTTATTGTACAGCAATAAAGAAATGGAACAGACTGCCTGCACATGTCAAAGCCAGTCATAGCATGAGCCAGTTCAAGAAGAGAGCCAAAAGGTACCTAATGAATGTAGCGACAGAAAGGGAAGAGAATGATTTTTTATTTTTTTTAGCTAACACACATGTATATGTAAATAACTCTTTTTACCTTATTCCTAGTATACATATATCCTTTATAATACAATAACATATATATCCTACAATGTATAATATTAAGGTATAAAAAGGACCCCAATGGAAATAAGTCACTCTGTCTGACTTTTTGGGTTATCCTAGGTACTTTACACATATGCTGCTATGTATGATAATCTATGTAAAAACAAAATGTATTTGTGTATACCTGAATAAACTTACTTACTTACTTAGTCTACACTGTTTCACTACAATATACACCAGGTCTGCAATGTTTCACTACAATATACACCAGGTCTGCACTGTTTCACTACAATATACACCAGGTCTGCACTGTTTCACTACAATATACACCATGTCTACACTGTTTCACTACAATATACACTGGTCAAGTGTGGTCAAGTTTGCTAAATAAAAAAATCTACGGGCTCTGACATCTTCCCCATTGCTCCTTGCAGTCACCTTAAACCTACAAGCGCCAACATCCCTCCACCTTCTACATTCATCCCCCATTAAATCTTCCCACACTCATCTATCCCATGAACTCTCAACGTCTCGACCAATCACCCACCCTCTCCCACTGATCTTTTACCCTATTATCTATCCCTTACTCTCTCTTTCACATCTAGTATGCTCTCAGTCATGCTCCTATTCCTGTGCCTCCTCTTTTCCATTTCTAATTTTTCCTCTTTCTTCTCATTCCCCCCACTTCTGTCCCCACAAGCTTTCCAACATTACCACGATGTGATAATGTTGGTGAGTGTTCCTCACGCCCTCTAGCACATTCACATGATTTTTTTTTTTTTTTTTGAGGATTTGATCTTTATAACATTCTTGCTTCATCATGGCCGTCCTTTTCATAACTGATCAACTACTCTGTCTCAGAACTCTGTCATTTACTAGCATGAGTGGGAGCCGCCCTCCCCTTCCTTGGCATTGTATGACCCCTATGTTTCAAGTAGCCCGTCCTTCAACTTGAACAGCGAGTGTGGGGATACCGACGCTGTAAAATACTACGCAGTGTAGTGCGCGGCTAGACATAAGCCGCTTTCATGACTCACGAAATTGAAATATAACACGATTGTAAACAAACCACGGAACTGGTAGGGTTTGAACCCATGGCAAGTGAATTTTAGGACTCACTTGGCACGAGTTTAGACCCCACCCATTCCCTGGTATGCTGCCTGGTATTGTATACCGTTCTTGTATACTAATATAATCTAGACTCATGATATACCAGACTGTTTCATTACAATATACACCAGGTCTACACTGTTTCACTACAATATACACCAGGTCTGCACTGTTTCACTACAATATACACCAGGTCTACACTGTTTCATTACAATATACACCAGGTTTGCCTTTTGAAGTCCTAAGTTATTTCAAGTTTAAGATGACAAAATTTGAAGGTTAAAATTGATGATATCCTCGTATTGCGAAGCCTCGACTGTAACTTAGCTTAAGCCAAAGTCCTGACCTGCTGGCAAATATTATAGCTTCGTAGAGATTTAGATCGAACAAAAATTATTGAACTGTATTGCGGGAAAACATGCACGTTCTGTATAGAAGAGAAGTTGTATCAATTAAGAATTATGGCTGTTATTTTTATTTGAAACTAGCATAAAACTAGTATGGGAAAAACGCCTATTAGATAGGGAGTTTGCTGTTCATTCTAGGACAGCCAGGTAATCCAATGCATTTTCCAGGATCAGAGCAACAGCCTGGTTGAACAGGCAGTGAACAGAGAAGCGTGGCACCAGGCCGGGCTGAGAAAGTAGGAAAAACTCGAATCCAGTCACACTTATATTACAGATCTATCACAGCTTTGTCAAAGTCAGGAGAGGTATCGGAACTGGAACAAATAGAGATCATTTAAGTTGTTAAATTCGACACATATGCAACACTTGGGTATCTTTATTGATACCCAAGTGTTGCATATGTGTCTAATTTAACAACTTGTCGGTTCTCTGAACCATTCATCTAGATCATTTAAGTGTTTGGTTTTTCTGTCCTTCCTAGTCCTTAATCTATGTAGAAATAATTCTCAGCTGACATCCTCAGTGTGGACCTCCAAGTCCTCTGACATCTGTCTTTTCCATAGATTCATGCGTACCAGCAGAGAAAACACTTACACTACTAAGAATGCCTAAAAGTCCTCGGAACGTAGAAGGGAGGGAGTGTGTGTGTGTGTGTGTGTGTGTGTGTGTGTGTGTGTGTGTGTGTGTGTGTGTGTGTGTGTGTGTGTGTGTGTGTGTGTGTGTGTGTGTGTGTGTGTATGTATATATGTATGTATGTAGAGACTAGCCTGAGGTTGGACAGCGAGACTAGAAAACCCTCAAAACCGGTCACAGGCTTGTTTCAGGTAGGAACGACACGTCTCACTGGCTCTTCAAAAGCCGATTTTTTCTTCTGGCAATTGACTACCTTTGAATGCTCGCTTTCCACTCTGTGCACCACTGGTCAAACTTCTCCCCAAGACTTCACCAGTACGTCCAGTCTTCCCATCCCCAGTTTTAACCAGTAATCCCAGTATTATTAGAATAACACTCCTTATTACCAGTACACCTAGATAATATACAATATAATCAATAATAATATACAATACAATATAATCAATATAATCAATATAATCTAATATAATCTAGACTCATGATATACCAGACTGTTTCATTACAATATACACCAGGTCTACACTGTTTCACTACAATATACACCAGGTCTGCACTGTTTCACTACAATATACACCAGGTCTACACTGTTTCATTACAATATACACCAGGTTTGCCTTTTGAAGTCCTAAGTTATTTCAAGTTTTAGATGACAAAATTTGAAGGTTAAAATTGATGATATCCTCGTATTGCGAAGCCTCGACTGTAACTTAGCTTAAGCCAAAGTCCTGACCTGCTGGCAAATATTATAGCTTCGTAGAGATTTAGATCGAACAAAAATTATTGAACTGTATTGCGGGAAAAAATGCACGTTCTGTATAGAAGAGAAGTTGTATCAATTAAGAATTATGGCTGTTATTTTTATTTGAAACTAGCATAAAACTAGCATAAAACTGTTCACTGCTTTATTCTTAGCAGATAGCCAAGGTGGGGAATTTCAGATCCTCTGCAATCTGTCCTTCCTATAAACGTCCATGTAGTACACCCAGTTCTTGCTACCAGTACACCCAGTCCTTTACCGGGACACACAGCTTTCATCTCAACACGCCAGACTCGCCAATCTCGTCCAGGCCTGAGTGTGGATGCTTCTCAATTATAGACGAGTCGGGTGTCCCACGCAAGGAACAAACACGCACGCACACACACACACACACACACACACACACACACACACACACACACACACACACATGTATATATATATGCAGTGTAATGAGTCTTCATTGAGAACCCGCAATAATGGATTCAAATTAGATAAGTTTAGATTTAGAAAGGATATAGGAAAGTATTAGTTTCGAAATAGGGTAGTTGATGAGTGGAACAGTCTGTCTAGTAGGGTTATTGAAGCTAGGACCTTGGGTAGTTTCAAATTTAGGTTGGATAAATTCATGAGTGAGAGAGGTTGGATTTGAGGGGACTTGCACATGAGTAAATAGAATTATCAAAGCTTATTTCTTGGGTAGCATTGAAAATTAGGTTGAGCAAATATTCTGTTAGTGGGATGGATTGTGAAGGACTTGCCTAGTATGGGCCAACAGGCCTGCTGCAGTGTTCCTCCTTTCTTATGTTCTTATGATCAGGTTGGATTCCAATCTGGTCAGGAGAGGTCCCTGGGACCACACGATCAGGGTGGAGTCCAATCTGGTCAGAAGAGGTCCCTGGGACCACACGATCAGGGTGGAGTCCAATCTGGTCAGGAGAGGTCCCTGGTACCACACAATCAGGGTGGAGTGCAATCTGGTCAGGAGAGGTCCCTGGGGTTGGGCCCTGGTAATGACCAGCTCGGCAGCCACACCCAACACCTATGTTAGGTTATTCTGTTTCCAGTACACAGCCTCCAGTGCACGCTTTGATGATGATCGATTCCCTCGTGTACGAGTCCAGTGCGCTTGCATACAGGGATACATGCATACAGGGATACATGCATACAGGGATACATACATGCAAGGATACATGCATACTGGGTTACATACACACGAATTAAAGCATCAACAGACATGTGCTCTCGAAGCCGGGAGTGAATGCAGTATCCGTCAGTGAAGAGGCGGGCCCAGGAGCTGAGACTTGACCCCTACAAGCACACCACATATGCACATGCACATAGTCAAATAGTTTTTGAGGCATCTGTGGCAGAGTGGTCTAGAGCATCACTTAGGGAACCTTGCCAGACTCTGCTGACGTGGTTTCGAATCCTGCTGACTTCGGTCTTTCTCTGTATACCTCCGCTTGTTTCTGCGTGGTGCATTCAAAAATTATTATATATATATATATATATATATATATATATATATATATATATATATATATATATATATATATATATATATATATATATATATATATTATCATTCCTGGTGAGCTGCTGTTGACGTGGCAAGACAAATATGATATATCTTCCACACATGGCACACTTTGTAACTATATCCCTTGACAGAGTCATCAGGCTAGAATAATCTCCCTCTTCACGCTTCTCTCTCTCTCTCTCTCTCTCTCTCTCTCTCTCTCTCTCTCTCTCTCTCTCTCTCTCTCTCTCTCTCTCTCTCTCTCTCTCTCTCTTTTGACACACACTATGCTTGGCCTCCGGAGGAAGTGGCATTGCTTGGCAATACATCGAGCTAACGAACAGTCTTGCATATAGAACTCAAAGTTTTCAATAAGCTAACCAAGAGCAATGTCTTGAAGTGTCTGGTTTCTTTAATTGACTTGGTCATAGGTCTAGGCCCCAGGGCTGCACGTCACTTAACTTGGACTTAAACATTCGAACGTCTAGTTTTATTCCCTAGCCTTTGTATGTTAGAAGGGATCAAGGTCAAGGTCCCAGGACTCGAACGTTTTCTAATACTAGATACTAGTGTTTGCTCACGCGTCTAGTATACTATACTGACACATGTGCAACATGTGGGTATCATTATTTTGAAGACGTTTTGCCATTCAGTACACAGCTTGGTAACTGGAAACATTGGTATCCAGGTATCGTTATAGTCGATAGGCTCTAAACCCAATAAACCAGTACAAGAGTATATGCATTGAGTACAAAGAGTATATGCATTGAGTACAAAGAGTATATGCATTGAGTACAAAGAGTATATGCATTGAGTACAAAGAGTATATGCATTGAGTACAAAGAGTATATGCATTGAGTACAAAGAGTATATGCATTGAGTACAAAGAGTATATGCATAGTACAAGAGATGCATAAAAATATATATCTTGAGTAAAATGTACATGCATATACAATCATAGTTTGTTAAAATTTTTAGGGACTGAATAAAAATTTTGATTGGATGGTATTCAGGGTTATGCAGCCTTGATTTGAGAGGCAAGATCCCTCCAGGGAGGTGCATTGATGCCGGTGAGATGGATCTTGATGAAAGAAATTAGATGTATTTTATCTTTCCTTGGATTAAACTTTATAGCCTGTATGACTCCTACGGGTTTAGCGCTTCCCTTGATAACTTAGAGGCAAGAGTTTTATAGACTTTTAGTTCAAGAGCTTTATAGTATCATTCTAATAAAGCTTTAAAGACGACGCTTTGCTCTAAATAGAGCTTTAGGCTACCTTTAACTCTAAACGTAGCTTTACACAAGTATCGCTCTAACCAGAACTTTATAGATGGCGTCTTGACTCTAAACAGAGCTAAATTTCTGTTCAGAGCGAGAAATCGCCTCTGCATAAAGCTTTGCTCCTTACGTAGTGCTTCTGCCAGCTTGGGGACAATTGCTCAGCGGATCAGTGAAGGACTGAGTCAGGGAAGTTAATCACAAGGTTTAGAAATGCGAGTGACTGAGGAAATGAGATATCTGCTTTATTCTCCCAGCTCATGTGTCAGACAATGACAGACAAGATGATCGGCAAAAATGTACCCAGAAGAGAGAGAGAGAGAGAGAGGAGGGGAAAAGGGGAAGGGAATTACGAGATGATGAAGGAAGGAAAAGGAGATTACCGAGCTGTGGTATTAGGTAGGTGTTATGGTGAGCTGAGATGATGGTGGTGTAGATTGTTTTTATACGGCAAAATTGGATACCTCAGCACTGTTCGACTATCATTTTCTATACGATGGTTACACAGGAAAAAAAAGCTAGCTATATTTCCCTCTCATATTCCATCACGCAGGATGGGTTACGTACATAAACTGTCTTCAGATCCGTCAGTGTGGACTTTAGAGACTTAAATAGGGCAAAGAGGATATCGTTAAGTATTCCATAAAAGGTTCATCAACTACGGGAGCTTCTACAGAGGTATCGTTGAGGTGGGTGGAAGGTGGTGGGATGAGCTGGGATGTAGCATCTTCAGGCAGTCAGTGTATCTCACACGTCAGCTTCTTAAAGTACTTGCTCGTCTCAAGCTGGCGAAGCTTAGATAGCAGTAGTGCCGACAAGTGTAATAGAATCTTGAAGAGGAAATCTTTATTAATGATGCTTCGTTCCAGGTAAATGTTTATTAAGTCATAAATAATATTTTATTATAGCTCACATAGAGCGAAACATCGCCTTGAAGGTGTTCCTGGCAAGACTATGTAAGTGGTGTTTCCTCCTCAGTCTTCAATTTGTCATACGTTTTTAATGCACTTCCAACAATTTGCAACTCTGTTTAGAAATGTCTTGTCTTGTTCTTGGGCTGTTTAGAAATGTCTTGTCTTGTTCTTGGGTTCATTGGCAACAAATATCTTTCACATATGGCAATGTAACTTCATTTATTTTGTGTATTTTTTTATTTACCTCATCCTTCATAGACCCATCAGCTGATAAATCTATTGAATTGTCATCTGCTATTAAATTATCTGCTTATACATCATCTCCCAAAATGTTTTCAAACACATTCAGTTCCTCTTTTTCGTTTTCTGTCCAATCTAACCTCCGCTACCTCATCCCTCTTTAAACGTATTCCCATCACTTTCCCCTCTCGTGTCTTAATTTGTTTTTAATTTCCTTCTCTTACACACCATTCTCAGCTTTTATTTTTACACAGGGTTTTACAAGGTTAAGTTAAGGATTCATAACTTTATTTACTAGCTAAGAGCTGTTTTCTTATGAGACATATAGATGGGGAACAGGATGAAGTTGGAGCCATCTGTGAGCCAACTTCTGTGCTTATCTTAACAAAATTAATTTTCAGTCTTACAAAAACAGTGTCTAGTTCAAACATTAACTTAAACACTTCTCGTTTTTCATCATTTATATCTCCTTTCATAAAAAAATAAACATTAAACAGGCATTGTGATATTACACATTCTTGTTAAAGTCAGTTTTCCAGGAAAGTATTCCCCTTTTATCTGTGTACTCTGACCTGAGTCTCATTCTTCTCATAAAACTCAACTTGCCCTCTAGTCTACTGCAAACAATAGTGAAGAAAAGACACGTTGCAGGACAAGCTTTTATTGAGGCGACGACGTTGCACTCAGTGTAGAGCTTGATCTACATGTATGTGGTCCATATATGTACATTACTTATCACATCTTGCCTTAAGATATGATAAGATTTTGTTCGAATTTTCAACCCCGGAGCGTTATCCACCCAGGATAACCCATGAAAGGCAGTGCGTCATCGAGGACTGTGTCTTATTTCTATTGGGGTCCTTAAATCTTGTACCCTAGGGTGCGACCCACACCAGTCGCCTAACACCCAGTAGCTACTGGATGCGCTACTCTTAAGGATTGTGTGGTTCAGTGGACTAGTGCGTCATGTGTTTTTTTCTCACCATGAGGCGGGCCAAAGCATCATTATATATATATAATATGGAAGAATAGACGGGGAATCAAACTGTGGCCCTGGTGGCAGCATGTCGAGCACTTCATTCAATGACAGTCGTTTATTACGACTTATATTGAGTTTATAGACTAGATGGTTTTGAGGGGTGCGACAATAGATTTGACTGCGGAAGCTACTGGGGTTGTGGGAAGAGACAGTAGGGTCACAGACTGTGGTCGCTGACAGAAAACATGAACAGACGTTCTGTTTCCTGATTCTCACTATTGAAAACCTGGTAGTTGAGTGGTAAAGCGCTCTGTCTGCTGCCACTAGAGCCACGGTTCGATCCCTGTTTATTCCTTTGCTTATTCGTTGACAATCGTTTATAGATTAGATTTTGCCTGCGTAGCGGCTGGTTTATTGTGAGCCCTCATATTCGTCCTGTAAGAGCATATGGATACACATAAGGCCTAGGAACTAGGCCCCAAAAAGGTTTATAGGAGTATATCTGGATTTGTGTGTGCAATTCACTTATCTGTTGCAAGCATATTTAAGAATTATGCTTAATGTGATCGATATCTTAATATGGAAAATATCACATATGTTACACTGTTTATATTCCTCAATACTGTGGAGTGGACAATTAAGCACATAGTGTTGAAGATAGTGACCAGAGGGCTGGACACTTTCTTTGCATTTGGTTTGATCATCGTGTGTGTATCTGTCCAACTGCCAGAAGTACGTGTAACCAAATCTAATCCTGGATACTACATTAGTCTGTAACAATTGCAACCTTCAGTATCTACACACTACAGTAACAATTCCAGCCTTTACTGGTACATTCTACTTCTTCGAAGTACGATGCGCCAGTGTTAAAAGTTTGAAGCCGATCAGAAGAGGCGTTTTCATGTCGCGCGGAAACTAAAATTAACCAGAGTGCACAAGGCATCGATATAGTGTAAAAATAACAATATTTTATTATATAACTATTTTCTTAATTTTATTATTTATTTTATTTTATTTTTATTTATTATTATTTATTATTTTTATTTTGTGATATATATTTCCAGTTCTATTTCTCGGCACATCTGCCTTATTTCTCTCAGGTGGAATATTGAATAAATATTTCAAATCGTTAAATTCTGAGGCAGCAACGGAAGTTAATATTTCCATTTGACTGGGGATTTGTTGAGAGCCTGGCATCAGTCGGAGAAAAAAATAATATAATTTTGTAGAAGAATAAAAATCACAGTACTGTGGCTGGAACAATTCTGCGTCACAGTACTGTGACTGGAGCAATTCTGCGTCACAGTACAGTGGCTGGAACAATTTACGTCACAATACTGGTGCTGGAACAATACAACGTCCCAATTCTGTGGCTGGAACAATTCAGGGTTCCAATACTTTGGCGGGAACAATTCAATGTGACAATACTGTGGCTGAAATAATTCAGCGTCACAATACTGCTTTTGGCTGGAACAATTTAGCGTCTCAATAGTGTGGCTGGAACAGTTCAGCGTGACAATGGAAAAATAAACACATATGCAGTATAATGTGATTATTGACAACGTTTCGCCCACGCAGTGGGCTTTATCGAGTCACATTTATTTCCAGCGTGACAATACTGGGTCTGGAACAATGAAACTTGACAATACTGTGGCTGAAATAGTTCTCACACACACTTGAGAGAGGGGGGGGGTAACTTGAGGCGACGTTTCGGAACATCCTGAACCATCATTAGTTGAATTGATAGTGACTCAGGAGACACACACACACACACACACACACACACACACACACACACACACACACACACCAGTGAAGAGGCGGGGCCAGAAGCTGTGAATCGACCCCTGTAACCACAACTAGGTGAGTACACACACACACACACACACACACACACACACACACACACACACACACACACACACAGCATTCCGACATCTTAATAAAGAATCGTTCAGGACCCTGTACACTGTGTACGTTAGGCCCATATTGGAGTATGCAGCACCAGTTTGGAACCCACACCTAGCCAACATGTGAAGAAGCTCTGAAAAGTGCAAAGGTTTGCAACAAGACTAGTCCCGGAGCTAAGGGTATGTCCTACGAGGGGAGGTTAAGGAAATCGACCTGACGACACTGGAGGACAGGAGAGATAGGGGAGACATGATAACAACATATAAGATACTGAGAGGAATTGACAAAGTGGACAGAGACAGAATGTTCCAGAGATGGGACACAACAACAAGGGGACACAGATGGAAGTTGAAGACTCAGATGAATCACAGAGATGTTAGGAAGTATTTCTTCAGTCACAGAGTTGTCGGAAGTGGAATAGTTTAGGAAGCGATGTAGTGGAGGCAGGCTCTAACATAGCTTTAAGCAGAGGTATGATAAAGCTCATGGCGCAGGAGAGTGACCCAGTAACGGCCAGTGAAGAGGCGGGGCCAGAGCTTTGACTCGACCCCTGCAACCACAACTAGGTGAGTACAACTAGGTGAGTACACACACACACACTATAATATATAAAGGGAAGTGGATCTTGATGGCGGTGAAGGGCTCTTGATACAAGAAACTGTATCTATCCTTCCCTTGCATCAAGCCCAGTTGTTTCCCATTTCCGTGGTGTTGTTTGACCCTGCGGGTTTGGTGATTACCCATTAGTATTACTTCCTGTTTTATCTTCACTCACCAGGCGGATGAGGAAGATAATTCTTTTTAATGGAGATATTGTTGGGGTAGAAGAGAGAGAAGAGAGAGAGAGAGAGAGAGAGAGAGAGAGAGAGAGAGAGAGAGAGAGAGAGAGAGAGAGAGGAGAGAGAGAGAGAAGAGAGAGAGAGAGAGAAATACAGAGACTGATGGAGTGAAAGTGAATGAAAGGAAACGTAATAGAACGAAAGAATAAGTTGAAAAATGTGAAAAAGTGATAGATGGAGAAAGTGAATAAGAGTGCGAAAAGGAGACTGAGAAAGAGTGCGAGAGACTGAAAGGGAATAAAAGAAAGCACTTGAGAGAAAGAGAGAAAAATATAAATAAAGAAAAGGACTGAGAAAAACAAAAGGACGATATGAGCGAAAATCAGAAAAATTAATATAAGAGAACTTATAAATGTTTGTTATATATATATATATATATATATATATATATATATATATATATATATATATATATATATATATATATATATATATATATATATATATATATGTGTGTGTGTGTGTGTAGTAAAAATATTTGAAATGAGATTAGAGAGAAGAGAAAGTAATAATTATAAATAAAAGAGCATCTTGCCGGAGTCAGACTTCAGTTGATACTGGAAAATCCCTTGAGGATCATAGGGATATATGAGTGAAAGTGTAAGTTATGAGCCAGACTCCTTGGATGTCTCCTGACTGTGCACCAAATGGGGGAGGGGGGTCAGTCTTTTCACCCTGTTAGGTGTCTCGTAACTGTCTGAGGCCTTCTGAACTAGCTGGATTCAATCTGCTGACGCTGTTGGCTGTCTCTGGACTGTTTGAGGCGTCCCGCAGGAGTTGGATCAATTTCTTTATCCGGTTGGCTGTCTCCTGTCGATCTGATGCCTTCTGGACCTGTTGGGGTCAAACTGTTGGCCAAATTGGCTGTGTATGACTGTTAGCTGTTTATTAACTGAAGCCTCATAGATCAGATGGAGTCAGTCTGTTGGCCCTGTTGGCTGTCTATTATTGGTTTGAAGCCTTCTTGGTGTATATACCGTGTGTGTGTCTCGTACACAGGTGACATGGAACCTTTATGACCTTCGTGTAGTTGATAGGCTTTAAGTCCAACCAACCAGCAAAGGGGAACTTATTAATACGAAGTCTCACCTACATGAGGCTTTATCATGTCCGTGATAAAGCCCCTTGTAGCATCATGCAGTGTCTCTTTGAACCAGCACAGGAACTTCAATGTTGTCATCAGCTAACATGATTTAATACCAGTCACCTTAGTATTTATGCATGAGGTCCCAAGACCGAGACCTTTCCAGTCAAACTTCTCAGCATATACACATTGAGGTCCCATGCACGAAATTTTTCCAACAAATCATCGTTGTATATAAACACCGAGGTCCCAGGACCGAAACTACTCCAGTCAAACTTCTCATTATATATACACTAAGATCCCAGGACCGAAACTTTTCCAACCAAGCCTCTCAGTATTTACACACTGAGAGTGAACCCGTGTAAATACTATTTATTGGGTATTAAAAAATCCCTCACTTGTGTTTTACCGATGACACGCAGTCTTAATGACCTTTGTGAAGTCGATTGGCTTGAAATCTAATAAACCAACCCACCAACTGGAGCCCACTAGCGACAGCAGCGCCATGGTGGGTTAGCGGGGAAGAGATATATATTTGTGCTTGATGGCAGACCGGAAACTTGACCGGAAGTCATTCCCACCGTGTTGATGAATGCTGAAGATTTAACTTGCTGCCGCTTGTGTAAATTTTGAGTAAAATTACAACACCTGGCTTACTTGGTAGCGTCGTAAGCTCACACACTGAAGCACCGGGGTTCGATCTTCGTACGAGTAGAAATGTTGGGCATGTTTCCTCACACCTGCTACCCCTGTTCACCTAGCAGTAAGTAGGTACCTGGGTTAAGGTGTCTGGTGAAGATCGCATCATGGGGAATAAGATTGAAGGGCCCCAGATGAAATAAGCCAGACAGTCTGATGATATCCTGGCTTTACTGGATTATCCTGGGTTACTAACCCTTCGGTTTAATAATCCGGAAAATTTTTCTTCTTCTAGCTCTTCTTACTTCTCTTCTTTTTTCTTCTCCTTTGTTCGTTCCCGTTTACATTTATCATTTATATGAGGAATTCACCAATAGCCTGATTGATTTGAGATCGTGTTACGAGTAGCCGAGGAGGATCAGTCCTCTTCTCCCGAGCCCATAGTCTCACCCAAACATCTCCCGAGCCTGCAGGCTCAACATTCTATGAACAGTCTGCAGCAACCTCCACCACTCCCATCCCCAACCTGTAGCCTCACCCCAGCACCATCTCCCCAGCCTGCATCCCCATCTCAACGCCTTTCTCCAGCCTACAGCCCAGGCCAATGACCCTTCCTACCCTGCAACCGGCACTCCACAACCCCCACTCTCCTGCCTGCAATCTCATCACCCCCTCCCCAGTGTGCAGCCTCCTTAACCCCCACTCCAGCGTTCTGGCACTCAATAACCCCCACCACAGGAGATAGATGGGTCCCACGCACGCTGCTGCACAATGCATGAAGGGGGCGATGCAGCTCTGGGTTTTGTCCCTCCCGGCAGCTAAGAAGATAGCAATTGATTCAACTCCACTCTAACTCCGTTAATGGTTTTCTGGGGATGGAGAGAGGAGAGAGTGAGGAGGCAGGGAGAGTGAGGAGAAAGGGAGAGTGAGGAGGCAGGGAGAGTGAGGAGGCAGGGAGAGTGAGGAGGCAGGAGGGAGGCAGAGTGAGAGGAGGCAGGAGGCAGGGGAGAGAGAGGAGGGAGTGAGGAGGCAGGGTAGAGTAAGGCAGGGAGAGGAGGAGGGGCAGGGGAGTGAGGAGGAGGAGGAGGAGGCAGGGGAGGAGGAGGCAGGGAGAGTGAGGAGGCAGGGAGAGTGAGGAGGCAGGGAGAGTGAGGAGGCAGGGAGAGTGAGGAGAGATATGGGACGGCTTCTTTGATAAACTAGCTGTGAAAACTTGGTATATGAGACTGATAAGTGGTGGTTAAAAAAACAATCATTATATTAGTGGTGTACCATACCGACTAGCGGATGAATGAGGGACATTTACAACACCTTTCGTGTCTTTATAGTCACTAAAGATGAACATCTGTTGCAGAAGAGTTTTATTCATCAAAACACCTTAGGGCATACCTGCCCTGAAGGATGTTTCCGGTGGTCAGTGCCCCAGCGGCCCGGTCCTAAATCAGACAGTAATTTTTTTCATTCGAATAAGAGGCGTGGCTTGCTAAGAGTATGTTATATTATATTCAGCGTGTGTCACACACCTGTATAGGCATACCTCCCGACCAGCGAACCAGGTGCTAAGGGCTTAACGATCAGGGAATCCGTCGTTATACCATTATTATTATTATAATCAAGGGGGAAACTCTAAACCCGTAGGATTATACAGCGCCTGTGGGGGGGGGATGTGGAAGGTATTCAGGCTTAATTCAGGGAACTGGAGCACAGATCCAATTCCCTAGATCAAGGGCCGCTCACCAACGTCAAGGAAGCTTCCTTGAGGGGCGTCGTTATACCAGAACCAGCCAATCACAAGGAAAACCGCCAAAGCTGTGAAGCGATATGGTACATTCGTGAAACAACTTTGGCAGACTTACTTTTCCTGCTGGTCGCCACGGTTCACAGTGTCTTGTTTTTGCATTTGCCTTATTGTACATAATTGTAAATACTGTACATAGGATATATATGTTGTATATACCGGCTTATTTTTGGTTAAGGAAGTTCATTTATTCTCTGCTGTGTTTTGCTCGTTCCTAAGTGGTCATCGTGTTACGGGAAGGTGTGCAGGCCATATTTGCACCTGTGCAGGTAATAAGAGGCATCTTTTATATTGGAGACTTTGGAAGAATCGGCGAAGTAATTATAAGGTGTCCAGTGCCCTACCTTTGATAGACGGTGTTCAGTCCATTAGATTTGAAGAGTTTGTGTATGTTCAGAAGCTTAGCCGTGTAGAGCTGATAGGTGTTCAGTCCCTTAGCCTCTAATATGAGCACGAGAACCAAAGGTGAAGTATAGCACTACGTTGCTAACTCTTTTGACGAGAGTTGATGAGGAAGCTTGGTAGTCTCGCCCTTACTTGGGCCACACCCGACGCCAACCAAAATTGAAGAACGAAATGTGAGGGAACGAGGGAGATCACCAGATACACCTTCTGTCATTACCTCTCTCGCTGAATAATTTATTCAAATGCTCGTACATCAAAAGCCGTCAGCTGTAACCAAGACGTTTTACCCCATCATTGTATAAGGCACGCACCATATAGGACATCAGAGTATAAGGGGACAAGGCATCATGAGTAGGGTTAGTACAAGTCGTGGAGTATAACAAAGGAAGGGATTGTATAAGGAGTGAGCTTCATGAAGGGAGAGGGGCTGTAAATGGGATGGATCTTTAAAAATGGCGGAGGCTCTATAACGAGTTAATTATATGGACATGGACTATGTAGGTGTATATAAATATACAAGGCTGGAGTACAAGGGACGAATCCCTCTCAGGAGAAAGAAAGAACACCAGACTTGGATATTATAAAGGGCTTCTCATTACAAGGGACAGAACAGAATAAAAGGGTTGGACAGTATAAAGATATTGACAGTAAATGGCGATGGACAGTATAAGGGGCTGGAGAGTATAAGGGGGTGGACGGTGAGAGGGGCTTGACAGTGCTAGAGAGGGTCGAAGCTGCAGTAGCTCGAGGGTTTTTGAGAAAAAGTCGTCCCCTGGAGACTTATTACGTCCATCCCAAGACCTCTATACCCTTACCACCCCTCTGTCTCACACTCTGTCTCTGTTTCTCTGTCTCTATCTCTGTCTTTATCTGTGTGCGCGTATGTTTCTTTGTATGTCTGTCTGTCTGTCTGTCTGTCTCTCTCTCTCTCTCTCTCTCTCTCTCTCTCTCTCTCTCTCTCTCTCTCTCTCTCTCTCTCTCTCTCTCTCTCTCTCTCTCTCTCTCTCCCTCCCTCCCTACCCCCCGTCCATGAAGATGAATATCAACAAATCAAGCGGAGCAAAAGATCTGTCTGCCTATTTATAAAAGGTTGTGGATACCGTATCACTTACCCACTAACTGTAATATTAAACAAATTATTAAAAGAGGGTTAGGTGACTAAAGACTGGAGGAAACTAACAAATGTTACCTCAGTATTTAAAAACTGTGATAAGACTAGTGCCCTCAACTGAGTAAACAAAAGGAGACTATTCTTAAGGACAAGTTTGTTTATTTTCTGTAAAATAACTTAAAAACCACAACTTCAGCATGGATTTCTCGTAAATAAAAGACGTGTACTAATTTCTCAGTTATAAATAAAAAAACTAGAATTTATATACCAAGAAATGCACTTTATCTAGATTTACAAAAGGCATCCGACAACGTGCCCTACCCAAGCCCACTGGGAAAAACAATAGAAGCACATGGTATAGGAGAAAAGCTTTTCGCCTGAATAAGTGACTGACTCACACACAGGAACATAGAGGTGGATGAATGTAAAGAATTGAGTACTTCAGGGATTGTTCCTTGGTCGAGGTAGTGCTAATATCTAAAATAATAAAAATAATTTATACAAAATTGGGGGAAAGTGCAGCATCCAAAGTAGATTTTGATCATCCAGAGTGATCTGTACAGGTTAATATTGTGGTCGGAGACGTGAAAGATGAGCTTCAGTGTTGACATGTGCAAATTTATGTATTTAGGATATAACATTCTCAAACATGTATACAAAATGTTTGGCAAGAATCTTGCCAAACAGAACAAAAAGGAAGAGCAAGGAGTTCTGATAAGCAGCGACCTCAACAGTGCCAAGCAATGCCTATCTGTGAGCAGCAGTGCTAACAGCATACTTGATACCAAAGCTAGAAACTCAGAGCACATAACACCTAATACCATAAAGGCTATAATACATTTGTTGGAAATATCTTGTGATAAGTGGTTTAGAAAACCGACAAGTTGAAGAATCAGACACTTGTGTAACATTCCTAAATGTTGGAAAAGTGTCTCATTCTTCAACTAGAAGTGTCTTGAATGTGGCTTCCGTTTTTGTCTGTAAATAGCCTAACAGGCGAAGATATGCTAGAGAGGGTACAGGGAACTTATACTAGAGAGGGTATAGAAAAGATGTACTAGAGAGAGTACAGGTAAGATCAGACAAGTTTGTGCCATTATTAGGAAGCAAATGGTATGAGGAAAGACAAAGCTCGTAATATTTTCTCTTAAGAAAGGTAAACTACGTGGAGATGTCATTTAAACCTTAAATACATTAAATATGTTTTGATACACTTATACACGAAGAACTACCTGCACTGCAAACGTGAGTCCATAACTCGAAACAATAAGATGAAACTTCGAGGCAGAAGATGTAACACGAAGGTATTTTTTTAGTAAAAAAGAATTATAGAATGGAGCAGACTATATGCCGAAGCTGTGCCACGAAGACAATACACTTGAGAACCAACTGGACAAGCATTTTGCAGATATAAAATTCAACTAGATGTTAAACGCTGAGGCAAACTGAAATCAACGAATCCCTTATGTTTGTTCAGAACGATCAATTGACAATGAGCCACCCAAGTTAGTAGTAGTAGTGGTGGTGGTGGTAATATGGATGGTTTTGTTAGTTAATAGTACTGGTGCACATTTACCTGCACTGCATTATCCGGAAGTAGAACTGGTAGTAACTGTAAGTGGAATCACTGGTACACACAACTCTGAGAGGCACAATGGAGTAACAGTATTAGTAGAAGTAGTTGTAGCTCGTGCTGTTTTTTTCACTGCTATCTCTCCTGTAAATTCTGTTCCATTTTTCCAATGTGTTACCTGGAGTCTACCTGGAGAGAATTCCAGGGGTCAACGCCCCCGCGGCCCGGTCTGTGACCAGGCCTCTTGTTGGACCAGAGCCTGATCAACCAGGCTGTTACTGCTGGCCGCACGCAGTCCAACGTACGAACCACAGCCCGGCTGATAGTATATTTTTTCCCCCGTTTTCATGCCGTCAGTGGCTGGAGGGTGGGGAGAAAGCCTTCTGTTTTACTAACATTACCTCAAACGCCTACAGTAACTAATATTCGATAGCAATAAACCTAGATAGAAATAGATATTTTTCAGAAGACATCTTCGGTGTGAGCTCTAAAGGCGTCTGTCTTTCCCATGTACTCCACCTCATCCATTCCCATTCTTCTTTCCCACTTAATCCATTCCCACAGTCCTTCCTCGCTCCCACTCCGACCCTTCCTTTCCCCTAACCCATTCCAACTTCCCATACTCATTCCCTTCTTTCTTCCTCTTTCTACTTTCCCCTTTAAAGCTCTCTTTCCCTCCAAGTTTTTCCCTCTCTACTTCCACCACATCCAAGTCTCTACAAGTTTCCTCTGACTTTCCTCCAAGTTACTCCCCAACAAAGGAACACCTGCGAGAGAATAGCGTATCAGTCGCGCGATTAACGTATGGAGGATCGAGCTTTCTCCGCTCTTTGCCCTGAATATCCTACTGGGGTTTAGAGTCCCACATAAATGTTATTTCATAATGCCTCATTATATTAATCACTCGCATTTCCTACCCTGTGTTAGTGAGGTTTATGATCTAATTATCCAGTGGTTGTCACTGGATAGGCCTGGGGGATGGGGCATTACATGTCCACTTGATTGCTGGTAAGAGACGTGCCAAAGTGCTGTTACAGTTTTGCTTTTCTGGTGCGTGTCGTCGGCTGCATCAAGTAGATGTAGAGCAAAGTAATCCTAACACTGGCGTGTCCACACTTTGTTAATCAGACACCATATGCTATTTATGGCATTTTATTAAGATGTTTCGCCCACCAGCGACTTTGTCAAATGATAAAGTCCCTGCTGGACAGAATGTCTTCTCAGAGAAATAAAATGAACCGCATATTGTGTCTTATAAGAATACTTGTCGGTATATTCTATATTATACATTCCGTCTGGACAAACTTTCGAATCACGAGTCACAGATCGTTTCCTAGGAAGAAGAAGCAACACCTATGTAAATCTATGTTTAGTGTCCTCGCTCGTGTCAAGGGGCTCCCTGAAGACAGTTTTTTAAATATTTTATTTTTTTAAAGTTTAAATCCAAGGTGGGTGTAAGAGCTTGTGAGGTATAATCTCTGTGTACTTTCTTATGGGTATCACTTCTCTGTTCATTTTGGTCAGTTCGCCTTCCTACTGTGTAGCCTGATGAGTTATTGTTGCAGTGGGTTGAAAGTTCCTGACAGTAATGTGTCTAAAGTGGTGCCGGGGGTCTACGAGGCTCTGTATATGATGAAGCTTTGGTTCTTTAGTCACTAAATGGCAAGACCATCATTTAAATTGATATTTATTATGCTAGTCATGCTGTTGTTTCTTCTGTTGAATAAGAAGCCAAAACTGACCACTCAGTTGGTTTTCTCTTTCTTCGGGTTTTCTCTCCCTCAGAGAGTGCTCGCCTTTGTAAGATGTTAACTGCTCCGGATTTTCAGATTTCTTGTGTTTCCTATTCCAATTTAAATCAGCGTCGAGTTGTGATGTTCTCCCATGACCTCGTGCACCTGTCTGAGGATAAAAAGTTTAAGAGTTGGAAAGATAACGAGTTGTGAAAATTAAGATATTTTGGAATAGTTTAAGCGGAGTTCACTTACTGATATCTACTGAGTAATTGGGTTTGCCGTGTCAGCCTTCTTGAAGGTGTCGGGTTGTTTTCTTTAGGCTCTCAGTTAAGCCTTACATGTCTTATCTTGGGATTAGTTTTAATGTCAGTGTATGAACTTATGTTGCTATTGTGGACGTAAATATAAGTGTCAGTCGGCTGTGTGCAAATCTTGAAGACGGAATGCACATGATGCAGATCATCATAATTCTATTCATTGTCTTCACTGTCATGGGAATCATCCAGCGTCTTTTCGTTAGTATGATCATACGAAGCGTGAAAAGCAGTTTCATTCTTTAGAGCATGGGAGAGGGTGAATATTGTCGAGTCCAAGAGTCAGGTACTCTCCTAATATCTCCTCCCTGGTTGAGTCGTATGACTCTGTGACTGTCCGCCTTGCTGCCTCTTCATCATCAGTTCTCAAGTGATTGTAACTCAAGCCCTGCTGAAGTGAAAGCTTTAAAGCTTCCGTAGCTGATGAACTCTTTCTGGGATACTTGACGATATCCTTAGAACTCTTTTTGGAATACTTTACATCCTTATAACCCTACTGAAGTCTGCCAGCTCAGGCTGACGGATTTTAACACCTTGTGTTAGCCCAATCCTGTGTGATGGAATATAACAGGGAAAACATAGTTGGATTTTGTTCCCATTGTGCAATTGTCATATAGAACAAGGAAACAGGAAGCTGTTGATTTATCCATTTTTGTTAAAATTGTCAGCTCAAAATCTATTTCCTCTGTTGTAACCGCAGCCTTCTGCACCTCTAGCATTCTTCTTCTGTCAATTGACAGACGAGACAGAAATCAATCAACGTCTACAGAATCATGCATAAACAAGAAGAATGCTAGAGGTGCAGAAGGCTGCGGTTACAACAGAGGAAATAGATTTTGAGCTGACAATTTTAACAAAAATGGATAAATCAACAGCTTCCTGTTTCCTTGTTCTATATGACAATTGGTGGGTTCCTATCTTGCTTCAGGAATGGTTTTTCAGTAGTTCCAACACAGATATCCTACTAGAGTTGAAATCATCCATTCATAAGGCTGTTCGGGTGGGGTCTAAACCCATGGCGAGTGTGTCGTAAAACTCCCGGCCAGTTCAAATCCCACCCGTACTGTGGTGGTTTGTCATAAGGCAAAGAAAACCACGCAGTGCTCTCACTTAACCTGAAAAAAAAGAACAGTAATGATACAGGGCGGCTTGGGAGCCTTCACAACTTATACAGTTGATCTTAGGAGTATGTATGTTATTGAAATTTTCCTCTTCGATCGGAAGTTTCGAGTCAAGAGTTAATTTCTCTCTCTCTCTCTCTCTCTCTCTCTCTCTCTCTCTCTCTCTCTCTCTCTCTCTCTCTCTCTCTCTCTCTCTCTCTCTCTCTCTCTCTCTCTCTCTCTCTCTCTGTCTCCCTCTCCCTCTCTTTGCCAGGCAAGTGTAATGAGTATTACTTTCTCTACAAGGGAAGGGAAATTGGCTGGCTTCATGCTGGCGACATTCTTATTATCCAAGGAGTTAGAGCTTTCACTCTGCTCAGCGGATCGTACCTGGTTATATCCGGGACCCCATTAAAGCTATATAACCCATATGGGTTAAGAACTTTCCCTGCAATATAATAATTTTAGTGATGAAGAATAACAAGGCACAATACCGTGGCTGGAACAACACAAAAAACCCGCACATAGAAAGAAACTTACGACTATGTTTCGACCCGACCTGGACTAGTTAATGGTTCAAGTGAAACCGAAACGTCGTCATATGTTTCTTCTATTTGTAGGTTATTTGTGAATAATAATATCTAGTAATAACAATAATAATAAACATGAGTAAGTTGTTGACAATAGTATCATTACGTTGATGCGACTTAATAATAATAATAATAATAATAATAATAGGTTGGTAGACAGCAGCCACCCAGGGAAGTACTACCGTCCTGCCAAGTGAATGTGAAACGAAAACCTGTAATTGTTTTACATGATGGTAGGATTGTCTCAAATATGCGAAATAACAGGTATATCTTGCTACTTACACTTAGGTCACACGCACACACACACACGGGGCCAGGAGCTGAGTCTCGACCCCTGCAACCACAAATAGGTGAGTACACACACACACACACATACAAGCACGCATATACAACAGGCCTAGTGTCTAATCGACATGCGCCTAGGACAAAATGGTAACTAACATACATATATATATATACAGACACATACACCCATCTGGGTTTTCTTCTATTTTCTTAATAGTTCTTGTTCTTCTTTATTGCCTCTTATTTCCATGGGAAGTGAAAAAGAATTTTTCCTCCGTAAGCCATACGTGTAGTAAGAGGTAATTAAAATGCCGGGAGCAAGGGGCTAGTAACCCTTTCTCCTGTATACATTACTAAATTTAAACAGAGAAACTTGCGTTTTTCTTTTTAGGTCACCCTGCCTCGGTGGGATACGGCGGGTTCGTTGAAAAGGAAAAAAAACAATTTATCATTGTAATTAATGGAATATAGTGTTCTCTGAAGTTTTTTGGGGGGACCATGTATGTCGCTTGGCTTTTCATTTTCTCCAGGAAGACGGATTTTATGAATTTTCTGTCTTGCTGTTGCAACCACCCGGCTCCTGGTCTTTTTTTTTTTTTTTTTTTTTTTTTGTATGTTTTCAGGATACGGCAAGGTGGTTTTTCTTCGAGGTTTCTGACCAGAGGCTAGAGCCTCGCGTCCGTCTGTCTTGTTGGTTTAGGCTTTGTGTATGTTCTCCTTGGATGTGTGTGTGAGGCTGCGAGGCTCAGGTTGAAATATTGATAGTCATACTGGGCGAGGCTCAGGAGGCTTCCTTCACGTTTGCCTAACTTGGTGCACTCTTCACATCGGCTTAACTTATTGCTTCCCTCACTTCGGCCTAACAAACTGATTCCTTCACCTCCACTTAACCTTCTACTTTTTTCATTTCCATGCAACTTTCTGCTTCCTTTATCTCCACGTAACTCACTGCTGCTTTCATTTCCACGTAGCTTTCTCTCCGACCTTCCTTCACTCTCCCGTAACTTTCAACTTCCACTACTTCAAGGCAACTTTCTCCTCCCCTCATCCTCACTTATTTTTCATCTTATATCTCGAGGTAGGCCACTGCAAAGGCGAGATTGTCCGCTCATTATTACTCGGGAGAGGGAAAAAATAAAGGACATTAGATATTATCCAGGAGGAAACTTGGCTGCTGGATGTGAAAGAACGGCAGATCAAAGGTGTTACGGCAGACACCAGAGGGCAGTTCCTCCCCCCCTTTCCCCTCAAGAAGGCTGTGTAATGAAGACCCTTGGAAGGTGGACGCTGCTGCCTTGATGCCACTGAAGGCCTCTTCATCCAAGCAGTTGGAGCTACACTCGCCTTGCATCATTCCCAATTAACTCTCATTCCGCAGGCGCCCATGTGACCCATACGGGTTTAGGAAATGAGTCTATATCATGTTCGATCCAAGGAATAGGAAGATAGGTTCAGCACCTTGGATCAAGAGCCAATGAAGAGGTATCAGATGAAATAAATATGTGGATATTATGTGTGAATGTACGACACAATGTGTTTATATATGACAGATTGTATATGACAGAGTGTGTGTGTGTATGACACAATGTGGATGTGTGTGTGTATGTATATATATATGTCGTGCCTAATAGGTAAAACTGGTCAATTAGCAATAACTCATTTAAAATTAAGTCCTTCCTAAAATTTTCTCTTATACGTTTAAAGATATATTTTTTTCATTTATGTTAATGTAAAAAAATTTAATTTTGTACTAAAAGAAACTTTGAAAACTTACCTAACCTTATTATAACAAAGGCAATTTAACGAAATATATTTTAGATACGTTTACAATCATTTAATAATAAACAAAGACAATGAAATATTTTTTTTTCGTTACGTTCAGAATGATTTTTGCGAAATTATTGCATACACAAATTTTTGCTAGTCTTATATGGCAAGAAGAGCGTTGCTATTTAAGCCAAAATAGCAAGTTTTACCTAATCGGCACGACATATATAACACTATTATTTATAAACAGTGTTTATATATGTCACAATTAGATCGAAATGATACAACAGAAATTTGTTGTGAACCTGAGTCTTGTCTTCAGTACTGTGTCGGCAGTACGCCTTTGTATCCTGAATTATTTCAACCTGTCTCTCCGCAAAGTTGGCTCACAAGCCATTAAATATCGTGCAAGTCGCAGAATATTTAAGGAACACTTACTTGCTCCGAATTTGCAACTTCAAGGACTGCGGTTCATTCCCCCGTAATCCTTTCGCAAAATTTGATTACCTGTAGTGTCTGGCCTGCCTCTCTCTTCGTTGTAGATATCTACAAAAAATACTTTCTTTTAAACATGCTTTTATTTAATCTGATCCTTGGAAAGTTGGCGGATCCAGTGCTGTTGTTGTCGTGTTGTTCTCTTCATATCATTTTTCTTTATAATTAATGAAATTTTCCAAAGCGTTTTGAACATTGTATCCCGTAGCTTGATCACTAGCACACTGTGGTCCAGGGGTCGATTCCCGATACGGTGATGGCGATGCTGTCCAGTGTTTACCCCTCAGTAAAATGGGTACCTGGGTGTTAGTCAACTGGTGTGGGTCGCATCCTGGGACAAAAGTGACCTAATTTGCCCGAAATGCTCTTCATAACATGCGGCTTTCTATATAGTATGTCATTGATGGCAGTCAGGCTGCCTGCATACCTTGTAGTTGTAGAAATAATAATAATAATAATAATAATTATTATTATTATTATTATTATTATTATTATTATTATTATTATTATCGTAAGTTTCTTACAGGCGTTCAGCTGGTCGTGAATGTCACTTCGATCATCACTGTTGAATTTCGAAAACAAAAACCTAATTTGCAGAAGAAGCTTTCACGGGGACGATATTTCAGTGTGTACAGCTTTATTCGACCATTACTTGATATAGGTCTACGCAGAGTGAAATGTCGTGCCAATATATATACTTGCCCCTCAACATGTGTGTTTGATTTTGGTCGGCAATACGCTGTTCCATCCACTTTGTTCAACATCGCAGAGATATTAAGTTCATTCAGTCCTTTGTGAAAGATGTAAATTAACAAAAATAGTATATGGCACTAGAGTATATGACACTAGTAACAGTAGTAGAATTACCGACACGATGTAAGTAATGTGACATTTTACTGTGGCAACGTTTCGTTCTCCAGGAGCTTTATCAAAGATTGATAAAGCTCCTGGAGAGCGAAACGTTGCCACAGTAAAATATCACATTATTTGCATGTCTCCTTTTTACCTACGTGAAACTAGTGTATGGCACTAGTATATTTCACAAGAGTGCCTTAGTATACAGGACTCTACAATATATCAGTCATCGGCTTTCCAACATTGCTTTCGTAATTAATTTAAAGTTGATGATTAAGACACGTGTGCAACAGTTAGGTATTATTGATGTTTCACCGTGGGCTTCTTCAATCAAATATGGAGGCAGCAGGTAATCAATCCCTCACCCTTGGAGAAGAGTTCAGCTCCATGGTCTGGAACCGTTCCAGACCATGGAGCTGAACTCTTCTCCAGGCTGAGGGACTGACCACCTCAGATTCTAATTTTCCAAGGTCGATGGACTGATTACATCTTCACTACTGTACTTGCTGCCTCTGTATTTGACTGAAGAAACCTGTGTAGGCTAAACGTTTCATCAATAAAGATACCAAATTGTTCCACAGGTGTTTTAATCATCAACTTCTTGGTATTTTATATAATTTTCAATATAATTTAAAGCTCTTCTCTAATGTGGGTGCTCCGAAAGGTGGTCTTTTGTCTCTCACTATTTGTAGAATATTTATCACTGTTTTTTCACAGTAAGTAAATGTATTATCAAGTTCTGTACTGTGAGGACCTTCCAATACACTCACGCAACTTCTGCCGATGGTAATACAGGGTAATGTATGTAAATAAGGCACAATACCAGTTATAGCATTTTATTGTGGCGATGTTATGCACACGAGGGACTTAATTCAGACATACCCTGGTGGACGAAACGTCTTCACAATATAATGCCATAACCCGCATCGTGTCATATTTATGTCGTGCCGAATAGGTAAAATTGGTCAATTAGCAAGAACTCGTTTAAAATTAAGTCCTTTCTAAAATTTTATCTTATATACATTTAAAGATATATTTTTTTCATTTATGTAAATATAAAAATTAATAATTTTGTACCAAAAGAACCTTAAGAAACTTTTCTAACCTTATTATAACAAGCGCAATTTAATTTAGCCTAACCCAACTAAATATATTTTATAAAAGTTTAGAATAATTTAATAATAAACACAATGAAAAATTTTTTTTTCGTTAGGTTCAGAATGATTTTTGCAAAATTATTGCATACACCGATTTTCGCTTGACTTATTCGGCAAGAAGTGCATTACTATTTAAGCCAAAATTGCAAGTTTTACCTATTCGGCACGACATTTACATTATCCTATAGACGTTATTTATTCTCTAATCATGATGGTCTCTTGATTTAAGGGAGTCTTGATGTTTATGATGGTCTCTTGATTTAAGCACTTGGAGTGAGCCTTCCATTTTCCCAGAATAAAACCTGATTATCTCTCATTCTCCAGGTGCTGTATGATCTGCGGATTTAGTTACTCCTCCATGAGCAATTTTTAAAGGAGACTTGAGACTCAAACACTTCAGACTTAAATTCAATTAAATCACTTGTGTTTTAACTCATGAATTCATAGTTTTGAAATTACAGGAATTGTTTTAAAATTACTTATCTCTAGCCTTCATGTTTGTGTGTGTGTGTTATCAAGAGGGGTGGAACGTGGTAAACCCGTAAGGGTCACATAGCGCTTGGAACATAGGAGGCATTCAGGTTCACTGCAAGACAGGAGAGGACAGATCCAGTACCTTCGAGTAAGTGCCCTCACAAGCATGAAGGCATCTTGAGGAGTGGAGTCTTCATCTAAGACGTTACGATCAAGTTTCGGAAGATATTTCACTTCTTATTTACCATCAGTAGAAAAACAGAGGTTTTCTCACTCTCGAGTACAACTTCCATGTGAGGAATACCGATATATGTCAAAGGAAAACCGTTCTCACAGGTGAACCTGAACGTTTCTGTACTTGTATTGTGAAACACGAGGGCCGTTCTCCCTGATACTCAGTCTCCTAATCGCATCCTGGTCTCTGATCAGTCAGGCTGTTGGAAACAGCCTCGAATCATTAGTCTCTTGAAGTAAAGTCCATCCCTTTCTCTTTCTTGTCAACACATTCCTGCCTCTAGCTCTCTTGCAGAGTGAAATCCTGGCTTAAGCCCTTCAGGGATCTTGGTCTAAGAAGTATTTTTTAATTGATGGTGGCTATTTTAACTTGTTATAATAATATTTGAGCTGAGCCTTTAGGCTCTTAGCTTTATTGTTTGTTAATTTTATCTTTGTTTTTATTGTTTTTGATGGATTTGAACGTTGAGTTACCACGCGGTCAAAGTGTTCAGTAAATGTTACTACTACTGCTACTACTACTAAAGAAACTGAAGCTCACTTATTTTGACTCATAATTGATTACTTACTATTCTCCGCTGCTGTGTGACCACTACGGGTCTGGCACTTCACACTAGTATAATATAATATCTTCCACTAGCGAATCGCTATAAAAACACCTGTCATAACAACTGTTAAGCCCTTGAAGAGGCGGGAGAAAAAACTAGATGCACTCTTTCACTCCAAGAAATATTCTAGGCGACTAGGGCTGTACCCATGTATACATCACACCAGAAGCAATATCCACTCAGCAAAAGAGCTAAATTTTTCTTCCCTAAGATTAGTTCAATCACCCGAACGAAATTGCCAAAGACGGCGGTTGGAGCCTTGGAGACTGAAAGAGAGGAATAACATAGAACAAGGTACTAAGCTATACTCAGACTTGAATACCTCGAAGGAGAGTGTCCCGTTGTCCTCTGCATTTGAGTTACATAGTGGTAACAGAAGCCAGCTATGTTTAACATTCATATTCCTTCGACGTAAAAGGGTTTTCTCACACTGAACTTTGCCAGCCTGAGGTGAGAGACTCCGGTAGATGCAGTGAGGTTATCGTCTACACAAGTAACCCACACATGGGAGAGAGGAGCGGGTAAATAACTAAGTTTATTCAGGTATACACAAATACAGTTACATAGATTATCATACATAGCAGCATATGTGTAGAGAACCTAGGATGACCCAAAAAAGTAAGTGACTTATTTCCATTGGCGGGTTATTTGTGTATTGTTCCAGTCACGGTATTGTGCCTTGTTAACGTCTAGCAGTCCGCTGCAGACGAAAAATTGGTAAAAGTGGTGATGAAGGGAAACGTATATGTATGGTGGATGTACGTAAAGACGTGCATGAAGGCTGTACCTGCAGCAAAGTATATGCAGGCAGAATGAAAGTATATATGCAGGCAGAATAAAAAAACTGGCAGGATGAAATAACACACGTTACAGAAAAATCTTCTATTCGGAGGTTTCGTTCTCTGTGGAGTTTTACACAGAGCAAAACGTCGTCCCAGGGAGAACTTGTTCTGCCCTGAAGTAATGAAACGTTGTTTATATCCATTAAAATCCAGAACCAGTAACTCTCCCCACCTCCAATAACTCGCTTACCTCCAATAACTCCATGTCCAAACAACCTCAGTAACTTCCTGCCTCCACAACCTCCAGTAACTCCTTGCCTCCCTCACCTCCGGTACCTTCTTGCCTCCCTCACCTCCAGACAATTCTCTACTTCTCACCGTCTGGGAATTTCCCGGCACATTAACCTACAGGAAGTTCCTTTCACTTCTCTCACTTTCTCTTCTCTAAATCTTAAAGCCATCTCCTTGCTATCTCTTTCAGAAAGTGCTTCCCTCTTCACCTGACTTGCGAAATTTTCCGACAGTGCACAGAAAGGAAGACGTTAATTGTCACCATTGAACTGCAACCAACACACAGGCTGGTGAACAAGCACCTTGGGAGAGTCCCCTATATGAGTACATTTCCCGATATCAGTTCATTTCCCGATATAATTACATTTCCTGACAGCTATATTACCTAACATTAATATAATCCCTAACATAGTTACATTTTCTGAAATAGGTATATTTCTTAAAATTGGTATATTCTTTGGCAGTCGTACATTTCCTGCCACAGGCATTTTCAGGCTAGTGTCAGCCTGAGCTGGGAGACTTGCCTAGTGTCAGCCTGAGCTGGAAGACTTGGCTAGAGTCAGTCTGAGCTGGAAGACTTGGCTAGTGTCAGCCTGAGCTGGAAGACTTGGCTAGTGTCACCCTGAGCTGGAAGACTTGGCTAGTGTCAGCCTGAGCTGGAAGACTTGGCTAGTGTCAGCCTGAGCTGGAAGACTTGGCTAGTGTCAGTCTGAGCTGGAAGACTTGGCTAGTGTCAGCCTGAGCTGGAAGACTTGGTTAGTGTCAGCCTGAGCTGGAAGACTTGGCTAGTGTCAGCCTGAGCTGGAAGACTTGGCTAGTGTCAGCCTGAGCTGGAAGACTTGGCTAGTGTCAGCCTGAGCTGGAAGACTTGGCTAGTGTCAGCCTGAGCTGGAATACTTGGCTAGTGTCAGCCTGAGCTGGGAGACTTTGCTAGTGTCAGTCTGAGCGGGAAGACTTGGCTAGTGTCAGCCTGAGCGGGAAGACTTGGTTAGTGTCAGCCTGAGCTGGAAGACTTGGCTAGTGTCAGCCTGAGCGGGAAGACTTGGTTAGTGTCAGCCTGAGCTGGGAGACTTGGCTAGTGTCAGCCTGAGCGGGATGACTTGGTTAGTGTCAGCCTGAGCGGGAAGACTTGGCTAGTGTCAGCCTGAGCGGAGACTTGGCTAGTGTCAGCCTGAGCGGGAAGACTTGGCTAGTGTCAGCCTGAGCGGGAAGACTTGGTTAGTGTCAGCCTGAGCTGGAAGACTTGGCTAGTGTCAGCCTGAGCGGGAAGACTTGGCTAGTGTCAGCCTGAGCGGGAAGACTTGGTTAGTGTCAGCCTGAGCTGGAAGACTTGGCTAGTGTCAGCCTGAGCGGGGAGACTTGGTTAGTGTCAGCCTGAGCGGGAAGACTTGGCTAGTGTCAGCCTGAGCGGGAAGACTTGGTTAGTGTCAGCCTGAGCTGGAATACTTGGTTAGTGTCAGCCTCAGCTGGAATACTTGGCTAGTGTCAGCCTGAGCTGGAAGACTTGGCTAGTGTCAGCCTGAGCGGGAAGACTTGGCTAGTGTCAGCCTGAGCGGGAAGACTTGGTTAGTGTTAGCCTGAGCTGGAAGACTTGGCTAGTGTCAGCCTGAGCGGGGAGACTTGGCTAGTGTCAGCCTGAGCTGGGAGACTTGGCTAGTGTCAGCCTGAGCTGGAAGACTTGGCTAGTGTCAGCCTGAGCGGGAAGACTTGGTTAGTGTCAGCCTGAGCTGGAAGACTTGGCTAGTGTCAGCCTGAGCGGGGAGACTTGGCTAGTGTCAGCCTGAGCTGGGAGACTTGGCTAGTGTCAGCCTGAGCTGGAAGACTTGGCTAGTGTCAGCCTGAGCGGAAGACTTGGCTAGTGTCAGCCTGAGCGGGAAGACTTGGTTAGTGTCAGCATGAGCGGGAAGACTTGGCTAGTGTCAGCCTGAGCTGGAAGACTTGGCTAGTGTCAGCCTGAGCGGGGAGACTTGGCTAGTGTCAGCCTGAGCGGGGAGACTTGGCTAGTGTCAGCCTGAGCTGGAATACTTGGCTAGTGTCAGCCTGAGCTGGAAGACTTGGTTAGTGTCAGCCTGAGCTGGAAGACTTGGCTAGTGTCAGCCTGAGCGGGAAGACTTGGCTAGTGTCAGCCTGAGCGGGAAGACTTGGTTAGTGTCAGCCTGAGCGGGAAGACTTGGCTAGTGTCAGCCTGAGCGGGGAGACTTGGTTAGTGTCAGCCTGAGCGGGAAGACTTGGGTAGTGTCAGCCTGAGCGGGAAGACTTTGTTAGTGTCAGCCTGAGCTGGAATACTTGGCTAGTGTCAGCCTGAGCTGGAAGACTTGGTTAGTGTCAGCCTGAGCGGGAAGACTTGGCTAGTGTCAGCCTGAGCGGGAAGACTTGGTTAGTGTCAGCCTGAACTGGAAGACTTGGCTAGTGTCAGCCTGAGAGGGGAGACTTGGCTAGTGTCAGCCTGAGCTGGGAGACTTGGCTAGTGTCAGCCTGAGCTGGAAGACTTGGCTAGTGTCAGCCTGAGCGGGAAGACTTGGTTAGTGTCAGCCTGAGCTGGAAGACTTGGCTAGTGTCAGCCTGAGCGGGGAGACTTGGCTAGTGTCAGCCTGAGCTGGGAGACTTGGCTAGTGTCAGCCTGAGCTGGAAGACTTGGCTAGTGTCAGCCTGAGCGGGAAGACTTGGCTAGTGTCAGCCTGAGCGGGAAGACTTGGTTAGTGTCAGCCTGAGCGGGAAGACTTGGCTAGTGTCAGCCTGAGCTGGAAGACTTGGCTAGTGTCAGCCTGAGCGGGGAGACTTGGCTAGTGTCAGCCTGAGCGGGGAGACTTGGCTAGTGTCAGCCTGAGCTGGAATACTTGGCTAGTGTCAGCCTGAGCTGGAAGACTTGGTTAGTGTCAGCCTGAGCTGGAAGACTTGGCTAGTGTCAGCCTGAGCTGGAAGACTTGGCTAATGTCAGCCTGAGCTGGAAGACTTGGCTAGTGTCAGCCTGAGCGGGAAGACTTGGTTAGTGTCAGCCTGAGCTGGGAGACTTGGCTAGTGTCAGCCTGAGCCGGAAGACTTGGTTAGTGTCAGTCTGAGCGGGAAGACTTGGCTAGTGTCAGCCTGAGCTGAAAGACTTGGCTAGTGTCAGCCTGAGCTGAAAGACTTGGCTAGTGTCAGCCTGAGCTGGGAGACTTGGCTAGTGTCAGCCTGAGCGGGGAGACTTGGCTAGTGTCAGCCTGAGCGGGAAGACTTGGTTAGTGTCAGCCTGAGCTGGAAGACTTGGCTAGTGTCAGCCTGAGCGGGGAGACTTGGTTAGTGTCAGCCTGAGCTGGAAGACTTGGTTAGTGTCAGCCTGAGCTGGAAGACTTGGTTAGTGTCAGCCTGAGCGGGGAGACTTGGCTAGTGTCAGCCTGAGCGGGGAGACTTGGCTAGTGTCAGCCTGAGCGGTAAGACTTGGCTAGTGTCAGCCTGAGCTGGTAAGACTTGGCTAGTGTCAGCCTGAGCGGTAAGACTTGGCTAGTGTCAGCCTGAGCGGTAAGACTTGGCTAGTGTCAGCCTGAGCTGGAAGACTTGGTTAGTGTCAGCCTGAGCGGGGAGACTTGGCTAGTGTCAGCCTGAGCGGGGAGACTTGGCTAGTGTCAGCCTGAGCGGTAAGACTTGGCTAGTGTCAGCCTGAGCGGTAAGACTTGGCTAGTGTCAGCCTGAGCGGTAAGACTTGGCTAGTGTCAGCCTGAGCGGGGAGACTTCGGTAGGATTTCGGTAGGATAATGAGGATATCGTCAAGTATTCCATTAAAGGTTCAGCTACGGCAGCTTCACAGTATTGCTTCCAGCTGAAAGGTTTCAGAGACCGAGGTTTCACCCCTGGGGGGGCGTTACACGAGGCTTCCCTCACTAAACACAAGGTTTCAACTACTGGATTTTTTTTACACAAGGTGGCACCACCAACAACCTGCCACGTCAGAGATCGTGACACGCTTAGCGGACGGAGGATCGAGTCCCCTCTGTTGAATTTTACTGAGTGACCCCCTCACGGGTTTAGCGCTTCGTGTCAGAACTAAAATTTGGGATGCCTTCGATGGTCGAGGAACCACATTACTGTCGATCAGTGGTCCGTGTCCCTAACTCAGGGCACGTAATGTTCCTTCAGGCCGTGGTCCAAGTCCCTTAAATTATGCCCTTCAAGGCAGACTATAGGGTGTCCCGTATGTCTGGAACAGTATAGGCAAATGAAAGTAATGCGATAATAAAGACAAACAGCGACAATAAAAGGTTTTTATTCATAGATCGTGTTGCGTGCGTTGAAAACGGTATAAAATACCGACAAGTTGATGACTAAGACACAAGTGCAACAGTTTATCTTTATTCTTGAAACGTTTCACCTACTGCCTCTGTATTTGACCGAAGAAGCCTAGTGTATAGGCGAAACATTTCACCAATAAAGGTACCAAAAGTGTTGCCTATGTGTCTTATTCATTAACGTGTTCCGTGTGTCCGCCATTATTAATGAAACATTAATCCACCTGCTGAGCTCTGTATACATAGCTGTATCAGATTTTCCCTATTGAAGTTACATTCATCAGTCTCCCATTTCATTATGTTTACAACAGTGAAAGGATGACTGTGACTGAGAGGACGAGCTCTGAATGCAGACGAGGTATCCAGTCAACATGTTATTGGCAGCTGCAAAAAGGACTAAAACACAAATTGTTTCTTTTACTGTGTGGTTCCAGATTTACGGGACACTGTATTGGTGCTTTACTCTATGGTTCCAGACTTAGGGAACACCCTGTACTAGTCCTTCACCCTATGATAAGCTTACGGAACACTGTAGTATTTTCCATGTGAAAATTAAGACAGATTTTTTTCTCATCATGTTAATATGCACTTTTAATTATTTGTCAGTTTTTTTATATTGATTTTCAAAAAAAAATTGCTTCCCATTTCGCAAGCTGCGTATAACCCTTACGGATTTAGCTTTTTCTTATTAATATGATCATCCAGTTCGACAGAAAGAGGAGGAAATCATGTTTGATTCCAGGAAGGTGAGGGGTTACCTCCAGTTTTTCAAGTCACTCTTCACGACCAAGGCTTCCCGCCTCCCTTAAAGGGACGGATGAGAAATGACAGTCACCCTTCACCACCTAGACTTTGCTTCTCCCTTAACCAGAACGATGAAAAGGCGCATTCACCCTTCGCCACAAACGTTCCTCTTCACCCTTAAAGGGAAAGGATGAGGAAGGGCAAGACATGAGGTTGAGAAGGCAGCAATGTGCCCATGAGTACCGTACCAAGGATGAATCTAAGGCAGCTGTCAGGGTCAACAAGAAACCTCTTAAAAATGGATCGTAACGCCATGTTTATAACCTCAGATAACGCCGTGCTTATCAACACAGATAACGCCGTGCTTGTCAACACAGATAACGCCGTGCTTATCAACACAGATAACGCCGTGCTTGTCAACACAGATAACGCCGTGCTTATCAACACAGATAACGCCGTGCTTATAACCGCAGATAACGCTGTTACTGCTGGTCGCACGTAATCCAACGTACAGAGACATTTCTGTGTTCGGGTTAATAATTTACTTTCCCCTGACTTTGTCCAAGCTAAAGGTGTTCCTAAAGGGCCACTCTTTTTCTACTCGCTATAAATGCTCTTGCCTTTGTTCTACCCTCTAATATTTGGTCATCACTTTATGTAGATGACTTTGCTATAACTTATGTAGGCGCTGACTGCCGCCTTTAGCAACCTCACTCCAGAATCCTGTCAGCCTTGCTACCCATTGGGCCACTACTCATGGGTTTAAAATTTCTGGTGTAAAAACGCACCAAATTACTTTCACCAGATGTTCTGTTGTCTCTGATACTCCATTGTACGTGTATGGCTCCCGTACTCCTGAACGTGATACGGTCAGATTTCTCGGCCTTCTGTTTGATCGCTGGCTGTCCTGGAGTGTTCCCGTACAGTGTTGTGCATGGTCATTTATTAGACTCAGCTAGCATTTTTACAGCTGAACTGTGTGCAGTTCTCATCGTGATTATCCGTATTGCATCCAGGCCTACCTCAGCATTTGTAGTAGTTTCAGACTTCCTTAGTGCTTTGTAGACAAATTTAATTCGTCTCATCCCTTAGGGATTCAGGGAAACCGGTTAGCCGGACTTGAGTCCTGGAGGTGGGAAGTATAGTGCCTGCACTCTGAAGGAGGGGTGGGGATATGTTGCAATTTTTTTAACAGTAGTGCAGGCGCGCCTCTGGCAAGACAGTGATGGAGTGAATGATGATGAAAGTCTTTCTTCTTTTTCTGTTCACCCTGCTTTGGTGGGAAACGACCGGTGTGTTAATAATAATAATAATTAATATATATATATATATATATATATATATATATATATATATATATATATATATATATATATATATATATATATATATATATATATATATATATTATATAATGTATATATGTTGTGCCGTATAGGTAAAATTGGTCAATTAGCAAGAACTCATTTAAAATTAATTCCTTTTTAAAATTTTCTCTTATACTTTTAAACATATTTTTTTTTTCATTTATGTTAATGTAAAAATTAATAATTTTGTACCCAAAGAACCTTAGAAAACTTACTTAACCTTATTATAACAGCTCAATTTAATCTAGCCTAATCCAACTAAATATATTTTAGATAAGTTTACAATAATTTAATAGTAAACAAACACAATGAAATATATTTTTTTTCGTTAGGTTCGGAAGGATTTTTGCAAAATTATTGCATACACAAATTTTCGCTTGCCTTATTCGGCAAGAATAGCGTTGCTATTTAAGCCAAAATGACAAGTTTTACTTATTCAGCACGACATAACAGGGCAAACTAAACAAAAAAAAGAAATTTAATGGGGTCAGTAGAGAAAAGAAAGATAAACATAAGAGGAGAGAGTAAACAAGAAGGAAGAAATTTAGCGAAGCACTTTGCGGTCTCTCCCGAGGTGTAAATATATTACTGAGAATTAAATAACATTAGAGTGAGATCCACTGGGAAATTACTGACTCGCTTCACCTCCAGTCAAGCAATAAATACCACGCCACGCCCTCCCGCCCGCCCGCCACCCAGCAAACACTACGCTCGCCCGCCCGCCTTTCTGCCAGTAGACGCCACGCCCGCCCGCCCGCCAGCCAGCAAACACTGCGCTCGCCCGCCCGCCCTTCTGCCAGCAGACACCACGCCCGCCCTCCCTCCCGCCAGCAGACACCACGCCCGCCCTCCCTCACGCCAGCAGACACCACGCCCTCCCTCACGCCAGCAAACACCACGCCCGCTCTTTCTCCCGCCAGCAGACACCACGCCCGCTCTTTCTCCCGCCAGCAGACACCACGCCCGCCCTTTCTCCCGCCAGCAAACACCACGCCCGCCCTCCCTCCCGCCAGCAAACACCACGCCCACTCGTCCTCCTTCCCGCCAGCAGACACCACGCCCGCCCCAACTACCGCCAGCAGACACCACACCCGACCGCCCTCCCTCCCGCCAGCAGACACCACGCCCGCCCGCCGGTAGATACCACGCCCCGCCCGCCAGCAGACATTACGCCCGGCAACTGACTCCTCGCCCAGCAGCAGACATCTCGCCCATCAGCACACACCTCGCCCATCAGCACACACCTCGCCCATCAGCACACACCTCGCCCGCCAGCAGACACCTCGCCCATCAGCACACACCTCGCCAGACAGCACGACAGGAAGCAGGCGCCATTTTTCTGCTCAAATACGGATTTCTGGTTATAAGTTAATACCTATAATTTTTCTGCAAGTTCTCCCTCCTGCAGGTAATAAGGAATCTTATTAATGAAAATAAGATTCCAAACAAACAAATATCCTAAATTTACTTGCAAAAAAAAAAACATAACGCATAAATTGCAGACGAATAAGGAACACAAACACAGAAGGAAATGTTGCAACATTTTCTTAGTATACTTTCCAGGTTAGATTCTGCAACATTTTTAGGTTTCTTCGCGTGCCTTAGAATTTATTCTAAACATAATGACTTTCTTTAAAAAGAACATTTTTATATATATATGATATAGACTAGCTGTCCATAATTGTTTTACCACTGAAAATGGAGTTTTGATTCTCCGAAAAGTTTGGGTGTTCAACTCTGTTGTTTGTCATTTATTCGGCGTTTCTTGTTCCTTTTTTCATCTTAGATTCCCCCGAGGAAAGTCCCTTTCTGTTGACAAATTGTAGATATATATCCAGAAGTGCTCCCGTTAACGCTTTTTTGGGCCTAGTGCCTAGGCCTTTCGTGTTCTCTTGAGTTACCGTCCACTGGCAGGGTTGCACAATAAACTAGCTGCATATATATAATGTTAGTGTAAACTTATCTGGCATTTATATGCATTTATAAGTGGAAAAAATGGCGTTCTGCTTTCCGGCGATGTTCGCTTTCCAGCGGTTGCCTGGAACCTAACTTGTATAATAAACGTTGCCTTACACATTTTCATTAATCTCTCCAACTCGTTTTTCCTGGTCGCCAAAATTTAACGAGGATAAAATTCATCAATACGATCAGTTCTCAAATTCTATTTTTTTTTAAACACAGATTTTAAAAGATGCGAATTTAAAAAAAGAAATCAACGAACAGCGCGACCGTGTTACGGCAAGAATATTGTTGATGGAATTGTGGTTTAATTTGTGGATCATTACAGCAGCAACAAGCGTGTGGTAGGGCATCAGTTGTTAATGTGGGGGAGAGAAGAGCAGTGTGGGGGAAACATTGTGGGGGAGAACAGCACTTTGAGGAGGAGAACAGCAGTAGTGTGGGGAGGAAAACAGTATGTAGAGAACAGCAGTGTGGGATGCACTGCATCAGTGTGGGGATGCACTGCATCAGTGTGGGGATGCACTGCATCAGTGTGGGGATACACAACAGTGTGGGATACAAGGCTTGCATCAATCATCGCCCGAGGCAAGCGTTGGGGAAATTGTTCGTCTCTTCTTCACTTTTTTAATAATTTTTGTTGACGCTCTCCATTTTTAACTCCTTCTCTCCCTCCATAGCTTATTACCCTCCTCGATCTCCCTCCCTCGGCTCTTTCACTCCCGTCTCTCCCTTTCTCTCTCTCTAAATTTTGATATTCACCCTTGAAGGTCTTTTAAAATGTTAAGTGATAGAATACTACACAATTGTATAAAAATCAGCGTGTGAAGGTTTAACCTCGAAGTGGTTAGCGTTAAATTAATTCAATAAGAGGCAGTTGAATAAACTCTCCTCTGAGTGACAGTCCTGGGTTGGCTACACACAATGCACTGCTGAGCAGGAATTACCGGCAGTGGCCACAGGCACCCCGGTGTAAGTTCAGGAACTGAATGCTTAAACACCAGACTTCTGGGAGCAGCAGGGCTCATACGGCTTGAGCCGTCGCAGCCCTTAAAAAGCAACAACAACAACAACAAAAGTTCAGGAACCACGGAGGATATATGGTTGTCCAGGATCTGCCAGAAACACGCAGGAAAATAAGACTGGAGGAGGACTGCAGTAGGCCTTCTGGCCCATATTTTTAAAATTTATTGTACACCGTACCAACAAGTAGATAAATAAGACCCTTGTCAAGCACTTAGTGTGTGTGTTTCCGAAGTGTTACGTCTGCGCTGCAGGCTTTTTCAGTTCAATACAGAGGAAACTAATATATCAGAGACAGATGAAAAAGAGGTGTTAATAATAATTATTATTAACTTAAGTTAATTTTGTCACCAGGATGCGACCCACAACAGTCGGCTAACACCGAGGTACCTACTTATTTGTAGGTGAACAGCGGCAGCAGGTGTAAGGAAACATGTCCAACGTTTCACCCGTGCCGGGGATCGATCCGAGACCCCTCAGTGTGTGAGCTGAGGAAGTTCAGTCCCTCAGCCTTGACAGAAGTCGGTATACAATACCAGTGATAGACATTAGTGGCTTCTGTATTCTGCCGAAGAAGTCTCCTGCTCAGGAGTAACTTTACGGAAATAAAGATAGTGTTGCGCAAGCGTCTTATCCACCTGAGCAGGTAATACTGGCTGCGGCTGCCGTAACCCTGGAGGAAGCTCCGGAACTACACAGGATATCGGTGTGGCCTGGATCCACCTGTAACAGGATACAGTAATGGAATTAGTGGAAGACAGAGTGGCGATGATTCTGAGTTAGGTATCAGTCTGAGGTTGTTAAGGTGTCTTGTTCTAGCGTCCCAGTGAAGCCTTGACGCGCACATTATCGAAGATGATCGCACTATCATCGTTATGAATGTCGGATGATTCTGTCGTCATCAATGAAAAGTTCTGCTGGGAATATGTAGGAATTAAGATCTTTGAGCTGAAGATTTCCATCCTCCGTGGCTTCTCTTGCATTATTAATCATCTGTCTGCGACTGTATTGCACATGTATGTATGATATATATATATATATATATATATATATATATATATATATATATATATATATATATATATATATATATATATATATGTAGTGCCGAATAGGTAAACTTGCGATTTTGGCTTAAATAGCAACGCTCTTCTTGCCGAATATGGCAAGCGAAAATTTGTGCCGAATAGGTAAAATTGGTCAGTTAGCAAGAACTCGTTTAAAATTAAGTCTAAAATTTTCTCTTATACGTTTAAAGATATATTCTTTTCACTTAATATTAATGTAAAAAATAATAATTTTGTACCAAAAGAACCTTAGAAAACTTACCTAACCTTATTATAACAAGCGCAATTTAATTTAGCCTCATCCAACTAAATATATTTTAGATAAGTTTACAATAATTTAATAAACACAATGAAATATATTTTTTTTTCGTTACGTTCAGAATGATTTTTGCGAAATTATTGCTTACACAAATTTTCGCTTGCCTTATTCGGCAAGAAGAGCTTTTCTATTTAACCCAAAATAGCAAGTTTTACCTATTCGGCACGAATACACACACACACACACACACACACACACACATGAGGAGAATCACATCGGATGAAGACCAAGCAGGACTTCAAAGAGACCTGGACAAGCTTGACATCTGGTCTAGCAACTGGCTTCTCGAATTTAACCCCACCAAATGCAAAGTCATGAGGATCGGAAAAGGGCAAAGAAGAACGCTGACAGAGTACAGGCTAGGTGGACAAAGGCTACAAACCTCATCAAAGGAGAAAGACCTTGGGGTGAGTATAACGCCAAGCACGTCTCCGGAAACACACATCAACCAGATAACCGCCGCAGCATATGGGCGACTGGCAAACCTAAGATTAGCGTTCCGTTATCTTAACAAGGAATCGTTCAAGACACTGTACACCGTGTACGTCAGGCCCATACTAGAGTATGCAGCACCAGTCTGGAACCCACACCTGGTCAAGCACGTCAAGAAATTAGAGAAAGTGCAAAGGTTTGCGACAAGGCTAGTTCCACAGCTCAGGGGAATGCCATATGAAGAAAGGTTGAGGGAAATAGGACTAACAACACTGGAGGACAGAAGGGTTAGAGGAGACATGATAACGACATACAAAATACTGCAGGGAATCGACAAGGTAGATAGTGACAATTTGTTCCAGAGAGGGAACACAGAAACAAGGGGACACAACTGGAAGCTGAAGACTCAGATGAGTCAAAGGGATGTTAGGAAGCACTTCTTCAGCCATAGAGTAGTTAGAAGTGGAATAGTCTAGCGAACGATATAGTGGAGGCGGGAACCATACATAGTTTTAAGATAAGGTATGATAAAGCTCATGGAGCAGGGAGAGCAGAGACCCAGTAGCGAACAGCGAAGAGGCGGGGCCAGGAGCTGAGTCTCGACCCCTGCAACCACAATTAGGCGAGTACAATTAGGTGAGTACACACACACACACACACCCTGATGTGTGAGGGTAGTAACTATCGTCCACATGGCTGTAAACTTGCCTGGGTTGCCAAGAGGTAAGTCAGGTGTGAGTATCAGCAGTCCCTATAAATGCTACCCTGAGAGATCTCCCTGGATCCTGTACCTCCATGAAAGAACCTTTGATAATCTGCAGGTTTACCAAAATAATGTGTGGTGTGTGTATGGTGTTTCTATGTGTTTTTGTGTATGTTTAAAGGGAACGAAGAGTTTATCTGGGCGAACAGAGAACGCAATGCGTATCTCACTTTGCAGGGAACGTAGCGTGTAATTGACCTTTCAGTGAAACTTCCTGTGAACGTGTGATGGTTAAAACTATGCGGAAGGGGGAACGTTCAAAGTGTGTGACCTACCAGGGAGCTTTCAAAGTGTGTGACATAGCAGGGAACTTTCAAAGTGTGTGTGACCTAGCAGGGAACTTTCAAAGTGTGTGTGACCTAGCAGGGAACTTTCAAAGTGTGTGACCTAGCAGGGAACTTTCAAAGTGTGTGTGACCTAGCAGGGAACTTTCAAAGTGTGTGTGACCTAGCAGGGAACTTTCAAAGTGTGTGTGACCTAGCAGGGAACTTTCAAAGTGTGTGTGACCTAGCAGGGAACTTTCGAAGTGTGTGACCTAGCAGGGAACTTTCGAAGTGTGTGTGACCTAGCAGGGAACTTTCGAAGTGTGTGACCTAGCAGGGAACGAGTAAAGTGTGAGGACTTCCGTGAACGTTTAAAGTGTGTAACCTTGCAGAAAACGTTTCCGTAGCTGTGTTGCCAAAACAAGGAACATTTCCATCTTGCATTACCTAACCCGAGGTAATTTGCATTTTATTTTGATTTGCCTTTGCATGTAAATTCTCACCGCTGCAGGTTCCAGTAATACCTTAAGACGTGCTCCAGATTTTTGTCGAAGTGTTTATACTTTGAGGTCGTATATGAGGCTACTGCACTGTGAGGGATTATCCCTTCAAGGGCTGTGGCTAATGCTGGTAAGGAGCTCTTGATCCAGTGAATTAGGGCTACGTTTCCCCCATGATGTATACAATAATTTAACCCATCTGTAGTTGTATACACCTTACACTCCTGTTGTGTGTTATTAAAGAATCATTTTGTGTGGGTGTGAATAATGTCATTGGTTATTAATTTTCTAAAATAAACCTGGCTGAAGTCACTCTTAACTTCTGTAACATTGTTCTAGTATATAACGTGCAGCATTTGTCTACACCTGTATGGTTTTGATTGAGTTCATGTGTTACACATGTGAATTTAATGCTTCTCCCTTGAAAATTATAGAGCTGAAATATATTATTCTGTTAATATACCACTTTTCTAAACACACCAACATCTTAACACAGAGCTACATTGTGTGAACTATAAGGTGGTCTTAGAGCAGCAAGCAGGTGAAATACTTGTGAAAATTGCAAGCCAACCCGCTGCTCGCCAAACTTGGTTCTGGTAATCATGTATCCCGAGAGGTAATTTAACATGTGTCTTGACTCTGCTTATAATAAGACAGGACATAAAATCGTCTGAAGAATCAGTGTTAATCATAACATCACATTAGTTGGCTCTTTCTATCGAGGAAGTTCGCGTGACTAGTCTGACAAGAGAATATTTCTATAAGTTTAAGGACTTGCCTTGTATGGGCCAGTAGGCCTTCTGCAGTGTTCCTCCATTCTTATGTTCTTAAGTAATAGATGCTATGAAGCAAGGTTACGTGGAGGTGTCAGTATGCGTAGATGACACATGTACTAGTACATGTAGTGGTAGCAACGGAGTGCCTCAACATCCATGAATAGTGATCTGCTTTTATTGTTGGGGAGAACTTCCAGTATCTGGCAGCTCGTGAGATGGGGTCGAACCGACACCTAGCCTTGCCTAGCCTTTAGTGGATGCGATACCGTGTCCCGTTCAGTCTTTTGACAAGAGGACTCAATGGGGAATATGGGAAGTCTTTGATACTGAAACAACCTGGCTTCTGCTGGTACCAGATAATGGTCGCAATCATTGAACTTCCATCCCTTCAAGATTCAGACGCCATCTGTCTGGACCACACTCGCTGAAGCAACCCATGTCTGTCGAGAACTATTGCACCATAAAACCTGCGAAAAGGGATGTAGACGACACTGTAAATGTGTAAAGGCAGCTTTGAAATGCAGTGCTCTGCGGGACTGTGGACTCTACGAACTTACTCTTTGTCTCTCTCTCTCTCTCTCTCTCTCTCTCTCTCTCTCTCTTTTACCACCATTCTCTTCCAGACCGGCTACACCCCTCTTCTCCCTCCAAGTTTATCTTGACTGGAATATAGTCACGACGCTTCTCTTATCGCCAGTGTAAAACCCCAAAGCAAGGTGATACTCAGCACGGAACGTTTTATTAAGAGGTAAATATGGCCAAGAGTGCAGAGCCGGAGGGACGGGAGTCTCCGAGATAAGAACACACTCGCCGACCATACGGTCGGGAACACGCAGCCTGCAGCGTGCAAGAATCCCTTCGGTCTGCATACTCTCAGTGTTCCGGGGAAAGACAGTGTCTTGCCACGCGAACCTGTCAGGGGTAAAGGGATGGGGTGCTTGGTGGGGGTTGTGTTGGTGAGGGGGGAAGAGGGTTCTTAGTGGGTAAGGAAGAGGGGGAGAGGCTATCAGGGTGCTTTAGGCGAAGTGGTAGACGTGGTGTGGTGGTATTGCGAAGAAAGTGCTGGACAAAAGAGAAGGCCATTCCATGTTGAATGTTATGATTCAAAGAGAAGTTGTAACTTCAGGAGAGTGGTAGGATAATACCTTTGTCCAAACCCAGAGTGTCTGATCTCCCATGTAAACACAAAGCTGTACCTGATCTCCCTGTGTGGTCAACATGTGGTACTATGTGCTGTCAGTAAAGAAGAAAGATGAACAAAACAGACAAGACGAGGAAATTGTACAGAGAACACATGAAAAGACTGCGTGGTGTTCATTATGGAGGAAATCACAATGAACACCACGCATTCTTTTCAAATGTTCTCTGCACAGTTTTTCCATTTTGTCTTGTTTGTTACTAATTATCTTTCTGCTTTACACAAATAACCCGCACATGGAAGAGAGGAGCTTACGGCGACGTCTCGCTCCGACTTGGATCATTTACAAAGTCACACTGAGTGACTTTGTAAATGGTCTAAGTCGGACCGAAACGTCGTGGTAAGCTGCTCTCTTCTATGTGCGGGTTATTTGTGCATTGTTCCAGTCACGGTATTGTGTCCTTTTTTGTTATCTTTCTTCTTTACTGATTGCACATAAATCTAAGTTACAATTAAAGTTTAAAAAAAAAAAGTGGCATTATTTGGTATCCCCTTAAAGGGGACCTTTAATTGGTTACCCGACTGTTTTCTTCCTTCAACTTTTCGTTTCCATTTTCTTCGTAACACGAGAGGGCCTAGTCAGTCGGCTCCAAATTTTCATAGCTGGTAAGGAATTAGAGATTTTTGGATATATATATTTTGATGATGATTCGCTGTCCAGTGGCTTTATCAGTGCGATGCAGTGACGTAGACAGAAGACTGTAGAAGAAGAAATAATAACTCCATCAGCCTAAGAGCAGGTGTTGAGTATCGTAGTCTTGATGACTAAGGTTCTCAACACCTGTTCCTAGGCTGAGAGACTGATTTCGTCATCTACTGCCTTCTGTATATTCTGCGATGCCGTCTACGTTCTGGTGTTGTGTAGATAAAGCTACTGGATGGCAAAACGTTGCCCGTGTTGCAGATGTTGCACGTATGTATAATTCATCAACTTGTCGATAATGTACACAGTTCGTAAATTAATGAGTAGGTCTCATATGACCAAAGATGAAGATCCCATTCCAAGATTAGTGGAATGGGTCTGATAACTTTCAAAAGCCTCTGCTGCTAGGCTTCAGACCTTCAAAAAATAAGTCTTCTACTTCGCTGATGAACATGAAATATGTAGGCGCACACTTACAATTTTATAGCTAAAATGTTAATTTTTTCTCTCATTAAATATCGTTATATATATTTGATTCTGTCTTTTGTAAAGGACGTCAATATTTAATGTCTGATCCATCTTACTGCCAGGATAATACACATTAAATTTAATTTGTATTGAGGTAAATTTATCAATATACTAAATTAGTAAAAAAAAAAATTGTTGGAATCCGTGCGATAACTGGAAAATGCCTTTTCTGATTGCCTTCAAACTTTCAGACCTGGCATGTTTTACAGAAATGAAGGTTGGCGTTGTTATCGGGCTGCACGAGTCTAGATTTACTGATTTTCATTCAGTAACTAAAAAAACCCGCCTCTTCTGATCGACTTCAAAATATTCAGAACACAGCAACATGTGTGCGGACACAACCTTAACCCAGGAAACTTTCAACCCATTTCAAGCGATGCATCAGCCACTGATGATTGATGCCCTTCATAATTGTTTATATCTTAATCAGAGGAAAGCGCTAAACCCGTAGGGATCACAACGCCTATGGCGTTGGAGAGACACTGATGTACCATCAAAGCAAGATGCGTTACATAAGAAGGATGGCAACCCTGCAAGTTCAGAGTTCAGCTGCGAATCTTGAAATTTTACTGAAATTGTTAAAATACTTGGATAATGCCTTTCCTGATAGGTTTCAAACTTTCAATGTTAGTTGGCTTTATTAAATAAAGGATTTGAATTCTTTTTGAGCTGTGTAAATATTAATTTACTTAATAAATTAGTATCTGTGTAATTAGTGAAGTGTTTTTGTATTGAGTTTAGGCTGTGTAAGCGGCCGTTCATCAGTTATATAAAAAAAAAAATATGCAGGTGCAAAAAGAGAGAAAAATGTTGAAAAGTCCCATATTTTTATGGTATTTTTAATTTTAACGATATTATTGAGCCCTTAAATAGTATATTTACGTACGACGTTATACCAGAGCCGGTCATAGTGTCAGGAACAGTGTTCTTGTCTTCCACTAACTTCCTCCATGGCGGTCATTTATAACATCAGAACGCCTTATCCGATTGGCTTCAAATTTTCACCTGGGTGTTAGTTGAGTGTTGTGGGTCGCATCCTGGGGGAGTATATCTGGAGGGTGTTCCGAGGTCAACGTCCCCGCGACCCGGTCCAAAACCAGGCCTCGAGAAGATCACAGGACAACAGTGGAAGTAAAACAGTCCCCGATGACGCAATGACTTTACTGGGTTGTCCTGGGTGGCTGACCCTCTGGGTTAAATATCCGAAAAAATCTTACCTTATTATATCTTAACGCTAATATTTAACTTCTTCAGAAACTTGACGCAGTCTGGAGTATTGCAGTTGCGTGCGCTGAGGTAGAGGCGGCTGGGGTTACGCAGTACGGGGAACACTCTCTCTCCGATTTCTCAGCCACCGAAATGCTAGTGTTTATTATAGTCAAATGAGAAGGCTGGAGTCTTAGAGGTCATTCACCGCTTCAAGAATTAGAGGCGAGTTGGTTTATCGGGTTTAAAGACTATCTACTACACGAGGGTAAATAAATCTGCATGTAACATGTATCTCACCAGTCAAAAGTACCTCAGTCTCTGAAACAGGGATTATAGTATTAACGCACTGGGCTGTAAGTTTTAGAACTCGTCATGGGTTCAAGTCCCACCCGTTCCCTGAGTTGTTTACAATCGTGTTATTACTAATTCGTGAGTCGTCATAGTTTTCACTGGGCGCTGGTTACTAGGAGCTAGACAGAGACTGGTTTTATTTTGCCTGTTCTACGAATTCCACATGTTCCAGTCTCCATCACAACACAGGACTCGACTCCTACTAGACCAGGAACTACAGTAGTTACTGCCTTTGTTACACAGTTGAAATTTGAGAGCTAAGAGCTGTAAAGCTCGTTCCTATCTAAGGTATTTAACCCTGTCATCCCCTACGATGTCACCCATAACAAGATGACTAACACCCAGGTGTTCTAATTTACTGCTACATGAACAGGGGCAACTTAAACATTGTTTCCACCTATCCAAGATTAAACCCGGGTTTTTTTTATTGTCATTTGAAGGGTCTACCGTTGAGCTACAAACTCATACATTATTTTTACAGCAAACTGAAAAAAAAATTCTTGAGTGAGGGAAATAATTTATCTGCACGTTAAGGTTATTTTAGGTACCCAGGTAAGGGGATGCCATAGTGACTTGATTGTTTCCTCCAAGATTTCCTACGATAACGTGAAAACGCATCTTCTGATAGGCTCCAAACTTTGTTATTGACAGAAAGCTTCGGATCGTTATTGGGCTTTGTAGGACCAATATTAAAAGTGTGTATCCATTCGGAGGTGGAAGGTCAGTAGACAGCAATCATCCAAAGAGACATTTCCGTCTTGTTTAATGAGTGTAAAATGAAAAAAAAATTAAGATTTTCTTGCACTCTGGCGTGATCGTTGATCTTTTCTTTGTGTCTCATGAACACGTATAATGACAGGTAAATCTTACACACATCTGCATACACTCACTGTACATTCCTTCTTAGTAGTTCTTATTTCTACAATATTTTCTTTGGATTCTTAAAGGTCGGGTATGAGGCCGGGCCTTGGGGCAAAATAATCCCCCAAAACCATTAACAGATAACAGATAACTCCCGCAATGGGGAAAGAAAAACCAGCCAAAAACTCTTTTGAAAATTCCACACGTTGTTTTGTCTGAGTTATCTCGTATATTATGTGTTTAACTGAGTGGAGCTCCAGTTCCTGTGCCTCTTGAGAGAGTTGAACATAAGAACATAAGAACATAAGAATGGAGGAACACTGCAGAAGGCCTACTGGCCCATACAAGGCAGGTCCTTATCAAAACCACCACTACCTAAGAATTTACTCCTGTACTCACGACACCAATCAAACCCAGCCCCTCCCACTCATATATTTGTCCAATCTCTTTTTAAAGCCACCCAAGGTCCTAGCCTCTATCACCCTACTCGGAAGATTGTTCCACGCATCTACAACTCTGTTCGAAAACAAGAGCTACAGCTCTTGTGCTTCTTGAGGGAGTTGATGTACAGCTTCTGAGCCACGAACGGCTGTTGATGCATATCTTCAGGGCCTCGTATGTGTCCCGTGAGAATATTTCTTACAGCTCTTGTTCTCATGATGGTGTTAATCTATAGCTCCTGGACCTTTTTTAGGGTGCTAATCTGTAGCTCGTCGACCCTTTAAAGGTGTTAATATATAGCTCCTGGTCCTTTCCAAGGTGTTAAGATATAGGTGTTAGGCTTCTTGTGTTCCAAGCTAAAACATCTGTGATTCTTAAAAGCATTAGCTCTAGTTCCTGGTTGAGTTATAGCTTCTTGGTCTCTTGAGGAGTTGAGCTACACCTCCTAGGCCTCTTGTTTCTCGAAGGTTCAAAGATGCAGCTTCCTCTTGATGGTTTAAAGGTGTAGCTACCTCTTGACGGTTCAAAAATGCAGGATACCTCTCTCGGATCACTGAAGTACAGTGTCCTGGGATTATGAAATGTAGGGGATACCTCTCTCAGGTCTCCCAGCGACCGGAACATATCTAGGTTTTGTACTGATTTTTGGTTAATAGTTACGACAGAACACAGAACACAGATGTCAGTATTGTCCCGTAAGTCGCCGACAACATTAGTAAATAGTAGAACTGTGTCACACTGGAGGAATAGCCATATTTGATGTTATGGAGGACTGTAGTTATAATTAGGGAAGGTAGAGAAGCGATGATGATGGAGGATGGAGTACTGATGATGTTGGAAAAATTGATGTTCAAGGGTTGGACAGAGGGAAGGCAATCCAAGTGTTCGACTTCACTTTAGTGTTTTTTCATGCCAATGTTGAACAACTCTAGCGGTGTGAATTGGTGCATTATTGTCTTGGAAGATAACGCAAAAGGGGACATGTAACGATTTAAATTGATTATTCAGTCTTTCGACACTTCAGTCAGTAAATGTTCATGTTATTTTATCCCGTAGCTCGATTGCTAGCGCACTCAGCTCACACATTGAGATCCGTAGTTCGATCACCGGTACGGTTGGAAACATTAGGACGTGTTTCCTTAGTACAGCCGCTGTCCCTATTCGCCTATCAGTAAAATTGGTACCTGGGTGTTAGTCGACTGGTGTAAGTCGCATCTTGGGGACAAAATTAACCTAATTTGCGGGAAATGCTCAGCATAACAAGGGGCTTTCTATATAGTAGTATGTCAATGATGTCAGCTAGGCCTGTGTACCTTGTACATGTACTTGTAGAAATAAAGATAGTTATTGTATTTTTTTTTTCACCGAACCGGCCGTATCCCACCGAGGCAGGGTGACCTAAAAAAATTAATTAAAGTTTTTCTTTTTAAATTTAGTAATTTATACAGGAGAAGGGGTTAATAGCCCCTTGCTCCCGGCATTTTAGTCGACTCTTACGACATTTTAGTTGCCTCGTACCCTTCAGGAAGAATTCTTTTCCACTTCCCCATGGAAAAGTATTATTATTATTATTATTATTATAACAACCCCTGTATGTAGAGTAGAGAACAGGATAACGCAGACACAGTGAGAGTTGCCATACGCTGCCACAGTCTGAAAAACTGCAGTCACTGGGGGATTAAAAAAAAAATACTAAAAATTTGACGTGATTACACCAGGAAAAAAATGTTGTTGATGCGTAGTTTACTATTTTCGTGAATTTTCGAGAATTAATTACTTGGCTTTTTCGCAATATTAATGACGCTTTTACAGTTAGGTTGCGTAAAATGCGACTTTGATGCTATTAGCAACGGGTGTATTTAATAATGTACTGACGAGTATAAAGCCGTGATCACTACGCAACACAACACCAGCAACACATGCAGTACGACGCGTCACAGTACACCACAGCACGTTATAAAGTGCAACACAACACCAGCAACACATGCAGTACGACGCGTCACAGTGCACCACAGCACGTTATAAAGTGCAACACAACACCAGCAACACATGCAGTGCAAACATCACAATGAACATGTAACACAAAAGAACACGCAACACATGCAATACAACGTAACACAGCAACATACAACGTAATACACGACACCACAGTACACTGCAAAATATAATACGCAACACAATAAGCCACACAGTATAATTCACTTTGCACAATTAACAACACACAAACAACACACTACAAGACAAACAACACACTACACGACAAACAACGCAAAAAACACTTAACACCACCATTACAGACAACACGCAATACAAAACAACAACATACAAGCAAAAAATACACCTCAACACAGAACATTTCGATTACAACACAGAGTACAGTATGGCGTAGTGTACTAGCACAGAGACATGTATTCGGAGTGTACTAGCACAGAGTACATGTATGGTCGTGAGTGTACTAGCACAAGTACATGTATGGTCAGTGCAGATGTACTACAAGTACATGTATGGTCGTGAGTGTACTAGCACAGAGTACATGTATGGTCGTGAGTGTACTAGCACAGAGTACATGTATGGTCGTGAGTGTACTAGCACAGAGTACATGTATGGTCGTGAGTGTACTAGCAGAGTACATGTATGGTCGTGAGTGTACTAGCACAGAGTACATGTATGGTCGTGAGTGTACTAGCAGAGTACATGTATGGTCGTGAGTGTACTAGCACAGAGTACATGTATGGTCGTGAGGTGTACTAGTACATGGGGCTAGAAGTACATGTATGGTCGTGAGTGTACTAGCAGAGTACATGTATGGTCGTGAGTGTACTAGCAGAGTACATGTATGGTCGTGAGTGTACTAGCACAGAGTACATGTATGGTCGTGAGTGTACTAGCAGAGTACATGTATGGTCGTGAGTGTACTAGCAGAGTACATGTATGGTCGTGAGTGTACTAGACAGAGTACATGTATGGTCGTGAGTGTACTAGACAGAGTACATGTATGGTCGTGAGTGTACTAGCACAGAGTACATGTATGGTTGTGAGTGTACTAGTAGAGTACATGTATGGTCGTGAGTGTACTAGCACAGAGTACATGTATGGTCGTGAGTGTACTAGAGAGTACATGTATGGTCGTGAGTGTACAGCAGAGTACATGTATGGTCGTGATGTACAGCAGAGTACATGTATGGTCGTGGTACAGAGCATTATGGTCGTGAGGTACCAGCCAGAGTACATGTATGGTCGTGAGTGTACCAGCCCAGAGTACATGTATGGTCGTGAGTGTACCAGCCCAGAGTACATGTATGGTCGTGAGAGTGTACCAGCCCAGAGTACATGTATGGTTGTGAGTGTACTAGCACGGAGTACATGTATGGTCGTCTGAGTGTACTAACAGAGTACATGTATGGTCGTGAGTGTACCAGCCCAGAGTACATGTATGGTCGTGAGAGTACCAGCCCAGAGTACATGTATGGTCGTGAGAGAGTACCAGCCCAGAGTACATGTATGGTCGTGAGAGTGTACCAGCCCAGAGTACATGTATGGTCGTGAGAGAGTACCAGCCCAGAGTACATGTATGGTCGTGAGAGAGTACCATCCCAGAGTACATGTATGGTCGTGAGAGAGTACCAGCCCAGAGTACATGTATGGTCGAGAGTACCACCCAGGACATGTATGGTCAGTGAGAGAGTACCATCCCAGAGTACTATCGATATAGAGTAAGATCGTGAGAGTATCCGAGTACTCAAAAGCCATGAGACTGTTGTCATGATAACAGTGATTGAGAGTACCAGCCCAGAGTACATGTATGTCGTAGAGAGACCATCCCGAGATTACATGTATTCTTGAACACCCAGATATATGGTCGTGGAACCAGCCCAGAGTACGTTATGGTCGGAGGTACGCCCAGAGTACGTATGGTCGGAGAGAGTACCATCCCAGAGTACATGTATGGTCGAGAGGTACCAGCCCAGAGTACATGCATGGTCGAGAAGTACTACAGTCTAGAGTCCCCGGTGTATGGTCGGAGAAGTACCCCCCTTTCAATCCCAGAGTACATGTATGGTCGTGAGAGAGTACCATCCCAGAGTACATGTATGGTCGTGAGAGAGTACCAGCCATGGACTGTTGACCATAACAAAATGAAAAATTATATCCTATATAATTAACTTTCCTCTAAAAGCTCTATAATTTGTCATTACTAACAGCCTGATTGATCAGAGACCTGGCCGCCGCGCTTTATGAATTACAACAATCTGTAAATTACAGTTTCTTTGCAAATCATTAAATGAGTACATTCGTAAATAAAAAATTAAATTAAGGAGAAAAAAATGACTGAAACAAAAGTAAAATGAATGTAAAAAAATCGGCACTGCAAAGAAAGTAATTATTTTTATTAAGTTAATTTCCCAGAATTTTTCGTTTATTCAAAGTATTTTGGAGAAATCACTCAGGGTCCTTCACGGGCAGTGCCTTGAAGCTAGTAAAGGGCTCCTGATTCATGGATTTGGAGCTGCCGTATTCTTATCAACCTTAATTACTTCCCAGGATATATATATATATATATATATATATATATATATATATATATATATATATATATATATATATATATATACTATATATATATATATATATATATATATATATTATTATATATTATATATATATATATATATATATATATATATATATATATATATAATATATATATATATATATATATAATATATATTGCGTTCATGGAAGAGCTCTAAACGGAATGGCGGATACAGTGCTAACGGTGGAGAAAAGTAAGATTTCCATAGGCACATGTAACTAATTATTATTATATTATTATTAAATAAGAGAGTATAACATGACTGCCCTCGTGAAGGTGGTGCGGCAGGCAGCCTCGCTAGAAGCCCCGGAGGCGCATTTGTGGAGGCTTTGTCGGAGATCACTTGAGTTCTCAAATCGCAGCAATAAATATAGATTTGTTGTGGCAGGAAGATCTCCACTGGGAGATATTGTTGCTCCCCTGATCCTCCAATGACCTCCACCTGCGACATTTGCATCTTAGACCAGTTCTACTTTATTTACCAATGACGTTAATACAACGCGCCAGAGTGTGGGGCATGGTCCTCGAGACGGGGGCAGGGTGTGCTATAAGAACATGGGGCAAAGGCAGGGTATAGCACGAGACAGTATATACACTGAATAGTGTACATCTCTCAGTGTATGAACGATGAGAGTGTATTCTCATCCCTGTTTTAAGGATTAAAGTAGTCTTGTCTGGTGGTGAAAGGGTTGTGTATAGCCTTAATTACCCTCATGTAGTCGATAGGCTTTAAACCCCATTAAACACGAGGCAAAGAGACTAAATCTTGTCCTCGTAGTTTGGGCCCCATAAGACCCGGGGTTTGATACCCAAACAAGGAAGGAATTAGTAAAAACACAGCAAAAGATAGCCTTTATAAGTAAGACGTTTCACCCATATGAAGCTACAGTGGAACCTCGGTACTCGAACTTAATTCGTTCCAGAAGGCTGTTCGAGTGCCGATCTGTTCGAGTACCGAACGAATTTTTCCCATAAGAAATAATGTAAATTAGATTAATTCGTTTCAGACCCCACAAAATACACTTACAGCGATTTTGTGGTGTATTTTCGTATGGTATTTATGACTGTATTCTCGTTTGTTTTGTCTCATTTGATAGAATGAAAGATATATTATAGAAATAGAGATGATTTTGAATGATTTACAAACTAAAAGTACCTTGAAATTGAGTTCAAAGTAGCGGAAATGAACGATTTTTGCTGATGTTGAAGAGTAAACAAATCACGTTACGCGTCCAGTACACGTCAACTGGTGGGTCTAATATGCTTTCACAAATGAATTGATATTATTTATACCATTTTTTTCAATAATGCAGTAGTCTGCATAACAGTAAATCTTCTATTTTTTGTGTGAATAAAAATTCAAAATGGAAAGCAAGCATTACACGAGTAGCCCGAAGTGGGAGGAGCTATAGGAGAGAGAGGGAGGGGCCAGCAGAAGGAGCATTCAGTATCTGATGAGTCGTCTTGATAGCCGGATACTAGCGGTGACGCGAATACAATGTTGTGTAATTACGCTAATATTAGTAATAAAGGTTATCTACCTATCACATTTATTCCAACTTGATATCAGAAACACGATAGATAACCTAGAAGTACAATAAAGACGGCAAAATTAATAATAAAAGGCATATATGGAGAGGCGGAAGCGGTGTTTACATCAGGGCAAACACTAACATATTTTCTTTTTGGTTGGCTGTTATCACTAATCTTCTTAGGCCCCATGGTGACTTATTTATACAAATATAAAAAAAAACACAAAAATGCGAAGAAACACGAAATAGTTTAGAGTGAAGTTCAGCGGAGTTTTGGACTGAGCGACAACAGCGGGGAGACTGACGCACATGTTCTGGCAGGTCTTGTTTGTTTGGTCGACTACCGAGAGATTTTTTACCGAACAAAGCATTCGAGTACCGAATTGTTTGCGTACGGAAGTGATCGAGTACCGAGGTTCCACTGTATATCAAGTACCTGATAAGGCCTCGTCTTACCAATAGAGGTCTCTGTTTGCTTTATGTGCATTAATTAATTAAACACTTGTTGGCTACAAGGCAAGACTTCCAAACAGCTGTTTGTACACGTTCTTGCAGTGCTCATCTAGCTTTAAATAAACACCTGACAATCATTACAATAATGATCTACTATACCGATAAGATGAGGAATTAGACACATGCACAACACTAGGATATCTTTATTTTTAAGACGTTTCGCCAACCAGTGGCTGTTTTCAATTCAACCCAGAGATGAAAAATTGAAAAACCTTGAAGAAATCCAAAGGCGGAAGTAAGTCATGCCTATAGGTAGGCAAACGTAGAATTCCTTGTATCAAGATCCCAAGAAGTTGCTGTGTCTGACAGGAATGTAGATAACTTGTTCCAGGAGCCATTTATCTTTGGGATGTAGTGGAACGGGAGATTCGCAGCATGAATGTTCAGCCGACAAATCCGCAGCAGTTGCGTGGCCAGGAGCTATGACTCGACTCCAGCAACCACAACTAGGTGAGTACTATTGTGTCAACATGGACCAGGATCTCTAAGGAATGCTTCCAACACTTTGTTGAATACCTGCCACGAAGGATCCAGACCGTCCTGGGGGTAAAGGGAGACCCTACCCAGTTCTAAAAGGGTGTACCTATTAAAGTGGATACCGAGTGTATTTTCCCTTCTAGAAAGATAACTAGGGTGCAAGTGATGGTGAATGTGTTGTCTTTGGATCACTCTTCATTGGTAAAGAAGAACAGACGTGTTAAAAAAAAAGTAATAGATGAAGCTATGTATCTTTTAGAATCCAGTGCTAAAAGTTCTGAATAACTGAAATACGTGTCGGTATAATACTGCTTAAGGCTGTGTTCTCCTTTATAAATGCCAAATGTACCTACAGTTTTTTCTCTAATATAAATTGATTTCCCGACAAAATAGATTAAAGCCCTAAAATTGTTGCAATTAAAACTTCGCAGTCAATTAGTCGAAGTTAGTTAGGACACAGCAACCGCAGTTCGAGATGATTAGCAGATGAATTACCATGGTTTATGGCTGCTATTTATTTGCTTTTTTAATAATTCCTTGATGATACACCTGACCAAGGCTTCTGAAAAATATATTGCATCTCCCTTACTCTGAGTACTGATGTAGTCCCAGAACTGGGCGCTATTCTGTTGCTTATGTATTGAGAGTAGTAGTCTAGTCAGTGATGTACTGGGGATACTAGTCTAATCCTGATGTACTGAGAGTACTGGTTTAGTCCCTGACGCACCGAGTACTGGTATAGTTCTAGTATGAAATGACATTGCTGGTCCAATCCCTATTGCAGCAAGAGTACTTGCCGAGCCCTTGAGTACTAGTCTAGTTGCACTAAGATTACTTGTCTAGTTCACTGATGTACTGCAAGAACCGGTCTAGAACTTGATGCAGTAAGAACAAGTATAGTCTCAGTGAGGGTTTAGGTACAATACTTGTAGGTGCAGAGAATACAAACCTTGTTTATATTGACGCACTGGCTTGTGCGTTTTAGGACTCGCTTGCCATGGGTTCAAACCCAACCCGTTCCGTGATTAGTGTCCTTTAATTCTGACCTAGTAGATGGCTCTTGGGCTTTAGAATCACAAGTCATAGAGCCTGTCAGGGGTCAGGCAGAAAGCAAAGGAAATGTAGAGTAAAAGTTCTCTCGGCCGTGGGTATGAATAGGCTCTGAACTCATGAAATCGTAATAACACGATTGCAAACAAATCACGGAACGGGTGAGGATCGAACCCATGGCAGGTGAATTCTAAAAGTCACAGGCCAGTTGGTCTAGTCGTTAACGCAATGGCTTATGAGTTTTACGACTCACTTTGATATACCTTTGATATACCTTTGAAGAGTTTCGAGAGTATCTACTCTCTGAGCCCGGCCATGGGCCAGGCTCGTCTGGTGCTTGCCTGGTCAACCAGGCTGTTGCTGTTGGAGGCCAGCTGCCCCACATATCCATCACAGCCTGGTTGATCTGGCACCCGATGAAGATACTTGTCCAGTTTCCTCTTGAAGGCTTCTACACTGGTTCCAGCGATGTTTCGGATATCTTCTGGTAAGATGTTGAATAGTCTGGGACCCCGGATGTTAATACAGTGCTCCCGTATTGTCCCCACCGCACCCCTGCTCCTCACTGGGTTTATTTTACACTTTCTCCCATATCTCTCACTCCAGTATGTTGTTATGGCAGTGTGCAGATTTGGGACCAGGCCCTCAAGTGATTTGGAAGGCTTTAAATTCTTTGCCAACGTTATCCACATCCTTTTGTGTAGAAATGTAGAAAAGGTGATATCATTAAAATATGAAAAAGAGTTAATCAACGGACTTCAGTGACTCTAGCGTCGTGTGGCAGTCCCATCGTTTACCAAGCCACCCCTTTTTATACATCCCCACCTCTCATATACTCCTTCCCTGCATATATCCCATTTTCTCATATATTCCCTTCCATAAATAATCCTCTCTGATATACTTCATCCTCTCACATTGTCCCTCTGGTTCTTGCTCGATTCCACCTCATTCATACCATCCACCCGTCGGCCAGTGGAAGCGGTTATTAGAGAAACTATTTACGTACTTTGTGGTCTGAGTATTGCCTCGTTTCACCCTCATTTCCCCATCTTGTGCCCGTAAAGACTTGCGCTCGGGGGTCTCGCAATTACACAAGATGAGGCTGGCGACAAGATTTGCCCCCATCAAGAGTGGTAAAGAAGCATTTACAGCAGAGATACGTGGAGTGCGCAACACCGAGTGGAACCCCAACAGTGATGGCAGTGGGTTGAACACGTCATGATTCTATATAAGTCTGGTATCCACGGTAAAATATACGAAACTCGTTCTGGGTGAAATGACAAAAAAATGGAGTAGTGGGTGGGGTTGAAACCCACTGTAAAGCAGCCCAAGGAGTGGGTAGGATTGAAACCCACGCTAGACAGCCCTAAAACTACCAAGCTGAGGTTATAGCTTACTGGAATATTACATAGGAGAATATTACCCTCAGTCACAGCAACAACTTGATAAACTTCAGGCTGACATGCCGCGGGTTCGAGTCCCACTCACTCCTTGAGTGGTTTCCATTCGTTCATTTCCAATTCCTCGACTCATGTGAATAGCTCAAATGGATAGACTTAGTTTCGTTTCGTAGGCACGACATTACTCGTATATAGCTTCCCCTACGCTTTTAGCGCTTATGCTTGAATAAAATTTGCTCTGACAGAGAAATATCACAAATTGTTTAAAGGAAAAAAAGAGAGTTATGGAGACAAACGGAGAATGATGGACATAAGGGAATATGGAGAAAGAAATGGGAAGCAAAGTTTGCGAAAACCGAATAGGGGATGAAATTTTAGCTATTATTATTATTATTATTATTATTATTATTATTATTATTATTATTATTATTATTATTATTATTATTATTTTGACTTGCTATTTTATTATTATTATTATTATTATTATTATTATTATTATTATTTAATGCTTATGCTTTCTACTTCCTACTCTTGTATTTTACTTACATGTGTGTGAGTGGGTCGCGGGGACGATGTTTTGGAAGAGTCAACTGGTAGGTAGACACGACATAGCAATACATACATGTTCGCATCCTCGCTTACCTGCAACGCAAAACACATGAAATAATCACATGATACACTGCTCCAGCTGACACACTTCTCCAGCTGATACACTACACTTCTCCATTTGCCACACTTCATCTGACACTTCTCCATCTGCCACACTTCTCCACCTGACGCTCTTCATCTGACACACTTCTTCATCTGATACATTTCTCCATCTGACACACTTCTCCACCTGACACACTTCTTCTGACACACTTCCCCACCTGACACACTTCTTCTGACACTTCTCCACCTGACACACTTCTTCTGACACACTTCCCACCTGACACACTTCTTCTGACACTTCTCCACCTGACACACTTCTTCTGACACACTTCTCCACCTGACACACTTCATCTGTCACACTTATCCACCTGACACACTGATATAATTTGTTCAGCACTGATAAATCTTTACGCTTGAGCGCTGTGTATGACTCAAGCTTTAATTCAAGGAGAAACTTTGCTTAGTTTAGCTTCCTGATAGCGAGTCTTTGACCTCCTGATAGCTTTGGTACTAAGCGTGCACATTCTTCCTCATTAAAGAGTTAACGTTCTTATTCCAGTGAGTTAACGTTCTTAGTCCCTTTGAATCACTCCATCGACCCCTAAGGGACATTCAGTGGCCGACTGAATCACCTTAACGGTAGCCAAAGTTTACACAAAGGTCAAGAAAGGTCACAGCAGCTCGCTGGAAAGGTGTCGACTCATCGCTTTGATCCAGATGCCGTGCTGCCCAAAATGTTTAATCTAAATCTCTACGAGAGAGCGAAACGTTGGCCCAGTAAAAACGTCGTCCTGCAACACCACGCTGGTGGTACCCCATCACAGAAAGATCCTTAATAACACACTGCAAACAGAAGAATGAACACGCTACAAACAGAAGAATGAACACGCTACAAACAGGAGACAAAACACGCTACAAACAGGAGACAAAACACGCTACAAACAGGAGACAAATACTCTACAAACAGAAGAATGAACACGCTACAAACAGGAGACAAAACACGCTACAAACAGGAGACAAATACGCTACAAACAGAAGAATGAACACGCTACAAACAGGAGACAAAACACGCTACAAACAGAAGAATGAACACGCTACAAACAGGAGACAAAACACACTGCAAACAAGAATAAACACGCTACAAACAGGAGACAAAACACGCTACAAACAGAAGAATGAACACGCTACAAAGAGGAGACAAAACACACTGCAAACAGAAGAATGAACACGCTACAAACAGGAGACAAAACACACTGCAAACAAGAATAAACACGCTACAAACAGGATAGTGAAAACACTTGGTACAAACAGGAAACTAATAAACACACACTCTGCAAACAGGAAAATAAACACTGTTAATGGGAAAGTAAACATTACAAACAGGAACGGGAGACTAACTGTTGTCGATTAAACTCTCTCTCTCTCTCTCTCTCTCTCTCTCTCTCTCTCTCTCTCTGTCCCTGGGGTGCTGCAGTATTTGGTCCTTGCTAGTGGAAGGCCAGAAATACGTGGCAGCATTGCGTGTAGTAGGCTCGTGTGGCCCTTCAGGTGGTATTGTGGCCCTTGTGATGATAATGTGGCCCTCAGTAACCCTTAAGGAATATTGCGGACCTCGGTGACCCTTGTGTTGATATTGTGGTCTTGAGTGGCCATTGTGATGATATTGTGGCCCTGAGTGACCCTTGTGGTTCTTGTAGGAATACTGCGGCCCTGAGTGGCTCTTGTAGGAATACTGTGGCCTTGAGTGGCCCTTGTAGGAATATTGTAGCCCTGATTGGTCCGTTTGGGAATATTACGGCCCTGTGTGGCCGCTTCTGGTGATACTGTGGCACTGTTTGGTAGGGGAACGGTGGAAAGTGGACAAGCAAACGATGCAAGGGAGCACGGTGAACGTTGCTAGGTGGGTGGGTGAACGTTGCTAGGTGGGTGGGTGAACGTTGCTAGGTGGGTGAACGTTGCTAGGTGGGAATGGTGGAACGTTGCTAGGTGGGAAGCTGAATATTTCTTGATGGGAAGCCGAACGTTTCTTGATGGGAAGCTGAACGTTGCTTTGTGAGAAGCTGAACGTTACGAGGTGGGAACGGTGGAACGTTCGTTTAAGTCTCGCCTGCCATTGCTTCGATCCCACCCGTTCTGTGACAAGTAAAGTGATAGAACTAGGGATGGATTTAAAGAACAACAACGCTGTATGACTCTAGTGGGTCATACAGCTGTATGACTCTAGTGGGTCATACAGCTGTATGACCCTAGTGGGTCATACAGCGCTGTTCCAGGCTGTAGTAGGACTGGAACAAAACACAACCCGCACATTAGTTATTTGTGTTTGGATGCTTTTAGCATGATACTAACATAGACACAAGTGGTAGGTTATACATCAAAAATTTGTAAGAGATCTGATGTTAAGGACTACTACTCATATTAATAATCTTATTTTGGCAACACCGAAATACTGTGTAGCAGTAATATCAACACTGAAGTGTTGTATAACAATAGTATCAACACTGAAGTATTGTGTAGCTCATGAGAAATCCATGCAAGTCTCTGAGCAAAGATCAACCCAAATGGCGTGTTTCTGACGTGCATGAAGACGAAATTTACGCCGAGAAAAACGTTGCCTCAATAAAAGACTCGTTCTGCAACTCTAGCCTCTGTCTTCAGACCAGCCCCAGAAAGGTAGTTTCTTGCTCCCAAGACATGCCATACACAAACTGGTCAAGATCCACCCACGCCTACAAGAAATATTCTTGTGAAGTGCATGCTGTCTTAAAGCTTATATAGAACAGTGTCAGTCATGATGACTTCACTTCCTGTGTTTACACCGTGTTGAAAGCCCATCTACTCAATTTTGCTCGTATTCTGAAAGTTAAGCTTGTTCATTCGGTACTCCGTTTTCAGACTTCCTGTCGTGTGCTGAAAGATGTGTGCATCGTGCATAGAGGGTTACCTACGCTAGATCTGTCAGTGTAGTGTCTTGAAGGCTGTGTTTGTACTGTCTCTAGAAAGTACCACTTTTTGTTTAAGTGACCTAATTAATTCTTCCGAATATACATCTATGGGTGCGCCTCTTCCTAATACATATATTGGTTCAATTTTGTTCCTGGAAGGTCGCTCCTTGGATGCTAACTAGTGTATCGCCAGGAACTTCACCTACATTTGACATTAGTTTCATTGAACAAAAACATAAAATTCGCTAAGGTTTTCCTATAGCGAAGCTTTTAAAACAAGCTTATGTTGTTTAATGTGTCCTTTCATGCACTTGTCTATTGGCAGCCTCTTTCACCTACTTTCATATAAGTTGTTTAAAAACAAAACTTCCCTTTATGAAAGCTCTATTCTACTTTACAAACACGCCTCTAACTCTGTTGGAGTTAAATTTCAAAACGCCTTTTATGTTTCTTGCCGCTGTGGTAACTTTCCTACCACCATATTAAGTTTTAATACCCAGCTTAATGCTCTTCAAGCTTTGTGATTTCTTACATGCTTTAAAAAGACTCCGAGTAAGCAGAACTGTAGATGAATTCAAGATTCTAAGAGTACTAAGAGACCTTGAAGACCTTGAGCTCTCTCTCTCCTCTCTCTCTCTCTCTCTCTCTCTCTTCTCTCTCTCTCTCTCTCTCTCTCTCTCTCTCTCTCTCTCTCTCTCTCTCTCTCTGCTTTTATCAATTTTTAAGCGGTTGCTTGTAGTACAACGGCTTGGCTGCGTAGTTGATGTCTCACTGGTGTAAACTGAAGGAGTAACATCGACAATTGGAGGGAAAAACACAAGTAGCAGTGAAAGTCTTTATTGTTACAACGTTTCACCCATGAGTGATTTTTTTTTTCAATTACTAGAACAAAAAGCTCATGCGAAGGACATCAGTGATACTGATTTTTTTTTCTTGAGCACGTCAGTGTTTTGGATGGCTTGTGTTGTCGGCAAGCATGATAGACAGGGACTTGGTGCAGGACAAGCCTAAGTTACAGACAGCGTTTCGCCCTGGGTAAAGTTTTTTACCTTCTCGTGGAAGATCTCTACCCGCGGAGAAACCTCTTCCAAAATAAAGGTTTTCTCTGCACCAAATGTTTTCCTTCGAAATGTGTCAGTGAATCTTGGAGATAAGGAAATGGATAAGTCTGCCACGTACCATCTGCATATTCTCCACCATTTAAGGACACTCACACGGAATTATGGCTGCCATCTTTGTTCTTTGCCAATGCTGTTTGGTTTGCTGTTTTCCCCAACAAAGTAAAGAAGCTGTGAAGCCGTGTGGGTTATTTCCTCTGGTGTCCTTCCATACCTATTAGATGGATGAGACTCACAACAGCTGACCAAATCCTAAGCATGTATATACCGTTAGGCGAACAGAGACAGCAGGTGTAAGTAAACATGTCCATAGATAGTGTTGGTAGAATTACCGACAATATGTTAGGTAAAAGTGCACAAGTGCAACTAATGCGACATTTTACTGTGGCACTGTTTCGCCCTCCCGGGTTTTGTCAAGCCTGGAGAGCGAAACGTTGCCACAAAATGTCGCATTATTTGCACTAGTGTCCTAATGTCCATACGTCTCGGATAGAGCGGGGAATCGAACCCGAGTCACTTTTGAACCACATACTAGATCACTACGTATTCATCTGTGCACTCACGAAACACTTTTGAATAGACCCACACCATGTAAACAGACCAACATATGTACTAGACCATCCATATTATTGCCCATCACAAGTAAACTTAACCAGTACAAGGGGCAAGGTGTTGCAGCTCCTTGAGTCCCCAGCCTCCAGGCACCTTCCTCGAAGGGTAAAGCAAAAGAAGGGCAGTAAAATAGCGGCAGGAGGCAGCTGGCGGTGATGGTGAAGGGAAGAAGGCGAGCCCAGGGGCAGTTAGGCCCGAGGTAATGGTCGTTTGCCACCACCACCGCTCGTTTCACTGGCAAAGTTTAGTCTTGTTAGTACTGTGATGGATGCAGGAGCCGCCCAGAACCACCCACCTACCCAACCAGTCACCCAATGGACAAGCCACCCACCTGCCAGCCCACGCCATTCCTATCCTACCACCCGTTAACCACCCACCCACGTCTTATAGTTTCCTTCACCCCATTGTCTCTCTCGTTTCTCTCTCTCTCTCTCTCTCTCTCTCTCTCTCTCTCTCTCTCTCTCTCTCTCTCTCTTCTCTTCTCTTCTCTCTTCTTATCTTCCCTCTCTTTCACCATTTACTTTTCCTCAATTTTCTATTGTTCCTTCTCTTGTTCTATTTACCTTACCTTTCCTCCTTTCTCTATTTTCCTCTCCTGTTCCAGTGCCATCTACCTCTCCTTACCTCCTCTTTTTAATCTTCCCCTCTCTCTCACACTTTCTACTCTTTTTTCTACTTCCTCAACCTAACTCTCCTTCCTACTCTTTTTCTCCTCTCCTCCACTCTCACTTTTCCTCTCATTCCACTCCTCTTCCTTCTCCTCTACCTGCCACGTCTCTCACTTTCACAAAACCTCTCTCATTTATCATCTGCTCTGTCTTCTTCCTATCTTCGTGTTCACTTTTTTTTCGTGTCTCTTTTCTCTTTCCAACTTTGTGTAAGATAACACAGCACCTTTAAGGAACCCAACACCTGTAAGATCACCCAACACATCTAAGATCACCCAGTACTTGTAATCTCAGTCAGCACCTGTTGTATCGCCCAATACTTGTAAGATCACCCAACACATGTAAAATCACCCAACACATGTAAGATCACCACCCAACACATGTAAGAATACCACCCAACACATGTAAAATCACCCAACACATGTAAATCACCCAACACATGTAAAATCACCCAACACATGTAAATCACCCAACACATGTAAAATCACCCAACACATGTAAAATCACCCAACACATGTAAAATCACCCAACACATGTAAAATCACCCAACACATGCAAAATCACCCACCAACTTCAAGATCACTCAACATCTGTAAGATAACCTGAACACCTGTACTGTCGCATACGTTTAAGATCACCCGACTTCTGAAAGATGACCCGTAATATCACCCGAATACCTGACAGATCACACAAACACTTGTAAAATTACCTGTAAGATCACCCAAACATCTGTAATATACGGACACGTGTAAGATCACTCAGCATCTGTAATATCATACGGACACGTGTAAGATCACTCAACATCTGTAAGATCATACAACACCCCAAAAACTCAATATTTTTTTCCAAATTTCCTTCCCATCTCCACTTTTGTTGTTTTTCTCTCTTCTGTTTTCTGCCATCCACCTCTCCTTCCGTCCACTACTCCTGCCCCCTATCCCTCTTGTCCCTCGCTTGCCATAAGCTGACCTGTAAATCACTGGGCAGAGCTATAAGGCGAAAGATGTCGAGTTCGATCTCCAGGAAAGGCGAGACTTATGGGCAAGTCTCTATACACCTGCTGCCTCTTTTCACCCAGCAATAAGTAGGTACCAGGGTGTTAGGCAAATGTCGTGGGTCGCATCCCGGGAAAGAAAGCTTCCAAATGTCTGAAAAGTGCTTCTTTTCTCTGCTATTGTTAGCGCTGTTTCTATCCATCCCTCATGATGATCTGTTAGGTAATAATGAATATCTTCATTGACGGAAAATTTAGCCTGTGGAGCAGACGTCCTCAGTCGTAAACACAAGTGATTTTAATATTAAAGACAGTGGAAGAAAGAGAGGTAATTTTGAGGTGGTCAGTAACTCAGCCTTGATAAAATGCTTAATTATAATGGTATGCAATACCGACAAGTGAATGAGTAAGAGACATGTCCTACAATTAGGTGTTTTTATTTCAGAAACGTTTTACCTGCACCGCAGACGACTTCAGTGCAATAAAGAGGTGAGTAAATATTGACAGTAGAAGCAGTGGAGAGGTAAAGATGTCATCAGTCCATCAACCTTGATGTACTTTTGAAGTAATCAGCCCCTCAGCCTTGAAATCTTCTCACGGCTGAGGGACTGATGTGATGGAATATGACAGTGGAGCACATCCTGTGTGATGGAGTATGACAGTTGATATCCATCCAGTGTGATGGAACATGACAGGGTAAGCTCATCCAGTGTGATGGAACATGGCAGGGTAAGCTCATCCAGTGTGATAGAACATGACAGGGAAAACCCATCCAGTGTGATAGAACATGACAGGGAAAACCCATCCAGTGTGATAGAACATGACAGGGAAAACCCATCCAGTGTGATAGAACATGACAGGGAAAACCCATCCAGTGTGATAGAACATGACAGGGAAAACCCATCCAGTGTGATAGAACATGACAGGGAAAACCCATCCAGTGTGATGGAACATGACAGGGAAAACCCATCCAGTGTGATAGAACATGACAGGGAAAACCCATCCAGTGTGATGGAACATGATAGGGAAAACCCATCCAGTGTGATAGAACATGACAGGGAAAACCCATCCAGTGTGATGGAACATGACAGGGAAAACCCATCCAGTGTGATAGAACATGACAGGGAAAACCCATCCAGTGTGATGGAACATGACAGGGAAAACCCATCCAGTGTGATGGAACATGACAGGGAAAACCCATCCAGTGTGATGGAACATGACAGGGAAAACCCATCCAGTGTGATGGAACATGACAGGGAAAACCCATCCAGTGTGATGGAACATGACAGGGAGCAACGTAACTAGATTTTGTTCCCAAGTAACATTTATTTAAGAATTGGGTTACAGCACACTTGTCATACGTCCAAATATTCTTTTTTTTTAACGAAAAATCTACTGCCGCCCCCACCCCTCCAACTTTCCCCCTTCCACCGGCCCCTTCCCCCTCAAACCCCCCACCTCTGCACACTCATTGCGAACTTCCAAAACTACATTAAGGTTATGAAGCCTTGCAGTTATTTTGTGTTCCGTCTCCTTATGAGAAGTTATTTCCGGGGTTGTCGTACTTAACTCTTAAGACGACCTCTTCTTAAAGCACCCCCCTCCCCATGTGCTCTCTCTCTCTCTCTCTCTCGCTCTCTATCTCTATCTCATTCTTTCTCACAGTGATTTACTCTCTCCCCTCACTCTATCGTCCCTTACTTCTTTTCCCCTCACTCCCTCATCTCCTAACTCCTGACCTTTTCCCAAACCTCACCTCCCCTCTATCACTTCATCCCCTCCCTCACCTCCTTATCTTCACCATATATTCTCCCTCACCTCCTTAACTTCTTAACTTCTCCCTCACCTTCTTGCTTTCTCCCTCACCTTAACTTCTCCCTCACCTTATTCTCTCCCTCTCTTCACCGTACCATCATGATTAATACTTGTCATATATTCGCAAGCACCACGCAGTTTGTCTCCTCTGTAATTCTCCTCACATTGTGCTATCCCCTTGTTCATCACCCTCTCCTCTTACCTATTCTCTTTCGCGTTTCATCCTATTTTTTCTTTCTTCTCTTATTGTTTCCGTCGTCAAACTAATCTCTCTTCTTTTTCTTCCAGTCTTCTCTTTTTTTTTTATCTGGCTACAAAGGCTTAGTGGAGACAGAATTTAAAAAAAAAAAATTGACACGGATTGCAGAATAAGCTTTTGCTGGGCCGACGTTTCTGTGTATCATGAAGAATCTCTACACAGAGCGAAACGTTTCCCCCACTGAAGCTAGTTCAGCAACCTGTCACTCGTTCGGATTTTTAATATGTTCAGGTTCTGTTGTTTTTGTTGTTGTTTCTATTTGTAGTGTATTTGTCAATTATTTTTGTTTTGTGTTTGTCTTTTTCTTTCTTCCATTTTTTGTTCTATTTAACGTAAGTCTTTGATAGAAGTTTACCATGGTGGTAATGTCATGTTATTTTCGTTTTAATGATATTAACGTGGAACTTAAAACACTGAAAGTTAAAACCTTAAAACTTTATGCACTGGAACTTGAAACACTGAAAGTTAGAGCCCTGAAACCTAAAAACTTTAGGTATAATTATAGCTGAAAGTTTACTTCCGAAATGAAAACAAAAGCTCTGCTTTGAATGAAACGTTGTTTAATAAAATCTGGTTCTAAGGGTATTTTTTTTTAAATTATCAGCTGGAGAGTGTAGTCCTGAGGTCGTTATTTCTTCTGACTGCGTCCTCATGCAAGTGAGCTGCCACAACAGGGAATAAGCTGGATCTAAAGAGCTTGCTGTCGACAATAATATGGGAAAGACAGCCTCGAGAGCAAGCTTCTTGAGCTCAGGAGAGCCCCACTTATACAGCAGATTAGGTTCCGGGGTTCCGCTGTAAAGTTAAAATCGCTGTAAAGTGAATCGACTTTAGCCTGATAGCATTTTTACACTATCACACATTAAGTGAGCAATATAACTAGGCCGAAAAAAATGCATGTACAGTACACACATTACTTACCTTAAAATATTTTCGTCCTTAGTGAGTGGTAAATATATTTATTGTAGGAAGTCTGAATAAATGAAGAATGGGTATAATTGAAAACCTCTGTATTAACGAAACGCTGTAAAGCGAAGCGTTGTCAAGTGGGCCCCGCCTCTGTTATAGTAAACAAACCATGGAACGGGTGGGGTTTAAAACCATGGCAAATGATTCGTGAATCTCCAGACCAGTGTGTATTATAGTATAGTATTATATATGTCGTGCTGAATAGGTAAAATTGGTCAGTTAGTAAGAACTCAACACAGAGCGTTGTTCCATGAAAGCTTGTTTAACATCGTGGGCGTTTAATAAACATGGATGCTGGAATCCTTTGTTACTCTCTCAGTATGTCCGACCAGGAGACAAATGTTATAACATATCAACATGCTGAAAACAGACACTCATGCAGTATAATGAGATCTTTTTATTGACAATGTTTCAGACGCGCTGTGGGCGATTTGCCCATTGCTATGGCGAAACGTTGCCAATAAAGGATCTCATTACACTTCATTTGTGTATCTGATTCCATCTCCGTACTGAGTCGAAGGTTTTCATGTCGACTACCAGGTTACCTCTCGGTCGTGTTCCATTCTTCAGCTCGTCGTTTGTTGGGATCCACGCTCTCTGTACCTATGAAGCTTCATAGCTTTAGTGTATTTCTGTCTACTTTTTGTTATTGCTGCTCTTGAGATTGACCGCTCTTTTTGTCCAATTCTCAATTTTGCTCACCGTACTCCTTTCATAAAACGTTGAATAAAGGACGATGTTATGTTTATAGTGAAACCTTTATGAAGATATTTAGACCATAGCTGGAGTTTATCAAGTGAACTAAAACATACAATCCAGCATCCTGAGGTCAGGCTTGTTGAGAAGACCTTTGAGGGACCTTTGTCGAACTTCTGGTCCTTTCCATGTGGATTTTTGGTGGCTTTCCAAATATGGTTCCTGTCAGTACTCCTGTCATTATTCATATTTAGTAGATACGATTTGCGTTCAGTCAAGTCTCTGTGGTAGATGTTCCTCTGCCTAGGGTGTCAGCGAGGTCAGTTTCTCTGCTGATCACTTCTTCCTCAGCCTCATCCTGATCAGATGGCTCAGTTGAGGAGGTGCGGCTGAGACTCGGAAGCCCTACTAAACTTGGACCAACTATGTCTGAGGAAACTTCTTGGGGTTTCAGGCTTCCAAGAGTTCCAAGTATTTCTTGCAGTCCCTCCTCTCTTAGTATAGTGATTTTTATAAACATCGATTGAAAATGTGATTTTCGTTTTGAGTCTCCCACGATACCACTTCATAAAAGACTCCTCTGCTTTGAGTCGATGGTAGTGAATCATTAGAAAACTGGGTCGATCTTCAGTTGTTCCTTAAAAACACTATCCTATAGTGAACGGATCCTGCGAAAGAATACGCTGTATTTCAATCGCCCTCTATCTGAAGTTCATTAAGGCAGCTTTGCCTTCCTTGACCACCTTAGTCTTCCAGTATAATGTCCTCTCGAGTCCATCTTCTCTCTAGTTTGTTACTGTTTATCTTCTCTTGAAGAGACAACTTATATTACTATAATAATGGTATTCAATAATGACAAGTTGATGACTAAGACACACGTGTAAAACTTTGGAATCTTTATTTCCGAAACGCAGGTTTCATCAGTCCAGTTTTAGTCATTGTTGTATTCGACTAAAGAAGTCAACTGTGCAGGCGCAACTTTTCGAAAATGGCGATGCCAAAGTGTTGAACATGTAACTTATTCATTAAACAGAATTTCTATTGTCTATTTTTTGTCCATACGGGAAGCCTTTCATACCGTCAATTAAAATTTTTAGATTTTTCAGGCAGTTTATTTTTGCTTTGCTTGTCTGAGAGAATTGCCTCTCAGGGTTGATCATTTTATTTTTGTATAGCGGTTGTCTAAGACTTTACTGCCAGGCTCTATACTGCCTGGAGTGGAGTGCTGTCAATACCCAAGACCGTCTGGCATACTTGCACGGTGCCAAGTTGCTTGATGGAATGCTGATGGTGCTGTGGCTCGCGAGGTATTAAGATCAGCTGCCGCCCTTTGTAGTTCACACACGCCCACAATCATCCACACTTCAAGTGATTATTAGAGACTGCCGCCCACAATCATCCACACTTCAAGTGATTATTAGAGACTGCCGCCCACAATCATCCACACTTCAAGTGATTATTAGAGGCTGCCGCCCACAATCATCCACACTACAAGTGATTATTAGAGGCTGCCGCCCACAATCATCCACACTTCAAGTGATTATTAGAGGCTGCCGCCCACAATCATCCACACTACAAGTGATTATTAGAGACTGCCGCCCACAATCATCCACACTACAAGTGATTATTAGAGACTGCCGCCCACAATCATCCACACTACAAGTGATTATTAGAGGCTGCCGCCCACAATCATCCACACTACAAGTGATTATTAGAGACTGCCACCCACAATCATCCATCCGTTGTCTACCTACCTGATATTGATTCTTCAGGTCACCATGTGTCACACCTCACTCTCCGCCTCTGTGTTAGTGACCAGTGACACAGGAGCAAAACGTTTTCTAATAAATACGGCCTAGTATTTCCTCACGTGTCTTTCTCAACCATCTATATTTGTACACGTTTCGCCATCCAGTGGCTTTATCAGTACAAGGATATAATGTGAAGACTGTAGAACTATATACGAACGATGAGGTAATCAGTCCCTCAGCCTTGGAGTTAGTGAGGAACACCGTGTAATTCTCTAAACTTTGTGTCTCTATGACCTGGTTTGTCATGTAGTTCCTTTTTTTTACTCTAGGGGCAAAGGTTACCTGCACTGGCGTACATTTGATGAGTTCCGAGTGTTTTTCTACTCCGAGCCCGGCCTTGGGCCAGCCTCGTCTGGTGGAGGGGTAGACAATCACACAAGTATACCGAGCAAGCTTTTATTTGCTCAGGGTTTATCTCTACCTGGAGTATACCTGAAGAGGGTTTCAGGGTTCAACGCTCCCGCGGCCCGGACTGTGACCAGGTCTCCCGGTGGATCAGGGCCTGATCAACCAGGCTGTTACTGTTGGCCGCAAGCAAACCGACGTACGAACCACAGCCCGGCTGATCAGGTTCAGGTTGAACTTTTTCAAGTTATGCTCCTTTGAGTTAACTTGAAGGAACTCTACTTAGAGAGAAATGTTGCCCAAGTTATTACATCTGTCGGTGTTATGTTCTCCTGACTGAAGGGATTTTCACACCAGAACATATTTCCTTAGTGAGGTAGGTGTATGTATACATGGCATGCAGTATACATGGCATGCAGTATACATGGCATGCAGTATACATGGCATGCAGTATACATGGCATGCAGTATACATGGCATGCAGTATACATGTCATGCAGTATACATGGTATGCAGTATACATGGCATGTAGTATACATGGCATGTAGTATACATGGCATGCAGTATACATGGCATGCAGTATACATGGCATGTAGTATACATGGCATGTAGTATACATGGCATGCAGTATACATGGCATGCAGTATATGGCATGTAGTTACATGGCATGCAGTATACATGGCATGCAGTATACATGGCATGTAGTATACATGGCATGAGTATACATGGCATGCAGTATACATGGCATGTAGTATACATGGCATGCAGTATACATGGCATGCAGTATACATGGCATGTAGTATACATGGCATGTAGTATACATGGCATGCAGTATACATGGCATGTAGTATACATGGCATGTAGTATACATGGCATGCAGTATACATGGCATGTAGTATACATGGCATGCAGTATACATGGCATCTAGTATACATGGCATGTAGTATACATGGCATGTAGTATACATGGCATGCAGTATACATGGCATGTAGTATACATGGCATGTAGTATACATGGCATGCAGTATACATGGCATGTAGTATACATGGCATGAGTATACATGGCATGTAGTATACATGGCATGTAGTATACATGGCATGTAGTATACATGGCATGCAGTATACATGGCATGTAGTATACATGGCATGTAGTATACATGGCATGCAGTATACATGGCATGCAGTATACATGGCATGTAGTATACATGGCATGTAGTATACATGGCATGCAGTATACATGGCATGTAGTATACATGGCATGTAGTATACATGGCATGCAGTATACATGGCATGTAGTATACATGGCATGCAGTATACATGGCATGTAGTATACATGGCATGCAGTATACATGGCATGTAGTATACATGGCATGCAGTATACATGGCATGTAGTATACATGGCATGCAGTATTAGTGTGAGTTTTATTTACATATTGTCGGTATCCTCGACCAGTGTATTACCCGTACTGGTAGATGCATTTCTGATGTCTTTTTCTTCTACCGTTTCTTCTGTTTTTCTTACCAGAGTTTACCTTCGTTTTATTTCCTTTTGTCCAGTGTTCCCTCTTTCTTTTCATTTTTTTAATAAAGATATACGTGGCTGTACATTATTGATATTTTCTTTGGTTCCATCTGTTCATATCTCAGGCAGCCTTTACTTGTGTGTGTGTGTGTGTGTGTGTGTGTGTGTGTGTGTGTGTGACGTGCTCCCTTGTTATGATAACCCATCTTCCCCTCCAAAGACTTAATCGAGAATTCACATTTCCTTGCCGCCTTCCTGGCGCTGTAGCGACTTTCCTCCTCCTCCTCCTCCTCCTCCTCCTCCTCCCTCCTCCTCCTCCTCCTCCTCCTCCTCCTCCTCCCCTCCTCCTGATTAGCTCGCCTCCTCAGGATCTCTCCTAATGAGAAACTGGCAACTCGACTAATCTTCCTCGGTGTTGCCAGCCGCTGAGCCGTGAAGTTTTGCCCTGGCCAGTCTCTATGCAGTATTTCTGGTATCTATTACAAATTATTTTAAACGAATTATTTTTGCCACTTGGCCGATACGTGTTTCTCCTTAAAGTAATTATTTTTTATAAAAGTCTTCTTATTTAGGAGAGTAGAAAGAAATATGGTATCGATCCTACAGACTTTCACGTAAATATAGCCTTTATTTTGGAGTGTAATTACCTGCTTGGATTTGATGTAGATTGGAGGTTGAGTGCCAGCTCTTGGCCCAATTGATGTGTGTGTGTGTGTGTGTGTGTGTTGTACTCTGCTTGAGATAGTATATTAACCAGTTATGGAATCTCATTCAAAAAATACACTGAGTCACCACCTGTTGTCCTGGCTGGCACTACCACAGTCACCACCTGTTGTCCTGGCTGGCACTACCACAGTCACCACCTGTTGTCCTGGCTGGCAATACCAGTCACCACCTGTTGTCCTGGCTGGCACTACCACAGTCACCACCTGTTGTCCTGGCTGGCACTACCACAGTCACCACCTGTTGTCCTGGCTGGCACTACCACAGTCACCACCTGTTGTCCTGGCTGGCACTACCAGTCACCACCTGTTGTCCTGGCTGGCACTACCAGTCACCACCTGTTGTCCTGGCTGGCACTACCAGTCACCACCTGCTGTCCTGGCTGGCACTACCACAGTCACCACCTGTTGTCCTGGCTGGCACTACCACAGTCATCCTACATACGCTGACAGGTACATAACTCACCTGCACAATCTAATTAGCTCACCGACATCTTCCGGAAATCCTCCTCATCCGCGGTGCATATTTTCTTCGTCTCACATAACGGGGCGTATCAGCTGATGGGGGGTATCTCAGCTGATGGTATTTATCAGCTGATATGAAGCACCAGGTCGAATTATGAGATGTTTTTACAAATGAATTTATAACTTCTCTCCAACGACTGAGTTAAGCAAATTAGCATTAGCACTACTAGAGAAAGATTATTTTCCTTATTACTTCCATCCCATTCTATGACGTTTTTGTTGCTGCTTTCCCGTTTCCTCTCCTCTTGCTCTTTTCTTCCTCTCTATCTTGTCCTCCATGATCTTTCGGTCACTTGTTTGCCCTTCGCTGTCTGTAGTTACCCTTACCCGCCCTTCTTGAGTTCTTATTCTTCTCCTCACTGCCCTTTCACTCTACCTCACAGGTCTTTCTTCATTCTCCCTTCACTTCCCCTTACAGGTCTCCATTCACTCCCCCTTACAGGTCTCCCTTCACTCCCCTTACAGGTCTCCCTTCACTCCCCCCTTACAGGTCTCCCTTCATTTCCAACTTACAGGTCTCCCTTCACTCCCCCCTTACAGGTCTCCCTTCACTCCCCCCTTACAGGTCTCCCTTCATTTCCAACTTACAGGTCTCCCTCACTCCCCCCTTACAGGTCTCCCTTCACTCCCCCCTTACAGGTCTCCCTTCACTCCCCCCTTAAAGGTCTCCCTTCACTCCCCCCTTACAGGCCTCCCTTCACTCCCCCAGGGGGAAGCCTCCTCACCAATCCAGCCTGACACTCTGAATATATTTCAAATAAAAATGTCTCCCAGCTGGAGAGCGAATTGGTTTAGTTGCCGTTAACCTCTGCTTTCATTTCGTAAACCACATTTGTATTGGAATGCACGTCGCCTTCATGTCCGGCAACGCGGCCGTTTGCGTCGAAAAACAGATATGCGGACATAACAGGATTTCCCCACTGCCTGACAAACGTGCCGTTCAACAGGGAAGAGTAAACCTCTTTGCCAACAGCAACAACCTGTTTGTATCGATCGGGGAAAAAAAAGGAACTGTTGCAATCACAAAATCATGTGTATTTCAGGGACCTGAGTTGTAAAAAATCTGCCTGTAGAAATCTGGTTCACTGGACTGAACTGGACCTAATACATGTCAGGACCACGGTTCGAGTCCTCATCCATTCTCGTTATTTATTGACAGTCATGTATATATCTTATTAATGCATCCACGAACAAGTGATTGTAGCCAAATAACAGTATTGCGGAGGCGTGCGAAAGTATCAGGGGTTCGATTCCCGGTCAGTCACAGTATTGTTATTTGCTTAAAACACATTAATGCTCGTGGATGCATTAATATGTGTACTGCTGGTGATGGACTGATTACATCAGTATTTCATTACTGCTGCTGCCTCTGGATTTGACTGAAGAAGCCGACTGTGTAGGTGAAATATTTCATCAATAAAGATACCCAGCTGTTGCATATGTATCTTAATCTTCAATTTGCCTATATTTGATACCATTTTCAACAAGTAAGGAGACTTGCCTATACGTTTCTCACAGACCGAGAATCTAACCTGTGACGTTTGGGTTTTGAGCATAACTCTATCACCGTGCTACAGATCACCTTCAGTGACAAACATAATGAAATGCGTGACTTGATGCGTATATTGTGGACAGATGTGGCAGACAAATAACGCTGTGCTTAACTGGACTCACGTTATAGTTTGCATGACTTGACACACACAGGTGTCGGAATGTATGACTTGACTGATAGAGGTAATAGCTCTCATGTCGACATTAATACATTTAGATCATGCGAGGCGAGGGAGATGTAACCAGTAAAAAAGAAAAAAATGAATAGCGTTATTTGGCTGGTCTTAAGAAAATATCTTACTGCCTATTCCTTCCCTTCCTTACATCCGCCTTTCTGTTTACGTTTTCCTCTCCATATTTTCTTCACATACATTTCTGGACCCAACTTCTATTCCTTCACGCTGGTCCTTCCCTTTTTTTAATATTACCTTCCTATTTATATCCTTCCCTTATCCTCCTTTTCTTGTGCCTACCTTTTATCCCCCTTTCTTTTCTAGGCTCACCACAAGCCTCGTATTAGAGATAGAACGCTCTGTCTCTCTCTCTCGTTCTCACATAAATTATTCCTCATTACATCACCTGCTTTGATCTACATAAGACAGGAATTTCCACAAATATGAGGCCCACATTTTTTCCAGCTGGTCGACTGGTGTGTTAGAAGGCTGAGTCAAGTGATCTCACCTGGGTTGTTTTTGTTGTGGTCGCCTCTTTATAACCTCCTGCACCTCGCACAATATTTGCTTATTAATCAATTTTCACGATTGCTAAAAAAAAAAAAAAACGAAAGCGGTTAACCCCTTTCTCCTCATGGTTGTGTATGACCCATAGGTTTGGTACGTTTTGTAAAGCTAATAATAATTAGTAACAATACCAACACTTCATGGGGAAGTGGAGAAGAATCTTTCCTCTGTAAGTCATGTGTCTTGTAAGAGGCGACTAAAATGCCGGGAGCAAGAGGCTAGTAACCCCTTCGCCTGTAAAAATTACTAAATTTGAAAAGGAAAACTTTTGTTTATATATATATATATATATATATATATATATATATATTATTGATCTTTTGCTATATATATATATATATATATATATATATATATATATATATATATATATATATATATAATCACAGGGTAGAGGTTAGGTATACAGTGGTTGTCATAGTGATGGATAACAATGATACCCACAGTGGTTGTCATGGTGATGACCGGCTGGATACCTGCAGGGGTTGTCATGGCAACTCGGCGACAATAAAGATAAAGCATCAGGAATACTTCCCAACTATACTATTTTATTGTAACTTTATTTTGTAGATAAAGAGCTTAAGAAACTTCCTTGCACTCTGACCGTCTATGGTATTAATGTTACTGTCTATGGAAAAAAAAACTTTTATCATCATTCACTCCATCACTGTCTTGCCAGAGGCGCGCTTACACTACAGTTAAAAAACGGCAACATATCAACACCCCTCCTTCAGAGTGCAGGCACTGTACTTCCCATCTCCAGGACTCAAGTCCGGCTAACCGGTTTCCCTGAATCCCTTCATACATGTTACTTTTCTCACACTCCAACAGCACGTCAAGTCATAAAACCATTTGTATCCACTTGCTCCTATCTAACACGCGCATGTACGCTTGGTGGGAGTCCAAGCCCCTCGCACACAAAACTTCCTATATCCCTCTAACGTTTCCTAAGACGACCCATAACCCCGTCTTCCTTCCACTACAAATTTATACGCATTCCAAATCATTCTATTTTGTTCCATCCTCTGTCAATGTCTGAACCACCTCAACAACCCCCTCCCCTCAGCCCTCTGGATAATACTTTTATAAACCCCGCATCTCCTAATCTCCAAGCCACCGTGCAATGCCCTCAGACACGATATCTCTACTGCCTCCAGCCTTTTCCTTGTTGCAATATTCGCCACCCTTGCTTCACACCCTTATAAGAGCGTTGGTACCACTACACTCTCATGCATTCCCCTCTTTGCTTCCATGGATAACGTTGTCTCCACAGACTCCTCAATGCACCATTCACCTTTTTCCCTTAATCAGTTATGTGATTCACTTCGTCTTTCATAGACCCATCTGTTGACAAGTCCACTTCCAAATATTTGAAAACATTCACTTCCTCCATAATCCCTCTCTCCAATCTGATATGCAATCTTTCATTACCAATTTTTTTTTATCTTCAACACCTTGATCTTTCTTATGTTCACTTTTAATTTCCTTCTTTTACGTACCCTACCAAAATCGTTCACCAACCTCTTCAACTTCGAAAAGCACAGTGTCATCAGCAAAAAGCAATTGTGACAACTCCCACTTTGTGTTAGATTCTTTATCTCTTAATCCCACACCTATTGTCAACACGCGAGCATTCACTTTTGTAACCCCATCTAAAAACATATTGAACAACCATGGTAACATCACACATCCCTGTCTATGGCCTACTTTTACTGGGGAATAATCTCCCTCTCTCCTGTATACTCTAATCTTTGCCTCACGATCCTCGTAAAACTTATTCACTGATTTCAGTAACCTCCCACCTATTCCATGCATTGCAACATTTGCCAAATTGCCTCCATATCAACCCTATCATACGCCTTTTCCAAATTCATAAATGCAACAGAAACCTCATTATTCTTATCTAAATACTGTTCACTTGTATGCTTTTCTGTAAACACTTGCTCTACACACCCCTACCGTTCCTAAATCCTCCTTGTTCATGTGCGATGCTGCTCTCCGTCTTACTTCTAATTCTTTCAATTATAGTTCTGCCATACACTTCCAGGTATACTCAACAGGTTTATCCCCCTATAATTTTTACACTCCTTTGTCTCCTTTGCCTTTATACAAAGGAACTATGCATACTCTCTGCCAATCCCTAGGTACCTTCCCCTCTTCCATACATTTATTAAATAAAAGCACCAACTATTCCAAATCAATATCCCCACCTGCTTTTAACATTTCTGTCTTTATCCCATTAATCTCTGCTGCTTTACCTCCTTTCATTCTACCTAAGGTCCGTCTCTCTCTCTTTTATATAATATATATATATATATATATATATATATATATATATATATATATATATATATATATATATATTACACACACACACATACATACATACATACAAGATATGTAATGTACTTGTTGGCTAAGAAAATTTTATGTTCAGGCAGGTACCTCTCTTCATCATCTCCTACTCAAAACTAAAGTACACTCCACAACAAAAAGGCCTATACGAGGCCTCTTCCGTGCCAGAGGATAATACACTTTGTGAAAACCTGTTAAAGTTTGGGCAGGTCATTTAATATAGCAGGGAGACACTGTGGCGAGAGCACCTCCAGCATCCGCATCTAGCGGTTGTGTACTCCAAGATTTTTCTTCGTCATCGCTAAAGAAATTTGACTGGCCTGGTGGTTTTGATTTTGCTTCATATAATTGATATATAATTGATAACGGTTAATGTAATCCTAAACAAAGGATTTAAAAGTAACTTCAGTCCTATGCGTCTTTTATACTTCGTTTGTGGTATCTGTTGTTTATCTTTTATTTTTGTTGTAATGGCGACAGCTAAATATACCAGAGGTTACATTAGTTTGAGACCTCCATCAATCACAACACATACCTGCTGGCACCTCTATGGGAACTCAGCTGGTACTTCTTGGTTTCTCTATTCATGTAATTCCCTCTACTGAATGCTGATTTGCTTCAGTGAGCAAGGGGCTTCTGATTCCTCCTTAATACTGTGGCTTTCCTGTCTAGCCCTGGAAGGTTTATTGAATGACTTAATTCTGATGATCTTTACATATCAGAAGCGCTAAAGCTACCTTCATAAACCCTTAGTGACTGTATTGAATATATATATATATATATATATATATATATATATATATATATATATATATATATATATATATATATATATATATATATATATATATATATATATATATATATATATATATATATATTCAGTACACACACACACACACACACACACACACACACGTGTGAGTGTGGTAGACAGTCTCAAACAAGCGATCAAATGAAAAAATATGGAGGAAGAGTGGAAGAAACGCAGTTTTTTCCACCCTTCCTGCATATTGCAACACGGTGCACAGCTCCTGACGAAACACTGGCGACGTGCAAAAGGTATCTAGAGCTCATGGTTGTCATTCCCTAGTGGCTTGTTTTGCATATATATATATATAATATGGAAGGAGAGGGAGAGTGGGAAAGACATGGGAGGGCGAGAAAGGAAGGGCGGTGGAGGGGTTATGAAAGATTATGAAATGGGGTGACGGAGGCTATACCTAATTTATTTTGCAATAATAATAATAACGAGATCAACAAAGAAGAATAATAACCAATAAAATATGAACAACAGCAGTAATGACTTTAATACTGACAATAACAATATTGACTGACCTGTCAATATTATTGACAATTATACAATTTATTCGAAAAAATATAAGTGTTGTATAAATATTTATTACCGAGAATTATTTAAATGTATTTTATGATGTATGCATACACCTGTGGCAATACCAGGTGGTGGTGGTGTTGGGGATACCAGGCGGTGGTGGTGTTGGGATATCAGGTGGTGGTGTTGTTGGGATATCAGGTGGTGGTGGTGTTGGGATATCAGGTGGTGGTGGTGTTGGGGATACCAGGTGTTGGTGGTGTTTTGGTGATACCAGGTGTTGGTGGTGTTGGGATATCAGGTGGTGGTGGTGTTGGGATATCAGGTGGTGGTGGTGTTTTGGTGATACCAGGTGTTGGTGGTGTTGGGATATCAGGTGGTGGTGTTGGGATATCAGGTGGTGGTGGTGTTGGGATATCAGGTGGTGGTGGTGTTTTGGTGATACCAGGTGTTGGTGGTGTTGGGATATCAGGTGGTGGTGTTGGGGATACCAGGTGGTGGTGGTGTTGGGGATACCAGGTGTTGGTGGTGTTGGGATATCAGGTGGTGGTGGTGGTGTTGGGGATACCAGGTGTTGGTGGTGTTGGGGATACCAGGTGGTGTTGAGGATACCAGGCGGTGGTGGTGTTGGGATATCAGGTGGTGGTGTTGGGGATACCAGGTGGTGGTGGTGTTGGGATATCAGGTGGTGGTGTTGGGATATCAGGTGGTGGTGTTGGGATATCAGGTTGTGGTGTTGGGGATACCTGGTGGTGGTGGTGTTGGGATATCAGGTGGTGGTGTTGGGGATACTTGGTGGTGGTGGTGTTGGGATATCAGGTGGTGGTGTTGGGGATACCAGGTGGGGGTGATGTTGAGGATACCAGGTGGTGGTGGTGTTGAGGATACCAGGTGGTGGTGGTGTTGGGGATACCAGGTGATGGTGAGGATACCAGGTGGTGGTGGTGTTGGGGATACCAGGTGGTGGTGGTGTTGGGGATACCAGGTGGTGGTGATGGTGAGGATACCAGGTGGTGGTGGTGGTGTGATACCAGGTGGTGGTGTTGGGGGTACCAGGTGGTGGTGGTGTTGAGGATACCAGGTGGTGATGGTGTTGAGGATACCAGGTGGTGGTGGTGTTGGATATCAGGTGGTGGTGTTGGGGATACCAGGTGGTGGTGGTGTTGGGATATCAGGTGGTGGTGCTGGGGATACCAGGTGGTGGTGGTGTTGAGGATACCAGGTGGTGATGGTGTTGAGGATACCAGGTGGTAGTGGTGTTGAGGATACCAGGTGGTGGTGGTGTTGGGGATACCAGGTGGTGGTGGTGTTGGGGATACCAGGTGGTGATGGTGGTGTGATACCAGGTGGTGGTGGTGGTGTGATACCAGGTGGTGGTGTTGGGGGTACCAGGTAGTGATGGTGCTGCTGGTGTTGGGGATACCAGTTGGTGGTGGGGATACTATGTGGTGGTTTTGGGGAATACTAGGTTGTGGTGTTTTTTGACGTCAGAAACAGCATAGTACCGATGATATGAAGATAATATACATGTATTCATTTGGAAGGAAGTCTTGACATGGGTCTTTTCTAAATGATGATTCATCACTGGCTCCTGAGGGAGTGTCGCAGCCTGTACACATGACGTGCAGTTTATAACCCAATGGCAGGAGCTGCCCTCTAGCAAGGGTCCGGTAGAGGAGTGTGTGGTAAGATATGAGTGTATAGGAAAGACCCAGTTAAAGGTGAACCTTGAAATGTGGACAGGAGAGGAAGACTTGATCGAAGACTCTATAGGTAGAGAGAAAGGACCAGAGCTTGACCCAGCTTCCGAGCGAAGGGGGTAGCAGGTAGACAGGCAGGGGAAGCAGGCAAGAGCAGTTCAGCAGGCGGTGGTGGATGTGATTGGCTGTGTGTTCATGTCGGAGATATGTCTTGAAGGACAGCAGTGTTGCCTGTTGCTTGTGATGGGCAACATACCTGAATGATTCTTACTTATGAGCTGGCATGTGGATTATGGCAATACTGTAGTCTTGACACGGTCTCGAGAGAACGATTTCACATATTCATGTACTTGGACAGGCGTAAAAACTGTATTGATTAACCTGGCGTATTGTACAGTGCCTTTGCATATTTTAGTACGGAGTTCCTTAGGGAGCCAAGTAGTGCTCTGTTTTTGGGTGCTGTGTAGAAGACTTAAGTTTTCCTTCGTGAGGGCAGTGACATCTGGTTCGTCAACTTAAATATCTTCATTAAATATGTCGTCTTCTTCTTGGTTTGTTGAAGGTGAATGTACTGCAGCTTGATGGTGCCAGGAAGATGATTTAGAGTGATATATCAGTGGTTGGCGATGATCTTGAGTTCTTCAGACTGAAGGCTTGCAGGAGAACTTTATACTAGGTGAGTTGTCGAGTGTGTTGATGGTCCAGGAGGACAGGCTACATTCTTCACTGCGGAGCAGATCATACAGCACTTGATCTTGGCTGGAGTGCCGTTTTGCAGAGAGACAGTTGTCTCTGACAGCTGTAGGGATTCGTTATTGGGAGACTAACAGAATTTTCGGAGTATTTGCCTGAAGTCTGGTTAAGCTGCATATACATGTGGAGCTTTGGGAAGATTTGAGTTTCTTTTAGACCTCTTCTCTTGCTGATTCTCTCCTTCCTTATACACTTTCACTCTTTATTGCCCCTTTTTTAACCAAAATATCTAAATGTTAGTGGAATCATTCAAATTTTCTACAATTGCTATATCAAGATTTTTTATTTCATAGTGAATATTTGACTGCAGAAGTACGATTGAATATTGTTTTTACTGTAGAGAAAGAAAAAAATAGCCTTATTTTCTTATATTCATTTGGATAACACTAATACTGGTGTCAATACTTTAGATCATAGAAATCAACAGGTTTAAACATTTAGGTTTAACATTTAACTTTTGTTCCTACATTGTTTTAATTAAAGTTTGGTTCTCTCTTCCACATTCACTCAGTAGAACTCCTCATCTTTGAAGAGACAGTGATTATTGGCTTAATATTTGAAGCAGCAGGGAATAAAGTGGTGATATTGCTCACGTTCGATATGCCTTGGGTTGTTGTGATAGTAGCCGAGCCATATGCCTTCTCTAATAGCTTGTTGAGCCAGGGAAGGCTCCGCAGACCCGGCTTTGATCACTGATGAGGCGCTGGGAAATAAATTTTCATCTTAACGACCTTGGTCCAGTTGTTTAGTTTCTTTGTGTTGATTTTCAGGTGATTTGATGATGGGGCACCTGACATCCTGGGTATCCTTAGAATATACCCTCACGGGTATCCCTACAATATGGTATTCTCAAGGGTACCCTCAACATGGTAACCTTAATGGTATCCAGACATTAACGTCACTCAAACTGTCACGGGTAAGATTTCCGTTGATGTTATTTTATTGCTTCGTTAATTATTGGTAAATAAAGGTAAACATAACATGACTATAATCTATCAAAACATACTATAATCTATCTTAACCTATTCGAATCTAACCTAACAGAACCTAACCTAAACTAACTTAACCTAATCTAATCTAACTTAACCTAGCCTTGTGTAATCTAATCTTACCAAATCTAACCTAACTTAATGCAATCTCTTACGTAACCTTACCTAATCCACCCTGACCAAACCTAACCTAAAGTAATTTAACTTAATATAATCCAACTTAACCGAACCATACCTAATGCAATCTAACTTCATCTCGCCTAATTCACCCTAACTTAACCTAATGTGATCTGATTTAGTCTAATCAAACCTGACTTAGCCTCACCTAATCCATCCTAACTTTATCTTTTCTGACATTAACCAAAATAAAATAAAACAAATTTCTCTGATGCGTGCGAAAAGGCACGCCCTAGTTGAAGGCAAGAGAGGCACATAGAGGAGTTAGGAACCTTACGGCTGAAAGTAAGGTCCAGAGACCTAGGTAGGTGCCTAGGTCCAAAGTACCTACGCGCCTAGATATCTTAGTAAAGATTAGCTAAAAACAGTTCCTGAGAGAATATATCAATTTATGTCGGTGTTGCAATATTTTTTTTACCCCCAAGGAGGGTACCTTGATGCTGGTGAAGGGCTCTTGATCCAGAGTATTGGAAGTACCCTCCTCTTCCTGGGATCAAACCTATGCCTCAGATATTGCATAACCTCGTCAATCGTCCAGATCAGCTCCTCACTATGAAAATAAAAATAAAAAAAATATTTGCATAACTGGAAAATTATTATTATATCTTTTTTAATTTCATAAAAAAATTGGAAAAAAAATCATGTAAGTCACGAGAGGTGAGAATTTTTTTTAATAAGTTTTTAAGATTTGTTATGTTTTTCTATAGCCTTTAAATATCTTGTTCTTCTTACTGTTTTTGTTTTGTCCGCTGATTTTTGCTATTGATGATGATGATGATGATGATGATGATGATGATGATGATGATGCTGATGCTGCTGCTGATGCTGCTGCTGCTGCTGCTGCTGCTGCTGCTGCTGCTGCTGCTGCTGCTGCTGCTGCTGCTGCTGCTGCTGTGGTGTCTGGTGCTATTACTGCACTTGCTTCTGGTTGTCATTGTAGTGACACTCCTGCTAGTATTATCAGTAGCTGAATATAACCATTAGTGATGTCTATCATCATCACCATCATTACTATAAACATTAATATTATAAAAACTCATACTACCTATACCCTCATACATATAAATCCATCAGCGGAACTTTTGAAACTCTTAAAGTTTTACGAGAAGATGCCAGGATTATCTTGGTTGTGTTTGTCACTTTGTCTTAACTTCTCCAAACAAACTTCGGAGACTTCTTGAGCGTGTTAAATTTGCTTACCAAACATTTCTCCCAAACTTGGGATAATTCGTAATTTGCTATTAGCATCTTCATGCTAATCGCCTGCGTGCTACACAACTAACTTTGCCGGTAAATAATTAACTCGTCTCGTCAATTCTTTTTCTTGGGTATATTTAGTTTAATGAGTTATGTTTATTTTTAAATATCTCTTTAACACACACACACACACACACACACAGAAACACACATACACACAGACACACACACAGACACACACACACACACACACACACACACACACACACACACCACAACATCTCTTCGTGGATCCTGAGAGAGGGAGCAGAAGAACTGTGTGTGCCACTAATAACAATCTTCAACACATCTATCGAAACGGGGAACTACGTGAGGTGTGGAAGACGGCAAATGTAGTCCCAATTTTTAAGAAAGAAGACAGACATGTGGCATTAAACTACAGACTGTTATCACTAACGTGCATAGTATGCAAAGTCATGGAGAAGCTTATCAGGAAATGACTGGTGGAGCACCTAGGAATGATAACCAGCATGACTTCAGGTAGGGGAAATTCTGTGTCACAGAGCTACTGGAGTTTTACAAGGCGACAGAAGTAAGGCAGGAGAGAGAGAGGGGATGGGGTAGACTGCATTTTCTTGGACTGCAAGAAGGCTTCCGCATAAGAGATTAGTTCAAAATACCTGACAGGAAGGAAACAACGAGTGATGGTACGTGACGAGGTGTCAGAGTGGGCGCCTGTAACGAGTGGAGTTCCACAAGGGTCAGTCCTAGGGTCGGTGCTGTTTCTGGTATATGTGAATGACATTACGGAAGGGATAGATTCAGAGGTGTCACTTTTTGCAGACGATGTGAAGCTAATGCAGAGAATGCAAGTGGATAAGGAGGGAGGGGTCAAGTGTCTATCGACAAGTGCCTTTGACAAACTGCAACTAAGACACGAGGTTAAGAAGTGTACAGAAGGACAAGCAACTACACACCCACACAAACATGCAAATGAACCCAAACACGTACATGAATAGTGTCTCTCTTTACATCTGTCACTGCCTCTCTCTGTTTTTGTCTCCCTTTGTGCCCCTGCTTCTGTTGTGATCGTGCTTGTCGCTACCCTTGCTTGTAACTGCAACAGGGCCATATAACGCTGCTTTTCTGACTCTGGTTCTGTATCCTTCCCTTTGTGTGTGTCCAGGTCTTCCTGCTTGTCTCGCTGTGTCCGTACATCTCCTGTTTCCTGTCACAAGGTTTTTTTCCACCGAGCACTCACAGTTTGCACTGACGAATGTCCTTCGGAAGAGCAGAGATATGTTGAAGATACTTTCGCTGCATTTCAGGTTCCACTTCACATTATCCACTCTAGTCTGAAAATTTCGTTCATTTCTTTTTTTGTCATCAGTGCATGAACCTCCTGTAAGCAGTAGACCAATTCTAGAGGCGTGTTATTTGAATTTTGAGTGTGTGCAAATATTTGTACACAAATAGCCCGCACGTAGGAGAGAGAAGCTTTGCAACGTTTCGGTCCAACTTTGACCATTTGCAATTCACACAGTGACTTGTAAATGGTCCAAGTCGGACTGAAACGTCGTCATAAGTTTCTCCCTCCTATGTGTGGGTTATTTATGTATTGTTCCTCTCACGGTATTGTGCTTTGTTTTTGTTTTTCAATATTTATGTTATTTCCTGAACGGCATTTTGTTTCTTTTACGCTTTTTTTTGCCAACAAAAAAAAGAAAGCCTTTGTTATACCCAGGGCTCCCACAGAGAACACCAGCGTCGACACACAACACAGCAATCATCACCATCGTCGTGGTAATCCTGACCAGCGGTGCAGCCAAGACATCAGTCTGGAGACGGGGCTTAAAAGTCTTAAGTTGCTGAACAAACTGAATAGATGTTTTTAAAAAATATATATGATTTTTATTAGGTATATGCAATATCTTAAACTTTCGTGTTTCGTGATCACTGGTCAGTATAATACAGTGAAAATTAGCCATTAACTGGGGGACTTCAGTCCCATTAGTCCCCAAGGGGGACAGTCTCATTAGTTGCTCGTGGTGGACTTCAGTCCCATTAGTCCCCCGTGGCTGCGCCACTGGTTCTTACCATCAAATCTATCAAAGAGATTAGCAGTGTGTGTTAGACCCGGAACTGCTTACACAGCAGCAGGTGTGTACAGCATTCCATGTGGCGGATGTGAAGAGTTTCTGTCGGAGAGTGGCCAGTCCACTTAATAACAGTTTGTCACTTTTGCTATAACAGTCAAATGTGTGACTGTTTAATGAGTCTAAAACTGTGATTATCTGACTTTATTGTACTATGTTCGATGGGTTCCTTTTTATATTTGCGTGTTAAGGATTGTTATCGTCTTGATTTTGAATTGCATGGTATGTTATAATTGGTTGATTTTTATTGATAGTGGACAATATGACAGAATTAAACCTAACCTAAGCTAACATAGCCTTACCTACATAGCGCAAATCAAGAAATTTGCTGCAAACCTTATGTGAGGAGTCCGCTTAGCATTTGTCAAGATGGAATACATTCCCAAGACAACCCCTTCACCATCCTAACACTACCCACCTCAACCTGTCTCACCAGTACCGCCGCCACCACCACCACCAACCACCACTACCACCAACCACCACTACCACCAACCCACACCACCACCACCATTGCCGCCACCAACTACCACCACTACCACCAACCACCATCCACCACTACCACCATCCACCACTACCACCAACCACCACTACCACCAACCCACACCACTACCACCACCACCACATGAGAAACGTTCGCCAGGGAAGACCCGGGTGTTTTGCTTCACACACTATTTCAATTAATGTTTATTCTCCAGCGAGCTCATTTTCTGCCAGCGGGGGTCAGATAGACCCCTGCTAACACTGCTCTCCAAACACTAACCTCATCACAAAATTTCTGCTCCTTTTTTCTTTCCTGGAAAATTTAGAGATGAAGTTTTGCATGTGTTTACTTATTTAGTGGAGAGCCGGGGAGGAGAGGGGGCTTGGGTAGAAGTCTAGGGTAGTCCTGGATGGTCTCGGGTGGTCTAGGGTGATTTGACAGTCTTGGGACGTCTGGGACGGTCTTCTGAGAGTATGGGATGATTTGGGGTTGGTCTAGGTTCTTCTTTGGGATTTTGTGGTCTTGTGAGGCTTCTGGGTTGATCTTGGATGGTCTGAGGTCGTTTTCTGTAAGTTTGAAGTGGTATGAATCGATCTTTAAAGGGGTTAAGAATGGACTGGAACGATTTTAATGGGTCTTGGGCGACGCTGGTACAGTTTTTCGGGCGTTCTAGATGGCTTGAGTGATCATTTTTGGTCTGGGACTGTCTTCGGGGCTAGGATGGTCTTTCAGTCTGGTGCGGAGGTGGTCAGTCTAGATATTCTTTTTACCAGGATTGTTATATAATAGTTGTGTGCTTCCTGGAAGGTCGAACGCGCAAGTACTGACTGCTGGGAGATAATGGATTAGTGGACTATGTTCCTTAAACTATCATTTGGTAGATAATATATAAAGATAAACGCTGAAGCAGAGGAGAGATAGGAGAGAAATATAGGGAGAGGGAGGGAGGGAGAGATACAGAAAGAAAAAAAGCTTCCCCTCAGTTCTTCAGTTGCTGCCTTGCAACATTGCATAGCTCCTGATGCAAAGAAGTGTGAAAGTACTTGAGTTAAAGATTTCCACCCCCCGTGGCTTGTCTGGCATTGTTAAGATCGCCTGTCTGCTGATTTATATATATATATATATATATATATATATATATATATATATATATATATATATATATATATATATATATATATAATTGTAACCACGAACGAGTGGTATTGATCAATAACTACACTGCACTATCCAGGGGTAGAACCCATGATGCTTTGGCCCGCTTCATGGTAAGCGAAAACACATGACGCTCTAGTCCACTGATCCAAACAATCCTTAATTATGAGTAGCGCATCCAGTACCACTGAATGTTGTACTCGCTACCCAAGGACATACGGTGGTGTGGACGCCTCTAAGCTAATTTCATTATATATATTAATTATCGTGCCGAATAGTTAAAACTGGTCAATTAGCAAGAACTCGTTCGAAATTAAGTCCTTTTTAAAATTTTCTCTTATACGTTTAAAGATATATTTTTTTCATTTATGTTAATATAAAAATTAATGATTTTGTACCATAAGTACCTTACGAAACTTACCTAACCTTATTATAACAAGCGTAATTTAATTTAGCCTATTCCAACTAAATATATTTTAGAAAAGTTTACAATAATTTAAAAATAAACACAATGAAATATATTTTTTTTCCTTAGGTTCAGAATATTTTTTGCGAAATTATTGCATACACAAATTTTCGCTTCCCTTATTCGGCAAGAAGAGCGTTGCTATTTAAGCCAAAATCGCAAGTTTTATCTATTCGGCACGATATAAATAAATATATATATATATATATATATATATATATATATACTGCAGTATTCTGGGCAGCGGCCCTGCCGGGATTGACAAGTATTTGACATGTAGCTCTGAGTTGTTATCTATGTTGTTTTACTCCCATTGTATTTTGTCTTTAAATAAAGTTTGTAAAAAAAAGATGGTGGTAGGGAAGTGGAATATTCAAATGGCTTCGAAAGAAATCTAAATATTCTTCCTTGAAGTCTTTTATCCACTTCTCCGAGGCAATGGGTCCCACAATTGACCCAGAGGTGGACCCCATCTTATATATATATATATATATATATATATATATATATATATATTATATACACACACCCAGGTATAAATATACTGTAGTAAACACTTTCAGCAATATCTTCATACCAAAAAGTTATTTGCACTCGATATGGATTACTTTAAATGGTATTCATTACCACTAACACATGACTACAATACTACATCAGACCAAATGTTTATAATCTATATTATTTGCAGCCTGAAAATATCAAAATCAATGCCTTTATCGTGCTCAAAATCCCACGAAAATCGAGATTGAAACTAAAAAAAAACCCATGTATTCATGGAAATGCATAATGAGAGTCTTGTATGCTTTGAGCAGAGACGAGTGTATGACACAAAGAAGGCCACGGTTATTGCCGCTGCTGCTGAGCTCTGTGTAAAAACATGCCGGTCTCAGTGTCCCTCCAGCAGGTCCCAGCAGGACCGGCACAACACCACCAACAACATTTACTCATTTCCACCTACCAGGGGGTCCTTGAAGGGACAGGGGCCTTGATGCCGTTCAAGGATTCATGATTCGAGGAATTTAAGGTATCCTTTCATCGGATAAGACCCGATTAATTCCAATTCTCCAGTCGCTGCATACTACTACTACTACTACTACTACTACTACTACTACTACTACTACTACTACTACTACTACTACTACTACTACTACTACTACTATACTACATACACTACACTACATACACTACATACTATACATATATAATGCCTAGCTTGGGACCCTGCCTGTCTCCCTGACCTACTAACCACGAGTCGAGCATGCTGATGCTGCCAACACTACTTACTACTATATAATATAATAATACTAATAATAATTATAATGTTTGGGATTCCGACCACTAAAGAGTCGCAGCGATGACACTTTATTTATATTTTCTTTAATGTTTTAAAAAATCGCGAAATGTTTTGTGTATTATATTTTGTGTTGAATAGATGGAACTCGCAGTATACCTGGAGGAGAGCGTGTGTTTAGTTACGTCGTAGGTGCAAGAACACAAGCCTTAAACCATGAATGGGAGACTGATAGGGGTACATATCGTAGAGTTCCATCTAGTTGAAAAGTGTGAATGGCCAGCTTAAGGACCAGAGTATACAGTTACATTGGTGAATTTGCCTAACTTGAATCCATTGTCTTGGAATCCTTTTTGTTTTAGTTAACTGTCTTATTTATCTATTTTTTATACCCGTCGGTGACGGGTATAAAAATGTGCGTTTTAGTCTCGGCAGAGAAGAACTTGTATTAAAGTATGAGTATTCTTATGTATGAGCTTTGGAACGAGTATCATGTACACTACATATATCACTTGTGTCAGTTATCCATGTTATGCATAACTACACTTGAACTTTCCCATCATAGTAGATGGGCCACTGACCTTTTGCCTTCATCTTACTATTTATCCAGCGCCTTGTTCAGCCCCTTTCAGTAATTCCCTAATCGTCCTTTCCAGCTCCTCACCATATTCTACTGTCACAAACCCTTGTAATCCCTGTCAGGGAAAATGAAAGAGCAAAAATCTTAGAAGAAAATTTGGAGGAGTCATTGAGAATCCCATAGAAGAGGAGTGAGAAAAAACACTGATTATTATCAACATCTCATATAAAAAAAAAAATTTCCTCTGCCATTCGATTGCTTCTTCTACTCTTTCTTTAACAATACCGTGTCCAGCATGACTTCGTAGGCTATCACCCTCTTAGATACGACAGACATAAGTCCTTTCATTCTCTCATGTTTAAACTCTCCCAGTCATTTTAACTTAATCTTATTGAGAGCTAAGACATCTGATTCCTTCCATAAGACATACTCAGTCTTTTCCTAACATTCCTACAATGACAATAATATCAATAGCAGCAACAATTAGACCATCACCACCACCGCCATCAACAACAACAGTAAGAGCATCAATAACAGCAGCAACAATTACACCACCACCATCAACAACAGTAACAACAAAAACACCCCCACCAACTACACAAAAAAAACAGCAAAGAAAAATATAAGACATGTAGGACTTGAGAGTAAGGTATAAAATAAAGGGAATATTGTTGATTGGTTTTCCAGTAGAGTTACAGGTACAAAACAAAGCTGACAACAAGAAAGGTAAATGAGCTAAGTCACTGTGATCCTCTTAAGCTAAGATGAAAAAACCTACTTGGGTTTATGTGACTGAAAATGCTTGTTCCACCTTGTGAACTCAAGACTTGAGGTTATATACACTAGTTACACCCTGTGTAGTCGAGACTTGAGGTGTACATAGTAGTGACTGGGAAGTTAAAAACAGCGTCAGCTCGTAAAGATCTTATTGCTTCTTTATTCGTTTACTAAATTATGTTCAGCGTCAACAAAAATATGAATATTATAAACAACACTTAAAAAAAAATATTAACATAGATAACTGGGCAATATAACAGATAGTTTCCATATTTAAAATATCGAGAAGGCAAATTTAATTTTTAGGATATTTTTTTTTTTGGTAGAAAAATAAAAAATAAACACAGAGTGGAAGAGCAAAGGACCAGAGAAAGTACATTTGTTGTGCACCACAAAAGGGGAAAAAATCATCGTCGCTAAGAGCTTCAGCGGAAGTGGGCCATAACACAGGAGGAGTACAAAGGCAGCAACAATTAGCGGAACAGTGGGTAGAGTGCTGGAGACGCAACCAACACTTAAGTGGGTCCCTCCCAACACACACACACACACACACAGTGGGTAGAGTGCTGGAGACGCAACCAACACTTAAGTGGGTCCCTCCCAACACACACACACAGGGTGAGGCTGAAGACGCACACACAAGGGTCCTCACACACACACACACACACACAGTGCGTAGAGTGCTGGAGACGCAACCAACACTTAAGTGGGTCCCTCCCCCACACACACACACCTACCTACCTACCTACCTTCCCATTACTGCAGTTCATTTCCATTCCCATCACTGCAGCTCCTCCCCCTTTTTCTTTAAGCACACATTATTCAGTACAAGAAACCCACATAACCTCATCCTGCCTAGCCTCACTAATCTCAGACCGAGGTTCCACCCCTCGTCCCCTGACACATGAGCAAGGAAAAGACACAAGCCAGAACCTGATACGAATAACGTAGACCTGAGTTTTTACTCCAACGAACTGAAAAACAGCAGAAATGATTCCAGATACTATAGCTCTCATAGAGACAACTACCTGGGATTCAATAATCCACCAGGTGTCCCATAACTCGATCGCTAGCGCACTCAGCTCACATACTGAGGGTACGTTGATAACAAAACGTGTAAAGGTGTACGACCAACCGAAGTTTATGAACCACTGTTTTCTTATATGCATGTAAGTAAAACTGGTCTGTAATTCAAAGCTTAATACCTTTATCCAATCTTAAATATTGGGACAGCATTTTCTGACTTCAAGATCTTTGGGAACTGTTCTGTGAACAGTGCTTCTCCCTCATACAATCCATGGTGACACCTTGTCAAGTCCTGTTGCCTTTGATATATCCAACTCTAACGGAGGTTTCGTACCTTATCCCCCTTTGTGTGTATAATGTTCATTATCTATTGGTGTACCCTTTCCCATACGTTTTCTGGTATTGACCATGTTTTCAGTGAGAAAACCTCTTTAAATTGTTTGTTCCCCTCTTATCAGACTTCCTTGGCATTCTTCACGAGTTCTCCTGGTTTTTTTTAGTCAAATTGCCTAGTTGTTTACTGTTGTCTTTCTTCTGATGTAACAATGAAGAAGTCGTTCATACTTGGTCTTTGCTGCTATGTCATTTTAAGACTCAGCCTCTCTACTCATCCTTGCATATTCGTTTCTGAATAATATGCTTACTTCTCTGTTCTCATATGTCCTTCGCTTTTTGTAGTTTTCTATACTCTTATGCTTTTTATACGCATCTCTGGTCGAACCATGAGCTCTCTCTGTCTTTGCCGTTTCCACTTCATCATTTGAGTATGAAGTTCTCTTCTGCCTTCTGGCACTTTCCAGCTATTGACTTTCTTCCAGCTCCTTTTCCCACTTCACTGTAATCGGGAATTCTCTCATCCTTTTAAAGTTCCCTCTTGTAAAACCTGGTTTCTCTCGCCTTCCTTCCATTTTTCCCTCTCTGTTTATAGTTCCACAATGTACACTGAGTTTAGTACTGTATGATTGCTAGCACCCAGGGTGCTCACCTACGTCAGATATACTTACAATAAATACTAGGTTCAATCTTGCTGGCTTATCTCCACCGCTCTCTTATCGTGTCCTTAACCTATTAACCTCAATCAACTAAACCCTCTCGTTTTCAATCACCTATGTGGGTCCCAGTTCTCCTAATCATCTCCTTTACGGTTGAAATCAAAATCACCCGTAGTAAGTAGCTTTGCTTTAGCCCTAATGTATATGTACTCCTAGCTGCTTCTGCTGTATCAATCATTGCTTTGTTATTGTCTTCATACTGTAGATGTACTCCTTGCTGCTTCTGCTGTCAACCATTGTTTTGTTATTGTCTTCATACTGTTGATGTACTCCTAGCTGCTTCTGCTGCATCATGGTTGACAAATAGGCGGCAGAGAGTTTGCATAAATGGAGATAAATCAGAATGGGGGCACGTCTCAAGCGGTGTTCCACAGAGGTCAGTTTTGGGCCCCCTGTTGTTTACAATTTACATAAACGACATAGATGAGGGAATAAATAGCAACATAAGTAAATTTGCTGATGACACCAAAATAGGCCGTCCAATTCATTCAAATGAGGACATTAGAGCACTCCAGGATGATTTGAATCGACTGATGCAGTGGTCGGAGAAGTGGCAGATGCAGTTTAACGTAAACAAATGCAAAGTTCTAAATGTTGGGCAGGACAATAACCATGCCACATATAAACTGAATAATGTAGATCTTATTACTTGTGATTGCGAGAAGGATTTAGGAGTTCTGGTTAGTAGTAATCTGAAGCCAAGACAACAGTGCATAAGTGTTCACAATAAAGCTAACAGAATCCTTGGGTTCATATCAAGAAGTATAAATAATAGAAGTCCTCAGGTTGTTCTTCAACTCTATATATCTTTGGTTATTCCTCATTTAGATTATGCTGCACAGTTCTGGTCACCGTATTACAGAATGGATATAAATGCACTGGAAAACGTACAGAGGAGGATGACAAAGTTGATCCCATGTATCAGAAATCTTCCCTATGAGGATAGACTGAGGGCCCTGAATCTGCACTCTCTGGAAAGGCGTAGAATTAGGGGGGATATGATTGAGGTGTATAAATGGAAAACAGGAATAAATAAAGGGGATGTAAATAGCGTGCTAAAAATATCCAGCCAAGACAGGACTCGCAGCAATGGTTTCAAGTTGGAAAAGTTCAGATTCAGGAAGGATATAGGAAAGCACTGGTTTGGTAATAGAGTTGTGGATGAGTGGAACAAACTCCCGAGTACCGTCATAGATGCTAAGACGTTGTGTAGTTTTAAAAATAGGTTAGATAAATACATGAGGGGGTGTGGGTGGGTGTGAGTTTGGACCTGACTAGCTTGTACTACCAGGTCAGTTGCCGTACTAATTCCTTAGGTGGAAGTGACCTGACTACCTGGAGAGGGTAGCTCCAGGTGGTCGGCTAGATAATTATATGAGTGGGTGCGGTTGGGTGTGAGTTGGTCCTGACTAGCTTGTGCTACTAGGTCAGATGCAGTGCTCCTTCTTAAGTGAATGTAACCTGACCTGGCTGGGTCGGGGCATTGGCTTAAGCCTATTGGAGACTTGGACCTGCCTCGCATGGGCCAGTAGGCTTGCTGCAGTGTTCCTTCTTTCTTATGTTCTTATCAATCATTGCTTTGTTATTGTCTTCATACTTTAGATGTACTCCTAGCTGCTTCTGCTTTGTTGTCTTCATACAGTATGCCTGTCTCGACCCCTTCCTCTTAGGCAGTTACTACTATTGGTTTTCCAGGCTTGAGACTACAGTGAAGTCGTTTGCCTCATGTCTGTTTATCCCTCTCAACTCTTCAAAACTCAACTGTTTTCTGATTAGCAGTGCCCCACCTCCACCTCTCCAATTACTTTTGTCTTTCCTTATCACTTGATATCCTGCTGGCAATATGGCATCTAGCATTTCGGTCAGATTTGTATCTGTGATAGCTAAGATGTCCGGGGTTACCTCTGTTATTCGTTCTTTCAACTAATAACTCTTGTTCGATAATTCATCAGCATTTGTGTATCACACTGTGTGTGTGTACTCGCCTAATTGTAGTTGTAGGAATTGACTTTGCGCTCTTGGCAGTGTGTGTGTGTGTGTGTGTGTGCATACATTCGTCTCTCTGCTTAGACGATTATATAAGAAAGTATGAATTTGAAAAGGACGTGCCTAGCAAGTCTTAATAGGCCTGTTGCTGTGCTCTTCTGTTCTTAAGACTTACCATCATTATCCTTTTGGCTGTGTTATGCTATCATTTTCTACATCATTCTCTATTAATTTCTTTCTTTCTCTTTCTTCATTCTTTTTTAACCCTCTCCTTCTTCCCTCCGTTCTGAAAGGAAGAATTTGATCTATGTCACTATTATCGTGTGCTTCATGCACGGAACACTTCACACTGCATAAAAAACAGATTATTAGTTCCCCAGAAGTCAGAACCACAAGTTAAAGAGGGACTGCATCTTTCTGCACAAATTAAATTAAATATTTATCAAGTATATAATTCTACTGGTGCTGCCAGAGGGAGAAATACACCGGGAATCCTTCGTTTTTTGTGAATATACGTGTTCACTCTGTCATTTGGGAGGAGATAAGTTTTGCTTGTGATACACTTACACACACACACACACACATATATATATATATATATATATATATATATATATATGTCGTGCCGAATAGGTAAAACTGCTCAGTTAGCAAGAACTCATTTAAAATTAAATCCTTTCTAAAATTTTCTCTTGTACGTTTAAAGTTAAATATTTTTTTTTCATTTATGTTAATGTAAAAATTAATTATTTTGTACCAAAAGAACCTTAGAAAACTTACCTAACCTTATTATAACAAGCCCAGTTTAATTTAGCCTAATCCAACTAACTATATTTTAGATAAGTTTACAGTAATTTAATAAACACAGTGAATATATATATATTTTTTTCGTTAGGTTCATAATGATTTTTGCGAAATTATTGCATGCACAAATTGTCGCTTGCCTTATTCAGCAAGAAGAGCGTTGCTAATTAAGCCAAAATCGCAAGTTTTACCTATTCGGCACGACATATATATACACACAAATGTATCGCTGGCAGATACATTCCACGCCTGAAGACACACAAACCGCTCCCAGCCTGTGTTGAACCTTTGGCTTCCAATATCACAAGCTGAATTATATGCTCAGCAAATATTTAAGCAGCGATATTTATACAGCTATTCTCTCATGTTTCCAAGTTGGCTTCCGTCGCCCAGAAACACTAATAACTACTTTTTCAGACTTAAAGTTGTATTCTGGTGTAAAGCTTTTTCTATCAAGACAATGGATTAAATTGCCCTTCTTCTTATACTTATTCTTCTTCTTTCTCCTCTTCTTTCTTTTCTTCTTCTTCCGGGAACTTGCACATCGGTTAGTCGCTGCAGTGTTGCCATGGATGGCAGACAGGTTATTTACTGCTCTCTTTCCTTCTGTTGAGGGCAGAGGAGGGGTATTCTGTTGAGGGCAGAGGAGGGGTATTCTGTTGAGGGCAGAGGAGGGGTATTCTGTTGAGGGCAGAGGAGGGGTATTCTGTTGAGGGCAGAGGAGGGTATTCTGTTGAGGGCAGAGGAGGGGTATTCTGTTGAGGGCAGAGGAGGGGTATTCTGTTGAGGGCAGAGGAGGAGGTATTCTGTTGAGGGCAGAGGAGGGGTATTCTGTTGAGGGCAGAGGAGCGGTATTCTGTTGAGGGCAGAGGAGCGGTATTCTGTTGAGGGCAGAGGAGCGGTATTCTGTTGAGGGCAGAGGAGGGGTATTCTGTTGTGGGCGGAGGAGCGGTATTCTGTTGAGGGTTGAAGAGGACTATTCTGTTAGGGGTGGAGGCGGGAATTGAGTCAGAGTTTAGGAATAAAGATATATTTCAAACCTGTCATGTTTCATCACAGAGGTTGAGCCTTATACATCAAGTATTGAAATGTGTCAGCATGAGCGGTGGAACGTCACTACGGTAATGAGGGTATCGTCACAGCTCAGAATTTATTGTTTGCTATTCAAATTTTACAAAATAGGAAAGGAAAAAAAACATACATTAACCACATATGTTAATTAAACACTTATTTTTTAGTCATTAAGTATTTTTTAAATACTTTTGATAAATTAAATAAAAGGCTTTTGTTAAAAGATGGATATTAGAGTGATATAGAGGAAGAAAAACCAGTAGATTAATAGTCAAAATCAAACCCAGTAAAATTGTTAGAAAATTGAATGTTTTCCCCAATGTACGTTGAATTCAGAAACATTGTTTTTATATGAAACAAGAAGAAATTGGAATAAATATTTATGTGAACACGCAACGAATGTTTAAAAACATGAAAAGGAAGGAGCACTGCAGCTGTCCACCTGGTCCATGTTAGGCAAGTCCACCTCACACCCACCAACACCCACTTATATACTTGTCTAACATATTTTTAAAGCTGCACATGGGTCTGAGATCAGTGCTGACAGTAGCAGGTACATTGATATCGACTATTTTGATAAAAAGACATCTTTACTGGATACGTTTCGGTCCTGGAACCTTGCTCACTGTAAATGATATAAGAGAACGAGGAAAAAACAGTATATAGTGTTTATAATGAAAGTCATTTGAGGTCATGAGAAGGCGTCTCACGACCAAACGCATTCAATCGACAACAAAGTACATGCGCGTGTGTCCTAAAGTAGAGTTGTATTATGTCATGTGTGATACTACCTGCATAATAAAAGAGTTTATATGTAAATAAAGAGCCATTGTTGATTTCATGCTTTTTGCCTGAGTTCCAAATTTCAGTTTATCTCATGGTCAGTTTTCTTATAAGTGGTAATGCACGACCGGGTCAGTAATAATGTCCACAAAACATAAGTCAAGCCACTTTTAGGAATCAGGTCATACCTTCGATGAATTACGAAAAATTTTCTACTCCCGGAGCCCGGCCATGGGCCAGGCTCGTCTGTTGCTTGCCTGGACGAACAGGCTGTTGCTGTTTGGTGACCCGCAGCCTCACATATCCATCAGCCTGGCTGATCTGGCATCTGGAGAAGATACCTTATCTGGAAGTCAATCCTGGTACTCCATCTGATACGCTACTGGTGTGCTCCTCCCAACTACAGAAACCATGTGGTATAAGACAGTGGTACCGCGTCCAAGTCGTCGATCTTAATAATGTTAGTATCGTATTATTTTAAGTTATTGTTAAATTATGAAGGAAATTAAGATTTTGACGAAGAAAAAAGTACTTTGCAGAACAAATTTTCGCTGGGCAACGCCTTGCTCTGAGCAGAACTTGATCAAGTCATGGCTTGCTAAAGTATTTAGTGAAATATTGTCCCTATAAAAGCTGGCTCTGCAAAGATGTATTTTCTTCACTATTGACAGCAGTAAGCCAGTGGATCCAGAGTTTGTGATGTTCTGCAGTAGCGTTCAGTGTTGATGGTGGTGGGAGCGCAGCCTCTGGCCTGGTGAAAAATAAATCACCTTATTTTGTTAGTAATGTTAACTGGACGATCCCTTGTTTTTAAAATATTTTTTTAAATGCAGAAAATGCATAAAAATATCTTTTATCATCGATCGGTGTTTTAAAAAATTCCTCAAATGGAACACTTAACACAATCAACGCAAAAATATGGAGATGCAGTGGTTTATATAAGGGTGGATGAGTTATTTGAGGTACAGTGGAACCTCGGGTCACGACCATGGTTCGTTCCAGAACTTTGGTCGTGACGCGAACCTAATTTTCCCATTGGATTGTATGTAAATACGATTAATCCGCTCCAAACCCCTACGAACTGTATGTAAATATTGTTTTTTAATATTTTTAAGCACCAAAATAATTATAACATAGAATGCATTGTAAAATAGTAAACTAAATGTGAAAACCTTGAACAACAGAGAAAACTAACATTGCACGAGTCCTTTCTAGACCCCTACGAACCGTTCGCTGTAAAAAAAATTTTTTTTAAGAGTTTTAAGCACAAAAAATAATCAAAGTTTGAAAAATCCTTAAATATACAAAGTAATGCACAGTTTAATAGAGAAAATACCTTAAATAACACAAAAAAAACATACCGTAAACAACAAGGAAAACTAACTTTGTATGAGTCGACTTGTGGCGAGAAAGAAGTGAGGAGGAAGGTAAGTGGGGAGGAGGTTACTGTTGTGAGGGAGAGTCCACCTCCGCGATGGAGGAACGTTCTTCAGGTGTTCTCTCACGCTTATCTGGTGGACCAAACTTCACCATAAACAGATCTAATGTGAAATCCTGGCACTCATTCCATTTTTCTATGACGGCTTTTATCACATCACTTTTAATTTCCTTCCTTTCTTATTCTTTCTCCGATGACTGCTCCTCAGTGAGCACCTTATGCTGCTCATTCTGGAGTTCAGCGAGGTCATCCGTTGTCAGTTCCTCCTCGTGATCCTCGACCAGTTCCTCGATGTCGTCACTGTCGACTACAAGATCCATGCTCTTGCCCATAGACACGATCTCCTCCACAACAGAGGTCTCAAATCCTTTGAGATCTCGTTCAGGAACGCATTCAGGCCAAAGTTTCTTCCACGCTGAATTCAAAGTCCGGTTCGTGACGCCTTCCCAGGCTTTGTCGATGAGACTGATGCAGTGCACAATGTTGAAATTGTTCTTCCAGAACTCCTTCAGCACGTCTGACCGAAACCGACTACAAGGTGAGGTGTACGCAAACAACAGGAAGTGGGGAAAATTGGTGCGTGCGAAAAAAATGGCGCAGAATGTTAAAATTGGCGCGGCTGTGTTTGTTCGGCACCCGATTATGTGTTCGTGGCCAGATACAAAAATTTGGCTTTTTTTTTTTTTTTTTTTTTTGTGAACCGATTTGTTCGTGTTCGGAAGCGTTCGTGACCAGAGGTTCCACTGTACTTGTCAAGACACATGATTATGAGACAATGTTTCTTTGTAGAAACACTGAAACACTGTCCTCCAAGTTGGTGCACTGATACTCATGAAAAAGTTTTCATTCAAGGAAGGAACTGAAGCTGACCTCATTCTGATTACCCCAGTTTCCAAGCACCACTTTGACTACTATGGGTTTACCGCTTAATATAATTATAACAGCAGTTAGAAATAGGTAATATTTAGAAAACCATTGTGTGTATATATATATATATATATATATATATATATATATATATAATTATTAAATTACCTAAAGAAACCACTGAAGATGAATTCATGTTTTCTCGTAATTTATGATACAGTGGCCTATTTTACTCATTTATATTCATGTATTTTTTGTTGCGTCTGGCTGTATCCTTGAAAAACAACCGAGGCTCGCGTCTTGTTGCCGAAGACATCTTGTTTCTTATGGTTTTATCGAATTCCTATTTTTTACTCTGCTCCCGAAATTGGAGCATCCTTTTTTGTCTTGAGGTAGGGAGGAGGCGTTTCCAGGAAGGGGAGAGAGAGAGAGGGAGGGAGAGAGAGAGAGAGAGAGATTGAGATTGAGATTTTAGGAAAATGTTCCGTGTGGAGAAAGCCTTCGACTGTGTGTGTGTGTGTGTACTCGCCTATATGTGGTTGCAGGTGTGTGTGGGGGTGGGAAGGTACTCCCGCTACAACACAGGAAATCTCCCGCTACAGTGTAGATAGCCTCCCGCAGCAGTAGACGAAGCCTCTCTCTGGAGTGGAGAAAGTCCCATTGCAGGTGTACGGTGAAGGAAGCCTACTGCTGTAAATGCATAGGAATGAGAAATACGCCACGGCTAAGAGTAATGATGTGGTTACCAGGAGCTATGATTAGACCCCTGCAATCACAAATACAGCTGGGCGTAAAGATAATGAAAAATTGATTCTTATCTTTAGTAAAAATGAATCGTAATAATACTTTAAATAACAAGGCTGTTTATCTAACCAAGCTTACTTGAAGTTGGATAGAAAAATGGGCCCTAAAAATAAATAAAAATATGTAGACGTAAAAAATATGTAAAAATGTGTAGATAGACATGTAAATTTGTAAAAAAATAAATATACGTAAAAATATGTAAAAATGTGTAAATAGTCATGCAAATATTTGTAAATAAACATTTATATATGTAAAATAGGATACTGTATGCTGGACAAACTTTTACTGGCGAACAATGTTTCGTTCTGTATTGACCTTGTCAAGTCAAAATGCATCGAATTAAGAAAGCTCTTCCTTGAGCGAAAAGTCGTGTGTAAATAAAGATTTGCCTTACAGCAAAGTTGTTTTTAACAAGTCCATTTAAATTGCTGCGTCCCACTTTGGAAACAGGCTTGGTGGGAAATTTTCAATCTCCCGGGAGACCGCTTCTGCGCACTCCATTACGTGATTTGGCGAGCTTACAGCATGGCGTCATTACTTGCGGATTCGCAGAGTACTCAGTGAGTTGTGCTGGCGATACCACGAGTATCAGCGCCTTGCTCTCCTCCTCAAAGCTTACATTCGACTGGTGTTGCTAGTTGCAACCTTCCTGGCCACTTGAAACTGAATTGATGAGATTGCTTTACAAAGACACGTGAGTAAACACTAGGACGTATTAGAGAACGTTTCGGTCCTGGGACCTTGATCACTCAGAAGTCATCAGAGTCACAGGACCGAAACGTTTTCTAATAAATATGTCCTAGTGTTTTGATCACGTGTCTCTTTAAAGCAATTTGCCAGTATCTATTATCAAGGTTTATGTCATAGATTAGAATAAAGACACGTATGCATATCAGGGCATTTATTAAAGGAAACGTTTCGCCCACGAGTGGTTTTTTCGACCCCAATGATAAGGATTAATGTAACCACGGTACCACAATACCGAAAATCCAACAAAGGGATGAAATGAGATATGAAACAACGTAAGCTTTTATTTTAACTTGATAAAGTTACCCCTCGAGCGAAACGTCGTTATAAGAAAGACTAACGCTGATTTATACCTTCATCCCTTCCATATGATGCTGTGGTGATTAAGTTTATTGCGCCAATAACAATGTGGTCGTTGTGATATTCACCCCATGACCGTTTATCTCTCTAATGTCTTGAGTTACTTCTCTTCTAAGTCTGTTAGTACCCCCCTCCCCCCATTTTCATGACCTTAATCTTGCTGGGGTTTAACTCCAGTAGCCACATGCTGCACCATATTTGCATTCTGCCTCTTGCTGATCTCTGTAAGCTTTTGGCTGCTTATTTCTGTTTCCTGTGGTCGTTTCCCCCGGTGAAGGGCTCTCGATCTGAGTAATTAGAGCCCTTCACTGGATCAAACCCCAGGCACAGTATGATATGACTTACGGGTTTAGAGTGTCCACCATTTATGTCCAGTTTGCCTGGCAGGTGGCGCTGACGCGGTAAATATACAGACTAAGCCTTTATTTTGACGATGTTTACACTAGTGTAGTGTGTCATCAAGTCTATAAAGATCAACACTGAGCGAAACGTTATCAAAATATAGACTGTAAACTTTTTTGTATCGTTTTCTATGGTCCTTTGTAGCAGGAAATTTTGTCTTGGTTTTCAGCCTTATTTTGGTATCAATATATTTTTTTGGTTAGACAACTAGCAGGCCTTGTGTTGTCCGTGTTTACTCTCCTAATGAACACTAATTCCTTGTTAAGCATTTCATTCTGGTATTGTTGTTAGACTTCACTGTACATATTTCCCTTTTAAATGGTGTGCTAAGTTTGGACAAAGTCTCAACTAAGTCTCGACTAAATCTAGGCTATGAGACTAACTTTTAGCTATCAGGGTCGAGGGACTGATCACCTCAAATTTACCTCTCCACTTCTCCAGTGTTATATTTCCCTATTGTGCAAGCTAAACATTTTGGCAGTATAGATACCTAGGTGTGTTTCGCGCTGTTGTTTATCAAGCTCAACACAGAGCGAAACTCTGTCCTAATAAAAGCTTTTGTAATGTTTTTCTTATCGTAATGATTAAGGTACACAGTAGTCAGTAAAGATTAAAGACTTAATTCACTTTTAGAAAAGAAGAAGCATGGTAAACCACAGAACGGGTGGGGTTTGAACCAATGGTTAGTCCTAAAACTGGGTTCAAATCCCACCCGTTCCGTGGTTTGGTTGCAATCATGTTGTTATGATTTCGTGAATCAGTTAACTTGATTTTGGGTAGGAACTCTACATAAGACCAAAGTTAATGAGAGTTAGAGGAATAATACCTATGGTGAGATCATTTGACAATGGGATAATGATTGTTAACCTTAAAATTATGTTTCGGATGCTGAGATAAAGTTAGTTTGTATCTCAAGAAAACATCAATGGAAAATATTCAATGATTTTCTCAAGCCAGACTCGCCATTCCATCCACCTTCAGGATTACTTGGAAGCGAAGAATAAGTAGAAGGGAATACCTAGGGTAGTCGCCTCTTTGAATACTCTCAATATTCCCAAGTCTCTATACATATGTATCACCAGTTACACAGTGGATCTGCAATCGATTTGCTCATTCAATTATTCCTTCCAGTTCCTTGTGAGAACTATCTACGTTTCTCTCATCCATAAATTCCTTAAATGCCTCTTCTTAATCTCTCCCAAGACGATCTTCGGTCTCCCCTTTGTCATTGTCCTGCACTGCTTGAGATGTTCGCTCGCTTTATGCTTGCTTTAACGATATACATTATTTAAGCAGCTACATAAATCTCGCTTATATACGTAATTCGTTCTCGTAAATATGTTCACCTTCACTAATTTCGTTTTCGTGATGTGGTGTGTTTTCCAACAAACAGGACCTCTTATTATATTTCAGTTGCACAGTTTTATTCACAAATAACCCACACTTTGGAACGGAAACCAACTTCGGCTAGGCGCCCATACTTATTCGGGAGTCTGGCGTTGTGGATAAAGTACTGTGTACTCTGATGCCAAGTTTGCAGGTTCGAATCATACGAGATAAAGTTTATATATATCTATATATAATGTACAGGGACTCAGGTGTAAATACTCAACTTCCTCCTCGTCTTATATTACAATCTCTGAGGGAATATCCACGGGTTGTGCCTAGTGTGTTAGTGCTTGCGGCAGCACTGCTGTTCATTAAGCTCTGCCGTGCAGCATTCATCCTGTATTAGACACACCCTACAAAGCCATGATCTTGCAAGCCAGGTGAAAGCACAGTTGGCCAGAGCCATCTAGCGGTTAGTCAAAAGACTGTCTGGACTGGTTAATTAGGTTGGTTGGTTGGGTAATGGGGTTTAATGCCTACCGACTATACTAGGGTCATTAAAGCTGCACATACCCTTTTCACCACCAGACAAGAATATTTTAAACCAGAGAATAGGAATTCATGTAATTTCTCAGCATATATAAGCTGAGAGAAACACACCTCTCGGTGTGTGTCCTGTTTAACCAGGTGTACTGTGGCATTTTAGCACAAGAGAACGGGTTGGCTAGCCAGGATAGTTACCTAGTTCCCGGAACCCTCTGACAATCCAGACTCTTTCGAGCCATCAGCTAATTTATAGCAGAGAGTAGACACTGTTGTAGGGGAGAACGAGGGAGGGGAGGTTCATTTTTGACAACTCTTCACAAACTCTGTTCACATATATTTGGTATTGTCTTTACTTTCTATACAGTGTGTATATTTATGTACCTATTTTCCAGTGATGGAATACAGTATTGTTGAATTACTATATCTTAAAGAGGCTGCTCTGTTTCCTTGTTTTGACTACTGGTGATCTGGGTCTGCAGCACGACCTGGTAGTACAAATCTACAGAAAAGAATAATAATATGATAAAGTTAATTGCTATGCCCGTAAGAGTCACGCAGCGCTTCGGGGATGAATGTACGATAAGATGGTACAGTAGGCAGCAGTGAGTGGTAGAGGTGTGCGAAAGTGGGGGTTAGTTAGGGTTGGGGGTTTGTGAGGGTGGGGGGTGTTAGTGCAAGAGTGAAAATGAAATCAGAGTTGGTGTAATTGATTAGATTTCGTTAACAAAAAAATCAGAGGAAATCTGCGTCCAGGTGGGACTTTCAACGATTAGTTTCTATGGGCGGTGAAGGTATCAACAATTACCCTTACGTGCCTGCTGATAGACACGACAAGCTATCATGATATGGTGGACTGACAGAGTGGTCTGATAGTACACACACACACAAACAAACACACGGATATTATATTTGTTGGTAACGATATGCATACACAATCACGAACTTCATAACAGAACACCAGCACGGATTCGGAAAGGTTATGTCTTGATGAACACGACACATGTGCAAGACTCGAGACACCCAAGTGTTACACATGTGTCTTTATTCGTCAACGTGTCGATATTGTATACAATACATAATTATGAAGTCCCGTCTTGAAGATGAAATACAGTTACATAACGCGGGTAGATTTCATATTACTTGCTGTATGTGGTTGCAGGGGTCGTGCCTCAGATCCTGACCCCGAGTCTCAGCTCCTGTATTTCATGAGACGCTAAACCCCTGTGGGTTATTCACTACAGGGATAAGTGGAGGCTCGACCCTCCGTCAAGTTATAACTTGATAGTGCTCAATCTAGGGCGAAACGTGCTTTATAATAAAGGTTTACTGTGCATCAAATGTCTTCAATTATACTCTAAAATACCTGTATACTAGTCTAACCTAACCTATCCTATCCTAGCAAAACCTAATCCAACCTATCCTAGCAAAACCTAATCTAACCTAACTTGACCTAATGTAGCCTTTATCTGTTCTATCCTAGCAAAACCTGATCTGAGCTGACCCAGCGAGCACTTAACGTATCCTAGCAGAAGCTACCCTAGCATGGACAGCTGGTGTAATTTAGCAGGCTTCAGGGACATGTTAGGCAGGAATACACACTAGAATGTATCTAGGAAGCAGAGCTTAAATGAGTATGGCAGCAGCAACCTCTCCTCTTCCACATGTTTACATCCTCGGCATGTGCAGGTGTGGGCGGTGCAAGGTGTGGGCGGTGCAAGGCGTGGGCGGTGCAAGGTGTGGGCGGTGCAAGGTGTGGGCGGTGCAAGGTGTGGGCGGTGCAAGGTGTGGGCGGTGCAAGGCGTGGGCGGTGCAAGGCGTGGGCGGTGCAAGGCGTGGGCGGTGCAAGGTGTGGGCGGTGCAAGGTGTGGGCGGTGCAAGGCGTGGGCGGTGCAAGGCGTGGGCGGTGCAAGGCGTGGGCGGTGCAAGGTGTGGGCGGTGCAAGGCGTGGGCGGTGCAAGGCGTGGGCGGTGCAAGGTGTGGGCGGTGCAAGGCGTGGGCGGTGCAAGGCGTGGGCGGTGCAAGGCGTGGGCGGTGCAAGGCGTGGGCGGTGCAAGGCGTGGGCGGTGCAAGGTGTGGGCGGTGCAAGGTGTGGGCGGTGCAAGGCGTTTACGGTGCAAGGTTTGCGCTGTGCAAGCCGTGGTGGGGTACAAGGCTTGTGAGGGTACAAGCCGTGTGAGGGTACAAGTCATAGGGGTACAAGCAATGTGAGGGTACAAGCCGTGTGAGGGTACAAACCGTGTGGGGGTACAAGCCATGTGGTGGTACAAGCCAGGGGGGTACAAGCCGTGTAGGGTACAAACCATATGGGGGTACAAGCCATGGGGGTGCGAGCCGTGTGGGGGTACAAGTCGTGTGGGGGTACAAGCCATGGGGGTACAAGCCATGGGGGGTACAAGCCATGGGGGGTACAAGCCATGTGGGGTTGCCATCAGTCGGTATTATCTACAACTACTGCAATATACTCCCCATAACCCTCTCAGGAAATTCCTATCTCTACTTTCACGAGCCTGGGAATAGCTGGTTCTTAGTAAACCAAGGGTCATAAACCATGGGGAGAGAGAGAGAGAGAGAGAGAGAGAGAGAGAGAGAGAGAGAGAGGGAGAGAAATATATTCGCCTTTATGTACTCACAAATATGTGCTTGCCTCTCTAGCCTTGCCTCTCTGCTGGTCACTACTAGGTCCACTCTCTACCTGCTTCAAGAGCCTTGTGTGTGTGTGTGTGTACTCACCTAGTTGTGGTTTAAGGGGTCTAGTCACAGCTCCTGTCCCCTCCTCTTCACTGGTCGCTACTAGATCACTCTTCCTGCTCCATGAGCTTTATCATACCTCTTCTTAAAGCTATTTATGGATCCTGCCTCCACTACATCACTTCCCAGACTATTCCACTTCCTGACAACTCTGTGACTGAAGAAATACTTCCTAACATCCCTGTGGTTCATCTGAGTCTTCAACTTCCAATTGTGACTCCTTGTTGCTATACCTCATCTCTGGAACATCTTGTCTCTGTCCACCTTGTCGATTCCTCTCAGTATTTTATATGTCGTTATCATATCCCCACAATCTCTCCTGCCCTCCAGTATCGTCAGGTCGATATCCCTTAACCTCTCCTCGCAGGACATGCCCCTTAGCTCCGGGACTAGTCTTGTTGCAAACCTTTCCACTTTCTCTAATTTCCTGACGTGCTTGCCCAGGTGTGGGTTGCAAACTGGTACTGCATACTCCAATGTAGGCCTGACGTACACGGTGTACAGGGTCCTGAACGATTCCTTATTGAGATGTCGGAATGCTATTCTTAGGTTTGCTAGGCGCCCATTTTATGCAGCAGTTATTTGGTAGATATGCGCCTCAGGAGACGTGCCCGGTGTTATACTCACTCCAAGACCCTTTTTCTTGAGTGAGGTTTGTAGTCTCTGACCCCCTAGACTGTACTCCGTCTGCAGTCTTCTTTGCCCTTCTCCAATCTTCATGACTTTGCACTTCGTGGGGTTGAACTGCAGGAGGCAGTTTCTGGACCAGCCCTGCAGCCTGTCCAGATTCCTTTGTAGTTCTGCCTATTCCTCATCCGACTGAATTCTCATTAACTTCACATCATCTGCAAACCAAGGACACTTCTTAGTCTATTCCTTCCGTCATGTCGTTCACATATACCAGAAACAACACCGGTTCTAGGACTGACCCCTGTGGCACCCCGCTCGTCACAGGCGCCCACTCTAACACCTCGTTATGTACCATGACTCGTTGTTGCCTACCTGTCAGATATACTTTTATTCATTGTAGTTCCTTCCCTGTTATACTTGCCTGGTCCTCCAGCTTTTGAATTAATATCTTGTGTGGAACTGTCAAAAGCCTTCTTGCAGTCCAAGAAAACGCAATCTACCCACCCCTCTCTTGTCTTACTGTTGTCACCCTGTCATAGAACTCCAGTAGGTTTATGACACAGGATTTCCCGTCCCTGAAACCGTGCTGGCTGTCGTTAATAAGCTCATTCTTTTCTTCTGATAATCTTCTCCATGACTTTGCATACTATACATGTTAATGGCACTGTAGTTTAATGCTTCGTGTCTGTCGTCTTTTTTAAAAATTGGGACTACATTTGCTGTCTTCCATACTTCAGGTAGTTGCCCTGTTTCGATAGATGTGTTGAAGATTGTTGTTAGTGGTACACATAGCGCCTCTGCTCCTTCTTTCAGGACCCATGGAGAGATGTTATCCAGCCCCATCGCCTTTGAGGTATCTAGCTCGATTAGCAGCCTTTTTACTTCCTCCTCGGTTGTATGTATTGTGTCCAACACTTGATGGTGTACACCACCTCACAGTCTTTCTGGAGTCCCTTCTGTCTCCTTGAACTTGCCTGTATGTAGTTGTAAGGGTCGAGTGTCAGTTCTTGGTCCTGTCTCATCACTGGCCGCTTCTGACTTTGAGAACCTTATCGTATCTCTTCCTAAACTTACGTATAAATCCTGACTCTACCACTCCACTGTCCAGGCCGTTCCACTTCATGAAGAGTTATTTCCTGACATATCTGTAACTCATCAGTGTTTTAAACTTCCGGTTGTGCAATCATACAATCATGTGTGTGCTAGTTACCATTTTGTCCTAGGCACATGTCGATTAGACATTAGGCTAGTTGTATGTGTATATGTGTGTGTGTGTTAACCAGTCTACCAGGGTAGCGTCATGTAAGTAGAAATATTGTAGCACTTTTAGCGAGTGTTGTAATACCTACACTACCAAAGTAGCTGACAAAAACCAGTGTTCCATCTGTGTACATAGGATATGTTCCCCTGTGAGGTGTATATCTCTGTGTATATATTCTGAGTACACAACACAGTATCCTGAGTATATTGTTTGATTCTTACTTTGACGATTGACGTACTCTTGACTGATGGTGCAAAAGTGACATGCAGTCTCAATGACCCTCGAATAGTTGATAGGTTTTAAACCCCCATTAACCAACCAACCTCTGCTCTCTAAGTGTGCTTCCACTCTGTCTCCAATTCCTGTATTTCTCTCATTCTCTCTCAGACGTGTGTCGAAAAAGCAGTATTTTTGGTAATATGTATTTTCTTTTCTATTTTGTTAGTTTATCATGTATATTTTTGACTTCATGTTGGGGAAAAGAACACATATACAACCAATGTATCATTTTATTGAGGCAACGTTTGGCTCACCAGGAGCTTTATCAAGCCTGAAGAGAGAAACGTTGCAGCAATAAAATGTCACATTAGTTGCACGTGTGACCCTTTTTCCAACATATCGTCGTTAATTCTCCCAACATAATAACATTTTGTGTTCGTGCGGGTCTTTTTTTTTTATATTAACTAGCACAAATATTTACTCTTACGGTCCAGCACAAGTCCCCAGAAAGATTAATATGCATGCACGCAGAGTTGTATATTTTACGCAGTATAACCACTTTAATTCTTGGTATATACACTGAGAGGAGTGCATCTCGCAGTGTATATATATATATATATATATATATATATATATATATATATATATATATATATATATATATATATATATATATATATATATGGTAAGTATTCTCGACTGTTGAAGTACAGGTTACATGTAGCCTTAATGACCTTTGTGTTGTCGATAGGATTTAATCCCAATATATGAACCAGTCATAGTTAAACAAGAGTGTATATACCGCGAGGGGTGAATTAGTGTGTACACACTGAGAATTTGCTTTAATTTTTATTTTAGGTATAAAATTAGTATTTTGTCTTTTAGGTAAACACACCCTTAATGGCCTCCCAAAATAGTATAGTATATATGATTGGTGTATTTCTCTCGATGTATATACGCTGACAGCAGTGTGTGTATATACACATACACTCCGAGAAGTGTATATCTCTCACTTTATATACAAAGAGCTCAACTGTTATCTGTTTTAGGGATTAAAATGTTCTTGCTGGAGCGTACAGGTGATAAGCGGCCTTAATCACCCCTCGAGTAGTCGATTCGTTTTAAACCCAACAAGCCAACCACTTGTAATGAAATGCATGGAAGTCCAAGAGAAATGCAGCCACTGAGATCGTTATGGGTATTTAAATGCAGCTTCGCAAAGGAGAGTTCGCTTTACAAAACATTGGCCTGAATGATATGTCGCATTGTCGAGAAATATGAAGTCAAAAATACTTATTGAACACTTTCATTAGGACAACGTTTCGCTCTGTATTGACCTTCATTAAGTCGTATCAAGATGAAACTCGACACAGAGAGAAACGTCTCAATAAAGGCTTGTTTTGCAACTTGTGTCATATATATAATTGAAATAGAATACCGACAAGTTGATATATATAGATACATGTGCAACACTTGCGTATATTTATTGTAGAAAGGTTTCGCCTGCGTAGCAGGCTTCTTCAGTCGAATACAGGCGAATTCAACACTGAAGACAGTAGTTTTGACGTGATCAGTGTTGTATTCACCTATTTTCGAAGAAGCCTGTTGTTGCAGACTACACACTGGTCTTATTGTAGTTTACATACTGCTCTTGTTGCAGTCTACATACTGCTCTTGTTGCAGTCTACATACTGCTCTTGTTGCAGTCTACATACTGCCCTTGTTGCAGTCTACATACTGCCCTTGTTGCAGTCTACATACTGCCCTTGTTGCAGTCTACATACTGCTCTTGTTGCAGCATACACAGTTCTAATTGCATCATATACTCTGTCCTTCATTATAGCATAGACACTGTCCGTGTAGTACAATACACAATGTGACGTAGCATACATACTGTCCTTGTTGCATACACAGTGTTCTTACTGAAGCATGCACACTTCTTGTTGCAAAACTCACAATGTTCTCTCAGACATTCAAGAGTGTTGTTGCAATGTCAACACTGTCATTGCAGCAGTGTAAAGATTTAAATCCTACACGCAGCACAGAGACTGCCGTACCTTGTCTCTAAGCTCTGCTGCTACTCAGACAGTGGTCCATGTTACAACGCCAGGCTATATGCATGTAGCAGAGCGTGTAGCACACGTAGCGGCACTTGTAGTACATGTAGCGACAAGGGTTGCATACAGTCTCGGGCGCCTTGCAGCATCATTGCAAGAGTGGGTGCTTCTCTTGTTATTCAAGGCCTCTTGGATAGTCCTGAGGGTATACCTGGAGGGTGTTCCGAGGGTCAACACCTCTTCGGCTCGGTCCATGACCAGGCCTCGTGGTGAATCAGGGCCTGATCAACCAGGCTGCTACTGCCGGTCGCACGCAAACCGACGTACGAACCACAGCCCGGCTGGTCAGGTACTGACTTTAGAATGGAAGTAAATTTTGATCACGGATGTCTGTAGTGCGTGTGAAGAATCGCTTAAACCAAAGGGGGATGAATAAGAGGATGAATAATACACACGGTAATGAATAAGACCTGGGTGTGTCTGATAGACGTTTCGCCCATTACGGGCTTTATCAGTCTAATTTATAGACGAACTCCTCTGTTGCTACTCTGTACCTACCTAAACTAGTGGGCCCCTCCCACTTGTGACACAGTCTACAACTTCTGCATCTCTCCACTTCCACTGGTTCTACTATAAAGGTTACGTCATCATGTGTGTGTGTATTAGATTGGAAAAGACTGTGGTGAGCGAAACGTCTCTCACTAGGGATACCCAGGTGTCGCACATGTGTCTTACTCATCAACATGTCGGCATTATATGTTTTTGATCTAATGATCTAAAAGTATTGTTGGTACAGCGAGTGTAGAGCTCTGTAGAACACGAATGTTGGTACAGAGAGTGTAGAGCTCTGTAGAACACGAATGTTGGTACAGCGAGTGTAGAGCTCTGTAGAACACGAATGTTGGTACAGCGAGTGTAGAGCTCTGTAGAACACGAATGTTGGTACAGCGAGTGTAGAGCTCTGTAGAACACGAATGTTGGTACAGCGAGTGTAGAGCTCTGTAGAACACGAATGTTGGTACAGCGAGTGTAGAGCTCTGTAGAACACGAATGTTGGTACAGCGAGTGTAGAGCTCTGTAGAACACGAATGTTGGTACAGCGAGTGTCGAGCTCTGTAGAACACGAATGTTGGTACAGCGAGTGTAGTGCTCTGTAGAACACGAATGTTGGTACAGAGAGTGTAGAGCTCTGTAGAACAAGAATGTTGGTACAGCGAGTGTAGTGCTTTGTAGAACAAGAATGTTGGTACAGAGAGTGTAGAGCTCTGTAGAACAAGAATGTTGGTACAGAGAGTGTAGAGCTCTGTAGAACACGAATGTTGGTACAGCGAGTGTAGAGCTCTGTAGAACACGAATGTTGGTACAGCGAGTGTAGTGCTCTGTAGAACATGAATGTTGGTACAGAGAGTGTAGAGCTCTGTAGAACAAGAATGTTGGTACAGAGAGTGTAGAGCTCTGTAGAACACGAATGTTGGTACAGCGAGTGTAGAGCTCTGTAGAACAAGAATGTTGGTACAGAGAGTGTAGAGCTCTGTAGAACACGAATGTTGGTACAGAGAGTGTAGAGCTGTGTAGAACACGAATGTTGGTACAGCGAGTGTAGTGCTCTGTAGAACAAGAATGTTGGTACAGAGAATGTAGAGCTCTGTAGAACACGAATGTTAGTACAGAGAGTGTAGAGCTCTGTAGAACACGAATTTTGGTACAGCGAGTGTAGAGCTCTGTAGAACAAGAATGTTGGTACAGAGAGTGTAGAGCTCTGTAGAACAAGAATGTTTGTACAGAGAGTGTAGAGCTCTGTAGAACACGAATGTTGGTACAGCGAGTGTAGAGCTCTGTAGAACAAGAATGTTGGTACAGAGAGTGTAGAGCTCTGTAGAACAAGAATGTTGGTACAGAGAGTGTAGAGCTCTGTAGAACACGAATGTTGGTACAGCGAGTGTAGAGCTCTGTATAACAAGAATTTTGGTACAGCGAGTGTAGAGCTCTGTAGAACACGAATGTTGGTACAGAGAGTGTAGAGCTCTGTAGAACAAGAATTTGGGTACAGCGAGTGTAGAGCTCTGTAGAACAAGAATTTTGGTACAGCGAGTGTAGAGCTCTGAAGAACACGAATTTTGGTACAGCGAGTGTAGAGCTCTGTAGAACAAGAATGTTGGTACAGAGAGTGTAGAGCTCTGTAGAACAAGAATGTTGGTATAGAGAGTGTAGAGCTCTGTAGAACACGAATTTTGGTACAGCGAGTGTAGAGCTCTGTAGAACAAGAATGTTGGTACAGAGAGTGTAGAGCTCTGTAGAACAAGAATGTTGGTACAGAGAGTGTAGAGCTCTGTAGAACACGAATGTTGGTACAGCGAGTGTAGAGCTCTGTAGAACAAGAATTTTGGTACAGCGAGTGTAGAGCTCTGTAGAACAAGAATTTTGGTACAGCTAGTGTAGAGCTCTGTAGAACACGAATTTTGGTACAGCGAGTGTAGAGCTCTGTAGAACAAGAATGTTGCTACAGAGAGTGTAGAGCTCTGTAGAACAAGAATGTTGGTATAGAGAGTGTAGAGCTCTGTAGAACAAGAATGTTGGTACAGAGAGTGTAGAGCTCTGTAGAACAAGAATGTTGGTATAGAGAGTGTAGAGCTCTGTAGAACAAGAATGATGGTACAGAGAGTGTAGAGCTCTGTAGAACAAGAATGTTGGTATAGAGTGTAGAGCTCTGTAGAACAAGAATGTTGGTACAGAGAGTGTAGAGCTCTGTAGAACAAGAATGTTGGTATAGAGAGTGTAGAACAAGAATGTTGGTGCAGAGAGTGTAGAGCTCTGTAGAACACGAATGTTGGTACAGTGTGTAGAGCTCTGTAGAACAAGAATAACATCAGAGCCAAATATTCTGTCATCAGCGTCTTCATGCTGGCACGTAGATGAGACGCACTTGAATATATTCCGGTAATACTGAGAGCTTTTCGTAAGCTAAGACTCAGCTATAATGATAAAGCTCACTCAGATGCGGCACACTATAGAGGTAAATCCCTCCAAATGGTCGCAGTTTACACCAATACATCTTCAAAGGCTTCTAAAATCCTGACAGACGACTATTTTCACCTCTTTCTCGGTCAGGCAAAAAAGGAATGCCATTTACCTCTACTCAAGAATATATATCCAGGGAGAGAGAGAGAGAGATTTTAAGTCATATTAAATATAAAATGTTTATTCTGGGGTGACTATCTAAAATTTGTGTCCCCCAACTTAAGACTTGTATAAAAGAATTTTGCAGTTTATGCTCAGAGGACAGAGTTTATTGGAGACGAAAGAGTACGAAAATTATTATTGAACATTTTGTCTGTCATGAAAAAATACTATATATATATATATATATATATATATATATATATATATATGGCAAGAGGTGTTGGGCTAAAAGATAAAGAAGCAAATACAAAGTGGGAGTTGTCACAGTTGCTTTTTGCTGATGACACTGTGCTTTTGGGAGATTCTGAAGAGAAGTTGCAGAGGTTGGTGGATGAATTTGGTAGGGTGTGTAAAAGAAGAAAATTGAAAGTGAATATAGGAAAGAGTAAGGTGATGAGGATAACAAAAAGAATAGGTGACGAAAGATTGGATATCAGATTGGAGGGAGAGAGTATGGAGGAGGTGAATGTATTCAGATATTTGGGAGTGGACATGTCGGCGGATGGGTCTATGAAGGATGAGGTGAATCATAGAATTGATGAGGGAAAAAGGGTGAGTGGAGCACTTCGGAGTCTGTGGAGACAAAGAACCTTGTCCATGGAAGTAAAGAAGGGAATGTATGAGAGTATAGTTATACCAACGCTCTTATATGGGTGTGAAGCATGGGTGATGAATGTTGCAACGAGGAGAAGGCTGGAGGCAGTGGAGATGTCATGTCTGAGGTCAATGTGTGGTGTGAATATAATGCAGAGAATTCGGAGTTTGGAAATTAGGAGGAGGTGCGGGATTACCAAAACGATTGTCCAGAGAGCTGAGGAGGGGTTGTTGAGGTGGTTTGGACATGTAGAGAGAATGGAACGAGACAGAGTGACTTCGAGAGTGTATAAATCTGTAGTGGAGGGAAGGCGGGGTAGGGGTCGGCCTAGGAAAGGTTGGAGGGAGGGGGTAAAGGAAGTTTTGTGTGTGAGGGGCTTGGACTTCCAGCAAGCATGTGTGAGCGTATTTGATAGGAGTGAATGGAGGCATATGGTTTTTAATACTTGACGTGCTGTTGGAGTGTGAGCAAAGTAACATTTATGAAGGGATTCAGGGAAACCGGCAGGCCGGACTTGAGTCCTGGAGATGGGAAGTACAGTGCTGGCACTCTAAAGGAGGGGTGTTAATGTTGCAGTTTTATAACTGTAGTGTAAAGCACCCCTCTGGCAAGACAGTGATGGAGTGAATGATGATGAAAGTTTTTCTTTTTCGGGCCACCCTGCCTTGGTGGGAATCGGCCGATGTGTTAATAAAAAAAAAAAAAAAAAATATATATATATATATATATATATATATATATATATATATATATATATATATATATATATATCACATGTATATATATATATGTATATATATACATGTGTGTATATATATATACATGTATATATATATATATACATGCATATATATATACATATATATATACATATATATATATATATATATATATATATATATATATATATATATATATATATATATATATATGTATATATATACATGTATATATATATATATACATGCATATATATATACATATATATATATATATATATATATATATATATATATATATATATATATATATATATATATATGTATATATATACATGTATATATATATATATACATGCATATATATATATATATATATATATATATATATATATATTTTATATATATATATATATATATATATATATATATATATACAGTGGACCCTCGGTTTTCGTTGAAAATTCTTTCCAGAATGCTGTTTGAGTGCCGTTTCCAAACGAAATTGTTCCCATAAGAATAAATGTAAATTAGATTAGTCATTTCAGACCCCCCAAAAGTACACTTACAAAAGCACTTACGAAAATACACTTACATAATTGTTCGAGTTTGGAGGTGCACGAAAACCGAGGGTCCACTGTATACACACACACACCTCTCTGGGTTTTCTTCTATTTTTTTACTAGTTCTTGTTCATGTTTATTTCCTCTTATCTCCATGGGGAAGCGGAACAGAATTCATCTTCCGTTCATCTTCCGTAAGCCATGCGTGTCGTAAGAGTCGACTAAAATGCCGGGAGCAAGGGGCTAGTAACCCCTTCTCCTGTATACATTACTAAAGTTAAGAGAAACTTTTGTTTTTCTTTTTGGGCCACCCTGCCTCTGTGGGATACGGCCGGTTTGTTGAAAAGATTGCAAGACATGAAGAGGTTAATAACATTATCAAGAGGAGCCTCACAACAGCCGGATGCCCAGCAGTAAGGGAACCACCCCAACTATGCAGATCTGATGGCAGCCAAAAGCGTCCAGATGGTATCACCCTTCAAGCCTGGACAGACGGCAAGCAGGTGGTGTGGGACTACACATGTGCATCTACCTTGGCTGATACCTATCTCCAATACACCAGGGAGGAAGGAGGGGCAGCTGCCACCTTCAGGGAGTCCCAGAAATCGAGAAAATATGGAGAACTTGCCCATCATTATATGTTTGTTCCCATAGGCTCAGAGACCCTTGGCTCATGGGGAAAGAGTGCATCTAAGTTCCTCAAGGAGCTGGGCAAAAGACTCAACAGGGTAACTAGGGATCCCAGGGCAGCTAGTTTTCTGTTCCAGCGACTCAGCGCTGCTGTTCAGAGGGTAATGCATGCTGCATTCTGGGCACGCGCCCCAGCTCGGAAGAGCTGGATGAGATTTTCGCATTATAATCAGTGACAAACATGTAACAATATGTACTAGACATGTATCTCTCACCTCGTGTACTGTATATGCCATCTTTATATCAACAATGTATCTCTCAAATCTTTTTTTCCATATTATTTTATAAAATATACATATATATATATATATATATATATATATATATATATATATATATATATATATTGAATGTCTCGTAAAACTAAAACCAAGTTATCATAAACCTCTGTCAGTGAAGTTAATAAAGTTATCTTTCTTGAGCATCTATGTTTTCATGTCTGGGCGAGAGAAAAAAGTGATGGTGTGGTAGAGAAGGTAGGTATGAGGGAGGTGGAGAGGATGCAGAGAGAGGAGGGATGCAGGGATACACTCCAGGTTAACACTAACTAGTTCTGGTTCACTATAAGATAGTGTCCAGTTTTGGGAATAGGTTTGGACAAACAGGTGGGTGAAAATAGTTAGATTTGAGAAGGACTTACCATGCCCGGGCCAGTAGACCTGCTGCAGTGTTTCTCCATTCCCATATAAATCTTTATATAAAATTAAGATATTATGGTTGAGCAGATTTCAGCATAAAACACAATTCCTCTACGGATCAGTGTATGTGTTCTTCTCTCCAGACTTTTTTTAAGTTTATTTTTCTGATCGTGGAAATAACACATTCACTTTGACACCTGTGTCTCGCTGATTAGGTATATAACACCTACCGGACACCTGTTTCTCGCTAATTAGGTAAATAACATCTCTTGGATACCTGTGTCTAGCTGATAAGGTAAATAATACCTTTCGTACACCTGTAAAAGAGGTAGAGTAGTAAGAATTATATGAAAGAAGTTGAAAGATAATTTAAAATAAACAATAATGAAACTAAGAGAGTGAAAAGTAGATGGTAAGAACGACGATGGAAGAGGAAGGAGATGAGGGGGAAATCATAGGAAAGATGTAAGGAAATATGAAGAGGATGAGAAAGGAATCAAAAGAGATAAAAATAAAGGTTAGAAATGCAGAGATAGGAAGATAGTAAAAGAGAAAGGAAAAAATGGGAGAGAGGGAGACAGAGAAGCAAGGCAGGAGAAGATGGAAGAAAGGGACAGACGAAAGGAGAAACGTTAGAGAAAAAAAATTAAGGCACAGAGGGAGAGGGCGATGAAGTCAGGGAAAAGGAAGAAAGGAAAACATGATAAGATAAACAAGGCAAGGGGAAAAAAACTGAGATTGTTGGTGGAGTGAACCACTGCAGGTGACCTCTCATGACTGTCTGGCGTAGGGCTCTTGATCCAAGGTGTCAGAGCTACTCGTCACTTAGGATCAAACATGCTTACCATTCACTCTCCTTCCTCCACCCTGGCCACTAGTCGTGGCCATCTCCCTCCACCTTGAAAACCAAACGTGGCCATCACCCTCCACATTGGCCACCATTCTTGGCCACTTACCGCTGAGGCATGGCCAGAAGGTTCGTTCACTATCTAATGAGATACTTTTTATGCCTTGGGATTTACAAGACTCGTATTTTGGCCCATAAAGGCAATAAACTGCGTCTTTTTCGCCTGAATATATAACAGGTTTGTGCGCTGCTCTGAAGAATAAAGATTTTATGCTGTGTGTGTGTGTGTGTGTGTGTGTGTGTGTGTGTGTGTGTGTGTGTGTGTGTGTGTGTGTGTGTGTGTGTGTGTGTGTGTGGAAGAGTGCTTTTTAGTTTATTTTCTTTGCAAGAGTAGGAGTGTGAGAATGGGTGATGTGGGTGAGTGGATGGATTTGTTGGTTTGTCAGTGTCTAGGTAAGTGTTAGGACAAGTGAGTGAATTAGGTGGGTTGGTGCATGGGTGAAGGTGGGTTGGTGCATGGGGAAAGGTGGGCATGAAATGTATTTAGTAGGGGGTTAGGGGTGGGCGACGACATTTCAGATACATATATAAGGAAGTTTGTTGAGGGTGTGTGAGGTAGCTTTGTTGACAACGACCCCATTGTGTCAGATTTCATTTTATTATTAAACAAAGTTGGATGCATCAACAGTATGTTCCTACCCTATTCTATACGATACTTACACAGTGGGAATAAAACCTTAATACGTTCTCCTGTCATATTGCATCACGCAGGATGGAGCTGGGAGACTTTAGTAAGGCAAAGAGAATATCGTCGAAGTATTCCAGTAAAGGTTAAGCAGGTACTGCAGCATCAAAGGTTTCGTTGCAGCAGCGCTGGTGTTTCTATCACTTGGGAATTGCCATCTCTCAGGACAGCAGCATACAGTGGGCGGGCAGCATGGAGTGAGCTGTATAACTGGTGAAGAATTAGACTGAGGAGAAACATCTGGGTATGCTACTGGTATATAACTGGTGTATGACTAATTCCGTTAGTCATACACCAGGTATACAGCTCACATGTTGATGAGTAAGACACGTGTACATCAGTTGCACATGTGTCTTAATCATTAACTTGTCGGTATATTATACCATTTTCAACATAACTCATATAAGTCATACACTATACAGTCAAGCTTCGCCCCTTTAAGGGGGGAGACTTAATTCTCGCCAAGAGCTTCTCAACAATTCTTAAGTAAAAGGACACAAGTGCAACTAATGTGACATTTTATTGTGGCAACGTTTCGCTCTCCAGGAGCTGTGTCAATCCGTTACAAACAGTACATAGACACTGTAACGGCCTGACAAAAGCTCCTGGAGGGCGAAACGTTGCCACAATAAAATGTCACATTAGTTGCACATGTGTCTTTTTACTTAACATATTGTCGGTAATTCTGCCAAAGTTTATACAATCTCAGGAATTGGCCCCCACTTTCCCCTTTCTTCGGATCAAAGTTGATTACTTCCCATTTCCCGGGTGCTGTGCGATCCCTGTGAGGTTTAGCGCTTTCCCACGAATAAAATAAAAGTAATGCAGAACACAAGACGTATTGACATAGGAGGGATTAAAAGGGGCGAGAGAGACATGAAGGGTGGAGACTCTTCACAACTACGATGCTCTTCACACCAACTCCAAGGCCGAGGGACTCATTACCTCATCTTTTGTATATAGTTCTACTGTCTTCAAGCTGTGTCCTAGAATCTGTATTGATAAAGCCACTGCATGACGAAACGTATACAATAAGGATACCCAGATGTTGCACATGTACCCCAGGATGTGTAGGAAGGTGAGGGGTCGTGTACCCCAGGATGGTGTAGGAAGGTGAGGGGTCGTGTACCCCAGGATGGTGTAGGAAGGTGAAGGGTCGTGTACCCCAGGATGGTGTAGGAAGGTGAAGGGTCGTGTACATCAGGATGGTGTAGGAAGGTGAGGGGTCGTACCCAGGATGGTGTAGGAAGGTGAAGGGTCGTGTACCCCAGGATGGTGTAGGAAGGTGAAGGGTCGTGTACATCAGGATGGTGTAGGAAGGTGAGGGGTCGTGTACCCCAGGATGGTGTAGGAAGGTGAAGGGTCGTGTACCCCAGGATGGTGTAGGAAGGTGAAGGGTCGTGTACATCAGGATGGTGTAGGAAGGTGAGGGGTCGTGTACCCCAGGATGGTGTAGGAAGGTGAGGGGTCGTGTACCCCAGGATGGTGTAGGAAGGTGAGGGGTCGTGACCCCAGGATGGTGTAGGAAGGTGAGGGGTCGTGACCCCAGGATGGTGTAGGAAGGTGAGGGGTCGTGACCCCAGGATGGTGTAGGAAGGTGAGGGGTCGTGACCCCAGGATGGTGCAGGAAGGTGAGGGGTCGTGTACCCCAGGATGGTGTAGGAAGGTGAGGGGTCGTGTACCCCAGGATGGTGTAGGAAGGTGAGGGGTCGTGTACCCCAGGATGGTGTAGGAAGGTGAGGGGTCGTGTACCCCAGGATGGTGTAGGAAGGTGAGGGGTCGTGTACCCCAGGATGGTGTAGGAAGGTGAGGGGTCGTGTACCCCAGGATGGTGTAGGAAGGTGAGGGGTCGTGTACCCCAGGATGGTGTAGGAAGGTGAGGGGTCGTGTACCCCAGGATGGTGTAAGAAGATGAGGGGTCGTGTACCCCAGGATGGTGTAGGAAGGTGAGGGGTCGTGTACCCCATGATGGTGTAGGAAGGTGAGGGGTCGTGTACCCCAGGATGGTGTAGGAAGGTGAGGGGTCGTGTACCCCAGGATGGTGTAAGAAGATGAGGGGTCGTGTACCCCAGGATGGTGTAGGAAGGTGAGGGGTCGTGTACCCCAGGATGGTGTAGGAAGGTGAGGGGTCGTGTACCCCAGGATGATGCAGGAAGGTGAGGGGTCGTGTACCCCAGGATGGTGCAGGAAGGTGAGGGGTCGTGTATCCCAGGAGGGCGTAGGAAGATGAGGGGTCGTGTACCCCAGGAGGGCGCAGGAAGGTGTGAGGGGTCGTGTGTGAGCGTTGTGCTAGCTGTGTCATCCATGTTGGTTTGACACTTAAAACTTAGCCGATGTTTCTCTGCTTTACGAGGCAACTTTGCTCAGCGGCCTCTTATAAGAGAGATAAAGCTGCGGCGTCTTGAGCTGCAGCTGATGAAAATGTGACATAGCTGTGACCTGTGACCTAGTGACTCGGTGACCTCTGACCTTCCAGTCGCACCTACACCCGACTACCTTTGATCTCCCAGTGACCTCTGACCTCATAGACATATCCCTCACTTGATCTCCCAGCCAAACACACATCCTGTGACCTCTGACCTCCCAGGAACGTCTGACCATCCAGTCACACCACTCACAGGATGACCTCTGAACTAAGGTATCTGGCAGGTTTCGATCCTGTAGCAAGCCTGGTCCACGCTGGCTTAGATTCATCCAACTAGTTATATTTCTATATACCGGGCAGGTTAGCATAGGCCTCACAGTGACCACAAATGTATTTTTTAGGGGGAACAAATCTCACTCCATGTGAGAGCGATAAAATCAAGCTAGAAGAGCCTTCAAAGAAAGGCACGTAGTTGGACGACCCTGTGTGGACCAGTGGTAAGAGCGCAGGGCTCTTAGTTTGAAGACTCACGAAATCGTAATAACTATTTGCAAACAAACCACGGTACGGGTACTGACCTGGAGTTGTACGACTCACTTGCCAAGAGTTCAAGCCCCACCCGTACCGTGGTTTGTTTACAATCGTGTTTTTAAGATTTCTTGAGTCATGATGGCTACTTCCAATTACTTCCAATTTAATCCCTCTCATCCTCCATCCCTGCTGGCACTAGGCCGGTCCATAATGGTAGTGGTGAATTTAGAGCTACTTGGAGTTACTGTGAAGATTCCACAAAGCGGAAAACAATTGAAGCAGTGGATATAGATAACCCGTTTAAAATATCTAAGGCAGGACTCGCAACAATGAGTCCAAGTAGGGAAAATTTAAGTTTCGAAACATAGAGGAAGGAGCACTACTGGAGGCCTGCTGGCCCAATCTATTTTTAAAGCTTCATAAGGTTTTCGATTCAGTGACACTATTCGGGAGTTTGTTCCACTTATCCACAACCCTATTACCAAATCAAATCCTTCCTAAATCAAAATTTTTCCAACTTGATCCCATTGATGCGAGTCCTATTTTGGTTAGATATTTTTATCACGTTATTTATATCCCCTTTATTTATTATTGTTTTCCATTTATACTCTTCATATCTCCCCTAATCATACAACTTTCTAGAGAGTGCAGATTCAGTGCCCTCAGTCTATCCTCATAGGAAAGATGTCTGATACATGGGATCAACTTTGTCATCCTTGATAAGTAAGACACATATGTAACAATTAGGTATATTTATACCGAAGCGTTTCGCCTACACAGTAGGCTTCTTCAGTCGAATACAGAAGAGCTTTAGCAGAAGCAGTAGAGATGTGAAGACGATGTCATCAGTCCATCACCCTTGAAGACGTAGTTTTGAGGTGGTCAGTCCCTCAGCCTGGAGAAGAGTTTGGCTCCATAGTCTGGAACATTGTGAAGTTTAAGCAGCAGTATGGTGACTTACACTGACGGTAGGTGAAATGCAGTTCACTAGTAGAAGAAAGAAGGTAATAACTGCGAGCAACGTCCCTCTCAAATCCATCTCTTCTCACTTGAAAAAGTTGTCGGAATAAAGATACCTAACTGTTGCATATGTGTCTTACTTATCAACTTGTCGTTATTATGTACCATTTTCATATTCACTGTTTTTCATAGTCATCTTTCTTTGTACGTTTTCCAGCGCATTTATGTCCATTCTGTAATACGGTGACCATAATGGCGCAGCATAATATAGATGAGGCCTAACTAGCGATATATATAACAAAACAGTAAAACACTGGTTTGACAATGGAGTTGAGGCTGACTGGAATAAACCAGGTAACCTCATTAAGTAGCATTAAGTTGCCTCATTAAGTAGCATTAAGTTGCCTCATTAATTAGTATTAAGTTGCCTCATTAAGTAGCATTAAGTTGCCTCATTAAGTATCATTAAGTAGCCTCATGAAGGCGAGAACTTTAGGTAGCATAAAAAATAATATTACAGGTGGAGCATTTCTAAAGTTAGTCCATGCTATGTGCACCGTCACCAAAATTACGCCACTCTACGCGCCGTAATTAACGTAATGGCGCTGACCTTCACTAAAATTACAACGCTTTACGCAGCCAAACTAACGGGTTGGCGCCCCGCCGAATAAGCAAAATCCGACCGATCGAATCATAACAAGAGCACAGAGGTGCCTTGGTGCTGGCGAAAGGCTCTTGATTCAAGGAACTAAACTCCCCCCTCCTTTGTAAACGCCGTTTCGATTTGATAAAAGTGACTAATTATGACTTATATTCGCCCAGTTCATCAACTTCTACTTACACAAAAAAATAGATCACAGCTTTTCAACAATGCACCACTGACTCGGGTATCGCATCAGCACAAAATGAATTTTGATATTAAGGTGAGCATCAGAGGCATTAACAAGCGAGAGGGTAATTACTTAGCACTAGAGGAAGCAGCAACTCGCTTACCTCTTCATTACAGCCACAATAATAATAATAATAATTACAATAATAATGATTAAAAAGGGACAGTACCGTGACTGGAACAATACTCAAATAACCTACACATGAAACTTATGGCGACGTTTCGGTCTGATTTGGACCATTAACTAAATTATATTGATGACTATAATTTTAAAAGCAAGACAGACCAGGATATGACTGTGTGAAGGTTTTTGGAGAGACAAGATCTTGAGGACCCAGGAGGCATCTGTGAGCGTGTTAAGTCAGAGAGGAGGTTAGTGATTCATGGGATTTGACGCTCTGGTGGTATCTGAGCAAGGTAATATCTATGAAGGGATTCAGGAAAACCGGTTAGCCGGAGTTTTGCACTTTAAGAGACTGGTAGGGATGTTGTGGTTCGGTGAGTGTCATCATTGGATCAGCATCAAATAACACTTCTGGGAAGAGAGTTTACGGACGAGTGATGGTGAATGAGTTTTCTTTTTTTGGGTCAACATGAATTGATGGAGAATGGTTCTGGTTTGTATTTTACCTTTGTCTTCATATAACTATTTGCAAGTCCATCTATTCTCAAATATAAAAGATCTATTAATATGTTAGCCTTCCTTCTATTCTAGTTTCAACTCTCCCCATTCTTCAAAATGTTCTCAATATTTTACTCATTTCTATATTCACTCTTCTCTTCTAAACTCAACTTTCCGAACACCTATTCATAAATTTCCAATAACTTGGTTTCATTTGAAAACAGGAGCTACAACATCTCACATTTCACAACAGATTCGCTATCTTCTCAAACCAACGGGCTCACAAACACTCCAGTATACGCTGTACGTCTAAATAACACGGAGAGAGATTACGTGAAGTGCCGACATCACAGGGTATCTGGGTATCTTTACGTTGTAGACGTTTCGCCATCCAGAGTCTTTATCAGTATAATTCATGGACGTAATGTGAAGACAGTAGAACTATATACAAAAGACGAGACAATCAGTCCCTCAACCTAGGAGGAGTTTGCTCATCACCTGCTCCAAGGCTGAGGGTCTGATTACCTCATCTTTTGTACATCAGTCTTCACATTATGTCCTTGTAGTGTATTGATAAAGCCACTGGTTGGCGAAGCGTCTACAAATATAGATACCCAGATGTTGCACATGTGTCTAATTCTTCAACGTTAAACATGCTGAACGGACATGATACCCTTCCCTTAGCTCTTCTGTGTGACTACTTAATGGTCTGTTTCGTACCGAAACTTCGTTATAAGTTTGTCTCCTTCGTGCGGGTTATTTGCACATTGAAATCATTCATCATTAGGATAGGTAAGATTCGCCAGGAAACAAGACAATTGACTCACGAAATCGTAATAAACACGATTGTAAATAAATCAGGGAACGGATGGAGGATTCGAACCTATGGCGAGTCTTGGGAGTTTTAAGACTTATTTACCATGAGTTCAAATCCCACTCGTTCCGTGATTTGACAAGACTAACTGTGTCGTGGAGCGGATCATAGTCGCATGATGACCCGCCTGAAGAAGACTCACTGTTAAGAAACAGTTCATATTAATTATTATACGTTTTTAAATAAGTCTCACTTCCCTTCACTTTCCACTCATTTTCCCTCACTTTCCCTCATCACTCCCTTTCACTTCCCCCTCACATCCCCTCACTTCCCTCTGAAAACATTCCAGTACACTGCTGTTGTTACGCATTCTTTAACTTATATTATGGCTTCAGTCCAACACAGACACATATTGGACTGAAGAAGCCACTGGCGGGCGAAACGTTTCCTCAATAAAGATTCCCAGATATTACACATGTGTCTCATTCTTCACCTTGACGGGATTTTAAATCACTTATATCACATCTTACCATAATTTATTTATCTGCTTTTTAAAACATGGTTAATTTGTTTTGATTTTTTTTGAAAGCGAACTAAAGTAAACGTCTCCATTGTAATTAAAATTATCGTCCCAATTATTAAAATTATCGTCCTCATTGTCATTAAAATTATCGTTCCAATTGTCATTAAAATTATCGTTCCAATTGTCATTAAAATTATCGTCCTAATTGTCATTAAAATTATCGTCCCAATTGTCATTAAAATGATCGTCCTAATTGTCATTAAAATTATCGTCCTAATTGTCATTAAAATTATCGTCCAAATTGTCATTAAAATTATCGTCCTAATTGTCATTAAAATTATCGTCCAAATTGTCATTAAAATTATCGTCCTAATTGTCATTAAAATTATCGTCCAAATTGTCATTAAAATTATCGTCCAAATTGTCATTAAAGTTATCGTCTCCATTGTCATTAAACTTAAGTAAACTTACCCATTGTCATTTACACCATGCACTTCAAACTTTGCTGTTGCATCTTCAGGAGAGTGTCTCCCGCGCCAGGCATCCAAGACTCCCACACAACTCTTCTCTCACTCGGGTACATTTGTTTTCAACATTTGCTTAACACTTCCCTGAGTCCTCTCTCTCTCTCTCTCTCTCTCTCTCTCTCTCTCTCTCTCTCTCTCTCTCTCTCTCTCTCTCTCTCTCTCTCACACACATTCCTCTCATACATAAAGCTGAATAAACACTAAACCACCGCTTCTCGTATTCTTCCATTCTCATCTTCACTATTCTTCAAATATAACACAGGTTGTATTACTGTCTATAGCATTACCATATCCTGTCTCGTTATTTCTCTAATACACTCATCACCAGTCCCTCACCTGTACAACCCATCTATCACTAGCCTCACCCATCTATCACCAGCACCACCCATCTATCACCAGCACCACTCATTTATCACCAGCATTACTCTTTTATCAACACTACCCATCTATCACCAGCACCATCCATCTATCACCATCACCCACCCATCTATCACCATCACCCCCCTCTATCACCACTCATCTATCAGTATAATCCATCCATCACTAGCACCTCTCATCTATCCCCAGCGACTCTTCATCTATCCCCAGCACCACTCATCTAATGCCAGCATCATCCATCTACCAGCAGCACTACCCATCTATCATCAAAAACACCCATCTATCACCTGCACCACCCATCTATCACCGGCCCCGCCCATTTGCCAGGTCCTTATTTCCTGCCACTCACTCCTGTACACTTCTCCATCAGTCCCGCCCCACCTACCTGTCATGTACATCTGCGTCGCTACCTCCACACCATCTGCTCTATTTACATACCTGTGAAGGCTTTCCAGATTGGCTGTTGCTGCCCACTGCTCTCAGGCCTAAATAGCTACTGTTTAACGACCTGGCTGAATTGGCAGTTTGCTAGTAGTTGCTTAGTTTCATCTTGAAAATTTTGTAATTTTGTACAGGCAAGATTTCCTGTTATTGCTGATAGGTGAGTTAAAACTCATAGAGCACTGATGAAACACTGTTCTCCGAGTCTATTGCACTTGCATTATTTCTGCAACACTTGGTGGTGTTGGACATGTTTTATTCCTCACCTTAATATTATATACCTTTTCTATTAATGATATCTCTGCTCCTCGCCGGGTTCATCCAAACATTCATATGTCTTACTCAAGAATTTTGTTATGACAACGTTAACATTAGGGTTATGGGTCTCGAATATTTTCCAGGTATATATAGTTACCTTAATATTGAATAACATTATTGAAGCAATTTATAACTGTAGGTAAATGGTTCAGAGAACCGACAAGTTGATAAATTAGCCACATGTGCAACACTTGGGTATCATTATTGGACTGATGAAGCCACTGTGTGGCGAAACGTTTCCAGAATAAAGATACCCAGGTGTTGTACATGTCTTAATTCACCAATTTGTAGATGTGACTATCAAAGGCATCCAGTGAAGTTTGGAAACGTATGTAGTGAGATTAGCTTACTCTTATTTATGCTTGTTTTGCTGTAGTTTTCACGCCCATGACACAAGAAAAATGATCTCAGAAGTCGTCCTCCATAGACAACACTGCCCAGCTGCAAGACCAACTTTACATTTACACAGATACACAAGTGAAGAAAGTTTCAGGTCAAAACAAAGGTATTTTTCCAGTAAAGCTGTGGATTTTTTAAAATGAGAATTAGTACATACTAAATAACAACATACAATATATCTAATTCAGGATTTTCTTGGACCAGCATTATCCTGCGCTCACCTGGTGGTTGAAACTACTGGTTTTCATTAAATTTCGTGCCTCACCAAAATGCAATTCAAAATACGAAATAGACGTCATTTCCATTTAGATATGAAACATTCATGCAGCTTTTAGAGTCCAGTGATGAATAGGCTTTCTTAGTTGTTTGCAATCTGTTGAATAGCAATTGAGTTAAAATATACCTCCATAATTTTACTGAGAAAAATGGATTCCAGACATTATCGTTCAAGGTTAGGGGTAAATATCGCAGTACTAAACGTAATCCTTGAATATGTAAAGGCTATCCAGCAATTTGGAATTATTGTGGGAATTAAGGAAATTTCTGGAAATATAAGTGAAGTTAGCAGAAGCAAACAACTTAGTAAAAGCAAGCGGAGTTGTTTGCCTCTACACCACAGTACTACATTCTCTTCAATACCATACTGACATTGCCTATAGTGGTGATAGTTTGTTTGTCAGGCGACAGAACATGCGTCTCCTGACACGGGTCTTTGTCAAAGGATGAACAGGAGGCTTTATACTCCTATGAAAAAAAAACACAGCATCGCTGCATAGGAGTGTCCTATGATGACAGTTCGCCCCTCCTATGTGCACAACTGTGTATATATATTCTAATTGTTAGCGGATTTAAAGGTAGCACAGCTAGGGACTGTTAGCTCACACAGCGAGAGTTGCTGTATATACACTGAGACTTTAATCCCATTGTTTACGAACTGAAGAATTTTTGCTGTCCACCCATCCCTCTGTCTCCTGCCTTGCTGCTGCTACTTTATTATAGAACTCCAGTAAGGTTTTTGAACCAAGACTTGTAATCTCTAATCCCGTAGTGATTATTGTTTATAAAATAATTTCACACCAACTTCACCACTCTCCGTCTGATTCATCTTCTCCATTGCCCTTCGTATGGAGGTATATATGTCAGTGACACTGATCTGTAGTTTAACGCTTGCTGCTTGTATTCTTTCGTAAATACCAGTAAGACATTTTCAGCAATCCAGATTTCTGGCAACTCTGGATCTAGAGTTCCCATGTTACCAGATCTCTGGGAACTCTGGATCTAGAGTTCCCATGTTTTCAGATCTCTGGCAACTCTGGATCTAGAGTTCCCATGTTTCCAGATCTCTGGCAACTCTGGATCTAGAGTTCCCATGTTTCCAGATCTCTAGCAACTCTGGATCTAGAGTGTCCATGTCTCCAGATCTCTGGCAACTCTGGATCTAGAGTGCCCATGTTTCCAGATCTCTGGCAACTCTGGATCTAGAGTTCCCATGTTTCCAGATCTCTGGCAACTCTGGATCTAGAGTTTCCATGTTTCCAGATCTCTGGCAACTCTGGATCTAGAGTGCCCATGTTTCCAGATCTCTGGCAACTCTGGATCTAGAGTTCCCATGTTTCCAGATATCTGGCAACTCTGGATCTAGAGTTCCCATGTTTTAGTTAGCAAGAGACGATTGTACTTCTTCGACTCAAACTTACAGGGAAGAGATGGTGGAGTGGGTTGGGGCGCCATATTTCTCAAGTCTTGGCTTGGCTTGGATGTCGGAGATACCTGCAGAGGGTTTCGGGGGTCAGCGCCCCCGCGGCCCGGTCTGTGACCAAGCTTGGATGTCGGAGACGTGAGAATGCTCAGTAATGACCCACGTGGAGATAGTTACTCAGAAGGTTGATTGATCTGTATATTTCGATCCCCTTCTTGGATCCATAATAAAGATACCCAAATATAGCACAAGTGACTCGTTTATTAACTCGCCGCTTTTGTAAACCATTTCTTCACACTCCTGTAGTAGCAGCTGGGGACCGCTCATCCTGGGATAAAAGAATAAACACTGTTTAGGGAAGTCTATAGATTTTCCCCCGGAGTCGTTCGAGTATTTTCATCTAGCACCCACTATATATGTATATATTTATTTAAAAAAAAATATTTGAATTATACACGGGAACGCATGTTTGCATATTAATGAGTACAATTATGTTGGGGGAAATTGCATGCATGGAGAATTACAAAGTATGTGGAAATTTAATATAAGTTGTGGAGATCCTGGGGCTTCCCAGACGACGTCCGGAGCCGAAGATGCAACGTGAGTACCCTCTCTGGATCTCCACACCCAGGCGCTGGAGGAGAAAGGTGCCAGCGCTCGTGTCTCTGTTAGTTTCATTCAATTCTGTGAGGAAACCCATGACATACATTCCTCAGGTCTCAAGCTTGTTGATATAACACTGGAGAGAGTCGTTACCCTGAACCAGTCTGCTTGGATTTTATACTCAATTTCAGTAACATCGCATTATCCTGATATGTTAATTGCAACACGAAAGACCTAGAGCTATCATTCAACTCCCACTGTGATTATTTTGCATCTTTTATCGCTCGTTCGCGATTATATATATATATATATAATATAGGTATGTATTGAACAGTATTTAGATTAAAGAGGTTTTCGTGGCATTTATGGATTTGGAAAAGGCGTATGACAGGGTGGATAGGGAGGCAATGTGGCAGATGTTGCAAATGTATGGAATAGGAGGTAGGTAATTGAAAGCGTTGAAAAGTTTTTTACGAGGATAGTGAGGCTCAGGTTAGAGTATGTAGGAGAGAGGGAGATTATTTCCCAGCAAAAGTAGTCCTTACACAAGGATGTGTGATGTCACCATGGTTGTTCAATATATTTATAGATGAGATTGTAAGAGAAGTGAATGCTCGGGTGTTGGCAAGAGGTGTGGGGTTATACGATAAGAATCTAACACTGTGCTTTTGGGAGATTCTGAAGAGAAGTTGCAGAGGTTGGTGGATGAGTTTGGTAGGGTATGTAAAAGAAGGAAATTAAAAGTGAATATAGAAAGAGTGAGGTGATGAGGATAAAAAAATTAAGTGACGAAAGGAGATCAGATTGAAGAGATAGAGTATGGAGGAGGTGAATGTATTCAGATATTTAGGAGTGGACGTGTCAGCAGATGGGTCTGTGAAAGATGAGGTGAATCATATAATTGACGAGGGGAAAAAGGTGAGTGGTGCACTAGGGAGTCTGTGGAGACAAAGAACTTTGTCCGTGGAAGCAAAGAGGGGAATGTATGAGTATAGTTATACCAAAACTCTTATATGGGTGCAAAGTATGGGTGGTGAATGTTGTAACAAGGGGAAGGCTGGAGGCAGTGGAGATGTCGTGTCTGAGGGCAATGTGTGATGAGAATATAATGCAGAGAATTCATAGTTTGGAAATTAGGCGGCGGTACGGGATTACCAAAACTAATATCCAGAGGACTGAGGAGGTGTAGTAGAGGTGGTTCGGACATGTAGAGAGGATGGAACAAAGTAGAATGACTTCGAGAGTGTATAAATCTGTAGTGGAGGGAAGGCAGGGTAGAGGTCGGAATTGGAAAGGTTGGAGGGAGGGGGGTAAAGGAGGTTTTGTGTGCGAGGGATACGAACGAATGGTGACAAATGTTTTTTTAGGACTTGACGTACTGTTGGAGTGTGAGCAGGGAAATATTTATGAACGGATTCAGGGAAACCGGCAACCAGACTTGAGTCCTGGAGATGAGAAGTACAGTGTCTGCACTCTGAAGGAGGGGTGTTAATGTTGCAGTTTTATAGCTGTAGTGTAATTGCTCCTCTGGTAAGACAGTGATGGAGTGAATGATGGTGAAAGTTTTCCTTTTTCGGGCCACCCTTCCTTGGTGGGAAACAGCCGATGTGTTATATATATATATATATATATATATATATATATATATATATATATATATGGCACACGCCTCGACCCACAGACCATCCGCATTGGTGTTGCCCTTCGACTTGCCGCCCCTATTCTCGCCGAACACAGGTGTATTTGTGGCAGTGAAGCAGCAGACCGATTCGGGTACCATGGTCTTGTGTGTCGTAAATCCGAGGAAAGATTGCAAGACATGAAGAGGTTAATAACATTATCAAGAGGAGCCTCACAACAGCCGGATGCCCAGCAGTAAGGAACCACCCCAACTATGCAGATCTGATGGCAACCAAAAGCGTCCAGATGGTATCACCCTTCAAGCCTGGACAGACGGCAAGCATGTGGTGTGGGACTACACATGTGCATCTACCTTGGCTGATACCTATCTCCAGTACACCAGGGAGGAAGGAGGGGCTGCTGCCACCTTCAGGGAGTCCCAGAAGTCGAGAAAATATGGAGAACTTGCCCATCATTATATGTTTGTTCCCATAGGCTCAGAGACCCTTGGCTCATGGGGAAAGAGTGCATCTAAGTTCCTCAAGGAGCTGGGCAAAAGACTCAACAGGGTAACTAGGGATCCCAGGGCAGCTAGTTTTCTGTTCCAGCGACTCAGCGCTGCTGTTCAGAGGGGTAATGCATGCTGTATTCTGGGCACGCGCCCCAGCTCGGAAGAGCTGGATGAGATTTTCGCATTATAATCAGTGACAAAGATGTAACAATATGTACTAGACATGTATCTCTCACCTTGTGTACTGTATATGCCATCTTTATATCAACAATGTATCTCTCAAATCTTTTGTACCATATTATGTAATAAAATATATTTATTGGTAAAAAAAAGATGGGGTGGTAGGAGAAGTGGAATATTCAAATGGCATCAGGAAGAAATCCAAATATTCTTCCTTGAAGCTTTTTTATCCACTTCTCCGAGGCTATGGGTCCCACAATTTGTACCAGAGGTGGACCCCAAAAAAAAAATATATATATATATATATATATATATATATATATATATATATAAATGTAATATAAAGTCTATAAAATCTACTTTCGTATATCCCTAAGATATAATTCACCTTTACACTCGCAGTAATTCCTTCAGCAATAATATATTTTAAGAATCAAAGTTTTTAACTTTAGCTTTCATTGCAAATTGATATAAATTTATATTTCAAAACTTTGTTGTCTCATAGATTCCTTTTTAGCGTTAATTAGAAAACTTTCATGAATGCAGTTAATACCAAGCAAATGATGGGGTAAAAATCTGGATTTTTTTTTTTTATAGTAAATGTTGAAGTTAGTTTTGGGAGAGACTAGACACGTTGGAGATTAAGTTTTACCGCCGAAGCTGATAGTTTTTAGTACACCTATGTTCATGTTACGAGGATATCGCAAGTTAACCCATTTTCTCGGTAGAAGAACATGACCTCTCATCAGTATTTTGGTTCATGAAACTCCTTCTTTGCTTGTTCAGATAATTTATGAGGTATACCTGGAGGGTGTACCGCCCCCGCGGCCCGGTTAATGACCACACCTCGTGATGGATAAGGCCCTGATCAACCAGGCTGTTACTGGTCATTAGGTTCATTCAAGAGGGTAATAATCAGCAACATTACTGCTCTTTTTCATAGTTATTTTTATTTATTCTTTTCCAGGCTCGTCTTTGAGAAGTAGACCCGTTTAACCTGTTAAACAATTACTCACATTCCTGTTGCCTCAGCTTTCATTTATTTTCTTTATTACGTGCAGCTTGACTTGATGTGCCTCCTCCTGTTCTTTGCTTCTTATTGCTGTTCTGAAAATTTTGAGTAAATCTGTGGTTGTGCAACCACGATTTACTTTTCCAATCCTTCTAGCCATGCGTATTAAATTGCGTACTTGTGGTCATTAAAGTACTCATGATGGGATTAAGATAGAGAACAAGAAAGAGAAGAATTGAACGAAAAGAAGGAAGGCATAGAAGAAGAAAATGTGGAAAAGAAATAGAGAGGACACCTTTCAGTTAGGTGCCTTTATGCTGGTGAAGGAATTTTGATCGAAAGAAACAATCAGGTCAAACCTGATTGTTTCCCATTCTCCAGGCACTGTATGACCCTCTACGGTTGAGAAGTGGAGAAAACTTTAATAATTTAAAGACGACAGATGTGAAAGGGGTAATAAATTAAAGAGAATTGAGAAAAATGACAAAATCAACAGAAAAAAAAGGAAGAAAGGTCGAGAAAGGGGTGAAAGCTCTGAAAGAACTCACCGTGTCGCTGTTTTTGTCACAAGTTGTGTCGTTTCGTTGTGTATTGTGTTTTGGTCTAGTGGCAGGGAGGCAGGCAACAGCTGATCCCCGAGTGTTTCCAAGGCATCGTTTTGATTGGATTGCTTGTACTCTCCCCTCGCCCCCGACCATCTAACACTGCTCTACAATTGCTACGTGAATTTCCCCCCTCTAGGAAGTTGGCTCTGCTATCACTGACAGATGAGAGTGAGTCAGAAGAGGTCGAGGCACTGTTGCGAGGAGGGCGCCGCCAGAAATGGCTCTCAAGACAAAAAGATTTGTGTTTTTCTCTTCAGCGAGGGGAAAGAGAGGGGAAGAGATGGAAGCTTTCCATCTTCTTTTATGCTCAGACCATTTCTTCTTGCGCCACGGGTGTTATTCGGATTCCTTACACACCCGCTGTAGAAAAGTTGAGGTGAACTCTCTCTTCTTACTAGTAGGAAGAAAGAGAGCTTGCTTGCTTGCTTGCTTGCTTGTTTGCTTGCTTGCTTGCTTGCTTGCTTTCTAGCCCTTCACAGTATTTCTATTCTTTATCTTTCATGGTCATTAAAAGAATCTCCTATACACCCTAGTTTGTGTTATATAGTCTTTCTTTTTCATCTAGCTCATTTTTTCTTCTTGAAAGGTCTGTTTCTCTTTTCCCAGAATTCCTTTTACATTAAACATGACTTCTACAAAGACGCACAAGTTTTTTCTTAGCGTATCTTAGAGATTACCCCGCAAAATTAAATTAAAAATAGAGAGTATTGGGGCTGTAATGCCGATGGTGGGAAACTTAATCAACCAACCAGAGAATCTTTTCAGTCATAGTTTGCTTCCGACATTAATCTACCTGGAGTCTACCAAGAAGGTGTTGCGGGGGTCAACGCTCCCGCGGCCCAGTCCTTGACCAGGCCTCCAGGTGGATCAGGGCCTGATCAACCAGGCTGTTACTCCTGGTCACACGTAGTCTAACGTACGAACCACAGTCCGGCTGATCGGGTACTGACTTCAGGTATCTGTCCAGCTGCCTCTTTATGGCAGCCAGGGGACTATTGGTAATTCCCCTTATGCATGGTGGGAGACTGCTGAACAATCTTGGGCTTCGGACACTAATAATAATAATATTTTTATTTTATTTTTATTATTATTATTGCGAATTCCCAGTGGTTACCTGACTTTTTTTTCTTCCTTCAAAGGTTTTGGTTATAACTTGAGAACGCTGATTGGCTGTAAAATTTCAACGCTGGTGGCCTGGTGACAAAAGCTCTCACTTCACACGGTGAGGGTCCGGGTTCAATTCCCGGCGAAGGGGTGGAAACATCGGACGTGTTTCCTTACACCGGTTGTCTATGTTCATCCATCAGTAAAATGGGTACCTGGGTGTTAGTCGACTGGTGTGGGTCGCATCCTGGGGCAAAACTGACCTAATTTGCCCGAAATGCTCTGCATAACAAGGGGCTTTCTATATAGTAGTAGTATGTCAATGATGTCAGCTATGGTATGTATACCTTGTACATATACTTCTAACTAAAGATATTATTATTATTATTATTATTAGGGAAATGTTCATGCAAATATTTGTACGTGCAGGTGTGATAACTTGAGAAAGCTTTCTCCGATCGGCTTGAAACTTTCAACACTGTTATATCCTGATTAGTTTAAGGTTCGAATTTGCTGTGCAGGGTAAGGGTGGTACCGATAAGATGTGGAAGAAGACACAGAGTAACATGTGGCGGTGAGTGTGGGTTGATGTCACCTCATTGTTGTGTCCGGTGTGGGCAACATGACGCTAAATACTTGAGTGTGGGTTGATGTCACCTCATTGTTGTGTCCGGTGTGGGCAACATGACGCTAAATACTTGGAAACGCTAAAACTGATCGATTTCTGTAGGATGGTGCGTGACACTGATTTAAAAAATGGGTCCAAGCATTTCCCTCTGTGCAGGTCTTCTCTCTCTCTCTCTCTCTCTCATATATATATATATATATATATATATATATATATATATATAACCTTCAGATTTTCTTAGTGGGAATAGGAATTGAAAACATAGATCTGTGGTAAACATCTTCGTTTAATATCCAAACATATTCGTCTATCATCTAAATGTTTCGGAGAATCAAACTCCCTCGTCAGTGATAAAACAAATAACGATTATCAAACAGAATAGCTGGTCCATATCAAAACAAACATGTTCTGTTTAAACAGGGTCATCAAATTCAGAATATATCTGAGGTACACACATACACCTAACCATTTTTTGCCATGTTTCCTCAGATCATTACGAGCCTTTTAAAGTGTATCGGACTTTAAAGGAAGGGGCGCCTTGATGCTGGTGAAGGGCACTTGATCCATGGAATTGAAGTTACCCTACACTTTCTTATATCAAACCAAGTTATCTCTTATCATCCAGACGCTGTATGTACTCCTTTCCCTTCCCCAACGGGTTTCGCGCTTTCCAATAGATATAATGTTACAAGTTTCATTTACCCTGAAAAAATTACTGATGCTGTGGTTGTTACTGTCTCTCACGCTGCCTGCCTCTATCATCCCCAGGAAGAAGGCGAGAGAGAGAGAGAGAGAGAGAGAGAGAGAGAGCAATGGAAATTGAAAAGAAGGACTGGAGTTATTTGGTTATCATAGCCAGGCTATATAACACATTACACAAAGGGAATGGAGACAAGCACTAGCAGAAGCGGCAGTGAACAAGGCTCGATACGGCGTAAGCTGTCAGTTGCCCTGTAAACCCCCAACATGAAGAAGAATGGCCCGTGAACGAGGCCATGCTCGCCCAGGGTAAACTTCATCAGTAAAAGAAAAAAAAAAGGCACAATACCGTGACTGGAACAATACACAAATAACCCGCACATAGGAACTTACAACGACGTTTGGTCCGACTTGGACCATTTACAAAGTCACACAGTGTGACTTTGTAAATGGTCCAAGTCGGACCGAAACGTCGTTGTAAGCTCCTCTCTACTTGCGGGTTATTTGTGTATACATCATATTCAATATAGCACGCTAATATACTCCATCAATACACTGCTTCAATATATTGCATCATTAAGTTCAACCTTGGTGGAGGTACAATGCAGAGGTGTGGCAGGTAAACACAGTGTGAGCACGCAACACATATTTCAAATACACTTGAAACAAAAAGAAATACTATTCCACAACGTTTTCGCTCACAGTGGGGGGGAAGGCGAGAGGCTTTGCCATTTAATAAAGCCCCCCACTGTCGACGAAACGTTGCATAGAGGTGGTCTGAATTCCAAAGGTCTGGTACATGTCTGTGTCTGCAGTGGATGAAACGGGGGTGAAGATTCATCGCTCTAAATAGAGCATTATTGTGACAACGTTTTCCCCTAGGTAGAGCTTTATTGTGACAAGGTTTCGCACTGGTTTCGCAAGGTTTCGTTCCACGGGAGAGTTTTGTAGCAACGTTTTGCTCCAAGGAGAGCGTTATCGTGACAACGTTTCGTTCTAAAGAGAGCTTCTTGTGACGACGTTTCGTTCTAAAGAGACCTTGTGACAACGTTTCGTTCTAAAGAGACCTTCTTGTGACAACGTTTCGTTCTAAAGAGACCTTGTGACAACGTTTCGTTCTAAAGAGACCTTGTGACAACGTTTCGTTCTAAAGAGACCTTCTTGTAACAACGTTTCGTTCTAAAGAGACCTTGTGACAACGTTTCGCTCTAAAGAGATCTTGTGACAACGCTTCATTCTAAAGAGAGCTTCTTGTGACAACGTTTCGTTCTGAAGAGACCTTGTGACAACGTTTCGTTCTAAAGAGACCTTCTTGTGACAACGTTTCGTTCTAAAGATACCTTGTGACAACGTTTCGCTCTAAAGAGATCTTGTGACAACGTTTCGTTCAAAAGAGAGCTTCTTGTGACAACGTTTCGCCACACACAATTTGAAAAAGTCCCTTCCCCTTAGCTAAATGCTGTCCCAATAAAAGCGTGTTCATTTGTATGTGTGACGGCATTACTCAGCATTATCGACATGGATATACTAGAAAACGCTTTTTCAGTGGTGATAGGAGAACCACAGTTTAAAGAGTAGATATGACATGGCCCATGAACTAGGAAGAAGCTAGGAATAGTGTGTTGATCATTCGTAGGAAGTCTAGAGGCGTAGTTCGAACAGGGGCAACAGGTGTAAGACTATCACCCGGGTAGTTACTGCTAGGTGAACAGAAGCACCTAGTTACTGCTAGGTGAACAGGGGCAACTATTTACTGCTAGGTGAATGGAGTCAGCAGGTGTAAACAAACATTTCACCTGTTTAGAGGTAGAACTCAGGTCCCAAGTACATTGCTCAGTTTTTTTTTTTTTTTTTTTTTTTGGGGGGGGGGGGTTAAAATAGTGTCTGTTTTCTCCGTTAGCAAGCAATGCATACATTAGCTGTCATTTTGCTTTTGAGTTCTCTGGTGATGTACTCCAGAGGTAAGTTCTCTGGTGATGTACTCCAGAGGTAAGTTCTCTGGTGATGTACTCCAGAGGTGAGTTATCTGGTGATGTACTCCAGAGGTGAGTTCTCTGGTGATGTACTCCAGAGGTGAGTTATCTGGTGATGTACTCCAGAGGTGAGTTCTCTGGTGATGTACTCCAGAGGTGAGTTCTCTGGTGATGTACTCCAGAGGTAAGTTCTCTGGTGATGTACTCCAGAGGTGAGTTATCTGGTGATGTATTCCAGAGGTGAGTTCTCTGGTGATGTACTCCAGAGGTGAGTTCTCTGGTGATGTACTCCAGAGGTGAGTTCTCTGGTGATGTACTCCAGAGGTGAGTTCTCTGGTGATGTACTCCAGAGGTGAGTTCTCTGGTGATGTACTCCAGAGGTGAGTTCTCTGGTGATGTACTCCAGAGGTGAGTTCTCTGGTGATGTACTCCAGAGGTGAGTTCTCTGGTGATGTACTCCAGAGGTGAGTTCTCTGGTGATGTACTCCAGAGGTGAGTTCTCTGGTGATGTACTCCAGAGGTGAGTTCTCTGGTGATGTACTCCAGAGGTGAGTTCTCTGGTGATGTACTCCAGAGGTGAGTTCTCTGGTGATGTACTCCAGAGGTGAGTTCTCTGGTGATGTACTCCAGAGGTGAGTTCTCTGGTGATGTACTCCAGAGGTGAGTTCTCTGGTGATGTACTCCAGAGGTGAGTTCTCTGGTGATGTACTCCAGAGGTGAGTTCTCTGGTGATGTACTCCAGAGGTGAGTTCTCTGGTGATGTACTCCAGAGGTGAGTTCTCTGGTGATGTACTCCAGAGGTGAGTTCTCTGGTGATGTACTCCAGAGGTGAGTTCTCTGGTGATGTACTCCAGAGGTGAGTTCTCTGGTGATGTACTCCAGAGGTGAGTTCTCTGGTGATGTACTCCAGAGGTGAGTTCTCTGGTGATGTACTCCAGAGGTGAGTTCTCTGGTGATGTACTCCAGAGGTGAGTTCTCTGGTGATGTACTCCAGAGGTGAGTTCTCTGGTGATGTACTCCAGAGGTGAGTTCTCTGGTGATGTACTCAGAGGTGAGTTCTCTGGTGATGACTCAGAGGTGAGTTCTCTGGTGATGTACTCCAGAGGTGAGTTCTCTGGTGATGTACTCCAGAGGTGAGTTCTCTGGTGATGTACTCCAGAGGTGAGTTCTCTGGTGATGTACTCCAGAGCTATTTTTTATATAAGGAAGAGTAGGGGTGCATGAACTCACCTGCTCAAGGATCCTTCACCAGCAGAGGCGGAGTCATCGTAATAACCAGTAAAAACCAATCCCTTTAAATCCCTTTAATTAAAGTGTATACAATCATTGTAATACTCGTATACTATACCTGTAGGATGATGGGTAAGACACATGTGTAACACCTGGGTATCTTTATTGATGGATAGGACACATGTGCAACACTTTACTATCTTAATTTTCCCTCTCCCCTGCTTCTGCTGTGTCCACTTTTAGTCACCTGTGTATTCGACCTCTATATTCCGCCTAGTGTGTAGGCGAAACGTTTTAGAAATAAACATATCAAAGTGCCATGCATGTGTCATATTTATCAAAGCGTACGTAAACAGCAGTGAGCAGGTTATGCCATGTTATTTGTGAAGATATTTCGTCCGTCAGGGATTTCATGAATTCCTAAAGAATAACACGACTTGGGCATCAAGAGCCCGTCACCAGCATCAAGGTCTTGAAGATCTCAAAATAATTTATACCAGTGTATACAAAATTCCAGATATGATCCCACTCTTCAAAGAATTGGATATCACTTGAAGGTTTCCTAAGAAATTCATGATTTAGGGCAATCCAGAAAAGCATGTACCCAATTTTCCCTATCAGCGGCTGGTGAATTATTTAAAAATGGCATTTGCGGAAAAAATCAATACCTAAAAAAATGCCCCCAAAATGCCAAACGTTCCCTGTACGAGTATTGACAAAATATCATCACGTAAACTCGTTAACTCTCATCCCATGAGTGGTAAATGCCAATAAAACATCAGCATTTATGGTAATGTTTTAAAGTGTTGGCGCTGTGTAAATCTAATTTTGTTTCTGGTGTTTGTTGTTAGTGGAGCGAGTTATTAGTGTAGTTAGCGGAGCTAGTTTGTGTACTTTCAGTGTTGATAGTTGTTAGTGTACTTGTTAATGGATCGAGTTATTAGTCGAGCTAATGCTAGCAGATAAATGACAGTTTGTGTTTTAGTGAATTTGTTAGTTGAGCTAATTATTAGTGAAGTTGTTAAATTATTTGTTAGTGGAGCTAGTTATTAGTGAAGTTGTTAGTTGAATTATTTGTTAGTGGAGCTTGTTGTTAGTGTAATTGTTAGTGTGGCAGGCTGATCATAAGAGATGAATCAACAGTTAATTAAAATAACAGGGAATTGAGTGAGTGAAGTCGAGTGGCTTTTACGGTTTGACGTGCTATTGGAGTGCGAAAAAAAACCTTAAGTATTCACGAATACCAGTGAGCCGAACTTAAGTCTTAGAGATGGTAAGTACAGTGCCTGCACTGTGAAGCATGGTTAGTGAAATTACGATTCCTGCGCGCTTCGGACAAGAGAACTATTGAATGAATGATGTTGAATGTCTTTCCTTTTTTTCAGGTCACCCTACCTTGGTGGGAGACCAGTGTGGTAAAATAAAAATATATTTAAAGATAAAGTTTGAAGTAAAGAAAATATTATACATTAAAGGTAAATGGAATAAAGATTGCAGTTGACGTAGGAATCGTAAATAAAATGTAATCATTACCAGGGAGAATGTTAGATATTCTGGTAAATAGGAAGTGTTGACAGGAAGGTAATGAATAAATAATGTGCTATTGGACAGAGGATCGAGCCTCCAACCACTCCTTGCTCCGAATGACCAGCACGAGTCTAGTGATTAAAATAAATTTGCTACACCTTGAAATTCTATGAAAATATTGAACAGTAGTGTTCATGACCTTGTATAAACAAATGCAACATTTGTTTTTCATTTTTTGAGGATATAAATCATTATGGAATGAACGAGTTCTGAACACTGTGAACACTTTGTGTTTACTACGAGACGCATATCTCTCATGGCGTGTGTATAAAGTGACAGCAGCAGTATGTATCCCAAGAGGGATATTTCCCTCGTGTAAGTATATATATATATATATATATATACAGTTTATTTTAATCCCTCTACTGGATATTAAAGTATTATTGACTGGTGGTGCAGAGCTGACATACAGGTTTAGTGACCTTCGTGTAGTGGATAGGCTTTAAACCCAATAAACCAGCTAACTTAAACGTAGAATAAGTTGGGTCGAGCTTCTACTGATCCTTGCCATGAATAACGAATTTAATGTTTTAAACAATAATAATATTAATACAGTCAGAGGACAACTGTATGTATGTTTTGTGTATGAATACATGAAACCCATAAGCTTTTATTATTACAACGTTTCGCTCAGGTAGATCACTGCCGAGGTACTTGACGGAAGTGGCTACAATAGGCCGTTTAATACGTCTTTTTTCATTTATTTTTTGGTTCGTGAAAACGTTTCTTCCAGACGGAGTGAATTATACACTACTGATTCGTTCAGTTCATATTGATTTCACGTTTAATTCAGGTTCTGTTCACGTTTGGTTCAGGTTCTGTTCATGTTTGGTTCAGGTTCTGTTCATGTTTGGTTCAGGTTCGTTCATGTTTGATTCAGGATCTGTTCACGTTTGGTTCAGGTTCTGTTCATGTTTGGTTTAGGTTCTGTTCATGTTTGGTTTAGGTTTGTTCACGTTTGGTTCAGGTTCTGTTCACGTTTGGTTTAGGTTCTGTTCATGTTTGTTTCAGGTTCGTTCATGTTTGATTCAGGTTTTGTTCACGTTTGGTTTAGGTTCTGTTCACGTTTGGTTCAGGTTCTGTTCACGTTTGGTTCAGGTTCTGTTCATGTTTGGTTCAGGTTCTGTTCACGTTTGGTTCAGGTTCTGTTCACGTTTGGTTCAGGTTCTGTTCATGTTCAACTCAAGGTCATGTTCACTTCATACGGCTCCTGGGAAATAGGATGTAATCAGGTTTGGTGCGAGGAAAGGGAGATAGCTCCAGTTCCTTTGCCGACATGTGGCATTTAATTAGGTAATGTTATTTACTCTTAATAATCCTTTTCATTTTTTTTCTTCGACAGATTTTGCTATAACTTTTTTCAAAGCCATAGGCATGGCCATAGACAGCCCATAGGCATGGCCATAAACAGCCCATATGTATGACCATAGCCCTTTGGTATGGTCATAGGCGTAGCCATAGGCAGGGCCATATGCGTAGCCATTGACATGGTCATAGGTATGGCCATAGGCATTGTTTTAGACGTAACCATTGACATTGGTCATAGGCATGGCCATAGACATAACCATAGGCATATTTTGCTGTTTTTTTTTCCTTTTAAGTCTCATAGATGCGCGTAACTGTTTTGTCAACAAAAGACATTTAAACTTTGTTTAAATGTCTTTTGTTGACAATAAAGGCCACTGTTAATAAAGGCCGCTGGTTTCGAAACAAACTTTCATAGGACCTACGTTTCGCTTTGTGACTTTATGAAGCTCTACACAGGGCGAAACGTTGTCCCGGACGAGCTGGCTCTGCAACCTGTCTTTTCTTCACCATTGTTGTCCCCTCAAAGGGAGGTTTCCGGATGTCGGTGAAAGGAAGGGGGAAGGTTTGATCCGAGTAATTGAACGTGTCCTCCCCTTGGATCGTGCTTGAATGTCTTCCGTTCCCCCCTCAGCTGCTGTATGACCCCCTACGGTTTAGTGCTTCCCCCATACTATAACAAATCACCATTCTTGTAGGAACACCATAAGAATTGTGAATCATGTTGAAGTGTCTTGAGGGGAGATTTTATTATTGATGGTATACGATACTAAGTTGACGAATATAACATGTGCAACACTTGGGTACTTTTTGTGGCCGAAGCGTTTCGCCTGCAGAGTAGGCTTCTTCAGTCGAATACAGGCGAAATTAATGAGGGGTTACAGGGAGAGAACACAGCTTAAGTCGTGTGTTCGTGTGGAACGCATAACGGATAAGAAGACAGTGGACAAGATTGATGATGGCAAATCTCAGAGTAAGAGCAGAAAAAACGTGGAATACCGAGGCAGGAAAGGTACGTAACCAGTTGTAAAGGTTTACTGGTATTGTAAGATTATAGTGTGTTGTTCCTGACGGTACACGCACCTCAACGTGTTTACGAGGCCCCTGAGGCGACCTTGCCCATACTTCCTTTCCCAGGTAGTCACGTAGCTGTTGTTGGGGGCTTTTATGCTGTGATACTTTTTTATTATATTTTTTTAAATGTGGATACGTCAGCAGTGTGCTCGTGCACCATTCTGTATAATAGATGGAATAAAAGATAGCCCTATTTGCCCTGTCATAGTCTATCATAGATGATTGGTCACATGTTGAAATCAGTAAGTCTGAACTGGGAGATTGCAGCAGGACAAAGATTATATAGTCGAGCATTCCATTACGGGTTCATTAGCTACAAAAGCCTCAAAAGATTCTTTCAATCATTGCTGGAGTTATTGTCACTCGGAAATTGTTATGATCATCAGCACTGTATGTGTGGGTGACTAGCACATCCAGGTTCTGTCTGCTCATAACATTAAAAATATGTTCATTCTTACCATCTCTTCTATTTCCACGCACTCTGAGACAAGCCATCTACAAAATTTCCGTCTGTTTTGATAGAAATTGATAAAGAAAAATGGGCTGCTAACCTTTTGGTCCCGGCATTTAGTCGGGTTCTATTACAAACATCTTACAGGGAAAGAGGCTAACCCACTTGCAATAAGACAGGAAACACTCTTGAGACAAAAAGTATTAAATATAGAGAACGAACTAAAAATAAATTTATACTGAATATACGTAGATTTTTGTATGATTTACCTGTCATCTTAAGTGTTTATCAGATACAATGAAAGACCAGCAATACTGCCAGAGTGTTAAACGTTTAGCAGGTTTCCGTGTTGCTAATTGAAGCGCGTACTTGACCAGCCAGGCTGTTGGTGAAGGCATGGAGTTGTTATTACTATTATTATTAAATTCCCGAGAAGTGCTAAATTCGTAAGGGTTGGTGAAGAAAGGGAAAAGTAGCTCTAATTATTTGGATCAAGGAAATGAGAGATTGTCCAGCAGTAGCAAAGTAATTCAACACAACGTCAACACTCACTACTAAAAGACATTTTATATATTTTCTAAGGCATATATATATATGTATATATATATATATATATATATATATATATATATATATATATATATATATATATTTTTAATATATATGGTAGACAGCAGCCGCCCAGGGAGGTACTACCGTCCTGCCAAGCGACTGTAAAATGAAAGCCTGTAATTGTTTTACATGATGGTAGGATTGCTGGTGTCTTTTTTCTGTCTCATAAACATGCAAGATTTCAGGTACATCTTGCTACTTCTACTTACACTTAGGTCACACTACACATTCATGTACAAGCATATATATACACACCCCTCTGGGTTTTCTTCTATTTTCTTACTAGTTCTTGTTCTTATTTCCTCTCATCTCCATGGGAAAGTGGAACATAATTCTTCCTCCGTAAGCCATACGTGTCGTAAGAGTCGACTAAAATGACGGGAGCAAGGGGCTAGTAACCCCTTCTCCTGTATACATTACTAAAGTTAAAAAGAAGAGAAACTTTTGTTTTTCTTTTTGGGCCACCCTGCCTCTGTGGGAAACGGCTGATTTGTTGAAATCAGATATATATATATATATATATATATATATATATATATATATATATATATATATATATGTCGTGCCGATTAGGTAAAACTGGTCAATTAGCAAGAACTCATCTCAAATGAAGTCCTTTCTAAAATTTCTCTTATGCGTTTAAAGATATATTTTTTTCATTTATGTTAATGCAAGAATTTATAATTTTGAACCAAGAGAAACTTTGAAAACCTACCTAACCTTATTACAACAAGCGCAATTTAATTTAGCCTAACCCAACTAAATATATTTTAGATACGTTAACATTAATTTAATAATAAACAAACACAATGAAATATATTTTTTTCGTTAGGTTCAGAATGATTTTGGCGAAATTATTGCATACACAAATTTTCACTTGTCTTATATGGCAAGGTGAGCGTTGCTATTTAAGCCAAAATCGCAAGTTTTACCTAATCGGCACGACATATATATATATATATATATATATATATATATATATATATATGTATGTTGTGTGTGTGTGTGTGTGTGTGTGTGTGTGTACTCACCTAGTTGTACTCACCTAGTTGTGGTTGCAGGGGTCGATTCATAGCTCCTGGCCCCGCCTCTTCACTGGCCGCTACTGGGTCACTCTCCCTGCGCCATGAGCTTTATCATACCTCTTCTTAAAGCTATGTATGGAGCCTGCCTCCACTACGTCACTTCCTAAACTATTCCACTTCCCGACCACTCTGTGACTGAAGAAATACTTCCTAACATCTCTGTGATTCATCTGAGTCTTCAACTTCCAACTGTGTCCCCTTGTTGCTGTGTCCCATCTCTGGAACATTCTGTCTCTGTCCACTTTGTCAATTCCTCTCAGTATTTTATATGTTGTTATCATGTCACCCCTATCTCTCCTGTCCTCCAGTGTCGTGTGTGTGTGTGTGTGTGTGTGTTTGTGTATTACGACTTAAATGGAATTCTAAGACTATGGCTTTGAGGGAGGTGAGGAAATATTTACATGAAGGTTTCTGGAGTTGTGGGAAAGAGTCAGTCTGGGTCACAGTTGGTGCCGCTGACGGTGACTTGAATATAAATTCTGTTTCCGAATCTTTCCTATTAGAAGCTCCGTAGCTCAGCAGTAAAGCGGCGGACCTGACAATACCAGGACCACGGTTCAATCCCTTTCCCGTCAATCTTTCCATTTATTAATTTACAGTCGTTTATTGAGTTTTAAACCCTTGGGTTATAGTGATTTACTGTTTTAATGATCCCCGTGAAGTCGATAGGCTTTAAACCTAATAAACTAGGTAAACCAAGTTAATAAACCTGGTGTAGTCGATAGGTTTTTAAACCAAATAAAACAACCCACTAAACCAGAGAGTTACTTCAGGTATTCTCCAAACACAGAATTTAATCTGACTTAAACATTTTAAAAATGAATTTATACCTAATGGAGTTCACATTAATCTTTAAACAGTGCAGAAAGGCTGTCAGAGATTAACTGTATATTTAAATGGCAAGAAGTGCGTTCGCGAAGTGGGGGTCGAACATGAAAGTGAAGTGGTCTTTGAAGTGGCTGGATTAACACACACACACACTCGTAGTATCTGCAGTGGTAGTATCTACAGTGACAATATCTGCAGTGGTAGTATCTACAGTGACTATCTGCAGTGGTAGTATCTACAGTGACAATATCTGCAGTAGTAGTATCTACAGTGACAGTATCTGCAGTGGTAGTATCTACAGTGACAATATCTGCAGTGGTAGTATCTACAGTGACAATATCTGCAGTGGTAGCATCTACAGTGACAATATCTGCACTGGTAGTATCTACAGTGACAGTATCTGCAGTGGTAGTATCTACAGTGACAATATCTGCAGTGGTAGTATCTACAGTGACAATATCTGCAGTGGTAGCATCTACAGTGACAATATCTGCAGTGGTAGTATCTACAGTGACAGTATCTGCAGTGGTAGTATCTACAGTGACAGTATCTGCAGTGGTAGTATCTACAGTGACAATATCTGCAGTGGTAGTATCTACAGTGACAGTATCTGCAGTGGTAGTATCTACAGTGACAGTATCTGCAGTGGTAGTATCTACAGTGACAATATCTGCAGTGGTAGCATCTACAGTGACAATATCTGCAGTGGTAGTATCTACAGTGACAGTATCTGCAGTGGTAGTATCTACAGTGACAATATCTGCAGTGGTAGTATCTACAGTGACAATATCTGCAGTGGTAGTATCTACAGTGACAGTATCTGCAGTGGTAGTATCTACAGTGACAATATCTGCAGTGGTAGTATCTACAGTGACAGTAGTGGCAGTATCTGCAAGTGTTGGCAGTATCTGCAGTGGTAGTATCTACAGTGACAATATCTGCAGTGGTAGTATCTACAGTGACAGTAGTGGCAGTATCTGCAAGTGTTGGCAGTATCTGCAAGTGTTGGTAGTATCTGCAAGTGTTGGCAGTATCTGCAAGTGTTGGCAGTATCTGCAAGTGTTGGCAGTATCTGCAAGTGTTGGCAGTATCTGCAAGTGTTGGTAGTATCTGCAAGTGTTGGTAGTATCTGCAAGTGTTGGTAGTATCTGCAAGTGTTGGTAGTATCTGCAAGTGTTGGTAGTATCTGCAAGTGTTGGTAGTATCTGCAAGTGTTGGTAGTATCTGCAAGTGTTGGTAGTATCTGCAAGTGTTGACAACTGGCAGGACAGCAACTTCCGCCTTCCATCACCTTGACAACTCAACTTCTTTCAAAAGAAACTGACAACGGGAATTATAATATTCAATTTCGTAAAGTGTTCGACGTTTCGCTCATTCTCCAAACTACGATCTTGGATCACTGGAGGAAACATGCAGCCCTTTGATTACCGAGTAATTTACCTTCTCTCTCTCTCTCTCTCTCTCTCTCTCTCTCTCTCTCTCTCTCTCTCTCTCTCTCTCTCTCTCTCTCTCTCTCTCTCTCTCTCTCTCTCTCTCTCTCTCTCTCTCTCTCTCTCTCTCTCTCTCTCTCTCTCTCTCTCTCTCTCTCTCTCTCTCTCTCTCTCTCTTTCTCTCACACACATTCCTTCTGCATATCCATCTCAACTTCTCCCATTTTCTCTCACACTAAAATCAAGAAACTTGAATCCTTAAAATTGGGATTAAAGTAAACTCTGTGTATATACAATGAGAAATACTCAGCCATCGGTTTATGTGCGCTGACAGATATACAGTCCTTTGTGTATACAGGGTGTTAGCTCTGCGTATATACACACTAAGAGTTATACAACCCTCGGTTCATATAGTCCGAGTGATATACAGCTGTCAGTGTATATACACAGATATTTAGCCGTCGGTGTATGTATACTGCAAATACTACCCTCGATTGTTGTCTACATATAAGAGGAATAAGACTGTTACTGTTGTCTACACATAAGAGGAAGACTGTTGTTATTGTTGTCTACACATAGGTATATTCACTGAAGGTTATATATATATATGTATATACACAACCCTCGGTGAATATACCTCTTATGTGTAGACAACAGTAACAACAGTGTTCTTTCTCTTATGCAGACAACAGTAACAACAGTCGTCTTCCTCTTATATTTAGACAACAGTAGCAGCAGTCTTCTTCCTCTTATGTGTAGACAACAGCAACAACAGTCTTCTTCCTCTTGTGTAGACAGCAGTAACAACAGTCGTCTTCCTCTTGTGTAGACAACAGTAACAACAGTCTTCTTCCTCTTATGTGTAGACAACAGTAACAACAGTCTTCTTCCTCCTATGTATAGACAACAGCAACAACAGTCTTCTTCCTCTTATGTGTAGACAACAGTAACAACAGTCTTCTTCCTCTTATGTGTAGACAACAGTAACAACAGTCTTCTTCCTCTTATGTGTAGACAACAGTAACAACAGTCTTCTTCCTCTTATGTGTAGACAACAGTAACAAGTCTTCTTCCTCTTATGTATAGACAACAGTAACAACAGTCTTCTTCCTCTTATGTGTAGACAACAGCAATAACAGTCTTCTTCCTCTTATGTATAGACAACAGTAACAACAGTCTTCTTCCTCTTATGTATAGACAACAGTAACAACAGTCTTCTTCCTCTTATGTGTAGACAACAGCAACAACAGTCTTCTTCCTCTTATGTATAGACAACAGTAACAACAGTCTTCTTCCTCTTATGTATAGACAACAGCAACAACAGTCTTCTTCCTCTTATGTATAGACAACAGCAACAACAGTCTTCTTCCTCTTATGTATAGACAACAGTAACAACAGTCTTCTTCCTCTTATGTGTAGACAACAGCAACAACAGTCTTCTTCCTCTTATGTATAGACAACAGTAACAACAGTCTTCTTCCTCTTATGTGTAGACAACAACAACAACAGTCTTCTTCCTCTTATGTGTAGACAACAGTAACAACAGTCTTCTTCCTCTTATGTGTAGACAACAGTAACAAGTCTTCTTCCTCTTATGTATAGACAACAGTAACAACAGTCTTCTTCCTCTTATGTGTAGACAACAGCAACAACAGTCTTCTTCCTCTTATGTGTAGACAACAGTAACAACAGTCTTCTTCCTCTTATGTGTAGACAACAGTAACAAGTCTTCTTCCTCTTATGTATAGACAACAGTAACAAGTCTTCTTCCTCTTATGTGTAGACAACAGTAACAAGTCTTCTTCCTCTTATGTATAGACAACAGTAACAACAGTCTACTTCCTCTTATGTATAGACAACAGTAACAAGTCTTCTTCCTCTTATGTATAGACAACAGTAACAACAGTCTTCTTCCTCTTATGTGTAGACAACAGCAACAACAGTCTTCTTCCTCTTACGTGTGAGCAACAGAAATTCTGGTGTCCCAGTTACCATCTACGAGGTTATCATGTTTCTTCCTTCTCTCCCTCCCACCAAAGGAAGAGATTTGTCAAGTGTTTTCAGTAGCTCGTCTTATACACCTCAGCCTTGGAAGCCATTTTAAAGTAAGTCTTTGGACTTTATCTATGCGGTTTTTGCGCCTGCTGGAATATCGATTTATTCGAGATTTGGAGAGAGAAAGAGAGAAAAGGATTTTGTTTTCGTGTAAATTTGAGTGAACACGCAAATACTTTTTTTTTCTTGTTTTACTGATGTGCTTTTATTGCTCAAGGCCGCGAGCAGGTTTGTGAAGGTGAGCTGAACGCAGGGCTTCCCCACGCGGGGGCAGGGAGGCTATAAAAGCTCTAACCGATACGCATTAAAACCAGTTGAAAAATAAAAGGAGAGGCATCCTGTTGTTGCCTCGCAAAATTAACGGCAAAACATTCGTGAGATTGTTGTTGCTGACCGTGTGTGTGTGTGTACTCACCTAATTGTGGTTGCAGGGGTCGAATCATAGCTCCTGGCCCCGCGTCTTCACTGGTCTTTACTAGGTCCACTCTCCCTGCTCCATGTGCTTTATTATACCTATTAAAGCTATGTATGGATCCTGCGTCCACTACATCACTGTGTGTGTGTGTGTGTGTGTGTGTGTGTGTATGTGTGTGTGTGTGTGAGGTGATCACTAGTGTTTTTATATTTTAGAAATATGAGCTGAACTCACTGGAGACTTCGTAAATCCTCTGAGTCATCAAGCGGTAGCCTCTTTTTGTGACCTTCACCTGAGTTCTCGCCACAATCTTTGCGTGAGCCTCACCTGAGTTCTCACCCATTTTTGCGTGAGCTTTACCTGATCTCTCGCCACAATTTATGCGTGAGTCTCACCTGAGCTCCCGACTCATTTTTCTGCGTGTTTCACCTGAGCTGAGGCCTCAACATTCGCGTGAGGCTCGCGTGAGCTCTCGCAACAATTTTTGCGTGAAGTTTACCAGAGTTCCCTCCCCAATTTTTGCGTGAAGTTTACCGGGGTTCCCGCCACAATTTTTGCGTGAAGTTTACCAGAGTTCCCTCCCCAATTTTTGCGTGAAGTTTAGCGGGGTTCCCGCCACAATTTTTGCGTGAAGTTTAGCGGGGTTCCCGCCACAATTTTTGCGTGAAGTTTAGCGGGGTTCCCGCCACAATTTCAACACAAGCTTCGTCCAGAAACTCAGTACAATATAGTGTGTCTGGTGTGTAACTCTAGACTGCCACTTTGTTCCTAGATGCCTTGTAAGGGAAGGACCAGCTGGCCACACAAGCTGCAATAAGTACTTAGAGACACTTAACCCTTCCAGGTGTTGGGCAAAAGTGTCTTGATGTTACTCTCAGAGTTAAATGAATTTAACAAACTACACATTCTCTGGGGTTGAAAATAAGATAATCAAGGAGTTAATTTTCCTTAAAGGACTCTGTGTGTGTGTGTGTGTGTGTGTGTAGTTACCATTTTGTCCTAGGCACATGTCGATTTGACACTGTGTGTGTGTATGTGTGTATATATGTGTGTGTGTACCTGTGTGTGTGTAGTCTGTGTGTGTGTGTGTGAGTCGTGTCTAATAAGAAGAATTAACTAATTAGGCCGAACTGTCCTAAAATTGCATTTTTCTAAAATTTACTTTTATGGATTAATAGAAAAAATAATTATAAAAATATTCTTTTCATTAAAAAACTGGGTATTTTTTTATTTTTCTATCAAACTTAACTTAGAGATTTCACTTATCCCCTCTATAATGAACATAATTTAATCCTTATCGTACTAAACATATCATAGATCAGTATAAAGTTATTTAATATTAAATAAAATAAGTGATATATATTTTTCCTTTATGTTCAGACTGATTATCGCAAATTTAATGCATAATTATTTTTTCGCTTTCTTTATTCGGCACTATATATATATATATATATATATATATATATATATATATATATATATATATATATATGTCGTGCCGAATAGGTAAAATTGGTCATTTTGCAAGAACTTGTTTAAAATTAAGTCCTTTCTAAAATTTTCTCTTATAAATTTAAAGATGTATTTTTTTAATTTATGTTAGTATAAAAATTAATAATTTTGTACCAAAAGAACCTTAGAAAACTTACTTAACCTTATTATAACAAGCGCAATTTAATTTAGCCTAATCCAACTAAATATATTTTAGATAAGTTTACAATAATTTAATAATAAACAAACACAATGAAATATATGTTTTTCGTTATCTTCAGAATGATTTTTGCGAAATTATTGCATACAATATTTTCGCTTGCCCTATTTGGCAAGAAAAGTGTTGCTATTTAAGCCAAAATCGCAAGTTTTACCTATTCGGCACGACATATATATATATATATATATATATATATATATATATATATATATATATATATATATATATATATATATATATATATATATATATGGGTATTGGTAGTATAACTAGGGCGAGGTTCGGGAACAGCGAGGAGCGGGGAGGTGCTAGTAACTCAGGCGAGGAGCGGGGAGGTGCTAGTAACTCAGACGAGGAGCGGGGAGGTGCTAGTAACTCAGACGAGGAGCGGGGAGGTGCTAGTAACTCAGGCGAGGAGCGGGGAGGTGCTAGTAACTCAGGCGAGGAGCGGGGAGGTGCTAGTAACTCAGGCGAGGAGCGGGGAGGTGCTAGTAACTCAGGTAAGGCGCAGAGATGTGCCAGCAACTAAGGCGAGACGCGGGAGGTGCTAGCAATCCAGGCGAGGCAAGGAGGGATGCTGGCAACTCCAGGCAGAGGAAGGGAAGGTGCTTGCAACCCAGGCGAGGCGCAGGGAGGTGCTGTCAGAGGAAGGGAAGGTGCCGGCTACTCTGGTGAGGAGCGAGGAGCCAGAAATTTTTGGAGGTGAGGCAAGAGAGGTCGGGATGAGAGGTTAGAATTATTCATGAGCAGTGCCTCGCTCACACCAATATCTTGTGAGAACTTATGAGCTCTTCTCAAGCTTTTTAAGCTGTGGGGATTTTTTTTAGCACCCTTGGTTCGAGAGGTCTTGAGATGCTGTGTTTTTGTGTTTAATAGCCTTGCTTGTTTGTTTGTGGTGTGTGTGTATACTCACCTAATTGTGGTTGCAGGGATCGAGTCATAGCTCTTGGCCCCGCCTCTTCACTGGTCTCTGCTAGGTCTACTCTTTCCCTTCTCCATGAGCTTTATCATACCTCTTAAAGTTATGTATGGATCCTGCCTCCACTACATCACTCTCCAGATTGTTCCACTTCCTGACACCTCTGTGACTGAAGAAGTATTTCCTAACATACATGTGACTCATCTGTGTTTTCAACTTCCAGTTGTGACCTCTTATTGCTGTGTCACATCTCTGAAACGTTGTCCCTATCCACCTTGTCAATTCCTCTAAATATTTTATATGTTGTTATGTATTTTCTATCCCTCCTGTCCTCCATTGTCGTCAGGTTGAGTTCACTTAACCTCTCCTCATACGACAAACCCCTCAGCTCGACTAGTCTTCTTGCAAACCTTTGCACTTTCTCTAATTTCGTGACGTATTTGATCAGGCATAGGTTCCATACTGGTGCTGCATACTCCAATATGGGGCTGATGTACTCGATATACTGTGTCGTGAATGACTCTTTTCTTAGAAGTTGAAACTCTATTCTCAGGTTTACCAGGCGCCCGTATGCTGCAGCAGTTATTTGGTTGATGTGCGCCTCAGGAGATGTGCCCGGGGTGATGCTCACCCCGAGATCCTTCATGCGTTTAGATTCATCCTAGATACTTCAACTCGCAAGATGGCTTAAAGATATATTTCGCCATCTGAGTGTCAATTCTTTGTGATAGTCGTGTTCATGTTTTTTTTTTTTTTTTCATTTGGGTTCAGAATAGAATAGAATTTCATGCTTTTTTGTTTATAGATCCTTTTCCTTGAGTGAATTTTGCAGCCTCTGACCTCTTAGGCTGTACTCCGTCTTCGGTCTCCATTATCCTTCCCCAAGCTTGCTGGTGTTAAACTCCAGGAGCCGTTTGTCGGACCAGGCTTGAACCCTGTCCAGCTTCCCTTGTAGGCTTACCTGATCCTCGTCCGCTTGTATTATCCTCATTAGTTTCACATCGTCTGGAAACAGGGACACCTCTGACTCTATCCCCTCCGTCATGTCCCCTCCACACACACACACACGCAAGCACGCGCATATACCTTTGACATACCTTTGAAGAGTTTCGAGAGTTTCACTACTCTCGGAGCCCGGCTATGGGCCAGGCCTAGTGTCTAATCGACATGTGCCTAGGACAAAATGGTAGCTAACACACACACACACACACACGCACATACACACACATACACACACACACACACAAACACACACACACACACACACACACACACACCATACATAGTTTTAGACGAGGTTTAATAAAGCTCATGGAGCAGAGACAGAGAGAGAGACCTAGTAGCGACCAGTGAAGAGGCGGGGCCAGGAGCTATGAATCGACCCCTGCAACCACAATTAGGTGAGTATATATACACACACACACACACACAGGAAAGTGACTGGTCATCACCAGTCATTCACGTTCTTCTTGGACCTTCTCTATATTCTAACAGGCAGACATCAGTTGTAGAGAGAGAGAGAGAGAGAGTATAGTCTTGGTAAAGTGTCAGTAAGAGAGTACAATACACCTGATAAATGGAAGGGAGATAAGCAAAGAGGAAACGGAGAAAGGGAGACAGCAGGGAAGATAGAAGGGAAGCAAGTAAAGGCAAAACAAGGGAGAAAATTGAAGACAGAAAAGAAGGAAGGAGAGAGAGTAGAACAGATGAGGGGATAGGGAGGGAAGACAGATGAATGGGAGCAAGGAGGAGAGATAGAAAAGAAGGAGGAAGGGGTAACACGACAAAAGGGAAAAGCAGGAAGGGAGACAAAAGGGATCGCATCGAGGAAGTAACGAACCACGATAACAACGTGAATCTGGGAGCGAAAAGGACCAGAATTCTGAAGGAATTCATAAGCAATTGAAAGATGAGGGAGTAACTGGAGGATGAGGGAGTAACTGGAGTATGAGGGAGTAACTGGAGGATAAAGAAGGAAGTAGATGATGAGGAAGGAGCTAGAGTGAATATTTAATATGTATATGTAACATTCACTGAAAAAAACGATAATATATATATATATATATATATATATATATATATATATATATATATATATATATATATATATATATATATATATATATATATATATATATATATATATATAATAGATTATAAGAAGTCCAAGGAATTAATGCAGGTATTTTATTTAGTAGTTCAAAGTTGAGCACAGCCACTGGTGTGGAGTTGTGATAAATTATGCGTGGTGTGTCAGTTGAGCACAGCCACGAGCGAGGGTGTGTTACCTAGCTCGCGGGGTGTGTTACCTAGCCAGCGAGGTGTGTTACCTAGCGCAGCGAGGGTGTGTTACCTAGCGCAGCGAGGGTGTGTTACCTAGCGCAGCGAGGGTGTGTTACCTAGCTCAGCGAGGGTGTGTTACCTAGCGCAGCGAGGGTGTGTTACCTAGCGCAGCGAGGGTGTGTTACCTAGCGCAGCGAGGGTGTGTTACCTAGCGCAGCGAGGGTGTTACCTAGCGCAGCGAGGGTGTGTTACCTAGCGCAGCGAGTGTACAGCGCGATGTTACCTAGCGCAGCGAGGGTGTGTTACCTAGCGCAGCGAGGGTGTGTTACCTAGCTCAGCGAGGGTGTGTTACCTAGCGCAGCGAGGGTGTGTTACCTAGCGCAGCGAGGGTGTGTTACCTAGCTCAGCGAGGGTGTGTTACCTAGCCAGCGAGGGTGTGTTACCTAGCCAGCGAGGGTGTGTTACCTAGCCAGCGAGGTGTGTTACCTAGCCAGCGAGGGTGTGTTACCTAGCCAGCGAGGGTGTGTTACCTAGCGCAGCGAGGGTGTGTTACCTAGCCAGCGAGGTGTGTTACCTAGCCAGCGAGGGTGTTACCAGCCAGCGAGGGTGTATAGCTCAGCGAGGGTGTTACCTAGCTCAGCGAGGGTGTTACCTAGCTCAGCGAGGGTGTGTTACCTAGCCAGCGAGGGTGTTACCTAGCCAGCGAGGGTGTGTTACCTAGCTCAGCGAGGGTGTGTTACCTAGCTCAGCGAGGGTGTTACCTAGCTCAGCGAGGGTGTGTTACCTAGCGCAGCGAGGGTGTGTTACCTAGCTCAGCGAGGGTGTGTTACCTAGTCAGCGAGGGTGTGTACCTAGCCAGCGAGGTGTGTTACCTAGCAGCGGGGGGTTACCTAGCCAGCGAGGTGTGTTACCTAGCTCAGCGAGGGTGTGTTACCTAGCCAGCGAGGGTGTGTACCTAGCTCAGCGAGGGTGTGTTACCTAGCCAGCGAGGGTGTTACCTAGCCCAGCGAGGGTGTTACCTAGCTCAGCGAGGGTGTGTTACCTAGCTCAGCGAGGGTGTGTTACCTAGCTCAGCGAGGGTGTGTTACCTAGCTCAGCGAGGGTGTGTTACCTAGCTCAGCGAGGGTGTTTACCTAGCTCAGCGAGGGTGTTACCTAGCTCAGCGAGGGTGTTACTAGCTCAGCGAGGTGTTACCTAGCTGATGAGGGTGTTACCTAGCTCAGCGAGGGTGTTACCTAGCTCAGCGAGGGTGTTACCTAGGCAGCGAGGGTGTGTTACCTAGCGCAGCTGAGGGTGTTACCAGTTTAACGCAGCGAGGGTGTTACCTAGCGCAGCGAGGTGTGTTACCTCAGCCAGCGAGGGTGTTACCTAGCGCAGCGAGGTGTGTTACCTAGCGCAGCGAGGTGTGTTCTAGCGAGGTGTTACCTCGCAGCGAGGGTGTTACCTAGCGCAGCGAGGGTGTGTTACCTAGCGCAGCGAGGGTGTTACCTAGCGCAGCGAGGGTGTTACCTAGCGCAGCGAGGGTGTACCTAGCGCAGCGAGGGTGTTACCTAGCGAGCGAGGGTGTGTTACCTAGCGCAGCGAGGGTGTTACCTAGCGCAGCGAGTGGTGTTACCACGCGCAGTGGAGGTGTGTTACCTAGCTCAGCTGAGGGTGTTACCTAGCGCAGCGAGGGTGTTACCTAGCGCAGCGAGGGTGTTACCTAGCTCAGCGAGGGTGTGTTACCTAGCGCAGCGAGGGTGTGTTACCTAGCGCAGCGAGGGTGTTACCTAGCGCAGCGAGGGTGTGTTACCTAGCGCAGCGAGGGTGTGTTACCTAGCTCAGCGAGGGTGTTACCTAGCGCAGCGAGGGTGTGTTACCTAGCTCAGCGAGGGTGTGTTACCTAGCTCAGCGAGGTGTTACCACTAGGGTGTACTGCAGCGAGGGTGTGTTACCAGCTCAGCGAGGGTCCAGCTCAGCGAGGGTGTTACCTAGCGCACGGTGGTTACCAGCTCAGCGAGGTGTGTTACCTAGCTCAGCGAGGGTGTGTTACCTAGCTCAGCGAGGGTGTTACCTAGCTCAGCTGAGGGTGTTACCTAGCTCAGCGAGGTGTGTTACCTAGCTCAGCGAGGGTGTTACCTAGCTCAGCGAGGGTGTGTTACCTAGCGCAGCGAGGGTGTGTTACCTAGCGCAGCGAGGGTGTTACCTAGCTCAGCGAGGGTGTTACCTAGCGCAGCGAGGGTGTGTTACCTAGCTCAGCGAGGGTGTGTTACCTAGCTCAGCGAGGGTGTGTTACCTAGCTCAGCGAGGGTATCAACCAGGCGAGGGAAAGAAGCTGGAGGTTTGAACATAGTGTTGGAGGTTTGAACATAAGTGTTGGAGGTTTGAACATAGTGTTGGAGGTTTGAACATAAGTGTTGGAGGTTTGAACATAAGTGCTGGAGGTTTGAACATAGTGTTGGAGGTTTGAACATATATATATATATATATATATATACCGAGAAAAGTGCTTGTATAGACATTGAGAGGTGTGTATGTCATTGTATAAATAGTGAAAGCTGTGTATCTTAGTGCCTTTACACTGAGAGGTGTATATCGTAGTGTATATACACTGAGTGGTTACGCATCTCTTGGTGTATATACGCTTAGAATTTATATTAATCCTAGTTTTAGGTATTAAAGTAACATAGACTGGTGGTGTACAGGTGACAGTCAGCCTTGATGGCCCTCGATTGATTCCTGTCCCGTTTATAGTGAATTTTGTTATAATCGTCCAATTTGTGTTTCCTAATTGCATGAAAGTTATAACGAACGACTGCCAGTGAATAAACAAAAGCGTGAGCGGAGACTCGAACCGTGGGTTATGTATATTACAGGCCCAATGAGCATGCAAGCAGAGCTTTTGTGACAAGCTTATATCAGCGGCACCAACGGTGACCCTTGTCTCTCTTCTCATAGCCCCAGAAGCTTTCATATTATGATAGGGTAATAATAATAATAATTGCCAGCTTCCTACCCTTGAAAGCGCACGAAATAGGTGAAAACAAATGAAGACCACTTAATTTTTCACTCACACATTTTTTTTCCCAAATTTCTTGCTACTTTGAAGACAATGGACAATCTAGTATGCAAAACTGGGACGCGGAGTGTTAGGAATTAATTAGTGGAATGGCAATACGGTGGCCAAATTTGATGCTACGCTCTATGATTTTTTTTAACTGCTTGAAGCTGAAAGAATGAATAGCTACGAGGGGTGTGTGACCATGAAGGTTGAGTGGCCACGAGGGTTGTATGGCCATAAGGAATGAGTGGCTACATTGTAGTTCTGAGCAAAACGTTAAATGTTAAATGGAATGGAACTGTGACCTTTCGTAATAGATTCTCGGTGTTCAGGAATGTTTGAAGCAACTTTAATGTTAGTGGTTAAGTTGTAGCGTTAGTTCTGTGGTCTGAAGTAGCACTTGTAGGTCAGAGGTAACAATTGTCTGGCAAAACGCACGTCAGTACAGAGCTCGAGGCTCACTGATAACACCTTCATCACACAATCGAAAGATCAGAAACCAGTCTGGAGAGGAAATGTAAAATAACACTTGAGAAGACGTTTCGGACTATTTCTGATGAAACCTTAAGGCGACGTTTTGGTCCACCTTGGATGAAAACGTGATCATGAGTTTCCTCTCCAAAGTTATGGGTTAATTGCGAATAACTATATGCATGACACTGTGACTTTTATTAGACCCCATTACACATTTTGCCTCTTTTCACATCGCTGTAAATAGGTACCTGAGTGTCAGCCGGCTGTTGAGGGTGACATCCTGGGTGCGGTGATGGAATATCACTGAATCTTTAACAATATTTGTTAAAAAAGAACACTTGTGTACAGCTCTGGACATTAATTGAAGGAAGCGTTTCGCTACGAGTGGCTTCATCAGTTCTAATTAGTCCTAATTAGGACTGATGATCCCACTCTAAAACTGTACTCAAGTGTCCTTTTCCACAGTTTGTCGGAATCATCGTACAATTTAACAAACATTTATGAACAGTCATAGGAATGTTTGTTGGTTGATTCACCAGAAAACATCTGCAGATTCGAGTCTTGATACAGCGGGCCACTCAATGCTTCCTTAAAGAGTTTCGTAAAGGTTTCGTTGTGTCACAGATTAATTAGTTCTCATCTTAATATCACACGAACGCTCCAGACAAACTTATTTTATGCGGTAAACTAAATATTTATTTTAATGTATTTATTTAATGTATTTATTTATTTTAATGAATTTATTTATTTTAATGTATTTATTTATTTTAATGTATCCAAAACTGGATGCAACTGCAGGATGCTGCTGTCATATTTTATGTGATAGTTACATAGAGGGAACAAAAGTTATGTTTCCCCGGCATATTCCATCACGCAGGACAGAACTCATTCATAGGTGTTGAGCTAGGAGACTTTAGAAGGGCAATAAGGATATCGTCAACTCTTCGGCTGTTTGTAGGCATTGGGGAAAGGGAGGAATGGACAGAGCAGATCTGAAACTGTAGATACAGCTGGCCCTGTAGCTGGGGTTTAAGGATTTCGGCATTATAGCGGGGGCTTTGTGGATCCACTTCTGTGGTGAATCCAACGGCCTCATTCAGCTGCAACACACAATAAAGCATTTAAATTACTTGGAACACCTTAAAGTCTTAACAGATACTCACTCGAGCTGAGGAGAGAAAGACACATGATAATATATACCTGGAAGGTGCTTGAGGGCCTTGTCCCAAATTTGCACACTGCCATAACAACATACTGGACCAAGAGATATGGGAGGAGGTTCAAGATAAACCCAGTTCAAGATAAACACCACAATAAGAAAACACGGTATCAACATTCGTGGTCCCAGATTATTCAACATCTTACCATAAGATATTAGAAACACTGTTGGGACAAGTGTAAAAGTCTTCAAGAGAAAACTGGACAAATATTTTCACCAGGTACCAGAACAACCAGGCTGTGATGGATATGTGGGGCTGCGGGCCATCAACAGCCTGTTTGACCAGGCAAGCACCAGACGAGCCTGGCCCATGGTCGGGCTCCAGGAGTAGAAAAACTCTCGGAACTCATCAAAGGTATATCAAAAGTAAAGGGCTCGCTAAGGAAGCATGTTGTGATGGTCCCTCGTGTCTATAGGATTATCACTATGCTTTGTGAGGCTCGAATGTTAATTGTAACTTTCATTGTGCTTGTTGATGTTTAATTCAGTTTTATTAGTGTCAATGAATGATTTAGAAACAATAACACCAATCAGTTGAATCTTATTGCATCCAATATATATATAGTGATATAGGTAGGTAGCAATAAAAATGCTTTCAAATGAGCTAATGTAGGTAACAGCTCTTAGCTTGTCAATAAAATTACGAATCCTTAGCTTGTCAATAAAGTTAGAGATCCTTAACCTAATCTTGTCAAACCCTGTGTGAAAAAAATGAGAGAGAGATAAAGGTCATGTTTCTCAGTTAGAGTAGTCACATAAGCTAGAATTAGACGGTACTTTAGCCTATGGACTGTGTCAGTCCAATTAGTAGAAGCAGTGAAAATAAAATAGTAAAAATAAGATACTAGAAATTTTGAGCATGTATCCTAAACTGGCTTGTAGCTCACCAGTGACTTTTCCAGTTCAGTGTTGAGATGATATATGATGACAGAGCGGAGGAGGTAATCAGTCCCTCAGCCCTGTATAACTATTCACAAAAGAAGCAACATTTAATTTGCAATTACGGTGTGATTAAGGACTTAGCGACTAACGAAGTGCGCGATGCAGACTAATATCCACTACTGAATGTTTCTCAACTAAAGCCGGAGATCCTTTTAGCAAGGTTCCTTGATGCTGCTGGAGTGCTCTTGATTCCATAAGTTGAAGTTTCTCTCTTTTTTTTTTCTCGGATCAAAATTAGAATATCTTCCAGTTCTCGAGCTCTGCATCATGACTCTTTCTGATTTAGCACTTTCCCTTGGATATAATAAAAATAATTATAATATAGGCACTCAGGATACAAGAGTGTTAAATCTCTTCCTACTTCCTATATATATATATATATATATATATATATATATATATATATATATATATATATATATATATATATATATATATATATATATATATATATAATACCAACTGCGGGTGGTGTTTTAAAACCTTCTGGAGGCTATGACTTGTGTTCTGGGAGTGACAGTAAGTTACCATTGAAACTTTGGGAGGAAGTGAAAAATCAGAGAGTTTGTGAAAAAAAGATTCTTTGTGAAATCCGTGAAAGACTGACTGAGGATACTTGTGATGGTTTTAGATTGTATAATTTAAAGAAAACCTTCAAGTAATGCGCCTTGATGCCGGTGAACAGCCCTTGATCCAAATAATTAGAGCTGCCCTTCCCTTCATTGGATCAAATTGGATTCTGTTTCATTTCCCAGGATCCGTAGGTTCACCACGGGTTTAACTCTTCCCTATAATAATAATAATATAATAGTGATATTTAACTTTTGTGAGGTGGTCTGGTAAGCAAGAGGAATCCTCAGTCAAGTGGTCTGGAAAGACTGGGTTTTCTTAGGTCTGAGACTTCCTCCTACAAGTGATGAGCGTCGATTCTGCTTGCAATTCTTGGTATTAAATCCTGTTGTAGTGTATCTGAACCACTTCTCTGCCCTCTCTCAAAGAGAAACACATGTGAGGTGAGCAATTTAGTGTGATTACGTTTCGTTCAGAGGAGAGCTTTAGCAAGTCATGACATTGGAAATGCTCTCTTAGAGCGAAATGTCGTTACAGTGAAGCTCTTCACAGAACGAAACGTTGTCCAAATAAAGGCTTGTTCTATCACTTTATTTCTGTCGGTCAGCACAACATCTTAAAGTTTTCCTTACCAGTGTTGTCTGTGTCTAGTCATGTCCTCACTTGAGTCTCGTGGTCTAAAGTGACCCCGCTATCCAGCGTCAGCGTAGTGTGGATGTTGTCTGCCATGAGTTACCGTATTTTCCAGCATATAAGGCGCACGACAGTAGTATCATAACGATAAATCAGTAATCATATTCAAGGGTTAATTACCCTTTTACTTTACGCTAAAGCGTAAAGCCTACCCTTAACCCTGACCTTGAGCATATAAGGCGCAGACTGATTTTCCAAGACTTTTTGTGGTGAAAAAAGTGCGCCTTATATGCCGGAAAATAGGAAGTTATCCACCTAGAAGCTCTAGTATTGTCTCAGGTACTCTAGTAATCCTCCTAGGTGCTCAGTGTTTTCTCTGTTTAGTTAGGTATCCAGTTATCCTTGATTTTTTCAATATTTTCAAGTTTTATGACTTTTTTATTTTTTTAATGAACTTTAATCGTTGCAGTAAAACAATTGAACTGCACTAATATGGATTGTAAGTTCCAAATGTTAGAGATTTTAATGATTTTTTCTTAATTGTATAAAAAATAGTGAATTTTTTGTTTATACATAGATGCCCCTAGTATTGCCTTTAACTTGTTAGTTATATACCTAGAAACTTTAATATTATCGCTAGTCTGAAGTTATCGTCATTGTCTGTTAGTTTTAAGGAATTCCCTCTTAACAGTAATTAAAACATGTATTTAGATGAAGTGTATACACACTGAGAAGTGTATATCTCAGTGTATATACACCGAGCGTTTATTTTCATCACTATTTTAGGGATTAAGTTATTATTGACAGGTGGCTGGCAAGTGACATGCAGCTATAATGACCCTCGTGTAGTAGGGTCATTAAACCGTTAAACCAACCAGTAATAGATAATATATCTGTCTCTTCTTTCTGGTTATAATTGATACATAGTATTTCATTCAGTGCAGTTATTAACAGACATGACAAAGATTACAGTAATGCAATGTATTTCTGGCAGAATGATTTTCCTTGCTTCCCTGACTGTATTAATAATAATAATCTGGTCTGGTAAATCAGGCGAGTGCGTCTCTGGCCTAAGGCTCACGTCGTGATAAATTTGTCCATTACTCAGTATATATATCCTGTATTACAGGATATATACACCAAGGGGTGTGTTTCTCTCAGCATGTATATATGCTGAGAGTTTAATCCTTCTTTTAGGGAATGAATTATTCTAGACTGATTGTGAAAAGGTTGCTTGCAATCGTTATGACCCTAGTGTAGACGGTAGGGTTCACACCTTTGACCATTCGGTATTTATATCAGATACTGTGTTATCTCTTAAGGTTAACTGGTTTTGGTATCTGGATCTTCGCAATGTTAAATGCGTGTGAAACGCAAGCCAGTTAAATGTTTTGCACTCTGGCTGGCTTGCTTTTTCTTCCCGTCTCGTAAACATGCAAGATGACAAGCAAGTCTTACATCCATTATGCATTTATATTTACTGTCTTGTGTGTTTCTTACTAGAATAAATTTCCGTAATATTTTCTTAACAATTTAGGAGGCTTATTTCATCAATGACGTTTTATCATTGCACAAGAGCGTCGAAAATACGACTGTAACAGCAGATTGTGAGCCAGAGAAATCTCCGAAATGCTAGTTCATTGTGGCACAGTCTCCCCTTGATACGTTATCGGGTATTATATTTTCTGGTGTTGTTGTGTTCCATAATTGGTTAAAATAGGTTGAGTGATGTTAGCTTGACCTACCCATATCTAACATAACGATACCAAACTTTACAAAACTTAGTTCATCCTAGTCATACCTTACCTAACCAAACCTAACCTAGCCTAGCTTTACCTAACCAAATCTAGCCTAGCCTAGCTTTACCTAACCTAGCCTTATCTAACCCAACCTAGCATAACCTAGTTTAGCCTAGCCTTACCCAACTTACCAATACCTAATATATCTTAACCTAAATAACGCATGTGCAAAAATTGGCCTAATCAAATGTAATAAAGAATCTACTTTTGCATTAGGATAGGCTTGGGGAAAACCGGTGTGCCTATTAAATTGCGCTTGCAAGGGTCAAGTCATAGCTCCTGCCCCCGCCAAGGCACTAAAGTTTCTCCATCTCCAAGAATGAAAATTAGACACATGTGCAACATCTGGGTATCTTTATTGAAGACGTTTCAATAAAGATACCCAGACGTTCATGTACATCTCCATGGATATTGACATTGTTCTAAACTTACTTTTATTATCAATAAGAATGGAGATAATAATGGACACCAATCCCCTGCATGTGGCCTCAAGCCGTCAGTCTGTTCCCTTCAGAGTCATTAATGTCAAATGCCATACGATTTTCATAATGCCATCTATTGCACGCACGTTGTAGTGGTGGCGGCGGTGACTGGGGGAGGGGGGGACTCGTGATAGCTGTGCTGGTGGTGGTAGGGACTTATTGTGGTAGTGATGTTCATGGCTGGTAGTAGAGTAATGGTAGGTGGTGGTTGTGTTGGCAGTGATATCTGGGGCTGGTGGTGGTGGTGGTGGTAGGTGGTAATGGTAGTTATGCTGGCAGTGATGATGGGGGCTGGTGGTGGTGGTAATGGTAGTTGTGCTGGTAGTGATGATGGGGGCTGGTGGTGGTGGTAGGTGGTAATGGTAGTTGTGCTGGTAGTGATGATGGGGGCTGGTGGTGGTGGTAGTTGGTAATGGTAGTTGTGCTGGTAGTGATGATGGGGGCTGGTGGTGGTGGTAGGTGGTAATGGTAGTTGTGCTGGCAGTGATGATGGGGGCTGGTGGTGGTGGTAATGGTAGTCGTGCTGGCAGTGATGATGGGGGCTGGTGGTGGTGGTAATGGTAGTCGTGCTGGCAGTGATGATGGGGGCTGGTGGTGGTGGTAATGGTAGTCGTGCTGGCAGTGATGATGGGGGCTGGTGGTGGTGGTAGAAGTGGTGTCCTGGTGTGGTGGTGGTGATAGTTGGGGAGGTAGCGATGGTGTTGTTATTAGTGACGGTAGTCGATAGTACTGTGTTGGTTGTGGTAGTACTCACCGATTTATGTCAGCGAGGTCGAGACAGCTCCTGGCCCCAGGGACAATGGATGAACCTTACTGCGTCAATTTTCTCCACGTTCAACGTCAGTTTCACATCGCCTCCAATTTTTTGGTCCTCAAATCTTATTTTCTTCATAACAAATAAGGTCATATTAATTTAGGTCAGGCTACGTTAGTTAGCTCACATAAACATATAACAAGATATATTTAATCAGTGAGCAAATAAACTGACAACAAGGAAGCCCTGAGACAACATCCAGCGTTTAATTCTAAACGAATTGCATGACTGGTCGGCAAAAGTAGCTACGGACAGGTAGCAGTAAGCAACAGGTCAGTGTTACTGACATGAATAGCACCGTAATGCAGAAAGGCTTAAGCCAGGATTTCAGTCAAGTGGGATTAAGCCAGAATTTGAGTCTGGGTATGATTAAGCCGGGATTTTAATCTCGGGATGTTTAAACGGTTTTAATTATTTATAAAGTTTTCTTACCAAAAATTCATGTATTTATAGTTTTAACAAACGGATCTCTCAAGGGAGGTTTCTTGATGCTGGTGAGGGGCTCTTGATCTTGGGAACTGGATCTGTGCTCCAGTTCCCTGAATTAAGCCTGAATACCTTCCATTTACCCACAGGCGCAGTATAATCCCTACAGTTTTAGCGCTCCCCATAATAATAATAACAATAGTAATCAAACGGATCTCTAGTGACATCTTCCTTTTAAGTATCTTTGCATTTGTTCTTTACTTTCTAATAAACAGTGAGTTACAATGGACCATCAACATCAACACCTGGCTTAAGCCAAAAAAAAAAAGTTTATAAGATACTGAAGAAATAAAAAAAAATCTTTAAAAAAAAAAATGATTTTGAATATATGAGAATTCTTGAACTATCGTGTTGTCTTGGTCACTGGTCAATATAATACTGTGAAAATTAGCCATTAATTGAAAAATATATGTGAATTATTTACATATGGGGGTAAAGGCTTTAGCCCCCATTGGATACGCTATTCACATAAAATGTGAGGTTATGGAGAAAATTATCAGAAGAGTAATGGAACACTAGATCAGGAGGGGACGCAGGATCGAGCCTCCAGCACTACTTGAACAAAATGATTTGCACGGTGAATGATCTACACGTTGAATGACTCGCGCCGTGAATGATCTATAGGACATTTTGGCACTCCTAGTGGGAGAAAGTTGTGGCTCAGGTGGCTAAAGGTCACTCTAGCCTGTCTATCGATTGGACAGACTCGTAACTTTTGCGTTCGAATGGCAGGAGTAGCTGTCTGCCGTCTGATTACTTCCATGATAGCTCACATAAGAGACCTTTCTTCACCCAACACTGGTGTCCGAAGGAGCTTACCCAGCACGAGTTCCTGTACGAGTCTTCTCCCTTCCCTCAGCACTGGTATTTGTAGGAGCCTCCCAGCACTGGTTTTTGTAGGAGCCTCCCAGCACTGGTTTTTGTAGGAACCCTCCAACATGGGTATCTATAACAAGCTTCCTAACATGGGTGCCTATAACACGCTTTCTAACATGGGTGCCTATAACATGCTTCCTAACATGGGTGCTTGTAACAGACTCCCCCAGCATGGGTGTTTGTAACAGTCTCCCCCAGCATAAACTCTTGTAACAGTCTCCCCCAGCATAAACGCTTGTAACAGTCTCCCCCAGCATAAACGCTTGTAACAGTCTCCCCCAGCATAAACTTGTAACAGTCTCCCCCAGCATAAACGCTTGTAACAGTCTCCCCCAGCATGGGTGTCTGCTGCCCTTATTACCCTGAAAAGAGGAAGCAAATAAGCTTTGCAGATCTGTGACAGAGCATTTTGTTCACAACCTAAAGGTCTCCTAGCTCAGTTTCCTGGTTGGGCGAGACGATTGGTAATAAAAATACACTTACAGCAGAACAAGTCTTTATTAAAGTGTTTTGCTCAAAGGTTAGCTTTCTTAAAACAAATTTGAGCGAAACGTTCTCTTATTAGCTTTTTTTAGGTACCAGTCAGTTTTTTACGCTTTGATCTACATTTGCATTTAAACGTTTCCAATCTCCATCCACTGGAGTGAAGATGTCCTCTGGACGTTCATCGGCCGTCTCCCACCAAGGCAGGGTGGCCCGAAAAAGAAAAAACTTTCATCATTCACTCCATCACTGTCTTGCCAGAGGGGTGCTTTAAACTACAGTTATAAAACTGCAACATTAACACCCCTCCTTCAGAGTGCAGACACTGTACTTCCCATCTCCAGGACTCAAGTCCGGCCTGCCGGTTTCTCTGAATCCCTTCATAAATGTTATCTTGCTTACACTCCAACAGCATGTCAAGTCCTAAAAACCATTTGTCTCTATTCGCTCTTATCTAACACGCTCACGCATGCTTGCTGGAAGTCCAAGCCCCTCACACACAAAACCTCCTTTACTCCCCCTCCAACCTTTCCTAGGCCGACCCCTACCCTGTCTTCCCTCCACTGCAGATTTATACACACTCGAAGTCATTCTATTTTGTTCCACCCTCTCTACATGTCTGAGCCACCTCAACAACCCCTCCTCAGCCCTCTGGATAATAGCTTAGGAGGAGGTGTGGGATTACCAAATTTCCAAACTACGAATTCTCTGCATTATATTCACATCACACATTGCTCTCAGACATGACATCTCCACTGCCTCCAGCCTTCTCCTTGTTGCAACATTCACTACCCTTGTTTCACACCCATATAAGAGCGTTGGTATAACTATACTCTCATACATTCCCCTCTTTGCTTCCATGGACAAAGTTCTTTGTCTCCACAGACTCCTAAGTGCACCACCCACCTTTTTCCCCTCATCAATTCTATGATTCACCTCATCTTTCATAGACCCATCTGCTGACACGTCCACTCTCAAATATCTGAATACATTCCCCTCCTCCATACTCTCTCCCTCCAATCTGATATCCAATCTTTCGTCACCTAATTTTTTTGTCATCCTCATCACCTTACTCTTTCCTATATTCACTTTTAATTTTCTTCTATTACATACCCTACCAAACTCATCCACCAACCTCTGCAACTTCTCCTCAGAATCTCCCAAAAGCACAGTACCATCAGCAAAAAGCAACTGTCACAACTCCCACACTTTGTTAGATTCTTTATCTTTTAACCCCACACCTCTTGCCAACACCCGAACATTCACTTATCTTACAACCCCATCTATAAATATATTGAACAGCCATGGTGACATCACACATCCTTGTCTAAGGCCTACTTTTACTGGGAAATAATCTCCCTCTCGCCTACATACTCTAACCTGAGCCTCACTATCCTCTTAAACACTCTTCACTGCTTTCAGTAACCTACCTTCTATTTCATACATTTGCAACATCTGCCACATTTCCCCCCTATCCACCCTGTCATACGCCTTTTCCAAATTCATAAATGCCACAAAAACTTCTTTACCCTTATTTAAATACTGTTCACCTATATGTTTTACTGTAAACACTTGGCCAACACACACCCCTCCCCTACCTTTCCTAAAGCCTCCTTGTTCATCTACTATCCTACTCTCCGTCTTACTCTTAATTCTTTGAGTAATAACTCTACCATACACTTTACCAGGAATACTCAACAGACTTATTCCCCTATAACTTTTGCACTCTCTTCCATACATTTATTAAATAAAAGTAGCAACCACTCCAAAACTATATCCCCACCTGCTTTTAACATTTCTATCATTCTCCCATCAATCCCTGCTGCCTTACCCCCTTTCATTCTGGCCACTGCCTCACGAACTTCCCCCACACTTACAGTTGGCTTTTCCTCACTCCTACAAGATGTTATTCCTCCTTGCTCTAGACACGAAATCACAGCTTCCCTATGTTCAACATTTAAAAATTCCTCAAAATATTCCATCTATCTTCCCGATATCTCTAACTCTCCATTTAATAACTCTCCTCTCCTATTTCTATCAAAACGATTCGTTCCCTAGGCTTCTTCAACTCATTAATCTCACTCCAAAACGTTTTCGTATTTTCAACAAAATTTGTTGATAACATCTCACCCATATATATATATATATATATATATATATATATATATATATATATATATATATATATATATATATATATATATATATATATGCAAGAATTTACTTTAATTTTTAAAATAGAGTTGATATCAAAGTATATTCTTCTCTGAGAAGCAGCTGGCGTTTACTCCGTCTGGCTTAAACTATATAAACACTCATCGTGACTCAGCCTCATATACACTCGTTTGTTACGAGGGTGAACTTGCGGAACTTACACAGCGAGAGGAAAAGAAAAAAAAAGGTAAAAAAAAAAAATGAAAAGAAGCAAAGCTCAAACAACGAGCTTGATAATTACCTTCCTCTCTTTCCTCCAGTGTAAATCATTTGTTCTGTTTTTTTTTACAAAGTCCTTGCAAACTATCCCCCCTGAAAAAAAGGGGGAATTTTTTCTTCTCGTTTCGCCAAGATCAACACATTTGAAGATATATATATACTCCCCAGACTGTCAGAAATTTCTTGCTTCTACGCTGGGTCATTCTGAAGCAACAACAGCGGAAGTTTTCTTCTCCCGTTCAGGCATTATGGGAGGAAGAAAAAGCATTATGGGAGGAAGAAAAAGGAGTAGCGAGACGGCAAGTGAGTGCCTACAACTTGAGAGGACACGAATGTATTCACTCAGGACACCAACCAGACACGAGTGAAATGGGCATCATTATGGTGAATTAGACACTTGTGCAACATTTGGGTATCATTATTATGGAAACGTTTCCCCAATCATTGGCTTCCTCAGTCCGATATAGGGAATGGTTGAAGATCAGAATGAGTTTGAGGTAATCAGTCCCTCATCCTGGAGACAATGTGATAAGTCTTCTCTGTATTGGACTGAGGCCACTGGTTGGCCAAATGTTTCCACTAATAAGGATACGCAAGTGTTCCACAAGTGTCTAATTCATTATACCGACAGGTTTCGCCTACACATTAGGCTTCTTCAGTCGAATACACAGGTGACTAAAAATGGAGACAACAGAAGTACCGGAGAGGTGGAGGTGATTTGATCAGTCCATCAACTTTGAATTATTATTATTAGTATTGTTTCTCTCTCCACGAGCTTTGTCATACCCTGACCAACAGACAGTCCTCTCTAAAATTTCTCTTATACATTTAAAGATATATTTTTTCATTTATGTTAATGTAAAAATTAATAATTTTGTAACAAAAGAACCTTAGAAAACTTACCTAACCTTATTATAAAAGCGCAATTTAATTTACCATAATCCAGCTAAATAAAGTTTAGATAAGTTTACAATAATTTAATAATAAACAAACAACGAAATATATCTTTTTCGTTAGGTTCAGAATGATTTTTGCGAAATTATTCCATGCACAAATTTTCGCTTGCCTTATTCGGCAAGAAGAGCGTTGCTATTTAAGCCAAAAATAGCAAGTTTTATATATTCGGCACGACATATATATATCCTGGAGAGCTAAACGTTGCTACAATAAAATATCGCGATTTGTTTACCCTGGAACATACAAACATCCCATATAGCCGCATTGAGACAATAAAGCATTTAAACGACTAAGATCGCCTCAAAAGTTTTCAATGTGTACTCTGGAGCAGAGAAGAGAGAGATACACGATAATATATACAATGAATATACTTAAGGGCTTAGCCCCAAGTCTACAGAGCACCATAACGTGTTGGAGAGAGAGATATTGGAGGTTATGCAAAATGAACCCAGTGAAAAACAGAGGCTCCTGGGGCCAATAAGAGTGCATTGTATCAACATACTTGTGGTACAAACTAGTCAGTATTTTGCCAGAAGATATCAGAAACACTGCCGGAACAAGTGGAAGAGGGAACAAAGAGGAACAAACGAGAGAAAACTCTGCCTGTATCAGTACCAGATCAACAGGCTATGATAGACGGGCCAGCGGGCTTAAAAAAACAACAGCCTGGTTGACCAGGCAAGTGCCAGACAAGCCTGGCCCTTGTCCAGGCAAGTGGGAGTAGAAAAACTCTCGAAACTGATCACAGGCATATCACAAGTCCTCTGCCATACCGTGTTTGTTTCCCTGTTAAACCTATGTGGGAACTCTGCTAAAACTTTGTATCCTTTGTTAAACCTTGATGCATCTTTATTAAACCGTTCTGTGTCTCCATAAAGCCACTGTGCGTCCTCAGTTAAACATTGGGGCGTCCTCTTTAAAAGTAGGGAGTCTTCTAAACTTTTTTTTGTGCGTCTGAGAGTCCCCTGTTAAACTCTTTGTGCTTCTTAAGCTGTGTGCGTCCTCTTAAGTTTCTGGGTGTCCTCTCTCCGGCCTTCTGTGCATCCGTTGTTAAACCCGTGCGTCCCTATTAACACAAGCTTAAAAGATAATCACTTGTGCATTCTCTTTTAAGCCTGTGCGTCCTCTTTAGCCTTCGTGCGTCCACTTAAGACTCTGTGCAGCCCTCTGGTAAACTCTTTGTCCGTCCTCCTAAACCGCTGTGCGTCCTCCGTTAAACCCTTGCGTGTGGTGTTAAACCTCCGCACATTTTCCAGCGCCCACTTTTACCCAGAGACAACCAGGCTGGCAATAATTGTCTCCTTCATAACACAAAGGATTCTCAATTTCCTTCCATTTTTACACAACACGTTGTTTAAATTTTTTGCACTTAGGTGGGATGCTCTTTTAGAGATTGTCTCCCCATTAATCTGACAGCCTCATAATTAATGAGGCACTTACTTGCACAAAAACACGTCTTTTAGGAAAATTACCTAGAAGGAAGGACTGTATATTGTGAGGCAGTAGACGTGGGTCACAACTTCGTGTAGGTCTGAAAATAAATTTGCTTGCGATAGATAACATTTGTAATAATAAATCTAGATGCAAGCCTGTTAACCCCTTTTCGGGTCCTAGTTCTCAGGCCTTTTGTGTATCTGTTAACCTTTTTGGGGGCCTAGTTCTCAGGCCTTTTGTGTATCCATATGCAGGATAGATATGAGGTGCACAGTAAACCAGCCACTTGGACAGCAAAATCTTAAAAGCATTTAACGCAAGGTGAGCTAAATCAGCGGAGAAATGATGAGGGGTGTGCATATGCTGGAGGCTGCGATGAAGATTTTGACCAGCGGGCCACCAGTAGCAACAGTCCGGTTGATCAAGCAAGCACCAGGCTAGCCTGGTCCAGGGCCGGGCTGCGGGAGTATGAAAACTTCCGAAACCAGTCAAAGATTTATCGAAGGTATTCATGCATGTATGCAAATGTACATATATATACGTACGTACATACATACGTAAGTACATACATACACGAATGAATGCATTCATTTATGTATACTTACATTCATATAATGCATATCTAATGAAAATAACAGCAAGGGAAATATCTGAGCACTTTCGTGTGTGTGTACCATTAGCGAACACCCGCCTGTGTTAGTTACCATTTTGTCCTAGGCACATGTCAGTTAGACACTAGGCCTGTTGTATGTGTGTGTGTGTGTACTCACCTAATTGTACTCGCCTAATTGTGGTTGCAGGGGTCGAGACTTAGCTCCTGGCCCCGCCTCTTCACTGACCGCTACTAGGTCCTCTCTCTCCCTGCTCCATGAGCTTTATCATACCTCGTCTTAAAGCTATGTATGGTTCCTGCTTCCACTACATCACTTGCTAGACTATTCCACTTCTTGACAACTCTATGACTGAAGAAATACTTCCTAACATCCCTTTGACTCGTCTGAGTCTTCAACTTCCAACTGTGACCCCTTGTTTCTGTGTCCCCTCTCGGGAACATCCTGTCTCTGTCCACCTTATCTATTCCACGCAGTATTTTGTATGTCGTTATCATGTCTCCCCTAATCCTCCTGTCCTCCAGTGTCGTCAGGCCGATTTCCCTTAACCTTTCTTCATAGGACATTTCCCTTAGCTCCGGAACTAATCTTGTTGCAAACCTTTGCACTTTCTCTAATTTCTTGACGTTCTTGACCAGGTGTGGGTTCCAAACTGGTGCTGCATACTCCAATATGGGCCTGACGTACACAGTGTACAGTGTACAGGAGCTTGCAAAGTTGCAGAAAAAAGGAGGATGTCCAAGCAAATACGATCCCAAAGGACGTCTTCACTGTAGTGAGTGAGTGAGGGAGGGAGAGAGAGAGACAGAGACAGACAGACAGACAGAGAAGGGAACAGGAAGTGCCACCAGGCATACCAGTGCCCATTGCCAGAAAGATGAATATTATAGCATTAGATATTGTAATAGCCTAAATGAAAGTAACATGGCAATAATAAAAAATTCGGTCATACTCCATATGACCAAATAGGATAGGAGCGAATGGAGACAAATGGATTTTATGACTTGACGTGCTGTTAGAGTGTGAGCAAGGTAACATTTATGAAGGGATTCAGGGAAACCGGCAGGTCCAGGTAAACTCCAGGCCAGACTTGAGTCCTGGAGATGGGAAGTACAGTGCACTCTAAAGGAGAGGTGTGTTACAGTTTTATAACTGTAGTGTAAGCGCGCCTCTGGCAAGACAGTGATGGAGTGAATGATGAAAGTTTTTGTTTTTCGGGCCACCCTGCCTTGGTTGGAAACGGCATATATATATATATATATATATATATATATATATATATATATATATACAGTGGACCCCCGGATTTCGTACTGCTCCCAACTCGAACAATTATGTAAGTGTATTTTTGTAAGTGCTTTTGTAAGTACGTATATTTTTTGGGGTCTAAACGGACTAATCTAATTTACATTATTCCTTATGGGAACAAATTCGTTCGGTAACGGCACTCTAACAGAATTCTGGAACGAATTATGGCCGATAACCGGGGGTCCACTGTATGTATGTATGTATATATATATATATATATATATATATATATATATATATATATATATATATATACATATACTGTATACATATATGTAATATATTCCAATTACTTTCACAGAAGTGGATAACAATTTATATCTGAGCAAATACCAAGACAAAATATAATGCTTCTTATACAAGTATCTTTGACTATCTTTAAGGCCAATTTTATTTCTGCTGACTCTTTGTGAAGAAATGACACAGGTTGTGGAACAAGCTTATACAGTGAAACCTCGGTGTTTGAACTTATTTGGTCCCTAGGTGGTGTTCGAACTGCGAAAAGTTCGATGTCCGAAACAGTATTTCCCAGGCTTTAATTATCAGCCTTTCACACACACTGCAGAATGTTGAACTGACTCTTCCAAAAGTCTCTGAGAGTTAGGTCAGTGTCAGAGGTCACTTCAAAGCACTTTTGAAACAGGGCTTTTGTGTAAAGTCAGTGCGTTCGAAGTCCAGAAAAACGTTCAAAGACTGGGTCAATTTTTTTCTGAGCAGTATTGTTCGGACTTCGGTTTGTTGGAGGTCCGGTACGTTCGAACACCGAGGTGCCACTGTATATGGTTTGGGAATAGAGTTGTAGATGAGTGAAAGAAACTTCAAAGTAGCGTCAGTGAGGCGATAACCTCTGGTAACTTTAATATAGGTTGGACGGGTACATGAGTGAGTGTGGCCTAGTATAAGCTAGTAAGCTCATTTCCTATGCATTTTTCGACCCATTTCGGCGATTTTGTTTTTTATTGTCGTTGATACAGGAGTGTTCATTGAGTTGTCCCAGGCGAGAAGACTATTTATTTTTTCAAAGAAACACGCTCCTTCGTGAGGAACACTTGTAATCTCTAGTGATTTATTCTCTCCACACAACAGTGGGTTTTTTGTGGCTCTCTTTTCTATTACCTCCTTTTGTCTCTCACTGTTTTGTAAAGATTTTTTTCCGAAATTGTCGGCAGCAGACAGTCGTATTTTCACTGATAGATGAATATCCATCAGTATACTCGCCCTGAGGATTCATCCTCATCCCCATTGTATGGAATAAAGTATTCTTGATGTTATCCACTTGACACTATCTACTAGAAGTCATTAGTGCTTTGCCGGTGGTGATGACTTCTGGTAGTCGAAGAACTGGAAGGCAAAAATAAATCAAGTCACTCTTATTTCTCCTGTCAGTCAGTCCATTTAATCTATTATACCAGATACTAAGATGCTCGACATGTCTTATTCATTAATTTGTCGGTATTTTATAGCATTATTGAAATTGTTTTGATGGGTTATTGGTTTTACTTGTGGCGAACCCTTGACTGGATCTCAAGAGACTTTTGTACAACCGGATTCTAGAGTGAGACCAGATTTCATTGTTGACTGAATGATGAACCAGACTATTACTGCCATTACGATTATTGACATGACTCTTACTGCTAGCGGCTCACATGCTTCTAGCAGTTACATAGCTAGTTCAGGGAATATCTCTTGTTTCTGAATCATAAGAGGCTGAAGAGTCTTGGACCACGGATGTTGACACAGCGCTCTCAGTATTCTACTTTTGACGGGATATATTGTATACTTTATTTTGTATCTCTCACTGCAGTGAGTTGTTATGGAAGTTTGTAGGTGGGCGACCTGGCCTGTTGTGTCTTTTAGTATTGTTATTGTCCGGGCAACACAAACCAAAAGGCCAAGGACACAGGCGACTCTAAAATTAAGCAGCGATTGTGAAAAGTAACTGTGTGGATAACATACATAGTCGAAGAAAGTCTCGACACCCAGAAAGTACTCGTGAAGTGAATCTATTATTATTATTATTATTATTATTATTATTATTATTAGGGAAGTATTTTAACCTCGGGTAGGTTATTAAACTCGTGGAGCAGAGGAGGTTCAATCCTCTGCAAATTAATACAATGACACACACTACTCTCATAATTACACTCGAATAGAGCACTGCAGTAGGCCTACCGTACCATGATAGTTAAGTTTTTCCTCACACTTGGCCATTAACATACTTTTAAAACTGCATTGCGCTACTAGACACGTTACACTCATTTACAACTCTGTTGCCAAAAGTATTTTATATAGTATATATATATATATATATATATATATATATATATATATATATATATATATATATATATATATATATATTTCAAAATCTATATTTATGGAACTTAAATCTTATTCAGGCTTAACTCTGTTCTAGTTTTTTTTCCAGTGTGTTGAGCCTCCGTCCGTAGGGCTATAGTGTGTCACCAATATTCCTCCTCCGTCCTTGGCAGATGCTGTCAGATAAATATTGAGACTCGTGTCCTCCACACACACGAGGAAAACTTTTCTGGTGTATCATGTATCAGCTGAAGGGAAGGTAGAAGTGCTCCCCACCAAAACGTCTAACGTTAGCTGGGCGCCAAGGTATTGGACCAGTGTGTTATGGTGGTAGAGCACTGCGTACCTTGTTCTTAGGTTCGTAGGTTCGAGTCTCCTTCGGCCTGAGATTAGTGTTTGTGAATATTTTGCCTGTTCTGCGAATTCTAAACATTGTAAAAAAGGCCTGGTGGTGGACCGGTGGGCGGGGCCGTTGATCCCCCTGAATACCCTCCATGTAGGTAGACCATCATTTGTATGGAGTGAAGAACACAGACATTTATGTTAGTACCGACACAATGTAGATCAAAACACGCACAGTTCAAGTCATTTATTGAAGAACCGTTTCGCCACGAAGACACTCGTGGTGAAACGTTTTCTCGATAAATAGTATCTTGAAATCTGCGTGACCGTCTTTATCTACATTTTTTAAACAGTTAAGTTCACCAGCTAGGAGCCATTATGTTACCTCATCTTATTTCAGGCCTTAGTCATTTCTAAGGTGTATTAATTAACTATAATTTGTAAAACGGGTGGACCGGTAAGCCAGCGGAAGGCCTCGGTCAGATGACCAAAAGCTCCAGCTGTAGGTACCTGGGTGTTAGCCGGCTAACACCCAGGTACCTACCTACTTCTAGGTGAACAGGGGCAACAGGTTTGAGGCAACATGTCCAACGTTTCCACCCATGCCGGAAATCAAACCAGGTATCCTCAGTATATGAGCTGAGGATGCTACCAATATACCAAAATAGAGAGGGAGCAAGTTGTCGGTTTCTCCGTTCTGCTCTTCAATAAGGAATCTGAAGTGGCCTGGTAGACAATGCTCTCACCTCACATGCTGAGTGTCCGTGGTTCGATCCCCGTCCGGGTGGCATCATTGGGCGTGTTTCCTTACATCTGTTGTTTCCGTTCACCTAACAAGTAGGTACCCGAGTGATAATCGACTGCTGTGGGTCGCATTCTGGGGGACATAATTGACGAACTGACTTTCTTGGGTTATCCTGGGTGGCTAACCCCCCCGGGTTAAAAATCCCAACAAAATATTTTCTCGGGAAAACTATAAATCGCATAAATTTTTCGTTTCGTGAACTTAAATGCAGTGTCAGTCCTAAACGGAATTACCTCGTCCTTTCAAGTACCTATAACAACAATAGTATCAAAACACAGAACGGGTGGGACTCGAACCCATGGCAGGTGAGTCCTAAAACTCGCAGGCCCGTGTGTTAACCACCGGACCATGCCGGCGTAACAAGGTTTATCCAACTAGGTATATATATACACCATGGCAATGTTAGCCTGGGTCCCACTGTGACCGCAATTACAAGTTTTAACTGACGAATCCTACACCAGCATAGCTGTGATTTGTTTACTACAATTCTGTTACTACCTTATCGTGAGTCGTTACAACATTAATGGTATACAATTCCGACGAATAAAACAATATTAGGTAGATTTATTGCCGAAACGTTTTCTTAACACAATAAGCTTCTTCGGTCGAATGCAGGAGAATATAACTGGTGAAATGTTTTGACAGTAAAGATACCTAAGTGATGCGCATGTGTCATTTCACCATCAACAGTGTCCCTGGATACAGCAGGATACTGCCCACTGTGATGAAGAAAAGACACAAATGCAGAGCAGGTTTTTATTGGGACTACATTTCGCTCCATGTAGCGCTTCATCAAGCAGACTTGATAAAGGGGAGAAACTATTCACAAAATGCCTACTTTTTTCAAATGAAAATAACGTCGACGTTTCGTGAGTGTGAGTACTTTGTGTCGCCTTGATAAAGCTCTACATTGAGTGAAACGTAGTCACAATTATAGCTTATTCTTTACCTGTTTTTTTTTTTAAGTTGTGTCCCACAGCTATGTTGTCCAATTTTTTCAACTTCCTATGACAATTTCTTAAGGACCACATAAGGAAACACATTTACCATCATTCATATAATAGCTGTCTTGCTAAAAGTATGTGCGCATCAAAATTCACAGGACCTATTTTTAGAGTGAAGGGACTGTATTTCCTACCTTCAGAACGTAAGTTTGACTAATTACTTTTCTCTGAATCCCTACACGAATATTACCCTGGTCAGAATTCAACAGCAAGTCAAGTCCTTTAAGCCACTTCTCTCTACTCATTCCAGTCTAACATTCTTGCACGTGTCTGCTGAATGCTCAAGCCACTACCACTCAAAACCTCCTCCACTTCTCTAAACCTTCCTTCCGTACACCCTGATTTTAATCACTCTCCTAGCTAACCTTATTTTGTGCCTTCTTTTCTAAATTATCAAGGCATCTGAACACAATTTTCAAATTTCCGTGCTCATTATTCTCAGGGTAATATTCACACCATTGCTCTCAAATATAATATCTCCATTTCCTCCAGCCTCCTCGCTGCAACGTTTAAAGACCATGCCTCAAACTCGTATAAAGATGTTGACACCACAATATTCTTGGATATTTTATAATGTGTGTGTATATATATATATATATATATATATATATATATATATATATATATATATATATATATATATATATATATATATATATATATATATATTTCCTCGGAAAGCGTCGCAGCAGAGGTATGTGAGGAAAAATCCCAACCATCCCTCACCGTGAGCAGCGGAACTATCTGTATTTATTTGTCGAGGACCCGGCCTGAATAATGTATGCGGCCGCCAGCGTGTGGGGCGTGGAGAGCGACGCACGACGCACAAACACACAGATATTGCACCTAAATGACGACACCAATATTTCAGTGCTCGACTGTAGATTTTAAAGGAAATATCCTGTGAGATCACGTATCCTGAGAAACAGTTCGGCGTCGGCCGAAGAAAAATTACGTGATGTAGAAAGGTGGGCATTTTTTTTATAATTATAAAAAAATAGAGGAAGTTTCAGCCTTACTACGTCCTTTCCTACCTATGGTACGAGCCTCACACGGGGTTAGCACTATATATATATATATATATATATATATATATATATATATATATATATATATATATATATATATATATATATATATATATATATATATTGAGAAACGTTTGGCATAGGGTAAGTCTTGTTTCCAAAGAGAATGTTGAAGTTTACAAATGTGTTCCAGTAGCGTTTTTCTTTAAATTTATGGGAACGCATACAGAGGTGTGTATATCTCTCAATGAATATACATTGAGAGGTAGGTGCTTCTTCTATCTCTATCTTTATGTATATATATATATATATATATATATATATATATATATATATATATATATATATATATATATATATATATATATAATCGAGAGGTGTTTGTGTGTTTCAGTGAATATACACTGAGAGGTGTGCATCATTATGTATTTACACGGAGGTGTATGTATCTCAGTGTATATACAGTAAGGGGTGAGTGTCTCTCTAAGCAAAAAGCTGAGAGATATATCTCTAAGCGTATATACACCGAGATATTTATATATATATATATATATATATATATATATATATATATATATATATATATATATATATATATGTATATATATATATATATATATATATATGTATATATATATATATATATATATATATATATTTATATATATATAATATATATAATATATATATAATATATATATATATATATATATATATATATATATATATATATATATATATATATATATATATCCGTGCATATACACCAAGAGGTGAATATTTATACTGAGAGTCTAACTTTATCTCTGTATTAGGAATAAAAGAATTCTTGACTGGTGGTGCACAGGTGATATGTAGCCTTAATGACCCTCGCGTAGTCGATAAACTTTTAACCTGACAATCCAGGCAACACTTTATTGAATATCCTTTCTGCTATAATTCCTTTCTGAGCATTTTCCAACGTATTTGAGCAACGCAAACAACGTAACTGAACAGTAATACGCTAAGAGATTAAAATCAGACGAAGACTAACTTCTATTAACGTACAAATATTTGCCTAGTTATAGCGAGAGGCTGTCTTCAGTGGATGGTGCCTGCATGCTAGTGGAGAGTTCTTGGTCGAAGGATTTGGAGTTGCCTAATTACCTATCGTTCCCGAGGAGCTGTAAGTCCCTGATATATATAGTACTTCCCCAAGAATGTATCGAATAATATTATTATTAACACTTTTGATTATTCAACAAAATCTTCAGAATTTTTATATTTTAGACTTGTTATGTTTACAGTTGTAGTATGAAGTATTTTCCTGGGGATCTGCGGATATTAATTCATAATAAATTGTAGTCATTTCGTTGTATTGATGAGACATTTGTTATAAGGATCGAGACTAGACTTGTTCTGAACGACCGAAGAGTGTGTGACTTGTGGCACTTCTAGGACACATAGCCAGTGTCTGTTGGCGTTCAGCCAACAGGAGGATACAGCCAGTGTCTGTTGGCGTTCAGCCAACATGAGGATACAGCCAGTGTCTGTTGGCGTTCAGCCCACATGAGGATACAGCCAGTGTCTGTTAGCGTTCAGCCCACATGAGGATACTGCTAGAGTCTGTTAGTGTACAATCCACATGAAGGTACAACCAGTGTGTGTTAGTGTACAGCACACATGAAATACAATACCATGAGGTAGTAACGGTTCACCTAACAGAAGACAGCACCAATACACACGCGTAAGCTTTGTATATATTTTGAATAGTATATCCCTTTTGATGTGTATTCACTGAGAGCAGCAGTGGAAATACAAAGAGGGATGAATATATCAGAATACATACACTTAGAGTTTAATATAATCCCTGTATGAGGTTTTAAAATTTCCCTGACTGTTGGTGAACAAAACACATGCCGCCTTAATGACCCTAATGTAGTAGATAGGCTTTAAACTTAATAAACTAATTCAGGCGCCTGACCAGGAAAGAAACTAGGAGAAAATACACTCAATTGTTTACGAGTTGTGGTTTATGCTCTAATATATTAGAGGTTCGACCGTCTCTCCCTTGCAGTTTTATATCCAAAGTACAAAATTTCTTCCTATGTACAATAATATTTACCACGTAAAATAATTTCTACCCTGGAGTCTAAAATATCTAGGAGTGGTTGGCGTGTCTCCAAGGAAATGAAATGGCAGATGCAGAGACAAAGACTACTGTAGCAAGACCATTCTTCAGAAGACTGGGTCATACCTACAGATATGTCCTTGCGAAGTGGTGGTCCAGGTGGGCCCTGTCGACTTGGAACAGGTTGTAGAGCAGGGCTACTCAATTGGCGGCCCGCGGTCCGAATCCGGACCTTCTGAGTGTTGTAATTGGACCGCGGGCTTCAGGAGAAAGCTTAGTTAAATAACAGCTGTTACCACGTTCAGGATCAGGTGGTACACAAGAGCGAGATTAATACATTATTCTATCTGAATGGAATGCATACACTGAATGGAATACAGTAGTCTAGCATAGCTAAATAGTGATATTTTCTTCCATTCAATGGTAATTCATATTGGTAATTATCACTTGAGCAATGAAGTTGACTTTTTTGGTATTTTGGAAAAAGAGTTTGGCGACCCTGGACCCTGATTGCGTGTAAAAAAAATGTATCCGGACCCTTGCATACATTGGTACTTGTCCAAGTGGACCTTTGCTCATAGTAGTTGAGTATCCCTGTTGTAGAGGGTTCAGCAGGTGCGGGTTTTCGGCACTTCTCATTCAACAGGAATCGTCACTTTACACTAAAGAGATGTGGATGGTCTTACAAGGCGAATATTGTCAGGGTACCACACTTGGTTTAACACCGCGGACAGAGAGAAGGCATCTTTTACACCATAGCACTGGCAGAAAACAGCAACTATACTCTGGTTGTAACTCTGTTAAGAACATCACGTCTTCTCAGGTCATTCATTACTAGTCTGCAACATACTAGCACCGCATTAAAACAAAAAACATCGGTGAAATAAAAGCAAATGAGGAAAAATGGAATCTCTGACTTAGAGACTGAGATGGAGGATCGAACCTTCGGGCTTGTGCTGAATAACCCCAGACGGGTTTAGCGCTTCACAAAAGAGATAATACTGTAATGAGATGAATCGGTCGATCAAGGATCAGGCAAGCACATTTCACTCATATTCACCTGTTTACCCCCTACCCTACCCCCTCTATCTCTGTATCTTGTGGTGTGCAGTTGACTGTGAAACTCATTTTAACTGTTTTCCCACGGCTTAGGCTTTTTTTTATAATTACCGGGGTACCTGTAGGGACCTCAGGGACCTTTGAGAAGAGTCTTTAGACATTGACGCTGGTCATTGTAAATTAGTAAAATAGTGTCTGTACTCGGCGCTTTATTCTTATTAGTAGGTTTTATTATTGGTTAATTTGTTAATGGTGTATGTATTGTAAATAATATTTTTTTTTTACTGGTAAGAGCACTGAGTGAGCTACACAGTGAAATTACGCTGTAAATGTCACAACAAATATTACACTATTATCTCATAGGTACATTATCCCCTTCGTACAATATTCAGGAAACAGATAATGTAATAAAAGAAAGGAAAATGTCAGTAGAGACCAACAAAGAGGAGACAATAGCCAGCCAAGAGTTGGTTATCATTTTTTATTGCTTCTGTTTTTTTTTTTTGTTTCGCATACAAAAAAATGTTTTTTTATTATAGTGGCAGTGTTGTGCTGGAGAGGGAAGAGGGACTAGCGGGGGATGGGACGTAAAGGGAATGGAAAATTTAGTGGGAAGTAGAGAGAATAGTGACGGGGCAGTGGTATTAGGCGGCGGTAGAGGGCAGTGTTGAAGGGCAGTAATAAAGAGCTGTGAGGAAGGGCAGTGATGGACAGTAATGAAGGGCAGTAGTAAAGAGCAGCTGAGTTAATTTTTCAAGATAAAAACAAATAACATCAAGAACAGCATCGCTCTGGTGATGTGTTCCGCTGAGAACCTCGATTCTTGGCATCTAGTAATCCTGGTAATCGCCCAGATGGGATTAAGTAAGTTTAGGCACAAGTACACGTAAGTACAATTATCATACATAGTGTAAATTATCTAGGATAACCCCCCCCCCCAAAAAAAAAAAAAAAAAAGTCAGTGACTCATTTCCATTGAGACCTATCCCTGGAGGCTAGGAAGTAGAATAGAAAAGAAAGTATAGAACAGTAGTGGATAAGGCTGAGAAAATAATGGGTCGAGAGAAGAGGAAATGGAGGAAAGGAAATTAAACAACGAATGTAATCGGATAAGAAAAGCAGTGAAGATAAACAGTGATAGGAAGTAGAGGGCAAGATGTAATAGACACGGTCTGGACTTAGTATTGGTGTTATTATGGATAACAGGAAACTGTCCTCCTTTGGTCGTCACGAGAATGGTAGTGGTGTTAGTGATGGTGGTGGTGGACATGATGGCAGTGGTGGTGGTGATAATGGTAGTGTGGTGATGGTGACAGGTAGTGGAGGTGGTGGTGGTGATAGTGTTGCTGGTAACTTGGTGGTAGAGGTTGTATTTACAGTATGGGAGAAGGTGATGGGGTGGAGGTATTGTGGTGGTGGCAGGCGGGTGGGTAGTCGTGGGTGGGTACTTGCGGGTGGGTGCTCGCGGGTGGGTACTTGCGGGTGTGTGCTAACGGGTGGGTACTTGCGGGTGGGTGCTCGCGCAGCGCATCCATTATTTCGGTGATTGTTTCTGTCAGCCTCACTTCAGTCCCTCTCCATCTCCCTAGTCTTTATGATACCTAAAACTCTCCAACTCCATTCACTCTTCCTTCAGCACCGACCTTGTAGATTTACTTCCAAGGTTGACCTTCAAGTCTAAACCATATCTCCGGGATTTTTTTTTTTTTTTTTTTGAGGGGGGATAAAGCTCGAGAATCGGGATCATCCTCCAAGGAGGACCTTCAAGGCCTCCGGATGGGAGGATACTTTCCCTTCTCCCAGTTCATTCTCAAAGACGAACCTCCAAGACCCATCTGAGCTCCTCCTCCAGCCTCCAGAAAGTGGCTACTACCTTCGTCAGGAGAATATCATTCCTCCCTCGTCAGCCTACCATCGTAGCCATGCGGTAGGGGATGTGGGTGAGCTTTTATTGGGAAGAGGAGTGGTCATTGTATCGCTTACTACGGATTTATCTAAAAAGCTGGCCATGTGGGTCACCTACTTTTCCTTCATAAAGTTCACGAGAGCGAATACCCAAAAAAAAAGTCATACAGAAACATTACCCTTATTGTCTTCATCTTGCAAAATGGATAAAAATTACCCGGGGAACATATATAAGGATGGCAAAATTAACCCTGTGTATAAGAAACCTCTCTTACGAAGATTTGGCTGAAGGAGATGAATTTAAACTCTTTTGGGGAGGCGAAGAATTAGGAATATAACTGGAACGTAAAAGTAATAAATAGAATAGATATAAATAAAATGCTGAAAATATCTGACCAGGATAGGGCTCAGGATGCAGGTTGAGTGGAACAAACTACCAACTAGCGTCATTAGAAAACTTAAGGTAGCCTTAAAATCAGACTGGACAGGTACATGAATACGATTGGTTGGGTGTGAATAGGATCTACCTATATGGATAAAAACTCCATATAAAGGCTTTATCTGCAAAACTTTTATCTCTGCTCACCACAGTTGCTGGTTTCCTTGTGGTTCGTCATCCTTCGCTTCCTCTGAAATGCAAATCCACCAGCAGCAAGCAATGACGTTTCATCTGTATTCAACACTCGTCTCATATTGCTGCTTCCTCCAATGCACTCGTGAGATTACTTATATATCTATACCACACGCCACTGGAGTCTTAACCCGAATTTAGATTTATTTTTGGTTTTGCGAAATATGTTTACCTTCCCCTGAGCTAAGACGTTACCTGCTTTTTTTTTAATATGTATATTCCGGCGTTCAAAAGCACATCACTTGCAGAAAAAAAGAGAAATCTACGTCCTTTATTTTCACGAGACGAATAAAGTGTGCACTAATGTTGTGGTAAAAGTAAATGTTGCAAAAGTAGCTTTTATTGGGACGTTTTGTTCTGTGTAGAGAGTTGTCGTATTGATAAAGCTCTACAAAAAGCAAAACATTGCCCCAGTAAAACCTTTGTTGCAGCCTGTATCTTTTCCTCAGTATCATCGATAGTGCGCCATCTGATTCCACCTCAAAAATAAGACCCAGAAGCAATATCAGGATATTTTAATGAAAGGTTTCGCGACAAGTGGCTTCTTCACCAAGTTACCCCATTAAAGTATCCTAATACTTGTCCATTAGATGCCATTGTACACTGATGATGTTCATTTTATATTATCACGAGGCGCTCGGATGTGATGATCCTGGCTGGTGTCTGGGCCTTCGTGCATTGTCGATGACTTCATTGCCACACTAGCCTGATGAAGGCCTGCCAGAATCTCAGGTTAAATCAAACCATGGAACGGGTGGAGGTTTGAACCAAATTTGAACACCAGTTCCGTCATTTGTCTGAAATGGAGTTAATACGATTTTGTGAGTCAATCTCAGGTCCGCCCTCAGAACGGATGGTTAAGTGTTTAGGCTGGGCGACCTTGGCAAAAATCTTCCCACCGGTGTGAGTAAATTAACCTCAACGTCCACTCTCTTACTTTTTCTCAAACTTACTAAGCTGCCAGAGGTTAAGTCTTGTTTAGTCTCCAGGTCATACAATATGCTTCAAATCCAAGGCGATTATTTTACTCTTATCCATGTGGACAAACTTACCTTTCTTTATCACTACAAGCAGAAAGTTCAGTCAGTCAATTTCTCCTCCGTTGCTGACGGTGAATTAGAAGGATAATTATTAGACTCCTGTTTTCTATTTTTATGCCTGTAACTAATACCGAATCACTGGATGGATACAACAGTTCTGTCAGCAAAATGTGTTGTGTAATCATGATTCCCACGGTAGTACTGACGACTTACCTAATATTTTCACCACTTGGATTCTTTCTTCTTTCCGGTCATTGCACATTTCGCACAGAACCACTGAATAAATCGTCTGTTGACGAGTCTCCACTTCATAAAATCCAGCTTTCATGGTATTATGTTAGAAGCCTCTAAACTTCCTATGTGCCGGCTTCTGTCGGCACATGTCTCCAAGGCGCTCATTGATGTTACCGCGGCTACTGCCTAGCGATAACAGCCTCTCCAAAATCTTCACCTTCAGTATTAGGTGAAGGCTTCCAAGGATTCTTAATTTTAGATAACTCACGGTAAATATTTTAGAAGTGAAGCACATATCACATGCTGCTTTGCTATAAAATACATTGACGTCAACCAAAAAGAGTATGGTTGTTAGATATATTGCTTTGCAATTCTACCTTGTTAGCTATTTTTTAAATGTTGTTCCTCGTGCTGTGCGCTCTCCTGGCCACAGGTGCTTTCTGTGCCTTTCCAATCTCTGCCTCTCCGGAGGATCAGTGGGGTTACCTCTGGATTTGTGGTGTCAGTCGATGGCGCCTCGGGGCTGCTCCATGTCCAGGTGATTTCTGTTTTTTTTTTCTTATTGTTGTGAATAAAACTTTACATTTTTTCCTTGATTTTAATCCCCTTTTTTCTGCAACCCAATCATTTTCGGAAAATTTAAATTTCGTTGACCTCTTCACATATCTCAGACTGAAGTTTTAAAAGTAATTATTTTCTGCAAGCAGTTTTCTGATACTTATAATTCAATTCAAGACTATATTTTCAGTGCTAATTTTAGAACAATTTCTCCATCGCGTGACGTCTGTTCCACATCTAATAGATGGTTCTAATTAATTCTTTTATTCAAATCACGTTATGACTCTGCCTTGAGCAAATGTTGTTCCAACAATATCTCGGTCTCCATATTGTCTCTCATACCTATACTAATCGGTATTACGAATGTATATCTTCTTTAATCCTTTATGGCAATGTTGATCTCTTGGTGTGTGGCATCTTCCCTTTTTTAAATGGAGGCTGCACTCCTGATCAATGTTAATTGTGGATGTGCTCGCCTAGCTGTGTTTTGTGAGGTCGGTTCATCGATCATTACCTCTCACCTCTGACTCGTTTCATTAATATCAGTCCTAAAGGCTCCGGTCATATCTACTCTTAAAAACGTGTATAGTGCTTTGCCTTCGATGACTCATCTATTGGGTTTTAGTTATTCGTCACCCTAAGGCTGAAAAAGTATTTCCTAATATCCCCAAGGTTCCTCATTGTTTTTGGAGATACTGTATTGAATCTTCTTTAAAGAAAAGACTGTTTTTTAATTTTATTTATGATCCTCTTTTTCGGTATTTATTTGTATTATTTTTATACGGCATCAGAGATCCTGATATTTAGACATCAGAAGCACTTTCAGCATTCATTCAGTTTAATTTTTGTACCTTTCATACGGCATCAGTGATCCTGAGGTTAGGATAACAGAGGGACAATTTCAGCATTCAGCTCAGTTCACAAGGTTTTGGCAAAGTATTTCAGGTTTGTGATAGCTCGATCGCTGCCCATTCATGGGTAGTGTTTACGTGTGGCACTCTTCTGGGGTCTATGTTATCTCACGTCTCCTTGGAAAAGGAGCTGGACAGACGCGTGGGTGGGACTGAGTGGTGTTGATAAGGACCTGCCTTGTATAGTGCCAGTAGGCCTGCTTCAGCGTTTCTCCATTCTTAGGCTCTTAAGAAAGAACCCGAAATAATAGATTGTGTCAGGACGGACAGAAACGTGTCACAAGTGGTGCCAGTATACATGACTTTAGCATATATGACTTCTACGGACTAGCATGGATAATCTATGCGGATTAGCATGTAAGACGTCTGTCGGGTTAAACGAGTGTAACCTCTGCGGGTTTAAGTGTCGAAACCTAATCAGAATCTACACACACACAAAAAAAAAAAAACAGTGATACATCCCTACAGCTCGTCACTATGTGACAAAAATAACTCCCTTAAATCCCACTTGAAAGAGACGGGCCACTTAACCTTTCTTACCTTTCTCTTCCTATCCACCCATAACCCTTTCATCTATCCTACCCCCAATCCTTCTATACCCTTTTCTTGCTATTCCTCTTATTCCTTAACCAAAAAAGTTTGTATCTGTTAAATTTTAGTGGTCAATTAATGTTGATTAACACTGCATATTTATCATAATTCAAGAAAATGCTAAATATGTTCGTGATAATGAATGCATTCAGTGGAGTGTTACAAAGGGCGACTAGTGATGTTACATTAATTATCCTCTGTATTGTAGTGGTGAAGTATTGTAGTGGTGAAGTATTGTAGTGGTGAAGTGTCGGGGTGCTAATCTGAGTTGCAGGTCTGGAAGACCTGGTGGTGGGGGCTAATGTTACACCACCTGAAGAAGAAAAATAAGAAGGAAAGAAGAAAGAGAAGGAAAAGAAGAATGAAACGAAGAAAAAGAAGATGGAAAGGGAAAAATATGAAGAAAGAGAAAAAGGGAAAGAAGAAAGAGAAGAAAAAAAAGAAGGGAAAGAAGAGAAGAATGAAAGGAAGAAAAAGATGAAAATGTAAAATAAGAAGAAAAAAGAAAAGCGAGAGAAGTAGTAGTAAAGAACATACACGGAGCAGCAAGCATTTATTCCGGCAACGTTTCTTTTCTGTATAGAGATGATCAACTCGTGATAAAGCCGCAGAGCGAAACGTCGTCCCAATTAAAAAAAGTTTCTTTCACCGTGTTTTCCTTCACTGTGTCTTTCCTTCACCGTGTCTTTCCTTCACCGTGTCTTTCCTTCACCGTGTCTTTCCTTCACCGTGTCTTTCCTTTACCGTGTCTTTCCTTTACCGTGTCTTTCCTTCACCGTGTCTTTCCTTCACCGTGTCTTTCCTTGACTGAGGACTGTCAGGACACGAATTCGAAGGCCAACACTGTACCGAAATGTTTATCTTTCTTCACAAGATTAAGATATTCGTGATCAAGTATATTTTCAGTGCCATCACCCTCCATAGCAAACTGCAGAAATTCGAAATTGATAAAATCGGGAATCTGAGACGCCCAGTGTCTTCAGATAGGTCTGTTTACTCAGTTAAAAGCCATTCGAATCCTCTGAGTCCCTTAATCTCCGGTCTGAACCCTTCACATGATACGCTTCGATTCCCTTTTGTCCAACGTCTCCTTGATAATCTCTCGGCAATTTGAAGTGAAGATGTCTCAGGAAAGCTGTTTTGTTTCCCTAGATAAATACACGGCTGCTGACGGAGAGGTTTAGATCACGTCAGGTGAAAATACATTGTTTATATTCGTTCATTGTCTGATAATAAATACAAAAATCTCAGACACGCGCACGATTTCACTGGCGAGTATGTACGCACGCACACTAAACAGGCCAGGTATCTGACAAGAGCGTGCGCGCTTGTAAACATACACGCAAAACTACTGTTACTAGCCTATTGTCTGTAGATAAGTGCCTTTGCCAAATGGTAACTGAGCAACACACATGTTTAACCTGTTCATGAGGCAGAAAAAAAAAAGAATACACGAGGGCACAGTTTGTAGTTGAAAGACGTAGATTGACCACGGGAGTGTGATTACGTGTGTTTCTTCCCTAAAATAGGGATTAAATTCTCGGGGTATATTACTCTAAACTTATCTAAAATATATTTAGTTGGATTAGGCTAAATTGAATTGCGCTTGTTATAATAAGGTCAGGTAAGTTTTCTAAGGTACTTTTGGTATAAAATTATTAATTTTTATATTACATAAATGAAAAAAAAATATCTTTAAACGTATAAGATAAATTTTTAGAAAGGACTTAATTTTAAATGAGTTCTTGCTAATTGATCAGTTTTACCTATTCGGCACGACATATACATGCCGAGAGACATATACCTCTCGGTGTATATAACCTTCACGCCATTATTAATGCACTCTCTACAAAACAATCGCTGGCAAAGGGAACTTTCTGCTTCAAGTAATTATGAATTAAGACTGTTTGTCTTGTTTTTTTTCTTTCAGACAAACAGGCACATTATTTTTTCCTTATGAAACATCAGAAACAGTTAATTTCCTTTCGTTTTTACCCACCGTGAGCTTTTTTCTTTTAATTTTAAGTCTGTCAGTACAGCAGCTCTGATAATTAACTTTTTATTGGTATAAATTTTGCAACAATTATTTTATATATATATACATATTTTTTTAAATGGTGCATAGTCTGTTATTGCTGCACGAATAATAAAAAAAGGTATGCGTCTAGCCGCTTTTGAAAAGAAGTGTGAGTTAAAATTGAATATAAGTTGACGTTCGTGGAATATTGGCCGTGTAGCCAATATTCCACTGGAAATATACACTGAGAAATATACACTGTGAGGTGTATATATCTCTCAGTGTATAAATGCTGAGAGTTTATTATAATCCCTATTTTAGTGAATAAAATTTATATTGATTTTATTCCCTACTTTAAGAATTAAAATTAATATTTTAATCCCTTTAGGGATTTAAATTAATATTTACTATAATCCCTACTTTAGGGATTAAAGTGTATTTTGTTAGGTAGAAGGATACTAGTGCAACTAATGTGACATTTTATTGTGGCAACGTTTCGCCAACATTAATACAAAGTGTATTTTAGTGGTGATCATGTTACAGCCAGCCTTGATGACCCTTGGGTAGTCGATAGGTTTTAAACTCTCATTAACCAGCCATTACCCGCTGACTGTAGGCCATTTGGTGAAGGTTGGTTTATAGCGAAAAGAAAAAAAACATTTCTACAACGTTTCACCCACTGGGAGATAAAGCTTGATAAAGCTCTTTGGGGGAAACTTAATGACTAAAAGAACCTTTTCTGTATAGAGAATTTTATATAATCAGTTGAATCTTAATTGATTTTAAATACCTCTTTCGTATTGATGCTGATGGAGTGTGTAATATTGCTACGAGATTGATGGACTGAACACATCGATTCCAGGCTGAGGGACTGATTACCTCAAAGTAATCCTCCTCCTCTTCTTTGTATTGGACTGATGAAGTCACCGTGTGGCGAAACGTTTTCTCAATAAAGATTCCCATATGTAGCGTAAGTGTCTCATTCTTCAACATAAAGCATTGATCTTTATTGGGCTGATATTACTTACAAAATAACTAAACACACACACACAAGGGGATTGTGTATTGTGTCCTACGAAGAAAGGTTAAGGGAAATCGGCCTGACGACACTAGAAGACAGGAGGGTTAGGGGAGACATGATAACGACATATAAAATACTGCGAGGAATAAATAAGGTGGACAGACAGGATGTTCCAGAGAGGGGAGACAGAAACAAGGGGTCACAATTGGAAGTTGAAGACTCCTATGAGTCATAGGGATGTTAGGAAGTATTTCTTCAGTCATAGAGTTGTCAGGAAGTGGAATAGTCTAGAAAGTGACGTAGTGGAGGCAGGAACCATACATAGTTTTAAGACGAGGTTTGATAAAGCTCATGGAGCAGGGAGAGTGAGGACATAGTAGCAGTCAGTGAAGAGGCGGGGCCAGGAGCTATGACTCGACCCCTGCAACCACAAATAGGTGAGTACACACACACACACGTAATCTTCGGTATCATGTGAGACTTCAAAAAGTTTTGGTGCTTTGGATGTCCGGTCAAAGTAATTATGTCAAAACAATCATCAAAGTTAGAAATAAAGTATTCCTAAAAACCTGGGACACAAACCAACAGTTCATCAGACATCGAAATATAAAAACGATGGTGAATACGAAAGAGGGAGGAACGATGGGGAATACGAAAGAGGAGGAACGATGGTGAATACGAAAGAGGAGGAACGATGGGGAATACGAAAGAGGGAGGAACGATTGGGAATACGAAAGAGGGAGGAACGATGGGGAATACGAAAGAGGAGGAACGATGGTGAATACGAAAGAGGGAGGAACGATGGGGAATACGAAAGAGGAGGAACGATGGTGAATACGAAAGAGGGAGGAACGATGGGGAATACGAAAGAGGAGGAACGATGGGGAATACGAAAGAGGAGGAACGATGGGGAATACGAAAGAGGGAGGAACGATGGGGAATACGAAAGAGGAGGAACGATGGTGAATACGAAAGAGGGAGGAACGATGGGGAATACGAAAGAGGGAGGAACGATGGGGAATACGAAAGAGGAGGAACGATGGGGACTACGAAAGAGGAGGAACGATGGGGAATACGAAAGAGGGAGGAACGATGGGGAATACGAAAGAGGAGGAACGATGGTGAATACGAAAGAGGGAGGAACGATGGGAATACGAAAGAGGGAGGAACGATGGGGAATACGAAAGAGGAGGAACGATGGGGAATACGAAAGAGGAGGAACGATGGGGAATACGAAAGAGGGAGGAACGATGGGGAATACGAAAGAGGAGGAACGATGGTGAATACGAAAGAGGGAGGAACGATGGGGAATACGAAAGAGGGAGGAACGATGGGGAATACGAAAGAGGAGGAACGATGGGGAATACGAAAGAGGAGGAACGATGGGGAATACGAAAGAGGGAGGAACGATGGGGAATACGAAAGAGGAGGAACGATGGTGAATACGAAAGAGGGAGGAACGATGGGGAATACGAAAGAGGGAGGAACGATGGGGAATACGAAAGAGGAGGAACGATGGGGAATACGAAAGAGGAGGAACGATGGGGAATACGAAAGAGGGAGGAACGATGGGGAATACGAAAGAGGGAGGAACGATGGGGAATACGAAAGAGGAGGAACGATGGGGAATACGAAAGAGGGAGGAACGATGGGGAATACAAAAGAAGAAGGATGGAGCACCCACCCTTCAGCAGAATAATTCCAGCCAGCCATCCTTCAGCAGAGTACTTTCTCCCAGCCACCCACCAGCAGAGTACTTCCTCGCCACCCACCCACCCTTCAGCAGAGTGCTTCCTCCCAGCCACCCACCCTTCAGCAGAGTACTTCCTCCCAACCACCCACCCATCAGCAGAGTGCTTCCTCCCAGCCACCCACCAGCAGAGTACTTCCTCCCAGCCACCCACCCTTCAGCAGAGTACTTCCTCCCAACCACCCACCCATCAGCAGAGTGCTTCCTCCCAGCCACCCACCAGCAGAGTACTTCCTCCCTGCCACCCACCCTTCAGCAGAGTACTTCCTCCCAGCCACCCACCCTTCAGCAGAGTACTTCCTCCCAACCACCCACCCATCAGCAGAGTGCTTCCTCCCAACCACTCACCCTTCAGCAGAGTGCTTCCTCCCAGCCACCCACCAGCAGAGTACTTCTCCCAGCCACCCACCCTTCAGCAGAGTACTTCCTCCCAGCCACCCACCCTTCAGCAGAGTACTTCCTCCCAGCCACCCACCCATCAGCAGAGTACTTCCTCCCAGCCACCCACCCTTCAGCAGAGTACTTCCTCCCAGCCACTCACCCTTCAGCAGAGTACTTCCTCCCAGCCACCCACCCTTCAGCAGAGTGCTTCCTCCCAACCACCCACCTATCAGCAGAGTCCTTCCTCCCAGCCACTCACCCTTCAGCAGAGTGCTTCCTCCCAGCCACCCACCAGCAGAGTGCTTCCTCCCAGCCACCCACCAGCAGAGTGCTTCCTCCCAGCCACCCACCCACCAGCAGAGTACTTCCTCCCAGCCACCCACCAGCAGAGTGCTTCCCAGCCACCCACCCACCAGCAGAGTACTTCCTTCCAGCCACCCACTCTTCAGCAGAGTACTTCCAGCCACCCACCCTTCAGCAGAGTACTTCCTCCCAGCCACCCACCCTTCAGCAGAGTGCTTACTCCCAGCCACCCACCCTTCAGCAGAGTGCTTACTCCCAGCCACCCACCCTTCAGCAGAGTGCTTCCTCCCAGCCACCCACCCTTCAGCAGAGTGCTTCCTCCCACGCCACCCACCCACCAGCAGAGTACTTCCAGCCACCCACCCACCAGCAGAGTACTTCCTCCCAGCCAACCACCCTTCAGCAGAGTACTTCCTCCCAGCCACCCACCCTTCAGCAGAGTGCTTCCTCCCAGCTACCCACCCTTCAGCAGAGTGCTTCCTCCCAGCCACCCACCCTTCAGCAGAGTACTTCCTCCCAGCCACCCACCCTTCTGCAGATTACTTCCTCCCAGCCACCCATCCACCAGCTGAGTACTTCCTCCCAGACACCCACCCACCCGCAGAGTACTTCCAGCCACCCACCCACCAGCAGAGTACTTCCTCCCAGCCACCCACCCTTCAGCAGAGTGCTTCCTTCAGCAGAGTACTTCCTCCCAGCCACCCACCCACCAGCAGAATACTTCCTCCCAGCCACCCACCCACCAGCAGAGTACTTCCTCCCAGCCACCCACCCACCAGCAGAGTACTTCCTCCCAGCCAACCACCCACCAGCAGAGTACTTCCTCCCAGCCAACCACCCACCAGCAGAGTGCTTCCTTCAGCAGAGTACTTCCTCCCAGCCACCCACCCACCAGCAGAGTACTTCCTCCCAGCCACCCACCCACCAACAGAGTACTTCCTCCCAGCCACCCACCCTTCAGCAAAGTGCTTTCTCCCAGCCACCCACCCACCAGCAGAGTACTTCCTCCCAGCCACCCACCCACCAACAGAGTACAGTGGACCCCCGAGTTTCGTAAAAACTTCACTCCTGAAGTCTGCTCAAGTGCCATTACCGAACGAATTTACTCCCTTAAGGAAAAATTTCACGTAGGTTAGTCTATTTCAGACCCCCAAAAATACACTTCTACAAGAACTTACAAAATTATACTTACATAATTGCACGATTTCCGGGGTATTCGTTAACCGAGGGTCCACTGTACTTCCTCCCAGCCACCCACCCTTCAGCAGAGTGCTTCCTCCCAGCCATCCACCCACCAGCAGAGTACTTCCTCCCAGCCACCCACAAATCATAAATATTCGAGTAAATTTCAGTGCATATGCAATGAGGGATGTGAACCTCTCAGTAAACATCTTATTCTAAGAGTGTCAAAAGCAATGATAGTGAGAAAGCTTCCTTTGTTTTTTCACAATGGTCGCCGTAATTCGCAAATTTATTCTAAGAAATACTTCTCAGTGCCAATACACTGGAAGACATACACCATTCGGTATATATACACAGAGATATACACCTCTTCTTTTTTCCCCTTCATAATAGTCATCAATACGACCAAAAAATCCAGCTAGCGGGTTATTATATGACTAAGACCCGACTCAGGACACACCTGGCTTGTTTCCTGACTAATAAAACATCATTATATGCCATTTCATATACTTAGTTGGAATTAAATAATGAATGGTATACAATATCGCCTACTTAATGAACGACACAAGTGCAACACTTTGTGTCTATTGCCTAAACGTTTCGCGTGCGCAGCAGGCTTCATCAGTTAAATACGGAGGAGATTACAGTACCAGAGAGGTGATTTTAAGGTGATATATGCCTCAGCTTTGACGGGTGATGAGTCCTTCAGCCTTGACAGGAGGTGATCAGTCCCACAGTCTTGACAAGTGATCAGTTTCTCAGCCTTGATAGAAGGTGATGAGTCGCTCAGTCTTACAGTTCTCTACGTGTGTCTTAACCATCAACTAGTGTTAGTGTCACTGACCATCAACTAGTGTTAGTGTCACTGACCATCAACTAGTGTTAGTGTCACTGACCATCAACTAGTGTTAGTGTCACTGACCATCAACTAGTGTTAGTGTCACTGACCATCAACTAGTGTTAGTGTCACTGACCATCAACTAGTGTTAGTGTCACTGACCATCAACTAGTGTTAGTGTCACTGACCATCAACTAGTGTTAGTGTCACTGACCATCAGCAAAATACAATCATTTCGTGAAGAACCGATGATTTTCGCGGAGTTATAGGAAAAACTGATATACGCCCAACTTGTCTGGTATAACGAATATATGCTCGGCTTGTTTGGTATAACAGTCGTTGCTAAATGAGCTAAGTTGCTAATTCTGGCTTAAAAAGCCTGTCAAATATAGTATTTTTATCTCAGCCGTTTTATTAGTATTTAGATATACTCTCCCTTTCCTCGGATCAAACCTTATTGCTCTCTATTCCCCATGCGATGTATGACCCCAAGGGATTAACGCTTTCAATAACGTAATGTTACAGTTTTAAAACTGTAGTGTAAGCGCACCTCTGGCAAGACAGTGATGGAGTGAATGATGGTGAAAGTTTTTCTTCTTTTCTAGCCACCCTACCTTGGTGAGAAACGGCCGATGTGTTAATAATGTGTTAGTAGTAATCTGAAACCAAGACAACAGTGCATAAGTGTTCGCAATAAAGCTAACAGAATCCTTGGCTTCATATCAAGAAGTATAAATAATAGAAGTCCTCAGGTTGTTCAACTCTATATATCTTTGGTTAGGCCTCATTTAGATTATGCTGCACAGTTCTGGTCACCGTATTACAGAATGGATATAAATGCACTGGAAAACGTTCGGAGGAGGATGACAAAGTTGATCCCATGTATCAGAAATCTTCCCTATGAGGATAGACTGAGGGCTTTGAATCTGCACTCTCTAGAAAGGCGTAGAATTAGGGGGGATATGATGAGGTGTATAAATGGAAAACAGGAATAAATAAGGGGGATGTAAATAGCGTGCTGAAAATATCCAGCCAAGATAGGACTCGCAGCAATGGTTTCAAGTTGGAAAAGTTCAGATTCAGGAAGGATATAGGAAAGCACTGGTTTGGTAATAGAGTTGTGGATGAGTGGAACAAACTCCCGAGTACCGTCATAGGGGCTGGGACGTTGTGTAGTTTTAAAAATAGGTTAGATAAATACATGAGTGGGTGTGGGTGGGTGTGAGTTGGACCTGACTAGCTTGTGCTACTAGGTCAGATGCCGTACTAATTCCTTAAGTGGAAGTGACCTGACTACCTGGAGTTTACCTGGGGAGGGTTAAATCCAGGTGGTCGGCTAGATAAATATATGAGTGGGTGCGGGTGGGTGTGAGTTGGTTCTGACTAGCTTGTGCTACTAGGTCAGATGCCGTGCTCCTTCCTTAAGTGAATGTAACCTGACCTGGCTGGGTCGGGGCATTGGCTTAAGACGGTTGGAGACTTGGCCCTGCCTCGCATGGGCTAGTAGGCCTGCTGCAGTGTTCCTTCTTTCTTATGTTCTTATAATAAAAAATTATAAAAGCAACAATAATAATAAAATTAATTTTATAGAAATAAAATTAATTTTATGAAAAATTATAATTGAAAACTAATAAAAAAGAAAAAATAGATGCAATAATTTAAAATAATTTAAATAGTTTAAAATAATAATATAAATAAATAATTTAAATTCAGCGCTCGAGAGTATTAAGGAGGTCACGCAGGTGTAAATTTAAGAAGTGGTTCACACTTAGTTTACAATCTTTCTTTTACTTCACAACTCCCATTAATATGACTTAAATTTCTGAGAAGAAGCATTAACACTTGAGTCAACTCGCTCTCCACTCCAAGTAACATTAACACACTCACACTCCAAGTAACATTAACACACACACACTCCAGGTAACATTAACACACTCACACTCCAAGTAACATTAACACACTCACTCCAAGTAACATTAACACACACACACTCCAGGTAACATTAACACACTCACACTCCAGGTAACATTAACACACACTCCAAGTAACATTAACACACACCCCAAGTAACATTAACACTCACACTCCAGGTAACATTAACACACTCACACTCCAAGTAACATTAACACACTCACACTCCAGGTAACATTAACACACTCACACTCCAAGTAACATTAACACACTCACACTCCAGGTAACATTAACACACACTCCAAGTAACATTAACACACACCCCAAGTAACATTAACACTCACACTCCAAGTAACATTAACACACTCACACTCCAGGTAACATTAACACACTCACACTCCAGGTAACATTAACACACTCACACTCCAGGTAACATTAACACACTCACACTACAGGTAACATTAACGCACTCACACTCCAAGTAACATTAACACACTCACTCCAGGTAACATTAACACACTCACACTCCAGGTAACATTAACACACTCACACTCCATGTAACATTAACACACTCACACTCCAGGTAATATTAACACACTCACACTCTAGGTAACATTAACACACTCACACTCCAGGTAACATTAAAACACTCACAATCCAGGTAACATTAACACACTCACACTCCAGGTAACATTAACACACTCACACTCCAGGTAACATTAACACACTCACACTACAGGTAACATTAACGCACTCACACTCCAGGTAACATTAACACACTCACACTCCAGGTAACATTAACACACTCACACCCCAGGTAACATTAACACACTCACACTCCAGGTAACATTAACACACTCACACTCCAGGTAACATTAAACACTCACACTCCAGGTAACATTAACACACTCACACTCCAGGTAATATTAACACACTCACACTCCAGGTAACATTAACACACTCACACTCCAGGTAACATTAACACACACTCCAGGTAACATTAACACACTCACACTCCAGGTAACATTAACACACTCACACTCCAGGTAACATTAACACACTCACACTCCAGGTAACATTAACACACACTCCAGGTAACATTAACACACACTCCAGGTAACATTAACACACTCACACTCCAGGTAACATTAACACACTCACACTCCAGGTAACATTAACACACTCACACTCCAGGTAACATTAACACACTCACACTCCAGGTAACATTAACACACACTCCAAGTAACATTAACACACTCACACTCCAGGTAACATTAACACACTCACACTCCAGGTAACATTAACACACTCACACTCCAGGTAACATTAACACACACTTCAAGTAACATTAACACACTCACACTCCAGGTAACATTAACACACTCACACTCCAGGTAACATTAACACACACTCCAAGTAACATTAACACACTCACACTCCAGGTAACATTAACACACTCACACTCCAGGTAACATTAACACACTCACACTCCAGGTAACATTAACACACACTCCAGGTAACATTAACACACTCACACTCCAGGTAACATTAACACACTCACACTCCAGGTAACATTAACACACTCACACTCCAGGTAACATTAACACACACTCCAAGTAACATTAACACACTCACACTCCAGGTAACATTAACACACTCACACTCCAGGTAACACTAACACACTCACACTCCAGGTAACATTAACACACACTCCAGGTAACATTAACACACTCACACTCCAAGCAAACGGAACATAAATTCCAATTAAATGTAATAAAAATCTCAAGAAATAAGAATCTTAAGGGAATACAAATTTCAGGAAAATAAAAATATTCAAGCAGATATATACTTCAAGGAAAAAAAATATATCTCAAGGAAATAAATATTAAATGAATATAATATAAATTTCAAATGAATATAATATAAATTTCAAATGAATATAATATAAATTTCAATGAATATAATATAAATTTCAAATGAATATATAAATTTCAAATATAATATAAATTTCAAATATAAATTTCAAATGAATGTAAGTTTCAGGAACATATAATGTACATTTTAATTAAATAATTAAATTCAGGCATATAATTTATATATTAAAAGTTTCAAGTAATAAAAATATGAAGGAAATAAATTTCGAGTTATGAATTTGAAGGAAAATTATGAGATTCGGGCAGCTATAATATTAATATCCACGAAATATATAAATTTCAAGCAAAAATATGATATAAATTTTCCAGGAGTGGAGGTGAAGTGTGTGAACAGAGAAGTGTGAAAACAGTGTGGCACTCGGAAGCTCACGAAGGCTCTTAATAGCGTGTAGGAGCAGAGGGCGTTAAAATGATCATTTTTAGTAGAGCATTTTCAGAATTTAAATGAATAACTTGTATGAATAACTTATACGAATGGCTTGCATGAATAACTTTCATGAATAACTTGTATGAATAGGTGTGTATGCGAGTCTGGGGAGAGGCAAGGTGTGAAGCCTCGTACGAATAATCACTTGGAAAGTCTGCGGCGATTATATTTATTATAATCACGGTTAAGGGTTAAATGCGTAAGGGTAAGGCAGGATCTGGGGATTTGGAGATAGTTTTGATCCATGAACAGGAGGGAAGCTCCACTTAAATGGATCACGAGCACTTCTCCGGCATTGTGATACCCGCATAATGGGAAGAGTATACTGAAAAGGTGTTGAATCCTTTCATTCTAATGAGTTAATTTGTCACTAAAGTCAAGTCAGTTTCTGTGATATATAGCAAATCGCAATGAAGTAATGCAACCGTAAAACCTAAATCGACATAGAATAGTGAAAAAAAAAATTAAATCTCTGATCGCTTACATGCACTTCAATATATATATATATATATATATATATATATATATATATATATATATATATATATATATATATATATATATATATAATATATATATATATATACTGCTTGTGGAGGCTAGTACACCAAACGGGAGTAGAATGAAATTAGCTCTTGAGACACCCACACCATCGTATGTCCTCGGATCACGGTAAAACACCTAGCTCTGCTGGGTGCATGATTCGTATAGGATTGGGTGGTCCTGTGGGTTAGAGCGTCATGTGATTTTTGCTCACCATGAGGCGGGCCAAAATGACATGGGTTCGAGTCCTCGGCTAGTCGCAGTGTTGTTATATATATATATATATATATATATATATATATATATATATATATATGATGCTTTGAGGTAACTGTGGAGAAAAAAACGTTATCTATGGAGCCAAAGAAAGGAATGCACGAGAGTATAGTGGTACCAACACTCTTATATGGGTGTGAAGCATGGCTTGTACATTCTGCAGCAAGGAGGAGGCTGGAGGCAGTGGAGATGTCGTGTCTAAGGGAAATGTGTGGTGTGAATATTATCGAATTTTTTGAGGAACCAACAACAACTGAAGTGAAGCTCACCCTTCGTCTCCCCGCGAGTCTCTAGTGGCATCTCACATGCACTTTTACTGTTGGTTCAGCTGCCTCTAGACTCTAGAGTATTATTAATATAATGAAGGGGAAGTATGTAAGGGTTACACAGCTCCTGGAGAATGGAAGGTAATCAGGTTTAGTGACTGGGTTACTAACCCTCCGAATTTATAACCCCCAACAAAATCTTATACAGACCACTATCGACGAAATCTTGTCCAAGCCCGTGGCTCAGCTAAAGAGGTGGAGCTGGGCCCTGGCAAGCTTTCCCAAACTGAAATTCACAAAGTCTAAAGGGACTTCTGAGGCTTGCAGGCTCCGAGGGTTCATAATAGTCCTGATAAGCACCGGGGGTGGTATTGTTTTCTTGAAATCGCCCTGTGAAAAGCAATTCCAGAGTCTATTCAAAATAAACTTATCTGCATTGCTGAAGTGGAACTGCCGTGGTTTACGTGCAAACTGAGAGGAACTTCCGCAAGATTATTACCAACTTGTGTTGATCTGGTAGAAACAATGTTGGTTCGCAGAATGTTTCGTCCTACAAGGAAATTTTATGGGGTTCAGTCGTTTATTATCCAAGCAAAAGATATAGCTGAGTTGACCCATATTTTGTTTTTGAGTTGTTCCCTGTACTGTACCTCAGGCGTAGTCTAGTGCCACAGGCGTAGTCTAGTGCCACAAGCGTAGTCTAGTGCCACAAGCGTAGTCTAGTGCCACAAGCGTAGTCTAGTGCCACAAGCGTAGTCTAGTGCCACAAGCGTCCCATCTTAACATCACTTTCGACACAGTGTTGCAGGGTCCCTGCTACAGCTAGTACCACTGAACGCTGTCCCAGATGAATAATATATATATATATATATATATATATATATATATATATATATATATATATATATATATATATATATTAATGAAGTACAGTGCCTGCACTTTAAAGGAGGGGTTTGTAATATTGGCAGTTTGGAGGAACATCTAAACTATTGTATCTTAGCGTCTCTGCAAAGACTGATTATGTATGAGTGATGGAGAAAGTGTTGAATGATGATGGAAGTTTTTTCTTTCTTTTTGGGTCACCCTGCCTCGGTGGGAAACGGCCAACGTGTTAAAAAGAAAAAAAAAATATATATTGAAAAATATCGCAGAGAGGAAAATTCTAACCCAGGCCACCAGCTCTCCAGGAGTGTGGATAACTGACAAGCTAACACCTTAGACCACTCTGCTACAGATGCCTCTAAACTTTGGGTTGCCATCCAGAACGCTAGTCATATTTCCCCTGAAAGCCGGGCACACCAGTGGGCCTCATGCATGGTTTTTAGCTATTTCAGTCTCGTTCTGTATATACCTATCTCACGAGCGAGACCCCATTCAACGTTCTCCACGAAGCACATTCAGTGTACTCAACAGTGTACATTGAATGTGTCGATGGTCACGTTTTGTTGTTCATATACAGGACTCTGAAAAAGTCTAAATGTGGGCTCAAAATGTCTCGTATATTAATTTAACACTCACCAGATAGTGCTGCCACCTGTTGGGTCTGCCACTACTCTTACCTGAGAAAGAAATTAATAAATGTTAGGGACATCGACAATAACACAGAAAATTTCAGTGAAATGATGATGTGATACCATGTTTTGAAAGTATGATACAGTGATCATCAGCCCCGCAACCAGTCTTAAATTAGCCAGCGTACCCTTGGACCGTAACACCGTGGGCAGCGTACCCTTGGACCGTAGCACCGTGAGCGGCGTACCCGTGGACCGTAACACCGTGGCTAGCGTACCTGTGGACTATAACACCGAGGTCAGCATACCTGTGGACTGTAACACCGAGGCCAGTGTACCTGTGGACCATAATACCGAGGCCAGTGTAACTGTGGACCATAATACCGAGGCCAGTGTGCCTGTGGACCATAACACAGGAGATTCTAGTGTACATCTGGACCATAACACCGGAAGTTCCAGTGTACATAAGGACCATAACACTGGAGGTTCCAGTGTACATAAGGACCATAACACTGGAGGTTCCAGCGTACATAAGGACCATAACACCGGAGGTTCCAGCGTACATAAGGACCATAACGTCGGAGGTTCCAGCGTAAATAAGGATCATAACACCGGAGGTTCCAGCGTAAATAAGGACCATAACACCGGAGGTTCCAGCGTACATCTATTCCATAACACCGGAGGTTCCTGCGTATATAAGGACCATAACACCGGAGGTTCCAGCGTACAGACCATAACACCGGAGGTTCCAGCGTACAGAAAATAACACCGCAGGGCCAGAGGCATACAGTTCTATCTCACAAATTGTACATCAGCTAAATTGACACAGCGTAATAAAGTAATCGGTCACTAGTAAATACTCGTATAAAAACAGCTGGTATTAACATCAAACTTTTTTTATTACCAAACAAAATAATGAAGGCAAAATGAATTAATGAGATTTACTTCAGTGTTTTTATAAAAAATATATAATTTTTTTGTTTCAACTCGTCTGCCGTCCCCCACCGAGGCAGGGTGACCCGAAAAAAAAAAAACTTTCATCATCACCCACTCCATCGCTCTCTTGCCAGAGGCGTGCTGACACTACAGTTAAAACACCCAACATATCTCCTCCCCTCCTTCAGAGTGCCGGCACTCTACTTTCCACCTTCAGGGATTAAGTCCGGCATTATATTTATTATATTCTGCATTATATTCACACCACACATTGCTCTCAGACACATCTCTACTGAATCCAGCCTTCTCCTTGTTGCATCGTTCACCATGCAGTCTTCACACCCATATAAGTGTGTTGGTACCACCATACTTTCATACATTCCACACTCTGCTTCCATGGATAATGTTCTTTGTCTCCACAGACTCCTCAGTGCTCCACTCACCTTTTTTTCTTCGTCAGTTCTGTGGTTCGCATCGTCTTTCATAGACCCATCTGCTGACAATTCCATTCCCAGATATCTGAAAATATTCACTTCCTCCATACTCCCTTCCTTCAATCTGCTATCAAATCTTTCATTACCTATTTTTTTGTTATTTTTATCACCTTGCTCTTTTCTATGTTCACTTTTAAATTACCTTTCTTACATAACCTCCCAAATTTGTCCAGCAACTTCTCTTCACAATCTCCCAAACGCACAGTGTCATCAGCAAAAAGCATCTGTGACAACTCCCACTTTGTATTAGATTCTTTATCTTTTAATCCTACGCCTCTTCCCAACACCCGAGCATTCACTTCTCTTACATCCCCGTCTATAAATATATTGAACCATGGTGACATCACGCATCGCTGTCTAAGGCCTACTTTTACTGGGAAATAATTTCCCTCTCTCCTATATACTCTAACCTAAGGCTCATTATCTTCGTAAAAACTCTTAACTGCTTTCAGTAACCTACCATCTATTCCATACATTTGCAAAATCTGCCACATTTCTCCTCTATTCGCCCAATCATATGCCTTTTCTAAATAAATGCAACGAAAACCTCTTTATCCTTATCTAAATACTGTTCACTTATATGCTTCACTGTAAATACTTGGTCTACATATTCCCTTTCCTTCTTAAAACTTTGTTCATCTGCAATACAGCTCTCTCTCTTACTCCTAATTCTTTCAGTAATAAATCTACCACGCACCTTACCAAGTATACTCAAAAGGCTTATTTCCCTATAATTCTTGCACTCTCTTTTGTCCCCTTAGCCTTTATACAAAGGAACTATGCATAGTCTCTGTCAATCCCTAGGTACCTTCCCCTCGCTGATACATTTATTATATAAAAGCACTAACAATTCCAAAACTATATCTTCACCTGCTTTTAAGATTTCTGTCTTGATCCCATCAGTCCCATATGCTTTACCCCGTTTCTTTGTACCCATAGAATCACGTACCTCCCCCACACTCCCATCTGGCTTTCCCTCACTCCTAAAAGATGTTATACCTCCTGGCGAACACGAAATCACAGCTTCCCTATCTTCATCACCATATATATATATATATATAAATATATATATATATAAAATATATATATATATATATATATATATATATATATATATATATATATATATATATATATATATTTATATATATTGTTTGTGTGTCTATTTACCTACATGTGGTTGCAGGCATCGATTCACATCTCCTGGTTGTGTGTGTGTGTGTGTGTGTGTGTGTGTGTGTGTGTGTGTGTGTAAGGCAGGCCCTGCATAGTGAGCAATAGAGGAGAGTGATGCTAGGCAGGGTGAGCAGCATCCACTCAGAGGCCAATACAAACCTTCTCCATGAAGAAACTCCGCATCTCTCCTTTCCTCCCGCTTCCACGATGATGCCTCCACATTTCTTTTATTTCATATATATATATATATATATATATATATATATATATATATATATATATATATATATATATATATATATATATATATATATCGTGCCGAATATGTAAAACTGGTCAATTAACAAGAACTAGTTTAAAATTAAGTCCTTTCTAAAATTTTCTCTTATACGTTTAAAGATATATTTTTTTCATTTATGTTAATGTAAAAATGAATAATTTTGTACCAAAAGAACCTTAGAAAACTTACCTAACCTTATAACAAGCGCAGTTTGATTTAGCCTAATCCAAATAAATATATTTTAGATAAGTTTGCAATAATTTAATAAAGAAACACAAGGAAATATATTTGTTTCGTTAGGTTCGGATGGAAAGATAAACATAAATGTAGTATAATGCGATCCTTTGTTAGCTACGTTTCGCCCACACAGTGGGCTTTATCAAGTCACAAACAGATGTACCTGGGTAAAGAGTACATGAGTATATACAGGGTGGAGAGTCAGGTGGAGCTGCACTGGACGGGCGAGCATGTCATGTACAACAATGAATAAATTTCCTTGCAAGGGGCTCAGCTGTGATGTAAAAGCCGTTGTTCTGGTTGAAATTGTTAATATACAGATAAGTGGTGATTCCAAGATTGTGAGTGTCGTCTTCCCTGGCGATGAGTCTTGCGTCTCTCTAGTTGATTAAATGGTTGATGAAGCTTCGGTATAGAACGCAGGCATTCCTTGTAGGGAGGTGCATTGGTATTGATGAATGGATCTTGATTCCAAGTAATGAGAGTTATCCTTTCCTTCCTCGTCATTAAGTCTGCCTCCCATTTCCCAAGCGCTGTATGACACCAACTTCTCCAGTATTATCAAAATAGTATAATCTGTAGCCTAAGACAGGGTCGGGGGTTGTTCTCTTAGACTGTTGATAATGACGCTAAACTCCTCGATGAAGCTTAGATTATGTCCTAAATGAGTTCTTTGGGTAAGTTTTTGTTTTCAGTTATCCCTCTGCTAATTAACTACTTTCTGCTCCACCGTTATACAATCTTATCTTCGTATTTTTCGTTATCTAGTTTATTTTAGTCAACTCTACCCTCCTCATTGTCCTTGATCGCTCTACATTTTCTTCGTTAAGTCTTTTCTTCTCTAACTCTTTCACGTGCTCTGCCTGTCTTCCTTAATCCTCTTGCTTATTTACTTTGAAACTGCTTTCCCTTTTTAACCAGCAATCTTAAACCTGCATTCTTTTCACCCATTTATTGTGAACCTGCTTCTCTCTTTCCTATGAATCTTGAACCTACTTCAGTGTTACCCGTCTCTCGTGAACCTACCTACCTTCTTTTTACGCATCTCTCGTAAACCTACGTCCTTCTTATCCATCTATCATCAGCCTACCTCTTTACCCATCTATCATCAACCTACCTCCTTACTCAACCATCATGAACCTGCCTGTCTTTCATAACGTGTATATTAAACTTGCCTCTCTCTTTCTCAACCATCTATATAGAACTTGTTTCCTTCTCAAACATCTGTCTAGAACTTGAATCCTTCTCTCAACCACTTGATTAGAATCTACCTCCCTCTCAGCTACCTATCTAGAACGTGCCTTCCCTCTCAGCCATCTAGAATAAGCATATTGATTAAAGAAAGCGTCTTCATGCTTATTTTCCTGCTTTACGGTACCCTGGTAAAGCCTACAGTTCAGCAACCTGCCTTTCAAATACCTACTGTTCACCTATATTTTACCCATCTACCTATTACTCACCTGCCTTTTATTCTTCCATCTTTAGCTCATCAATTTTTCACCCATCTGCTTCTCACCCGCCCACCCTTCGCCCACCTGCACTTCCCTAACACCGCCACCTCCCCAGCTTACCCCAAAGGCGGCTTAAAAGTAATTTCTCTCCGTCGTTAGACTTAAGGCAACCCCATTCCAGCCTTGTCAAATTTCATTACCTTTACAAAGCTGCCAAGGAATTTTTGTCTCAGAATATAGTCACGTTTTCTGAAATGAGAATTTAGAACTTGGTGGTTAAGTTAAAAACCAACTTCATGAATTTGCACTAGGAAAATGTAATAGCTGAGAGAGAGAGAGAGAGAGAGAGAGAGAGAGAGAGAGAGAGAGAGAGAGAGAGAGAGAGAGAGAGAGAGAGAGAGAGAGAGAGAGAGAGAGAGAGAGAGAGAGAGCCCTGTCTTCCTGCTTCAGTTTATATTATATACATGCAAGAAGAACGTTGTCTTGGATTTATATAAGACGTGATGTTATCATTACTGGTATTTTTAACGAGAGATGCTCCCTGTTGCGTCCCTTGCATGGGACCCAAGGTATATTTGTTATTATATGTACGTATACATTTTTATTTTCACTTAATATTATATTGTCTATATCTTCATTAATAGCTAAAATGAAGCTATCTTGCTTTATAATACGTATTATCTGACCTTATATTATTTAGCTATGTATATAGTAGATAGAATATGTTTTATTGAATTAAGTCGGGAACTGCTGTGCTAACTACCGGGTAGGTGTCCCATGAACCGAGTTGACGTCTGCCTTAGAGGCGTTGCCTGAGCGAGTAGCAGCCTACCTCTAGCCTTGGAAACATCTCCTTGAAGTTTGATTAGACTCAAGTTTTGGGTAACAGGCGGTTCCGTTGGTGAGACAGAACCTCTTTCTCGCTACACTGAGTGTCAGTGAAGGACATAGTTCTGGACTTTGAGATTTTGATATCTACTTAGGTTGAGAGTTTTTGTGACGTTATAAAGTTAGTGAGTGGATTTAACTGGGACCTCGACGTATTACCGTAGTCTTGATTTGAATTGAGCCGAACTTATATTTTATAAGGGAATATTAGGACTCCTATAGAAATTCTAATGATCTCAGCTGTGTGTTTTGTTCCTGCTTCGTTAAGATCCCTTGTTAATGGAAATGTCACTTTAACTAAATGTTCATAAATTGTATTATAAACTTATGGCCTTGAGTATTATTGTACTCAAAAGTACCATTCTGTATTTGTCAACAAAAGAGAGAGTATTTATGTTACTTCTTTTAAGACACGTTAATATTGAATATATTAAATTATTATTTTGTCGGATTATTGTCTCCTGGTTATAATTTACAAAAAGCCTATTAAGATGGTCTTTTATACTAAAGATAGCAAGTCCTGACCGTGATCCAACACCTTGTTACGAAAGAGAAGACTTTCACAGGCTACATACGTAAGGAGATTTATCCCAAACTCCCCGGAGTTCTCCGCTCGCTTCTATTGTGTAACCTAGCAAGACACATAACTTCTCTTTTTGTAACACTCCCCCATATCTCAGGCTTTGTCATGTGTCTTGCGGTGCATGCCACGGGCTTTGAAGTGCTAGCCACATGTCTTGACGTGTGTACCTTGACGTGCGTGTCTTGGTCTTGGTTTCTTGTACAAGGCTTGACGTGTGACGTTGATAAAGATCTAGTGTATAATTTTTGAGGCAGTTTCACACCCAGGGGACTGTCATATGTTGCAGACGACCTGTAGACAAGTACATCAACCATCCTACACTTGGAGAAAAAGAGTTCGAATCCAGAGGGTTTAGAAACCCTTGTGTTATGGTCTCAGGGTCTGCATTGATTCTGGGTCAAGAACTGGTAAAACAAGAAGCAAATAGCCTAGAACCATTTTAAGTGCTCCATCACACACCCACGTATGTCACAACAGAAACCGTTATGAAAATTTTAGTATGTATAGTTTTACGATTCTAGCGTCGTGCATTTTAGAATGCTCGAAATGCGCCTTAAATCTTAATAATTGTTGATTTAGGTTAGGTTAGGTTAGGTTATGTTAACCTAAATTTAAATATCACTTGACACTACGAAATTAAGAGAAACGAGTGGCTTACATCTGGCAGCGCGGAGATGAATGAACTATCTGGAGCGTGCAAATTCTCATGAACTGTATAAAAAGAAATGTTGGAGAATATGTTACGTCAGAAAACACACTTGTGTTTAACCTGACATTGTGGAAATGTTAGAGAAAAGTGCTTGGCTATTTATAGGTCTAATTAAGAGATGTTTTCATGCTTCGTCGCTTTTTGTTGACAGTTATATATAAAACACACACACACATACACTGTTGGTTGATGTGTTTGTCTACAGGTCGTTTGCGGTACATGAAACTGCGTCAAAAATCATACACTAAATCTTCATCAACGTCACACGTCAAGTCTTGTACAAGGGGCCAGGAGCTGTGAACCGACCCCTGCAACCACAAATAGGTGAGTACACATCTCGTGAGAGTGATATAGTGGAGGCAGGATCCATACATAGCTTTAAGAAGAGATACGATAAGGCTCTTAGAGCAAGGAGAGTGGACCTAGTAGTGCCAGTGAAGAGGCGGGGCCAGGAGCTGCGGGTCGACCCCTGTAACCATAAATAGGTGAGTAAAAACATCAAGGGAAGGCTTTTATGTTGAACAAAGGCTCTTGCTCCATGGAACTGGAGTAATAAACCTTTTGGATCCAAACTGATTGCCTTCCGTTCCCCAGGTGCTGCATGACCCCTCCGGGTTTAGCGTTCCCCCACAAATATAATAGTAATAATAATAATTCCCGCCCACAACAGCTGTTAATTAACTGCCTCGTCAAATGTCGACATTGTTTTTTAGAAAGTTTTTATGGATTTATACATTATTATTTCCAAATATTTAATACGTGAATAATTTAGTCTTAAAAAATAAGGAATGTATGTAATAAATAGAAGAAATAAATGAGGAATTAAAAACAATCGATAAATAAATATTTTTTCCCGCCAGAGGCTGAGTGAGAGGCTGCGAGGCGGGAAGTCGTCCATTGCTACTCTCACATTTTTTACCAAAAATAGTGTACTTTTCACTGTGAATCATCATTATTACGTTTGATAAACGCGCATAAATGGTTTATTCACCGACTGTAACAACCAGACACTCTGAACGCCACTCAGAAACTTGTAAATATAACATAAAATAGGAGGAGCAGTGAGTCAGGGAGGAACCTAGTGTGAGTAGCAGCTTCTAACATTGTTTACTGTAACTTTATCTTGCTATTATTTTATATTTAATGCCCCTCAGGGGAGGCTCCTTGATGCCGGTGAGGGGGCTCTTGATCCAAGGAATTAGACCACCTTTTCCTTTGAACGTTCCATTCCCCCAGGGACTATATGACCCCCTGCAGGTTTACTGCTTTCCCATGAATGTAGTAATTTAAAACTTATTTTGTTTTATATATTGTTTATGTATTATTGTACATTTATTTATGTATTATTATTGCTTTTTTATGTATTCTTACTTATTATTGTAATTTTCTTGCTTATATATTTATGTATTATTATGTTTTATTGTTTATGCATTCTTGCTTATATATTATTATATATTCTTGTTTATTATTGTTTATGTATTCTTGCTTATTTATTTATTATAGTTTAATGTATTATTGTTCATATATTTATTTGTCATTGTTTATGAATTACTGTTTATTATTGTTTATGTATTCTTGCTTATTATTGTTTATTCTTGCTTATAATTGCTTCTGTATTTTTGCTAATTTATTATTAATGTATTATTCTTGTTTATTATGTAATATTTTTTCTTATTTATTGCCGTTTTCAGTGGTTATTTTTCATAGACATTTGTTCACTGTTGTCATTTCATTGTGTCATTCAGTACACATTCAGGTAGCACATATCCAGTACCATGTATCCAGTAGCACATATCCAGTACCATGTATCCAATAGCACATATCCAGTAGCATATATCCAGTACCATGTATCCAGTAGCACATATCCAGTAGCTTATATCCAGTACCATGTGTCGAGTAGCATATATCCAGTACCATGTTTCCAGTAGCACATATACAGTAGCATATCAGTACCATGTATCCAGTAGCACATATCCAGTAGCATATATCCAGTACCATGTATCCAGCAGCACATATATAGTAGTACATATCCAGCACTATGTATCCAGTACCATGTATCCAGCAGCACATATATAGTAGTACATATCCAGCACCATGTATCCAGTAGCACATATACAGTAGCATATATCCAGTACCATGTATCCAGTAGCATATATCCAGTACCATATATCCAGTAGCACATATACAGTAGCATAATCGATTTTTTAAAATAATATCGTGTAGATTTTGTAGATTTTTTTAACCTGTAAGTCATTCACAAAGGTGTTACTTGTCCTATTCAATAAATCCTCCTTTGATATAATGATAGGCACATGATTTGTTGTATTTAATAAAGTGGTTAAAACTGTGAGAGTAATTCAGTTCAAGGAATGCTGAAGGCTCGATCCTCCGTCCTCTAATCACCATCATAGAGTTGCTGTTGGCTAAGATGGAGAGAAGAGCTAAGTGCTTAGGACGTGTTTAATGGGCTGGTGCAACATGCAGCAATAACAACAAGGCAGTTAGCATAAAATGGCCATACTGTTGCAACATTAAAGACCTATTTTTAATGTTCCGTGAAAAGTTATTTATTTTATGAGTGAAGGTTAGTTATGTTAGTGGCCTTATTCACGGCGGGTTGAACACTGGTGAGGGGGGGGGGTGTATGCTGCTTACACACACACACACACACACGCACGCACGCGCACACACACACACACACGCACTCGCACACACGCACTCGCACACACGAACGCACGCACTCACGCACATACAACAGGCCTAGTGTCTAATCGACATGTGCCTAGGACAAAATGGTAACTCACACACATACCAAGGTGAACAGGGGCAGAATGTTTCAGAGATGGGATACAGGAACAAGAGGGCATAATTAGAAGTTAAAAACTCAGATGAGTCATAGAGATGTTAGGAAGTATTTCTTCAGCCGTAGGGTTGTCATTAAGTGGAACAATCTGGAGAGTGAAATAGAGGCGGAATCCATACATAGCTTTAAGAAAAGGCACAAAAAGCCTCTTGGAGCGGGGAGAGGGTGGACTTAGTAGCAACAAGCGAAGAGGGGGCCAGGAGCTATGAATCGACCCCTGCAACTACATATATGTGAGCACATAAGGGTGAGTACACACTATTAATTAAACATTTCGCTCACCTGTTGCTTTCTGAAACATTGAGCTGTACTTAAAAGGAATATAACTCAGTTGAACTACTTGTTATCTGTAAGATATAACTCATGTCAGACTTCTCTTGCGCATAATGTAACTCAGGTCCAAGGCCTCTCATGTGTAAGATATAACTCAGGTCCAAGACCTGTCATACGTAATATATAACTCAGGTCCAAGACCTCTCATGTGTAAGATATAACTCAGGTCTGAGAATTGTCATGTGCAACATATACGTCAGGTCCGAGAAGTTGCATGTGCTATGTATATTCGTATCAGCAGTAATGGCCTTTTTGCATGTTAGTCAGAGTAGCTACTTGTACAGGTTGTGATCTCTCACACACCTAGTGTGTGTGTGTGTGTGTAGGCGTGCCTTCCTGGCACCTTTCATTTCAGTGTTTACCTTATCAAACCATTTTCTGAATTTTCATAATCTTCAGCAAGCGCTAAATTAGTACGAGTCATACAGTGCCTGCTTGGTCGCAGAAAACTGGAAGATTACTGTAGCAAACAAATTGTAAATATTTACCAAGATGTACTCCTGCTAACCCATCTAGGGTCTAGTGTCTAGGCACTTGTGTATCCATATCTTAAGCTACCGGAAACAGTGTGAGTATGGTGTACACGATAAACTAGACGCTATCGTCCACGAAATAGATGAGATACACAATAAATCAGCCCCTTTCATCGACAGAATGTATATATTGTGCACAACAAGGTAACTGCTTCGTCTTGGCATTTCTCATATTCACGGGGAAGCGCTAAACTCGTGGGGAGTTATACGTCACCTTGAGAGTGATAGGTAATCAGGTGTGATTAAACAAAAGGGTAACTTACCGCAAGTTCTACAGATCGTAAAGCATCCAATTCTCTCCCCATCCCCTTGAGGAGCCACAATTCTATGGATCAAAGAGGTCCTTTTCCAGTACCAAGGCACCTTCCTTGAGTCACCCTGATGGTAATCCTCCGTGATCCCATAATTACTTTAATCCACTATTGTCCTCTTGGATAAACTCTTCCGTGACAGCTAAGTCTATTTATATCGCCATAACATAGTCGAAACTTAATTCCAAATGACTTTATCGCGTTTTATCTCCCACTTGTAATAACAATGGTAAAGGAGAGACAAATGGAGAATAATGTGCTCCTTTGTGGACGATGTTTCGCCAACGTAGTGGAATTCATCAAGCCTCAAATCGTTAAAAATGGAAAGATGAAGGGTGAGCTTTTAAAAATTTAAAAACTGTACTGTCAGACAGACAACAGTGGAGAAAAGACACGTTGCAGGGCAAGTTTTTGTTAGGACATCGTTTTAGTCTGTGTGTAGCTTGAGCAAATTATCTTTAAAATAATTGATATAAGCTCAGTTTACGGTGAATTGCAGCGAGTTCCTCAGCGACACCATTTAGCAGCGAACTGCTTGTCGTAAAGCAGTGTGAAAGTAATATTGAAGTTACGTCATGACGGTACAGCATAGCAAACCTCCCTGTGCCCTCAGAGCGAAGCGTTCGTTCTGACGGTATATCGTAGTGAATCCCTCTGTGGTCGTAGTGAAGCTCATATGTCATTGGATTATAGCGAACCTTTCAGTATGCTTACAGCGAACCCTTCAGCATGAACCACAGAATGGGTGCCTTACGCACTGGCCTGGAGTTTTAAGACTCCCTCGCCATGGGTTCAAACCCCACCCGTTCTGTGGTTTATTTACAATCATGTTATTACGATTTCATGAGTCCTTCATTATGTCTATAACCACCCTTGAGATATAACCTTGTATCACACTATACCCTTATATGTACTCATGGCGAATTTCCTATGACTTTATGTCATAGATAACCTCTCTGTGCGCTCATACAATCCTCTGTTTACGAAATATATGAAAATACACGGAAATACATAGAAGTACATGGAAATACACGGAAATGCATGGAAATACACTGGAAAACATGGAAAAGACATAGAAGACTTGAAAGTTCACATCAAGTCCATCTGCTGAGAACTATCTACTTCTATCTAGATTAAGAACTATCGTGTTTTACCTAGGTGGATCTCACAGCAAAATCCACCCCCTCCCGGCCTTGTAATGACCTTAAAATGAACCCAATAATGGGGTCATTCGGGTTCCCTTGTGGGTATCGCATTCTCCAGAGAGGCTAGTCTGTTTCGGAGCGACGAACCTCATAAATTTCTCAGGCTTTCAGAGCAAGATTTACGGTGGGATGCTGCCTCTCATTTATGGAGTCTCCAAGAGTTTCATCCTGTGCGTTGTTCCTCTTAACTCGGTGTCTTGCGAGGTGCCGTGTGTGATGCTCGTAACACTTATGCGTTTGCTGCTGTTACCCTTGTGTGTTGGTGCTATTACCCTTGTGTGTTGTTTATTTCACTCATGTGTTGCTTCTTGTACCCTTGTGTGATGCTTTCACCAGTGTGTGAGCGCACTCAGCACACACACTGAAGTCCGGAGGTCGATCCCCGGTACGGGTGGAAACAGGACGTGTTTCCTTAAGGCACTTACTGTCCATGTTAACCTATCAGTAAAATAGATACCTGGGTGTTAGTCGACTGGTGTGGGTCGCATCCTGGGACAAAACTGACCTAATTTTCCCGAAATTCTCTGCATAACCAGGGCCTTTCTATATAGTAGTATGTCATCTATGTCTATACCTTGTACATGTACTTGTAGGAATAAAGATTATCTGTTGCTTCTATCTTCCTTGTGTGTTCCTATCATCGTAGTGTGTTGCCCCTATCACCCTTTTGTGTTGCCCCTATCACCCTTTTGTGTTGCCCCTATCACCCTTTTGTGTTGCCCCTATCATCCTTTTGTATTCCTATCATCCTCTGACTAGTCAATGTGTTATTCATAGGCAGATAAATACACTCTGCATACGTAAATACATACACTTTGCATACGCATGGAACCTGCACTCTGCATACCCATATAACTCCGCAATGCTATGTGCTAAAAAAAAAACTCATGGCTTTAACCGAGGTGTCACAGAAACGTCTCACTACATCCACATGGGAACCGTACAAATTAGCTTAGATTCAATTAGGAAATTCTACCTTCACTCAGTTGGCCACTCGTGAATGCACGGTTGGTAAATATGGTTTAAATCCTGTCAGAGTTTGCAGGTTCGAGTCCTGCTGTGGATGTAGAGACAATGTTTGTAAATAATTTCGCCTGTTTGCGAATTGTTAAGCATATATATATATATATATATATATATATATATATATATATATATATATATATATATATATATATATATATATATAATATATATATATATATATATATATATATATATATATATATATATATATATATATATGTCGTGCCGATTAGGTAAAACTTGCGATTTTGGCTTAAATAGCAACGCTCTTCTTGCCATATAAGACAAGCGAAAATTTGTGTATGCAATAATTTCGCAAAAAACATTCTGAACCTAACGAAAAAAATATATTTCATTGTGTTTGTTTATTATTAAATTAATGTTAACGTATCTAAAATATATTTAGTTGAGTTAGGCTAAATTAAATTGCGCTTGTTGTAATAAGGTTAGGTAAGTTTTCAAAGTTTCTCTTGGTACAAAATTATAAAATTTTACATTAACATAAATGAAAAAAATATATCTTTAAACGTATAAGAGAAAATTTTAGAAAGGACTTAATTTTAAATGAGTTCTTGCTAATTGACCAGTTTTACCTAATCGGCACGACATATATATTCATGCACGCACGCTGAGAGAGAGACTTCAGGGTGTACATTATATATCCTGAATGGACGAACGAGGGTTATAGGTCCATTCTTTACGAGGTTAATCTTCCATGTAAATTACAACAAAAACACAAATGTTGCAGCGTTTCCTGTGAGTGCTTCGTATAATTACAGAGAATATTATGGATACAATAAAAATTCAAAGGACTTATTGCTCTCACCGTAAAATGGAAAAAGGGATAGTGGTATCGCTTTTGCTGTGTGAATGTCCGTGTGTGAACGTTGTATTAAAAATTGGGTTAGTGCAGTCGATGAAACTAGTTAGCAGCGCTATTGAAATGATAAACATACACACGCACGCATTTACAACAAGCCTAGTGTTAAATCAACATGTGCCTAGGACAAAATGGTAACTAACACACACACACACACAAACAGTTTTACTTATATATATGCCCAGATGTATGGACGAATTTCCAGATATTAGGTAGCTTGAAAATATTAGAGACGCGAATTGTAACTGATGTCTCTCTGTATCTCTCTCTCCCTCCCCATTAATAGCACTTACCACTTACATCTCTGTAACAGTGGTCGACCTTAGGGGGAATAAATTATTTGCTTATTAAAAATAAACATTCAAATTAGGCCTTCGCTCATCCATTCAATCATTGCTTTGCTGCTCTGCCTAGTTGCTGGTGAAAGGCTCTTGATCCAATTGCCACTACCTTCGCATCAAACCTGATTAATCTCCTAGGAGCTTGAGCCCCTTTCGAAATATTTTCTTCCACGTCAACCTAATAATATCCTAATCCAACTTTGGTTACACTATCCTACTTGTATAAGCTTTGATAATAAAATACTTATTACCCTAATTTTTAAACCGGTAAGCTAGCGGAAGGCCTAGGTCAGATGACCAAAAGTAGCAGTAGAGGATCATGTGACTAGGACCAGCATCAGGAGACACTTGTCTTGTTTCCTGACAAACCTTACCTAACCTAACCTTTGATGATGATAATAATAAAAGATTATTATTGTTTCTACAAGTACATGATATAAGTGAAACAGCTGACAATATTAGCGTACCATATAGAAATCCCCAGGTTATTCAGAGCATTTCGACCATCATAAGTTAATCTTTTATTCCCAGAATGCGACCCACAACAGTCGGCTAACACCCAGGTACCTACTTACTGCTAGGTGAACAGGGACAGAAATATACCCAACGTTTTAACAGCGCCTGGAATCGATTCCGGAGCCTGAGTGTGTGAGCCGAGGACGCTACCAACCAAGCCACGAGAACTGTCCACGGAAAATTCGAAGAAATAATTCAATGCATGATGACATATCTTATTATTGTGAAAAATAATAATTGGAAAAGTAGTTATACCAATAATCTTTTGATGAATAAGAGCCATTTGCAACATTTTGGTATCTATTTCAGAATAAAGATACTCCAAGTGTTGCACATGTCTTGTTCATCAACATGTCGGTATTGTATACCATTATTGCTTTCATCCTTTTTATCCGGCAGCCGCCTTACCAGTTTACTGATAAACATGAAATTGCCGGGAATAAATGCAGATTTATTTGATCCTTAGGGGTCTTTTATACATGATCCCATGGATGCCATTATGGCAGCATTGATATTTTTTACAAAACTGGCAGAAATCCAAGATGGCAGCCGTGGTTATATATCGTATTATATGTCCACCATAGTGACATTCAGACCATTGAATGGGCAATGGTCCACCATAGCGACACTCAAACCATTCTATCCCGTATAGTTAAGTCAATGGCCACTGCTGCCCTGGTTCACTATAGTGAGACAGAGCACCGAGTCCAGCAATAATTCCAGCCTATAGCTGTACAGTTATCAGCTACCCTACATTCACATTTCCTTAGACACGCCATCTTGCCATACCTTGCCATAGGACTACGCCTCCTTTATATGACTGCGCCTCTGCCATAGTGCCAGCACCTCTAGACGAGTCATCTTATAACCCTTTGTGTAGGTGGAAAACTAGTTACTTCACAGTTATATACGTAGCGACGTAAAATAGCATTTCTTCACAAGAGCTGTGTGGCTCCCTTGTGTGTTACGCATTATTGGCGTATATCCTCCGGAGTGTAATTACTTCCCATTTGTTTAATAGTTACGCACAAACTTCTGAAACAACTTGAGCGGTGCAGAAGGTAATGACAAGTGTGTTCCAGTAACTTATTAACGATGAAAAATGAAGGAATGGGAGTATTGAAGACAAATATGAGAAAGACACGGGCTGCAGAGAAAGATTTTACTAGGACAAATTTTCGTTCTGTTTAGAGCTTTATCAAGTCTTCATGAAGCTCTACACAGACATCATGTTACAGTAAAAGTTTGTTTTGCACTGTGTGTCTTTGGCGTTATAACAGTGAAGCGATTTTTTTTTATTAATCCCATCAATTGAGTTTAATTAACTGGTAAATAGACATTGCATGTAGTGCGTCGACAACTGTACGCTTCAGTAATTATTGGTGTAATAGCTTCCGTGCAGGTTTTGAATCTTTATTGATGCAAGGAAATGTTCGTAGAAGTGTGATAACCCGAGGCTGTGTCGCTATTAATGAGATGCACAAATCAAGTGTACTTAGCTAATGTTATAATCATGGAGGAGCGTTAAACCCATGAGAGTCATACAGTGTCGGGTATAATTCAGTGAAGGGGAGGGTAGCTCAAGCTTCGTTGATCAAGAGCCCTTTAACAGCATCAGAACACCACTCGGTACTTCCAGTAGCACAGTGATCTTATTAGATGGACACATGGGCAGCAATTGGCTATCTGTATTGTCGAAATGTTTCGCCTGCTCGTCAGGCTTCTTTAGTCGAATACAAAGGTGAAAAACGTTGGAAAGAGTCCATAATCCTTAAAGCATAAGTTTTGAGGTTGCCAGTTTCTCACCCTTGAGAAGTGTTCTGCTCTATAGTATCGATCAGGTTGAACAGTTTCTTCAATAAAAATATCCAACCATTGCACGCGTGTCTTGTTTATCTGCTTGTCGATATTGTATATTGTGACAATGATCTTTCTCAGTGTTGTGAAAACTAAATGAAATGACGTTAGTTGCAAGAGGTAGTATACCAAGTTAATGTTTAGGATGATAAGGACATAAGAGTAGAGGAACACTGCAGCAGGCTTACTGACCCATGCTTGACAGGGTCTTCTCAAACCCAACACTTCTCACCTATATGTCTAACCTACTAGTTATGTATAAAGGCTTGACGCCATAGTGCTAGTGACCAGATGACAAGACATAACTGACTCCATAGTGCCAGTGCTAAACCAGTGGGTCCTGACGAACAACACATGAAGAACCCGAGAGGATGTAAGTGTTGGTTCTCCCTCTTCAGGAATCACTGTCAGACGGTTCTCTTTTATTCGGGCACACAAATTTCACCCACAGCCACTTGCTTCTAGGTGTTCGTCCAACTTCAACCGTTTGCTCACATCTTGGGACTTTTCACTTACATCATGGTTTTATAATTACCAAGGTGCACATAGGAACCGCGTCGAACTTTTAATTGCGTATTTTAACATTAGTAATTTAATGGACTTTTAAATGATGCGGGTTATTTTAATTTGGTGTGATTCCATCAATTTGTATTGAGTATTTTGCTCGTGTTAAAGTTTATATTGTTTACATGTAGTGTTGTCTTTTTTTCTGTGTACTTTGCGTTTATTTTTATTGCCAAAAGTGCTTAGTTATTTCAAATTTAAAACATTCTCAAATCTTAGAGGTTGAATCCTTCGTTCTTGTCACGTGGTAAACAATGTCTTGTAACCTAGCCTGAAGTATACCTGGAGAGAGTTTCGGGGGTCAACGCCCCCGCGGCTTGGTCTGAGATCAGGCCTCGTGATGGATCAGGGTCTGATCAACCAGGCTGTTACTGCTGACCGCACGCAAACTGACGTACGAACCACAGCCGGGATGGTCAGGTACTGACTTTAGGTGCCTGTCCAGTGCCTTCTTGAAGACAGCCAGAGGTCTATTGGTAATCCCCCTTATGTATGCTGGGAGCCTGGTGATACATGTATATTTAAATTTGTTGTCAGATGGAGAATAACAAGCACAGTTTCCAGATATACAAATTACCCCAAGCAATTTTACCGGTATAATTACTTAAGAAATTACCAACGACCTAATGTATTACTGACATTATATAATGATCGAGGCAGTGTTATTAGATAAATAATATTCTTTTGACAGAAGTATCATACATCACCTTATAATACGTATAACAATATAAGTATATGAAAAAAACCCAGTGAAAATAGGAAATGTAACCTGATCGCTTTCATGTGCTACACACTTCAAAAGATGTATGTGTAATCACATGAAAGCACTCGGGTTTTATTTCCTATTTTCACTGTGTGTTTTTTTATATTTGCAATCACTCGTTTTATTGTGATATCTTCCATAGGTTTAATATTGGTTTAGTAATCTTGTATTACTCATTTGTTGTCACATAAAAATGTCACAGATTGTTGCTAAAAATATGATAATACAAAGAAATATTATAAACATACATGATGGTGTCAGGGACCTAGTACAAGTTTTTTTTTGACGGAGATTCAATCGACTAAATTAATAATGTCAAAGACGTGTTGTAAGTTTTTTTTTGACAGGGATTAAGTGGAGTAAATTAATGAAGCCAGAAGTGAAGTGATTTGCTACACTACAGTGAAATTATAAATTATTCGAAGCTATATGTTGAACTTAATGTTGTCGTACTTGTAATAGCAAACCAACTGTTAGGATTTTGATGGTGTAGCAAATATTTATCAAAGCCTTAATGATAATCTTGGGGATAATTTTCTATCAGGGGGTTTGCTGCATTATGCAATGTTGGTATTATATAAGTGCCATAGTAATAAGATATGATGAAGACCCATAAGTTTAGATAAATAATTTAAAGAAAAAAAGAGGTTGAATTTTTCGATCTTGGTTTGACATTGTCATCAGTACAAAAATAAAAGTAAAGATCTACAGTATTTATTTGATCAACAGAAATACCACCCAGATTGCTTACATTTTTTTTTTCTACTGTCGAAGATCATCTCATAAGGAAATCGAAATATGCAGTACCTTTATTTTTACGTTGTGTTTGTGTCTACATATGGGTTTTATTCAACTCATTGACAAGTCTCTTCTGTATCTTGATGCTTCACTTGATAACTTTACGATTATGACTGTTCAAAGGAAAATTACTCTTCCCTTCCTGGATTTACACCTGATTACCTCCCGTTCTCCAGGCTCTGGATTACTTTCGCGATTATAGCGTTTCCCCCCGAGTGTTTAACTACTTTGTACATGGGCACTGCAACAGTGAAGACACGAAGCACCCACTGTAACAGACTTAATAATTCACCGGTTACAAACGCCTAACAATCTGACCATCAATTACGAGAAGTTGAGAGAACTATTGAAGTGTTGCAACTGATGTTATGACTGGAGCAGCTGTGCTCAAGTTGAGATGAGCTTCCAGCGCTTCAATGGTTTTGCCTGCAGAGGAAACTCTCATTTCATCTATGGGTAATACAAAGACAATTAGAGCTGAGCAAGGCTTCATTAGCACAACGTTTCGCTCGATGAGAGCTTTTATTAAGATCTCCTTGAGGGAAATGTCGTTTTAGACCACTTCGCTCTGCTCTGAATGTCTTCGTATTAAATATACTCAATTGCACAGCCTCACAATCCTATTTACCAACGTTAACTTAATTCAGTAGCTGAAATATAGGTTTGGGAGTAGGCATTCACCCAGTATTTATCACCTCATCATTAAAACATCAAGTACTTGTATAACTCAGTCCAATAACATACTGTCTCATAACACACAACACACACTGGATTTATTTATTAAAGACAACTTTGCTCGCAGTGGGGGGCTTTATTACTGTGTATGCGAAACGTTGTCATTAATGGAGGTAGCCACTGCACCTAAGTGTTATTTACTCCATCTGGTCGATATTTACGTTCCATTGAATTTCCACACTGACTTAACTAACTTAGATGCAGGAAGTGAACCATAAGTACTCTTAAAAGGCTGCTGTCTCGTAACTCTCGTCAAACGTTGCCACAGGTATTAGACTTTTTCAATCTGCTGCCAGAGAGGCTTCAAGGTGCAGTGCATTGATGCAGATAAAGGGCTCTTAATATCGCTTGAAAAAGAGTTAGCTACCTGTGTTCATCACTGATGGTGTTAGAGTGGTATCTACTAGTGTTATTGTGATACAAGCTGCTGTCAGAGTGGTACCTGCTGGTGTTATTGTGATACAAGCTGGTGTCAGAGTGGTACCTGCTGGTGTTATTGTGATACAAGCTGGTGTCAGAGTGGTACCTGCTGGTGTTATTGTGATACAAGCTGGTGTCAGAGTGGTACCTGCTGGTGTTATTGTGATACAAGCTGGTGTCAGAGTGGTACCTGCTGGTGTTATTGTGATACAAGCTGGTGTCAGAGTGGTACCTGCTGGTGTTATTGTGATACAAGCTGGTGTCAGAGTGGTACCTGCTAGTGTTATTGTGATACAAGCTGGTGTCAGAGTGGTATCTGCTAGTGTTATTGTGATACAAGCTGGTGTCAGAGTGGTACCTGCTGGTGTTATTGTGATACAAGCTGGTGTCAGAGTGGTACCTGCTGGTGTTATTGTGATACAAGCTGGTGTCAGAGTGGTACCTGCTAGTGTTATTGTGATACAAGCTGGTGTCAGAGTGGTACCTGCTGGTGTTATTGTGATACAAGCTGGTATCAGTGGTACCTGCTAGTGATGTGATACAAGCTGGTGTCAGAGTGGTACCTGCTAGTGTTGTGATACAAGCTGGTGTCAGAATGGTACCAGGCAGTGTAGCTATGATATCAGCAGGTGTTTGAGTAATAACGAGTAGAGCTTTCATAATTAACATATTTTATTAACATACCTTTACCAAAACATGAGTGTTATTGCAGCATATTATGAGAGCTGTGGTTAGCTTATCGATAAAATAAAATTTATTTTAAATCATTCTATATATTTTTGTTTGGTGATGCAGGTGATGAAAATACTTTGTTATCAAGGTACACACTACGTTAACATGTTATCTTGCTAGATAAGTGATTAGGAAAGACCACTCTTGTATACTATTTTAATATTGGATTAGTTTTCAACTTTGAGTTTTGTTGGCATAATGTAACTTCCTGTCATATGACAAAACAAGCGTCCGAAGTCAAAATTTATGCCAAAATTGATCTAATTTCTTGTCAACTTTGGTCAAGATTGCGCAGGTGGTGGATTTGTGATAGTTTTGCCGGAGAGCTTGAAAAGATGTTATCAGAATACAAGCTTCCGTTGTCAGGAAAGATGGCGCTGATGTTATCAGCAATATTCACGGTGATAGTGTCAGGGCGAGCCAAAGCAGTTGGAATCCACGCGTCAAATGCTGTCAACGCCATTACCCACAATTAAATAGCACGAGACAAACACAGGGTAGGTAGCGTTGCACAGTGTGACTTTTAATCACACCTCGCAACAGTCAGTACAGGTATCACGTGAAATTGTACACAGTACTGGGAAGTTCATAAAGACAATTGCAACACTTAGATATCTTTATTGATGAAACTTTTCCACTTCATCAGTGAAATACAGAGGTAATTATAATAATGGGAATATTACAAGTGGAGTGTTATTTTAAAGGGAACAGACCTCCAGCCTTGAAGATGATCAGTCTCTTAGCTAAAATACTGACTATTTTGAAGGCTGATCACATCAAACTACCTCACCACTTCTACTGTCTCCTCCATTGTAATCACCTCTGTATTAGAATGAAGCTTAGTGTACAGGCGAAACGTTTCGTCAATAAATGCATCAAAGTGTTGCTCTTGTCTTTTTCATTTGAAGGCAGAGAAGGGAAGTGAGCCCAGGTGTGTCAGGTGTGCGTAATGCGAGTCAGGAATACAAGCATTATGTCTCACACCTCACCACCTGGTGTCCACGTCTCGTTACCTGTGTGCGATAGTTGCAAATAATACTGTGATATCGACAAACTGTGGATAAGGGCTTTTATTAAAGGTAACGTTTCGCCACGATGAATCCACTCCTGGCGAAACGTTTCCTTCAGTAAATATCCTGAACTGTTAATATATGATACGTTAGTGAAAGTCTCACTTAAACAGCGGCTGCTAGCGACCTCAAACATTCCCTAGACAGTCCATTAAGCGACTGTATAATTATTACATTCACGGGGAAGCACTGAACATATGTGGAATATGAGGTAATAAAGGTAGGGGTAACTCTAATTCCTAGAATCAAGAGCCCTTTAACCCCCCACCCCTCTCTCTCTCCCCTAAAGGAAAAAGAAATTGGAAAAAGAGATTGAAAGATTTCACGTGAGACGGTGTTGCTTCACCGTCTGTGATAATCCGCAAAGAACTTTGTTTGACTTGTATGTCTTTCCTAAGTCACTAGTAAATCCTGCTCCAGCAGAGAGGCGTTAAAACACGACTCCCGAGGCGTCAGGATTGACACGAAGTTGAACACTAGTGTGTTTTTCAACGTTTTCACTTGCGATTTTGTTTTTGAGCATAAGAGCACTTCGTGAACGCGCAGAAATTTAACTGAGAATATTTATATATATATATATATATATATGCTAGGAATTCGCAAGAGCAGGCGAAATATTCACAAACACTGATCTCTGGCCGACGGAGACTCGAACCTACGAACCTCATGACAAGGTACGCAGTGCTTTACCGACCGTACCACACTGGTCCAATACCTTGGCATCCAGCTTTCGCTAGACGTTATTCCAAGGCAGCCAGCATTGTAAAAATCTCTAGTTGTGTCGATGCATGCAGGGGATGAGATGAAAAGCTGTAAGCCTTCCTGCCTGAAAGCTGGCTGCCTTGGAATAACGTCTAGCGAAAGCTGGATGCCAAGGTATTGGACCAGTGTGGTACGGTCGGTAAAGCACTGCGTACCTTGTCATGAGGTTCGTAGGTTCGAGTCTCCGTCGGCCAGAGATCAGTGTTTGATATATATATATATATATATATATATATATATATATATATATATATATATATATATATATATATATATATATATATATATATTAATATATATATATATATATATATATATATATATATATATATATATATATATATATATATATATATATATATATATATTATAAAATATACAAAAGAAGGAGAACAACTTGCATCTGAGAGCCCTCATCTCGAAAACTTCATCCAGCTCCCTGGCGGTGGTCCCTGTACCCAGAATGCTGCATATATCACAAAACAAATCTGTGTTATTCTCAATTGTGAAAGTACATACTTTCTGCCAACATAATCTGTACTCAAAATAATCTGCCAGCGTAGTCTGTTCTCTCTAACCGGAGTATTTTTCATCACCTGCATTAGCAGATATACATACAAAATCAGTGTGAATTCTGATGAATTTTATTTTTGCTATAAGCTAACCAGAATTCTGATAACATTCTGAAATAACACTCTCAATGTTTTGGATAAAGACGTTTACTCTGGTAATATCAAAGGTATGTTACTAAAATGCGTTTTTATTTTAAGGTCCTAACTAGGTTTTACTACTCTAACAGCAACTTGTATCATAGCAACACTTTCTCATATGATGTATTTTAATTCAAACAACATCTAGTATCACAGCAGCACTTGCTCGTATCATTATAACACCATCATTACTTGCTGGTACCATGCTAACACTAGGCTGTATCGTTGCAGCATCAATATGTGTGACGCTCACACCACCTCGGGAATGGGATGTAATCAAGCAAGGAAGGGAAGGATTGGTCCAGCTTTTCAACTCAGCAGACCTTCAGCAGCATCAAGGCATTTTCTTTGAAGGGTCTCCCGTAGTATTAAAAAGACAATGGATGAAAATGATGTATGTGAAAATCGTCGATATTTTTATTTACCGAAATTTGTCTGATACATTTACTTATGAAATTAACAGACAGTGCCACGCCAATAGCAGTTTTTTTTTTTTTTGAGAGTCAGGAGACAGAAACAGCCTGTAAGCACTTATGATCCACTTCTTGCCTCGAAGTCAGTAACGTTAGATAGTGTGTTATATAAGAATGGTCTTCAGGAAAATAACTGAGCGAGGGGTATGTGTTCCTTTTGGTGAATAAAAGACAAACTTTGCTGAACAAGCAGTTAATTGAATTACGTTTGGATCTGTTATGATTTTTTATCATGTCTTGAGATCTAAACACCTTGCAAGCTTTTTTTTTCTTCAAAGAGTGTCCTTTTTTCGCTTTTGGAAGCAGCATGTCATTTAGAGCCTATCAGATCACGGAACGGGTGGGGTTTGAACACCTGGCGAGTGAGGTTTAGGACTCTCTGCCATGAGTTCAAACCCCACCCTTTCCGTGGTTTGCGATCGTGTTATGATTTAGATGATTCTGTCTCTTGTTGAACCAACATTGCAACTGGTGACTGGAGCAACAAGTGAACAAGTGGGTATAAAAGCGCGTAATGCAAATCAAGACATTTGCAGCATCGTCTCACTTAGGAAGGAGCTTTTGTCACTAAAGCAAAACGTTTTAAATAAAATGTTGCTCTATATTACATGTTTCTGAACCAATATAGTTAATGCTAAAGAAATGAGATAGGAAGAGTGCTATTCAATAGAGATAACATAAAGGCACCATAGAACATGGAAAGTATTGAAGAAGATAGGGAAACATTGTGGTATTAAAACAAAACTATGCTCTCATTATCTTTGTATTACTCATAGATGAAACACGAATTTTGCTGCAGGTAAAACCTTTGAGCTGCCCAAAGCTCATCGCAACTTGAGCACAGCTGTTCTAGTCGTAACATCTGTCGCACCACTTCACTAGTTCTCTCAACTTCTCGTAATTAATGCATATATTATTAAGCGTCTGGATTGTAGTCTTCCCTCTGTCTTGCATCATCGCATTGCATCTCCGGCAATATCAAGGCACTAAACGTTTAAATCACTAGGTTGGGTTAGGTAAGGTTTGTCAGGAAACAGGACAAGTGTTTCCTCACGCGGGTTTTAGTCATATAATGACCAGCAGCTGGAGCTTACCGGTCCACCCCTTTAACAATTATGGTTATGATTATAACCATTTGAATCACTGTCAACAAGGGGCTACACTAATCCCACAAGAGTTACTCAACGCCTGGGGAACTGGAGATAATTTTTCAGGTGGCTAGTGAGAACCAACACATTGTATTGGGCGTCATAGTAATACACGTGATATGTAATGCGGGAACACATAGGTATGTTTCACTGTTAAAAATGCTGTTTAGCAGGTAATATGCTGTTTTCAGCAGTGCAGGAGCTCATTACAAAGTGATAAACGTTACAAAAATAGCAAGAGTCATGTGCTGTTTTCAGCAGTGCAGGAGCTCATTACAAAGTGATAAACGTTACAAAAATAGCAAGAGTCATGTGCTGTGTTCATTTTTGTGTGGGAAAAGCTTGTACCCTGTCGCCCAGCTTGGATTTTAATTATTATGATGACGTTGATATTTGCGGAGTTGTAGGTTGTTGAGAGTGTGGAATTGATATGTCTTGATTTATGTTGTTCGTTGTACGGTTAGATCGGTGGGGCCATGGTGGTGGTGAGTGGCCATGGTAGCTGTGGCCAGTTTTCTATTTCCCTTTCTCTCTTTATCTTTTGTATGTATACACACACACACACACACACACACACACACACACACACACACACAACACGACTCAGAAGTGTGTCTATGAAGTTAATGAGGAGAATTAAATCAGATGAGGATCAGGCAGGACTACAAAGAGACCTGGACATGCCGGACACCTGGTCCAGCAACTGGCTACTCGAATTTAACCCCGCCAAATGCAAAGTCATGAAGATCGGGGAAGGGCAAAGACAACCGCAGACAGAGTATAGGCTAGGTGGCCAAAGACTGCAAACCTCGCTCAAGGAGAAAGATCTTGGGGTGAGTATCTGCTCTTACTGTCCTCTTACGACTGTATAATCTTATATGGTCGCAAGGAGTTCTTCCCCAGCTGTGGAAGTCTGCTATTGTTCTCCCTTTTCGCAAACCAGGTACTACGGGACGTGATACCTCTCACTACCGTCCCATCGCTCTTACCAGTGCAGTTTGCAAGGTGATGGAACGTCTAGTTAATAGACGTTTGATGTGGTATTTTTAGACGCACAGTAGTCTCTCCCCTAGTCAATATGGCTTTCGTAAAGGCCGTTCTACCATTGACCCCTTACTGCGCTTGGATACGTATATTCGTAATGCCTTCGCTAATAACCACTCAGTTATCGCCATCTTTTTCGACTTTGAGAAGGCTTATGACACAACTTGGAGATTTAATATCTTGGCCCAGGCCCACTCCTTAGGCCTCTGAGGCAACCTACCATTCTTCCTTAAGGCCTTCTTAACTGACAGACATTTCCGTGTCCGGGTTAGTAATGAGCTTTTTCCGGAATTTGTCCAAGCTGAAGGTGTCCCCTAGGGTTGTGTTCTGATCACAACACTCTTTCTCCTTGCTATAAATAATCTGGCATCTGTTCTCCCATCCAATATTTGGTCATCGCTCTATGTGGATGACTTTGCTATAGCTTGTGCAGGTGCTGACTGTCACCTCATTGCAGTTTCCCTCCAGCATGCCATCAACCGGGTTTCTGATTGGGCCACCACTCACGGGTTTAAATTTTCTAGTGGCAAAACTCATCAAATTACGTTTACTAGACGTTCAGTGGTCTTTGATCATTCATTGTACCTATACGGCTCACGTATTCCAGAACGTGATAGTCAGGTTTCTCGGCCTCCTGTTTGACCGTCGATTGTCATGGAAACCTCATATTACCTCTCTTAAGGCAACTTGTCACAGCCGGCTGAACCTCCTTAAAACCCTCGCACATCTTTCATGGGTGACTGATCGTAGAACTCTCCTTCGTCTACATTCAGCCCTAATTTTATCAAAACTCGATTATGGTGACCAGACATATTCGGCGGCCTCCCCTGCTACTCTTTCCATCCTTAATCCCATCCATCACCAGGGATTACGCATATGCCTTGGTGCATTTCGTTCTTTCCCGGTTGAGAGCCTCTATGTAGAAGCGAACATTCCATCCTTGCCCGATCGTCGTGATGCACATTGCATTCGCTATTATGTTCGCTCTCATGACCTACGCAATCCTTCCATGTATAGGATTGTTACAGATGTTAGTAGACGCTCTTTATTTGTTCGTCGCCCCTTCTTACTTCGTCCCTTTTCTCTTCGTCTACATTCACTCTTGTCTTCCCTTCAGCTACCACCTCTATATGTTCATGTGACATCTCCCTTTCCCCTACCCCCTTGGGAAGTTCCTGCTGTCCGTGTCTGTTCTATTCCTCTACCTTGCGCGAAAGCCCGCTTACCTACGGCGGGTTCTCGCTCTTTTTTTCTAGACTACTTCCGCTCTCATTCCCATGCCATCGCAGTATACACTGATGGTTCAAAGTCATCTGACGGCGTCGGATTCGCAGCAGTGTTTCCGGACAGCGTCGTGCGAGGGCATCTATTACCCTCGGCTAGCATATTTACGGCTGAATTGTATGCCATTCTTGTGGCACTTATCCGTATTGCATCTATGCCTGTATCACCATTTGTGGTCGTTTCAGACTCCCTTAGTGCTTTACAAGCTATCCGTAAAATTGATACACCTCACCCCCTAGTTCTTCGTATCCAACTTTGGTTACGCCGTATCTCTAGCAAGCACAAAGATATTGTTTTTTGTTGGGTCCCTGGTCATGTTGACATACAGGGCAATGAACAGGCAGACACTGCTGCGCGGTCAGCAGTACATGACCTTCCAGTTTCATATAGAGGTGTTCCTTTACGGACTATTTTGCGGTCATTGCTACCACCTTCGCACCGTTGGCAACAACGCTGGTCTGACCTGCTAAATAACAAACTTCATTCTATTAAACCGAGTATAGGTTTCTGGCTTTCTTCTTGTCACCAATGTCGAGGTTGGGAGACTACACTCTCCCGTCTTCGCATTGGCCACACTCGTCTTACGCACGGGTATCTCATGGAGAGGCTCCCTGCCCCTCTCTGTGAGCATTGTCAGGTTCCAGTGTCTGTTCGACATATTCTGTTGGACTGTCCACTTTATCAACGAGCGCGCAGAATTTACCTCCAACGGCGTCTTCGCTCTGCGGCCCTTTCTTTACCTTCCCTTCTTGCAGATGGACCCTCCTTTAATCCTGACTCTCTCGTTGACTTTTTGACAGAAACTGTCTTACTACACAAACTCTGAAGATTATACCTTTAGCACCTCCCTCAGTCCCTTCTACCTCGATCTCTTGCTACCCTCTCTCCCTGCACTATCCACTGTCCTGCTGCACTCCATACCCTACTAATCATCCATCTCCCTCTTACAACCCATTCTCCCTGCATCCTGCAATAACCTGCAGCGCTGTATGACCCCTGTGGTTTAGCGCTTCTATTTGATTATAATAATAATAATTGGGGTGAGTATAAACCAAGCACGTCTCCGGAAGTACACATCAACCAGATAACTGCTGCAGCATACGGGCGACTGGCAAACCTGAGAATAGCGTTCCGATACCTTAGTAAGGAATCGTTCAAGACACTGTACACCGTGTACGTCAGGTCCATACTAGAGTATGCAGCGCCAGTTTGGAACCCGTACTTGGTCAAGCAAGTCAAGAAATTAGAGAAAGTGCAAAGGTTTGCGACAAGGCTAGTTCCACAGCTAAGGGAATGTCCTACGAAGAAATGTTAAGGGAAATCGGCCTGACAACACTGGAGGACAGGAGGGTTAGGGGAGATAGGATAGAGACAGGATGTTCCAGAGAGGGGACACAGAAACAAGGGGTCACAATTGAAGTTGAAGACTCAGATGAGTCAAAGGGATGTTAGGAAGTATTTCTTCAGCCATAGAGTAGTCAGGAAGTGGAATAGTCTAGCAAGTGATGTAGTGGAGGCAGGAACCATACATAGCTTTAAGACGAGGTATGATAAAGCTCATGGAGCAGGGAGAAGGGACCCAGTAGCAATCAGTGAAGAGGCGGGGCCAGGAGCCAAGTCTCAACCCCTGCAACCACAATTAGGTGAGTACACACACACACACAAAGCTCAAAATCCACACTGTTGTTATTACATTACGATCCTATTTCAACATTGTATAAGTTTTATGGAAAACTGACTCTCATCGCTGCCCGTGCTTTAAGGTCTCTTAGTCCTCCCTTGACCTAGGTCTTGTGACCTGACTTGGCTTATTTGACCGACTTTGTATGCCTTGTGTATATTTTTCTGTCCAGTGAAGAGGACCCCAGTCTGAGGCCGAAATAATAATTATTATTTTATGTTGTGAATTCGTTTGTGCCACCTTTAGGAAACAGTAATCCTCCTCCTCTCTCTCTCTCTCTCTCTCTCTCTCTCTCTCTCTCTCTCTCTCTCTCTCTCTCTCTCTCTCTCTCTGTCCTTTGAGGAGCTAAAACACCACTTAGATGCAATGGATGCCTTTATTGACAACGTTTTGCCCACTCAATGGGCTTTATTGAGTCAAGTAAAGCTGTGTTTAGAGCGAAGTATCGCTACTTGTGTTTTGTGTATCTAGTTTGTTGGCTGTTAGCTATTAACTTCACGAACTAGGAATTATTCCTTCCTAGCAGGCACTAAAAACTATTTATTACAATACAATTCAGAGATATTAATTAAAGCCGAGGATGCGTGAGGACGTAACTTTCCCTGGAAGACACTTAGCATGGCTTTCTTACTGTCATAACTTTCTGAAGGAGCAACAGGCGCGAGGCAGCCAGTAATGGAGGCAGCAGCAGCAGCAGCAGTAGCAGCAGCGGCAGCAGCGATAACAGAGGCATCGGTAAGAGTTCTAGGAAAAGCACTTGGGACAGATGACAGAGGAATTTAAAAGTTCACACCGAGGCTGTCCGCGGGGGAGGACTATCTGTTTCTGTCTATACAAGGACTGTCAAGTATTATCAAGAAGGTGGTTGCGGCAAGGAGAGTAAAGCAGAAGGCTCTCTCCCGATCCTCCACTCCCTCTGGAGACTGCCGACATGGGACAAAACAGCATGGAATTTACAGGAGACAAAATTGGTAATCGGGCATCGACTACAAACTTTCTCTACTTTTTGGTACTGCTCTTACTGCAGCAGAGCTCTCTTTCTAGTCATCACTAGTTCTACTTCTGGATTCTGTGACATAGATAGATGCAAATAAGTGGATATCCTCAGCTACTTCAGAGCAAACACCTGGTGACCACTACTGGCACTGTTACTCTTATTTTTAGCATTACTTTTGGTATTAATTTGGGTGGCTCTTTAACTGCTCGTTAAGATGCTGTTGTTGAACTTATTCTGGGTGGCACTGAAAATTGGTTGGGCAAGTATTTTTGTTTGTGGTTTTAGTTTGAGAAGGATTTACCTAGTATGGGCCAGTAGGCCTTCCTCAGTGGTCCTCCTTTCTTATGTTCTAACTAACGGAAATCCGTGGCTTACGATTTGCCCCATTATAGTATCTAGTTGACTCCTGTGTTTGCAAGTTCTTGGTCAGCTGGATCATAATTGATTGTATTGTCATTGTAATTAGATCTTCAACAAGTAGTTTCGTTGTGCTTAAAAAAATAATCCTTTCAACACGTATGAGTTGCATCTTTACCTCAAAGTTTCATTCATTGTTTCGAGATATTGAAATATTTTGTACTTCAAATATTTCTTGGTGTTTGAGTGTATAAAGCCATCGACTAGCTTTAGTTTTGAGTGAACTCTTGTACTGTTGATTTTGTCAATGAGGAAAAATGTGAAGTTTATGGTATGAATTCTCGATGTATGACTGAGAGAAACACCCCTTCCCATGTACCTAGTGATATACATCTCTTGATGCACACACACTGGCCTAGTAGCTGCCAGTGAAGAGGCGGGGTCAGGGCTGTGAATCGACCTCTGCAACCACAACTAGGTGAGTACACACACATGCAGTCTGTAATTACAAGGAGAGGCGTGATTTCTCGGTCTCTACACATCAAGAGATATTGTGTGACATGAGAGGTATTCACCTAGTTGTGGTTGCAGGGATCGAGTCTCAGCTCCTGGCCCCCCCTTCACTGGCCGCTGCTAGGTCACTTCCTGCTCCATGAGCTTTATCATACCTCCTTCTCAAAGCTATGTATTCTGCTTCCACTACATCACAGTCTGGGAAGTGATGTAGTGGAGGCAGGATCCATAATAGCTTAAAACAATGATAAAGCTCACGGAGCGGAAAATGACTAGTAGCTGCCAGTGAAGAGGCGGGGCCAGGAGTTGTGACTCGACCCTGCAGACAACTTGGTGAATACCTGTTCATGTACTTACCAGTGATACCTCTTGGTATGTAGAGATCGAGAGATACACGCGTCTCCTTAATTACGAGGTGCGGACCTTTGGTGTATATACTCTGAGAGAGACAGGGTCTCCGTGCACACAATCTTATGAGGAAGTCATGAGGAGCAAATTAAAGTTTTTGGTAAATTCACGGAAATTATGTAATTTAATTTATTATTTATTAACGTTAATGTTATGTGCTTCGAATATTATTATTAATCAATGTTATTATCTTTTGAATATTATCATTATTATTATCAGTAAGTGTTATCCTGCTATCTCAAGTGTTTTCATTACCATTATTGTACAGTGAATCAGAAACATTGACAACTCAAATATATCTCAAATTCAAAATCATGTGGCGCCAGAGTACATGACAAAAAATATGGACCAATCTAAACTTAATATCTGTTGTAATGAGATTATAGCTGTGGTTTAAACAGAGTCCACTGTAAATTTAAATTTATAATTAAGATTAATTGAGGATAATTTATATTAATTTTTACTGTGTATTAATTTAAATCGTAAATGGTATATAAAACTGTTGCTTCCAATTTGTCATTGGTAAAACTAGTTTTGGTGTATAATCTGTGTGGTCTTAAGACCATTGAGGTGTTTAATCTTCGAAAGGGAAGACCGTAGGGGGTCTATGATCTGTTACTAAAGACCATTGTGGTCTGTAATCTGTCAATAACTTTGTTAACCTATCTATCAAGCACCCCTTGTTCATTCTATTTTCCAGCTTACGTTCGTTCATCTTGATTTCCATCATCCCCTCATCTTTTCTACTAAGCAACCCTCGTTCATCCTATCTAATAAGCCAACCCTCGTTCATCCTATTTAATAAGTCACCTCTCGTTCGTCCTGTCTTCTATGTCAGCTGTCGTTCATCCTGTCCACTAAGTCAGGCGCTCCCTTCATCATGTCCACTAAGTCAGGCGCCTCCCCTTTATCCTGTCCACTAAGTCAGGCGCTCTCCTTCATCATGTCCACTAAGTCAGGCGCTTCCTTCATCCTGTCTTATAAGCAGCCCTCGTTCATCCTATCTAATAAGTCAATTTCGTTCATCCTCTCCCCCGACTCATTCCTCGTCCATCCTATTTGCCAAACTCAACTTCAGGGAACTGAATTAGCACTTTCCAGCAGACTTAATAACAAAAAAGGGTTTTTTTTTTACCCAGCTGACGAAAACAATTGAAACAGTGACGAATTAGACTCGAATTCATCGAGGCTAATGACATTATCCTTTAAATCTCGTAGCGGCCCATCCATAAGTTCATTGAGATAATTAAGGTAATCAGGAGAGGATTGTTTTATGCTAACTCTGGGTGAAAGTAATTCAAACAATATGGCCGCCCATGGAGAATTCTAAGGACTTGCTTGTCAGTTTCTAAATTTTGGCGAAGGTGAGGCTGGGTAGGGTGATGTAGAGATGAGTGAGGGGTGAGGAAGGGAGAGGTGAAACTGTGAGGGTGAGGCAGGGTAGGGTGATGCAGTGAGGAACGGCAGAGTGAAGAAATGCAACGAGGAGAGGCAGGGTAAAGTGAGGCAGAGTGGAGGCAGCGAGAGAGACAGGGTAAAGTGAGGGAGAGGCAGGTGGGGTGAGGCAGGGTGGAGTGAGGCAGAGTGGGAGGGCAGGGTAAAGTGAGGCAGGGTGGGTGAAACAAAGTGTCATCGAGGTGTAAATAATATCTTCGTTTCGCTCCTGTAAATCAAATAATTATATATGCAAATTACATATATAAATCGTATAACATCGTTTGTGCATCGTATATCATTACCTGACCAAACTTCGTTATACCAGGATAATCTGGAATGTTAAACTTACACTACGTAATCGTCTTCGAATGATTTACTACATTTCGTAATATAAACCAATTAAACATAACGTAGCCTGAGGTAAATGAGCCTAATTTAACTTAACCTAACTTAATATAATCTAACCAAATCTGACCTAATTCAACCTAACTTAATATAAGCTAACCAAATCATGAAGCCTGGGTTCAGTGGTTATAGGGCCATCATGACGCCAGGGTTTAGTGATCGTGGGGTCATGAAGCCAGGATTCAGTGGTTGTAGGGCCATCATGACGCCAGGGTTTAGTGATCGTGGGGTCATGAAGCCAGGATTCAGTGGTGTGGGGTCATCATGAAGCCAGAATTCAGTGGTCGTGGGGTCATTAAGCCACAAGTCGTGGTGAACATGCATACACAGAGGCTTATACAGGACACGTGTATAACACCATGGCTTGCACAGCTTCACATGAGTTGGTTACAGCTTTCCACATCTCGTTTTGAATTGTATTTGTTCAGACGCGAATATATTTTTTAACAAAAAAAAGTTGAATATAATATCACCGACTGTGAATTTAAGTCTTGAAGTATACAGGCTGATTCACAGAGTTTACATGGTATATGAAGATGAATATTATCAGTTTACATGGTATATGAAGGTGAATATTATCAGTTTAATGGTATATGAAGGTGAATATTATCAGTTTACATGGTATATGAAGGTGAATATTATCAGTTTACATGGTATATGAAGGTGAATATTATCAGTTTACATGTATATGAAGGTGAATATTATCAGTAATGCAGTAGTAGCGAACTAGCTATGAAGATGCAAAATAATCACAACTGTCATTCAAGTTTCCCTATGGTTGTTTTGCATTAACAGTAATGTTATGATCGGAGTGTATAGAAGAATTTGGAGTGGGTGATTCTGTTATTTCACTTTTTAAATGATTTTCTGGCACTACGTGTGCCTCGTGGACACACCATCATCAGAGCAGATGCAGTCACTGCTGTCCATAAAATAGACAGCAGTGACTGACAATTGATCCATCTGAGTGATGGACGATTGATCTGATGAATATCTGATGCCCGTGTGGTTCCAGAATCTCTGTGAAAAAGTGTTTTGAGTAATAGCCAGAGCTGACGAGACTTAAATTTTGATCAGTGGCTGAGTCGGTACAGCTGTGGTCATGGAATGATGCCGGTTCGATCCTCAGTGCCCAGCACAACAAGCAATTCATACTCTCCCGACATGTTTAGAGTATCGTTCACCTATGACTTCGTCAAGGAGGATTTCATCGTTTTAATTCCTCTCCAAAACATGAAAAAAACAAATTCCCTGACTCGGATTTTTCACTAAAATTGATCTAATAATACTTTTCTCCTGTGTGTTATTACAGTGTGCTCTTTTATAAAGCTCTCTTATATAGTGCGTTTTTGTGTTAATGTGAGCGAAAAGTTCATCCAAAATTTAATAGCACATGGAAAGGCCTTCGTAGTACCATAACCATAGTGGCCTCTGGCAATTGGCCATTATTGCGGTATTAACCATTTTTCTGGCAAACAGCCAGAAAAAATATGGTTCATACCTTTTAAACTTTTCAAACAAAGGATTTAAAGCTTTAAAAGGAGCTGTTTGCCAGAAAACTGGTTAACTATCGTGAAATAGTACACTTGTTAGGAGCAAAATAGTTATGGTACTGTGAATGGTGTTCCATTTTGGTACACCATTCACAGTACCATAACCATTTACTTTTCATTCCTTCCTCTTTTAACTCTCTTCACTAACGGTTGCGAGAGGAACAGCGTGTTCACCAGCTCTTTTCACTGTTCCCATGGCAACACCGAATAGCAGGTTGAGATCCCCTCGGCACGGAGAACATAAGTGTTATTGGCTCAGACCCTTCGAGAAAGGATCTTTGTTGCCGGTGAAGGGCGCTTAATCCAAGGCTCTGATGCTTCCCTTCCTTTGCTTGGGTCTGATTTCATCTCATTCCCCATGTGCTGTGTTCCTTACGGCTTTAGAGCTTTCCCCGAGAAATGATGAAAATAATTCTAGCAAGAAACCGAAGATGGGTGAAGAATCTTACTCAATACAGCCTCAGACATGGCTTCATACAGCCTCTAACATGGCCTCATACAACAACTAACATGGCTTCATACATCTAACATGGCCTCATACAACAACAACATGGCTTCATACATCTAACATGGCCTTATACAACAACTAACATGGCTTCATACATCTAACATGGCCTCATACAACAACTAACATGGCTTCATACATCTAACATGGCCTCATACAACAACAAATGGCTTCACATTTAACATGGCCTCATACAACAACTAACATGGCTTCATACATCTAAAATGGCTTCATACAACGTCTAACATGGCCTCATACATCCTCTGACGTGCACTCATACACCCCTCTAACATGGATTCATACACAGCAGTTTCAACTTATCTCCCCCCCATTATTTTTTTTGGTCAATTGGCTGAATTATTTAATTTTTAATCCAAATATTGATATGCTCTCCTCTTTAAGACTACAGCTGTTTAGTATCATACTTTAAATGATATACAGTACTGACAAGTTGATGTGTAGACGTTTCGCCATCCTTGATGGCGAAACGTCCAACAATGATACCCGGATGTTGCATGTGTCTACTTCTTCATTTTATCTTTAAACGTTTCAACAGAAAAGTTATTAATTTTTGAACTTGTCTCACACATCAATGCTGTTGAGAGTAACTACACACTCAGAAGTTTTCTGGTTTGGGAGTGGAAAGTAGGAAAGTGATTTGGGATGTTTTATTGTACAAATGAGAGGAACATAATATAGGCGACCAGTCATGAGGTTCTTCGTCTCGGCAGATAGCCTCGGTGTGGATATTATTATTATAATTTGTTACACCAGTATACCCAAAATTAATATTCTTAGCATATGTATATAGCAAACTGAGTCAAATTTTAAAAGTGGTGACCTTACTTTTCACTGAGGGTGCAGACATGGCTTTACTCTCCGCTATGTTCAAGTCAAGGCACGGTGAAATTAATATTCCTGCTGTGTAGAATGGCGGCACAAACACCTTGGACAACATATTTTTATCCACCTGTGGACAAGAGTAAATCTCAGAGCGCGTATGCCTTTAAGTGTTTCTGAGCGCTAGCTTACATGCGTGTTGCGCGTTCAACTAGTTCTTCTGCGTATATACCAATATATATATATATATATATATATATATATATATATATATATATATATATATATATTTGTGTGTATGTAAGAATGCGTGTATAGGGGAAAGGGGGTCCACCTCTGTGCGATTTATGAGGTCCTGTAGTTTCGGAAGAAATAAATGTTTATTGGAATAAAATTGAATTTTTCTTGAACTATTTGAGTATTTTTCCTCCATCGACTGCGATATTTCTTTTATTTATTTATTTCTTGAGTACTTTACTGTATATACTACATGCAAAAAGATAAATTGTATATGTCAATTTCTTTTTAAGATGTAGAGCTCTTCGAACTCCTCCTGACGAAAGCCAGGAACCAAAGATTCAGAAGTCATTTTGTTTGGATCGCCTCACTGAAGGTACTGTAAAAGAAACTTGGCAGCCTTTGGGTCTCTGGTGGTTTATACGAACTTTGAGCCCAGCTCTTTGAGGAAACCCATGGTATATTTTCCCAATATGAAGAGACTCTCTGTTCTAGTTAGAACGAAGAGGTGTTAGTGAATAATCCCTATCCTGGATTGAGCTTGTGTCCTACCCTGTGATCAGCAGCAGCACCCCCTCCTGACTAGCACTAAATGTAATGCACGTGGATTCGCTCTCAGCCTTGGCGGGCAGGTACTGGGGCCGCTCTCTCGTTGTGCTGTGACGCTTGACCTTCTGTGAATGGCGTACAGTATCGTAGACAGTGAACACTGTATGCATTGAGTTGCTACAAGGAGCTATATACCAGTCCAACGCATCTGTACTTCTACCTGCTATAATCCGTGACAAATACGGCATTGATAATCAAGATATCTATGGAGTGGCGCTCAACGGAAGCAAAGAGAATTTTCGTCAAGCTGACAACTGGCAAATATATGACGAGCTTGTTGATAAATTGAGGACAAGAGCTACAAATTAACACGGCAGTGGTGGTGAGGATGAAGATTCTCAGCAATACATATGGATTAAAGTTCGCAATTTGCCATTTGAGGCGCAGGAAATTGATGTGAGGACGATTTAAGCATTATGGCGTCATACATGCAGCAGTTATGGGACGATGGAATGATGGAAGTATGAGGGTGTGCAGAGGGGACATATAGTCTCAAAATGACTTTAAGAAGACCTATACCCTCGTACATTGTGTTACATGAATTTCGAACACAAGTATATGTAACATATGCTGGGCAGAGGAGGACATGTCGCATTTGTGACTCTTATGAGCACATGGCGGCGGATTGTGACAGACGACAAGGACGGCGACGAATGTGGAGAGAGGGAAGGAGGAAGGTATGGAAGCACTACTGAAACCACAAGAAGAGGAGAGTGTGGGAGAGACGACAAAGTGGAGTGATATCGTGAAGGAGACTGTAGACGAGTGTTCACGTTATCAGTGGGCACGCAGGACACCTTGGGAGCAATTGGTGAGGAGGGTGCCCTTGACTTTGATATAGAAACGGCAATACCTGAACTGGTGAGTGAATTGTTGGATGGTTCTCACAGTCCAACAGTAGAGGGGACAGTGCAGGGAGTGGAGGAGATATTATGTGAGGTGGGAGACTTGGGGACGACAGTCCTGGTAGAAGGGTTTTGAGGTGCAGGAGGTGCAGGTGATGATACACAATGAGGACAGGGACTCAGACATGGAGGTGCATACGGATTCTCGGAAGAGATCCATGGCCATGGGGTAGGACGACGTCCTTGCCCCGGCGCAGAGGGTATGTAAAAAGTATCGGTTGACGTTAAGAACAGGAAAGAGGAACAAGCAAACGGTATGGGGAAGGTAAAGATGTTAGGAAGGGGGATAAAAGTAAAGGAACAGGACAAGGTATCATGAAATTGGAAGGGAAGAAAACAGGGATCCAAGGGAAAACCCCTTTAATGTTTTCAGGAGTTTAACTTAAATGTAAATGGAGCTAAAGCAGAGATAAAAAGGAAATGGTTACAGGTAAGTCTTCAAAGATATGCTGTGGATGAGCTTTCTGCAGGAGCATAATTATCGGTATGGGAGGGAATTGACTGTGCCTGGATATAGTGTATGCGGGTAGTGCGGGGTCTTTCAAGGATGGAGTGGCGGTCTTAGTTAAGGAGAACAGCCCTTTTCAGTTGTTGAGATGGGAAGAGGGTAGTGAGGGTAGAGTTGTAAGGGTGGATGGCATGTGGGTGGTGTACGGGTTTCTTTCATTGGGGTGTATCTCCGGCTATTAGTAATAGGAGGGTAAAGGAGGAGTATGTGAGGAACCACTTAATTTATTTATTGAGGGGATTGCCTGAGGTAGTAGTAATGGGAGGAGACTGGAACTGCGTTATAAGGAGAGGGATGTGGAACCAAAAGGGGAGGATGTGTTTTGAGTGTATTAAGGGATGTGCTTGGGAGTGTGGAGTGGTTGATGGTGGGAGGAGGAGGTTTGATTGATTACACTTTTGTCCGACGAGGGTATGCGGCCCGTCTGGATCGAATATATGTTTCAGGGTAATAAGTGTGGGTGGGGTTCAATGTGTGGATGTAGGATATTCGGACCATAGAGGTGTGTTCGTTGAATTGGATTGGAAGGGTATGGTGAAGTGGTGTGTTGGATATGGAAATTGAATGTGAAATTAATGGAAGGGAAGAAGAAGTGTATAATTTTGGGATATGGTGGAAACTATTATGGAGAAAGGTCGGTTGAGGAGGACATAGTTGCATGGTGGGTAGACGTAGAAACCTGCCATTCAGAAATATTATAGGGTAAGAGGAAGGGAGGTAGAGCAATGGAAGTATGGGTTGCAAAAGTATTTGGAGGGACAATTAGCGGAGTGCTGCACAGGGAGGAATGATAAACAGATGGTGGAAATGAGAAGTATTAAAGATAGGTTAAGGGAAATAAAAATGAACGATTTGATGCAATCCGTGTGAGAGGAGGAATGGAAGAGGTGTTGTGGGGATAAACCTTCGGCGTGCGTGTTGAGGAAATATAGGAAACGTAGAAATGGTATGTTAATAAACACTTTGGAAGTTCAGGATGAAATCGAGGATATAAAAGGGGCAAATAATGAAAACAACAGAGGCAATGAGTATGTATGGAGTGTATGGTTTCGAGAATATTTTAAAGCAAATTTTGGAGTGCATAAGGATGTGAGTAAGCTATTAGATAGTGTTGAATCTGTTGTAACGAAAGAAGATAGGATGGGAATGGTGGGCAATAAGTGAATTTGAGATTTTAGAAGCATTAAATGGTATGAGTATGCGTAAGTCACCAGGAGTAGATGGATTGCCTAATGACTTTTATGTGGTGAATTGGGAAGCATTAAGGGAATGTGGTGCGTTTATTTAATGGTATGAAGGAAAAAGGATGCATGGGTGAATCTCAAAGAACAGGAGTGGTAGTGTTGATACGTAAGGATGGGGTTGGAGAGACTATTAGGAATTATAGGGCCCTGTCTATGATGTGTGCGGATTATAAGTTGGTTATGAAAGTGTTAGGGAATAGGATTAAGAGAGTAATTGGTAAAGTAATAGAAAAAAGGGGCAATATGGTATTCCGGGGCGGTGTATAAATGAGGGTTTGCATAGTATTATTGATTTTATTGATGAAAGTGAGGGGGGAGGAGTCTTGGCAGTGGATTGGAGAGCGGCGTATGATAGCGTTGATAGGGAAATGTTATGGGGCATTATAAGAAAGCAGGGTTTTGGTGAGGAGATAGTGCGATGGGCAGAATTATTGTATAGTGATGTGAGATTGCGAGTGCAAGTGAATGGGAAGTTAGGTGGTACAGTATGTATGGGTAAAGGCTTGAGGCAGGGTGTCCCTTGTCTCAAATGTTATTGCTTCTTACAAAATCCGATGTATCAAGTGGTGAATGAAGGGCTAGGAACAGGAGGTGGGGAGGGTTTGGGGCTGAATAGCGGGTCAAAGATTGTTGGATACGTGGATGACACAACTATTTTGGTGAAGTGTGAGGAAGAGCTGGTTAGAGTAAGGTGCGGTTTTGGAGGAATTTGGAAAGGCAACAGGAATGAGCATAAATTTGTGTAAGTCTAAGTTGCTTGAATAGGTGCTTGGGTAGGGGGATGGTTGGTAGAAGGTGTGGTTGGAATGTGGTTGAAAGCTTAAAGATTTGTGGTATCGTGTTTATGGATAGTTATGAGAAGCGCGTCGAAGTAAAAGCAGAGAATGTAATAAGAGGCAATGAGAAGGATGGGAGGTTGGAGTGTAGGGGATACGACTATTTTTCAGAGGGTTATTGTGGTAAACACCTTGCTGTATAGTAAAATTTGGCATGTTGCGGCGATTTATACAATTTTAAGGGAAGATGTGGTTGGTTTCGGGAGAAAAGTCTTGAGGAATGTATGGGGATATGGGAAACACTGGTTGGGTAAGGATGTGGTGGTGAAGAAAGTGAGATGTGGGGTCTGGGGTTAATTAATTTGAAATGCGCGTAAGGGGAATGTATGTCAAAGGTTGCTATCTGAGAAAAGGGGGTCCAATGGGTAAAAGGGTAGATAATGTTATGCGTAATGTGAGGAAGTGGTGGCGGGGGAAGGATTTAGTACATTGGAGGATATAGTTGCACACAATGATGCATGCTAGGAACCCGAAGAGGATCAAAGTTGCGACATTGGAAAGAGCTGGTGAAGGTAGAGTTGTGGTAGAGGGAATGTCTAATTTCCCTGTGTATGATTGGGTAGGTATATGGGGAGGTTTAAAGGGAATGAAATTGAAACCAAGGGTGAAGGAAGTGATGTACAGATTCTTGCACGGAATATTGGCTTCGAAATCAGCGTTATTTAGGATGGGAGTGCTGGGGACGCTCGATGTGAATTTTGTGGGGAAAGAAGACACTGCTTATCATGGGGTGTATTTTGCGAACATCTGGGGACTATCAGGGAGTGGCTGGCACGGTTAATAAGGATGATGGTGGGGTGGGATACATCCATTGAAATTCTGAGTTTAGATATAGGGGGTACGAACAGATGTTCGTAGGGGTTATTGTACATGGCAGTTGATTTTGTAAATACCTCATGGAATGAAGGGAATGACTGGACAGGAACGGATAAGGGCCATTGCAGCGAATATGTACCGAACTAAGTGTAGGAATGGAACGGCATGGACGAGGTGTTTTTGGGATGTGTATGGGGATTTTATGGTACAACAGTTGTTGGATTTACGATGACGGTGTAGGTGAAAGAGGGGCTGTTCTTCTGGGGTGTAAAGGTAAGGGTGTATGAACAAAGTTTGTGTTGGCAGTACGGGTGACAACAGGGTACAAAATTTTTTTTTGACAGATGACCATAGGTGTTGTATGTGTGGAATGGAATTAGGAACGTTATTAAAAGGGGAAAATTAAAGGTGGTTAAAACTGTGGTGACTCCTGTTTTTCTTTGTATTTGATGTTTATGTTTTTTGTTTGCCTGCTTTGCAATTTATGGATTTGGTTGCAGTACTATAATAATCATACCTGTAGTACAGGATACAAGATGTAACAGGGAAAATTTTATGTATGCACTGGTGGATAGAGAGATGCTAAAATTGGCATATATTTTATTGTAATCATATTTGTGTTTCTGGTATGACTATAGCATACTTTCACAGAGGAATGTCACTTTGTATGTAATAGGTAATACTGTTTTGACCTATTTTATTATGGATAAAATAATGTACGGGGAGTTTATTGTGGTATTGGCTTCAACATAATTGATACGTAGCATGTTGCATTTACATTAATGTATAGTGGTTGATAAAGAAATTAGTAACTGTGTGAGGATTTGCTGGTTCAGACAGTGTAGGTGCCGATAAGAATTAGTGAATGTTCTCTGAATAACAGCAAAGGAAGTAATATGTGTATTAAAATACCTTGCTGTATTTTTATATTATGTTAAGGTGTGATGCACAGTGTACTGAGGTGTCAGTGAGACAGTTATAGTTTGCATGTTTCATCTTGAGGACAGCAATACTGTGGTTTAGGATTACCTGTGCTATTCTTAACTAAAATATTGGTAGTGTGATACCATATAATTGTATATGAAGTCCTTAGTGTTATTTCTGTGTTTTATTTTTATAATTTATTTACTTGTCAGAATGCAGGAGGATGCATAGACAATATATTATGGGCAAATGTACAGTTATGATTGTACAATTGTGTTTAGGATTAAAAGGGTAGGGTGTGTTATGTATAATTATTTTTATTTTTTATCATCAAAGATTTCGGGGGGGGGGGGAGCTTTATGTTAGGAAGGTCCAAGGGGGGGGGGCATATTAATCGGTGATTGTTCATCGAGGCCTTTGATATGTTGCATGTTCACGAGCGATAGAGTTATGTATTATCCAGGGTTTTTGGAGTTTATGTTTTGATTAGTGATTGTATTGTTTATAGAGGCACCTTTGAGGTAATGGGGAAAATTATGATTGTGCTATAGTGTCAAGTGTAATGAGGTGAGGTGCTTATGTTGTTTGGCATATGTAAATTATGTTGATAATTATAAGCATTCATATGTTTGGAACGCTCTTATTTATGCAATATGTACATATACCTGTCTCGTAATGTGTACTGTCAGGATTAGAATTAAGGAATATTATTAGAATAACAGCAAAGGGAAGTAATATGTGTATTTAAGTATAATAATGTAATTTTATATACTATTAGGGTGTGGTGCGCAGTGTACTGCGATGTCAGTGAGACAGTCCTAGTTTCTATGTTTCATCTTGTGGAGAACATTTGCGTGATTTAGGATTATCTATGTTAATCTTTACTAAATATTGGTAAAGTGATACCATATAAATTTGTATACGTAGTCGTTAGAGTTATTATTGTGATATTTAAAATTTAAATACTTGACAGAATTCAAAAGGATGCATAGAAATAATGGTATCGTGTATACAGTTCTGATTGTACAATTTAGTGTATATTTAGGGGGTAGGGTGTGCTATGTATATATATTGTTGGTTTAATCAAAAATTTTCAGAGGGGAGTTTTATGTTAGGAAGGTTGAGGGGAGGGGGGGGTATATTGCATTTGTAAGTTTTAACTATTGTTTCATAGAGGCACCTTGATGTTATGAGGAAAATGATGATCATGCATTAGTAACAAGTATATTTGTGGTGAGTTTCTATGTTGATTATCATATGTAAATTATGTTGGTAATTATAAGCGTTCATATGTTTCGAACGTTTCCATGTATGTAATATGTACATATACCTGTCTCTTAAATAAAATATAAAAATGTAATGCACGTGTGGGCAGGGTAGACGCACAACTTATAGTTCTACACTAGCAGTCTTTCGTTCTTCCGGGGATATAACGGGACCTCGTCATGGCGACTGACAAAGAGGTCAGGGTTGATGGCTATTAAAATATCAAGTTATCTCTCGGCTGCGTTCAGAGTTGTAAGATCCTTGCAGTACCTGTCTAGTCATCAATTTACACCAATTCTCCTAGACATTCTACTGCCCACTCCCTCTGTTATATAAAATAGGTTGGACACATATGTGGATGGGGTTTTCAAATTGAGAAATACCTGCCTAGTAGCAAGGGTTCTCTTGGTGATCTCGTTGACTTCATTGTGTCTAACATACCGTCCTTTCGAACATGCACAACTCAGAATATATTGGTCAGCTGCCACTTTACCGAAATACACTTAAATTCAGTGTGAGCTGGGGCAGTTGTAGGAGCCATGCTAAAGGGAATTTAAGGGCTTAGACCCGTCACGTGTTCGACTGGGAAATGTTAATAGTGGTCACCAACTGCAGCCCTTTCTATATTATTATTATTGATATATTCAAAAAGAGAGCTAAAAGCTCAGTGGTCAATGCAGCAACAGAGAAATCGGGAGTATTCAAGTTTGATAGATGAAAGGGGAAAGTGACTCCAATTCTTTGGATCAAGAGCTCTTCAGCAGCATCCAGGCACCCCCTTGAAGAGATTCATTAACTTAGGAATATCAAATATCTTATTAATGGAAATAATATATCAGAGATTGTGAATGATTTCCAATATTGGAAAATATAAGGAGTGCTGATATACAGATAAAATATAAGACCGACTACGTTTACCTTTACACAGAGCGAAACGTAGTCCCAATGAAAGGCTATTTAGCATATTGGCTCTTTATAGTCGTACCTGGTGGCATTAACCCTCTGCATGCAAAAGCAATATTGTTCAAATGAGAAACACTGAAAAAACTCAAAATATACGTCAGTGAGACATTTAGCGGCGCAGATCATGGGTCATTGTGTGTACGTATATTCTCATGCTGCCATCCACTACATGGTTATGGGGTACAAACTCAGGTTGCTGGTACCGTCCACACGATGACTATTGGGTGCACCATCAACTTGATGCTACCGTCCACTGGATGGGTATAGGTTGCAAACTCAACTTGCTTTTACTGGCCCCTGGACAGGTATTGAATGTACAGTTGAGTTCCCTCTCCCACCGTTAAAATACACATTACAATATTGAAAGTGATTTTATCAACTTATGAGAGTTATGCCATCTCATTTCTGGTTCATAACTCTGCAAAACACAAATTCTTTTCCGACCCTATGAAATGTATTCTTTATGCATTTGGCTTTATATTTTGAGTAAGTAAAGACACACAAACAAAATTATCTTTATATGTATATGTCGTGCCGAATAGGTAAAACTTGCTATTTTGGCTTAAATAGCAACGCTCTTCTTGCCGAATAAGGCAAGCGAAAATTTGTGTATGCAGTAATTTCGCAAAAATCATTATGAACCTAACGAAAAAATGTATTTCATTGTGTTTATTATTAAATTATTGTAAACTTACATAAAATATATTTAGTTGGATTAGGCTAAATTAAATTGCGCTTGTTATAATAAGGTTAGGTAAGTTTTCTAAGGTTCTTTTGGTACAAAATTATTAATTTTTACATTAGCATAAATTAAAAATATATATCTTTAAATGTATAAGATTTTTTTAGAAAGCACTTAATTTTAAACGAGTCCTTCCTATCCTTGCTAACTGACCAGTTTTACCTATTCGGCACAACATTATATAGGGTCGTGTCATATAAGCCGAACAGGTGAGTTTGGCCTTTTCAGCAAGGTGTTCTTTGCCAAATTAGCAAATTGAAAATTTGTTTTTGCCATAATTCATCTGAAATCAATCGGGACATAACGAAAATAATATATATTATTTGTTTTAAATAGTGGGAAAAATGTAAACTGACCTATGATATATAAAGCAGAATTTTGATATTATCAATGGAAAAATAATATTTCTGCAAAAGAAGTTTTTGATAAAATTTATTTTTAAGTTCGGCCGTGTGTGTGTGTTAGTTAGTTACCATTTTGTCTTAGGCACATGTCGATTAGACACTAGGCCTGTTGTATGTAGTGTAAGGAAACATTTCGAAATGTTTCCGCCCCGCCGGGAATTGAACCCGTGCCCTCCGTGCGTGAAGCGAGAGCTTTAGCCACCAGGCCACCGGGGCTGTGTGTGTGTGTGTGTGTGTGTGTGTGTGTAATGAGTGTGTGTGTGTACAATATGCATTCATACATTTACTGGAACATTAACATTTCTTGGGAGAGTTTTTGGTTTAAAAATCGCTAACAAACGGTAAATAATTTTATAAAATAAAATATTAGGATTTGTGGGTATATTATGTAAAAAGAAATTATGATGGATGTTTTGAAAAGCTATTGAATGCCGGTGAATGACCCCTCCCAGGCGGATATTATATACGCATTTTAATTTACAGACTATGATTTGTTATCCTACCTCTGTTTATTTGCAAGCTAATAGCGGTTATCGTGTCTTGGATCATTTACAAGATCTTAGCGGCTATCGTGTCGCAGCTAGTTGTCACTTTAAGAAGGTTATCGTGTCTTGGGTCATTTACAAGCTGTTACCGGCTATCAGTCCGGGTCATTTACATGTTCAGATGTTTCGGTCATTTACATGTTCAGATGTCTGGGTCATTTACATGTTCAGAACGGTTATCGTGTCTCGGATCATTTACAAGCTAATAGTGGTTATCGTATACTACCATCCCAGAATACGACTGAAACAGTTTGCAAACAGTTTTCTTGTCTTGTTATTGTTGTTTTGCTGTTGTTGTTGTTTAAGGACTACAACGGCCCTGTTTTCGTGGGGTCTTGTGTTTCAACTTCCTTTTGGCGATTAAACAATACCCATCATGGCCGTGGAGTGGAGGAACGAACACAGACTTTCATCGGCGTTGTGTTGCATTCTGCTTGCGGGCTCTCTCGTGTGACCCCGCGTTCGAATGCGTGCACTTGACGGCGGCATGGACACTTCTCATCCATTACATAACACAGGTAGAATCAACGCCCTTTAACATCTAATGCTTTCTTATCCTGAAGTAAGGTGTTGGGTGTAAACTGAAGTCGCATTTTTATTAAATGTTAAGAAATGAAGAACGTAAAACATAACAGAGCCAGACATTTTAATAGAGCTTTTCATGCTCTAATAAAGACTTCATAGAGCTCTTTTAATAAATATGGCTGGTTTTGTTAAGTATATTTTAAATTTCTGGTCTGTCCTCTTCCCGTCATTCACTGTACTGAGAAACTGCCAGGTGCTTGATATGGCTGGCACAGTGGTTTGTATCAGATAAGAAAGAACAAAAGGCACAATACCGTGACTGGAACAATGAACAAATAACCCGCACATAGAGAGGAGCTTACGACGACGTTTCGGTCCGACTTAGAACATTTACAAAGTATGACTTGTGTACCAGGAAAGAAAGCTGGCTGAGCCTTGAGGTCCTTGCTATGGCTGGCACAGAGGCTTGTACCAGGGAGAAAGCTGGCTGAGCCTGGCCAGACATAAACGCCAATTCAAGGGATGTTTAATATGCTTACATGAGAAGCAGTCTGAGGAAGCCTTCTGTTCGAGTGCTGACACTTAATACTACCCTTAGGAACTCAGACTTCATTCCCTTAGTTCACCTCTCTCTCTCTCTCTCTCTCTCTCTCTCTCTCTGCTCTCTCTCTCTCTCTCTCTCTCTCTCTCTCTCTCTCTCTCTCTCTCCTAAGAAAGACATATGAAGAAAGATTCAGTGCACTTAATAAGTTTAATTTAGGAACAGGTATTCACAAGTACAATTATCATACATTGTAACGTGTGTAAATTACCTAAGATAACCCAAAAAGTCAAAGTGACTGTTTCCATTGGGATCCTCGTAATATCTTATTTAACCTTAACCTTTTTCTCTTAGTCTCTCTTAGGCAACAGAGACCACGAGAGGATCTTAATCCTATAAGATATTGATAGATTTTGTAAGCTCAAAAGCGAAGAACTATTTGATGGGCAAGCGAGCTAGTACACCAAACAGGGAGTAGAGTGAAATTAGCTCAGAGGCACCCAAACCACCATATGTCCTCGGATGACGGTAAAACGCCTAGCTTGGCTGGATGCGTCATTCTTGTAGGATTGCGTGGTCCTGTGGGTTAGAGCGTCATGTGTTTTCGCTCACCATGAGGCGGGCCAAAGCAGCATGGGTTCGAGTCCTTGGCTAGTCGCAGTGGTGTTGTTGATATATATATATATATATATATATATATATATATATATATATATATATATAAGTACAAACTTTAAATGCTTCTGTACTGATGTTTATGCATTATCAATAATTTTGTGAATAGTTCTGTTTTCTTGCACGTAAATGTTTTGCACTAAACTCATTTTTTTATAAGTGTAATTATTTGCACTTCAAATTAAAAGAAAAGCTTCTGGCAATATGTTAGTGTCAAAGTCTAACATCAGTATATATTTGTCACCGCCAGTTGCATTATTTATGGGGTGTTCTGCCATCTACTGTTTTTGGGATTGATGGCAGTGGGGAACAGTAGTCAATAATCTCCCCAGGGAGGTCAGGGGTGTCCCTGTATCCCCTAGTGTTTCCAGGATTGTTCCTGCGTCCCCAGAAAAAACAGGGAATTTCTGCGTTCCCAGTGAATCCAGAGAAATCCCCGAGATCTGCTAGGGGCGTTCCTGCTTCTCCCAGTGTTATCATGGGTTCCCTGCTTCTTGTATTGATTTCAGGGAAACCCGTGTGTCCCTCAGCGAGTCCTGGGGCGTCCTTGTGTCCCCTGTAACACTCCAAACATCACATTTAAAAATATAAACTCACCAGCATTCCTAAACCAGTTATAAATTAGAACTAAACGAAGGGGAAACATCCCAGATTTATTCTCTCTCTCTCTAGTTAAAGTGGTGGCAGGTCCTGTCTCGGCCTCTCTAACCTCGCCCCTTATCTCCAAGTGCGCCTTACCCAAAAACACTAACAATTTATCATTCTAATAGAACTTCAAGTAAAACCTATGCCATATGAACTTATGTACAAGAAGAAATAAGAATATCTTAAATAATAGTTTCTCCCTAACTGGTTCTGCGAATGTTTCACAATTTGATCAATGTGATTTAACATGGGTCGTGATTATGACACAATTTTTCCTCAGAAATGTAAATGCACCCTAAAACGAATGCATAATTTATATTGTAGTCACCTCTCGCATGACTCACGAAATCATAATAACAGAGTTGTAAACATCACAGAACGGGTGGGGGCTTGAACCCAAGGCAACCGAGTCCAAACAAATTTTCCTGCCATGGGTTCGAAACTCTACTCGTTCTGTGATTTGCAGTCATCCCTGTTTAACTAATATGTTTATTTATTAATACATAATAACTGGGACTTTTACAGCAGTTCTATTAGTCATTATCACCCAGTGTATAAACACAGGTGTGTGTATATCTTTCAGTGACCAGATAAGGTCATAATATAACAATACTCACCATCACTGAGTGCACCAAGTATCAAGATACAAACAGTATTTCTCTCCACTCACGCGACAGTAGCTCTATCCCCAGTAATCAGTGTCTCAACTTCAAAAATAACAACGAGATTTAACAGGGTGTTTGGTATCAAATAGGCCACATAATTCCTTGATCATCAGTAATGTATTAAACATGGTGATACCAGCATAGCTGACTACACATGTTTTCAATAAATATATTCAAGTATCACGAATCTGCTTCATTTCTGAATCACTGCAGAGGTTATCTAATCTACACTATATCCAAGATAATAGAATATATGACATCAAGGATCTTGTGACACATTATTTTAACTAAAATGTCAAATGTCAGAAAACTGGTCTGAAGCACCGAGATATGCAGGGACTTCCACAGGCTGCAGAACTAATAGAAACATGTCCAGTGACTTTATATATGTATATATATGATTGAACAATAGAAATAAATAATATTTGTTATTGTTAATATTTGTAAAAAAATTGTGTAAACAAAATAGTGATAACAAACTTTGTCAATGTTTTTATATGACAATTTTTCTCTAAACTTGTTAATATTAGCATTTATACTTATATTTATATTTACATATATTTATAATATTTATATTTCTTCATACCTCAAGATATGAAGAAATAAAAGATTTAATTTCAATGCTGAATAAAGGTACATGTTGTCTTAAACTTTCAACGTACAATTTTAAGACAGTAGGTGCCGTGTACATAAACAAAAGGGGTTGACACATGGGAAAAAGTGGAAGGCATAGGGTAACTCCAATTCCCTGGATCAAGAGCCCTTCACCGGTATTGTGACACGCCTCCTGTAAGAGCTTATAATGTACATACTGTGTAGCAGGTAGGCAGACGCAAACTACACTACACTACTACAACAGTTTAGAGAGTGTTGACTCATGGTACTCGTGGTCAGTTCATCAATGCTTTGATCCAGTCTTTATGATTAAACTCGATTACTTCCCATTTCCCAGGCACTGTGTGACCCCCTAGGGTCGATCCTGGGGATCTTGTTCACTCAATAAGAGTAAATAAGGTCCCAGGGCCGAAATGTCTGCACAAGTGATTTAATAATAACTCGAGTCAGTCAAATATTATTTGAGTGGTGTGAGGCCGCGGTACGAGGCAGCTAAGTTACCAGAGTACAGGCGTCTGCACCTTTAATAAAAATTATCACAACGATATAGAGGATATTGAAATACATAAATCACATAGGATTATAATTCTCTTAAAATATTGAAGATAATTGTAATTTTTTTATAAGGAGAACACACAGTTCGGATTAACTAGTGTTAAAACGACCAGTTAACATTTCCCATCACGGACGAAACTTGAGGTATCGAGTCTCTTGGTGAGCTGTTTCATTCACCTCGGGTCTAGCACACTGTTGAGGGCCGATCATTTGAGCTGAGGTGAGTGATTGGTAAGTGCTGGTGCGCTCTGATAAATGTTACGTATGCCATTTCCAGTTCTGGTTTCCATTCTGTAATTCGAGAGCTCTTCTGATCGGCTTCACACTTTCAACACTTGTGTATCCCTAGAAGAAAGCTGCGATTATTATTGGTGTCATTTTGCTTGATGTTATTTTTGAAATCGTGTGATATTTCCATGAAATAATTTGACTGCATCTTCTAAACAGCTTGAGTCTTTAATAGCTGATACAACGTATGAAGCCTGTTGGCTACTTATTTCTCTTCCCTGGTGCCAAGTAATCTTTGCAGGATTAGTGTTTCCCCACTGATTAAAAGGAATAAGATCCTTTGGGTCTAAAAAAAAAAAAGTTAACTCTCACGTTCGGTGCATGATTTTAACAAGGAATTTACTGCATACAAATAAAAAAAATGTGGCGATAATTCTGAAAAGCATTCGTATTTATCCGACTATTTATTTCTAATCACGTTGGATTTTTTAAAAAATCTGCACATAACACAAATGGGATTAAAATAACACAAATCAGTTTAATGTTATTCACTGTCAAATGACTTAATTACAAAATATTGTTTGCAATATTTAAATATTGTTCAGGAATTTTGTTATATATTTGACTGTTTTTAGCTCATTCTTCATGTGATCTCCCTTAATCTTTTGTTTTTATTATATTGGTTTAGCGCTTCTATTTGATTATAATAATAATAATAATAATTTTGTTTTTATTATTTCTTTAGCAAAGTTTTTGAGTTTGGGTTTCAGTAAAAAATTTTTTTTTTTTTTTAGCCAGATTCTTGGAAAATTTAGGTTTATCTATCTAAGTATGCTTTTATATATAATTTTTTTTTTACATTCGGAAAGCTGAAAAAAACGTAGGTTGCAGTATACCTTGAGGGTGTTTCGGGGGTCAGCGCCCCCGCAGCCAGGTCTGTGACCAGGCTATTGTGTTAAGGTTCTAAGCAAAGTGTCATTATTCGTAGTCTCGTGTAAAATGTAATTTAACTTATTCAGTGTAATATATACTCTGAGCGAAGTTTTTTTTTTTTTTTATATTTTATTGAAATCTGCGTATACAAACATCATGACATAGATATTACCTTTACATAAGAATTTCCCAAAACCAAAACAACTACAAGCCAACTTCCCCACACCAAATGCTTAGTACCAAATATAATATTACATCACACTCCATGGTTCCTTCCTTTTCGCTATAACAGACGAAATATATACCAACCAATCAATAAGTTCTACGTGAACGCTTCAAGGCACACCAGAAACAACTACAATCTCATCCTTGTACAGCACCCCCCTCCTCCAAGATCGTTCACGCATTGTTATGCCATAAGACAAAACATAAAACCACAAAACAATGACCACACAAGGAATGAATACATATTACATACATATTACCCATGACACAATCGTATATAAAAAACATATATACCTTCCCAACCATGGGTTACATTATACACAATATATACCTGACAACTACATATCCGTCCTATTCCCCAAAAATTCTTACAACCACCAAGCCCCATATACTTAAGGCCACCTTTAGTATACTTCTGATCTATACACAATAACATGATATAACAAAATATAGACAAGAAGAGATATACACTTCTTATAAAGAACTACCCATATACCCCACATGCATACCCCCCTGGGTGTTGAGTGGCCTCACGTCTGGAAGCGACAAACTGCCCGTCCAACATGTTATTCTGTCCACGGGTCTACAGTCTCCCACCGTGATAAGGTAAACAACTTGAACGTGTTACCTCACTGGCAAGTGTCAGGTGTATATTTGTCTTTAAGAAATTATAAATGCATTTTGATCAAAAACTGTTTAAACACTTTGAGTTGATAGGAAGGTTAACATACAGCATACTGATTTTTTTTTTCCCCTTCAGGTAAGTGTAATTTACGGCTCTTCGTGGGACACTTCATATGGAAAATATTCGGTATGTATGTTTTTTTTTTTATCCTAGATAGGTAATCATGGTTTGATTCTACCCTACACTAGCCCCCCCCTGACTCGTGTATCTCTCCCTGTGCACGCGTCACCTCCCTGCCCTACGGTCTACCTTTAGAGCTTGGCCGTACATCACATGCCATTCTCAGGTCACAAACACGTTAATCTAAATATTGGTAAACTGTGTACATATAATTGTGTGCGCGTGTTTGCTGATCTCAAGTTTCTGCACTTTGGACAGTTATTATACCTCCTATTCCTCCTAGGCCTCTTTAAGGAAGTTGACCTGTGGGTCCTCTGCTTCTTTAGGGTTTTGAGCTACAATTACTATGCTTTTCGCTGTTATTGAAGTATAAAAGGCTGGAGTTAAGGAATACATAGGATATCTTATATAAATCAAACAGCGACTGAAACAACCATTAGGTATCCCTCGACATGGCAAATCTGTAATGGATGTCGATTTTTTTCCAACATAGTTTTCATTTAAAACATCTAAACGTTAGTGTTTAGTCTGATGCACTTCAGATTCGTAAGATTGGTTAACTATAGCAAGAGGACCCTGGTGGGTTCTCATTGTAATAATAGAAGTTTTGTGCAACTCTTGAAGGGCAGATACCTATTTTTCTTAATATAAATTATTCCTAATTTTGGTTTCCGTGCGATAACTTAGGAAAGCTCCTTCTGATCAGCTTCAAGCTTTCAACACTAGTGTATTCTCTACAGATGATTTGTATTGGTGTGTGTAGGGGAAAATGTCTTAAGTGGTTTGGCTTTTTTTTCTTGAAGTTCATACCTCATATGATCGGCTTAAATCGTTCATGGCTGATTCTTTATATAAAATGGATGGCGCCAATATAAGCTGTTATATTGGTGTAGCTTTGTCAATTTCCTGATACAATTGGAGAATGCCCTTTCGGATCGCCTTCAACTATAAATATCACTGGTGTAATGTAGAACATTACTTGGATTGTTTAGTGCCAATTTGCTTATTGAATGAAAGGAAATTTTTTGGCTTCACTCATCACTACCTTTCGATTGAAGGACAGGATTTCTGACCCACATATATGCACATTGTGTTTATTTACTTTCCTTACTGATGATTTTGACTTAATCTTTTGTAAAATGTGTCCTGTGTTGTAAAAAGAATTGCTGTTATAACCGAGATTTGACGACAGTTTTGGGAATAAGTGAAAAGGAACCCATGAAGTAGGGTAAATTTAGCTCCATTTCCCATCGGAACAAACATGAATGCCTCTCTCCTCTTCCCTTCCCCTCAATTCCCAAGCACTGAACGACCCATGTAGGTTTTGTGTTTCTTTGCGAACGTAATGATAGACTGGGGATAATAGTTTAATAGACCATAGACGTGCATAGCAGATAATAAGTTTGTGTGCGTAGCTCACATATTACTCTCGCACATGTGAGCGTGTCTACATGTACATTTAAAAGTAAGTACACTGTAAATACACTTATTCGGTAATATGCATGTCTTCTTTCAACACGTCGGCAGTTTCCCACAGAGGCGGGGTGGCCCAAAAGTAAAAAACGAAAGTTTCTCCTTTTACATTTAGTAATATATACAGGAGAAGGGGTTACTAGCCCCTTGCTCCCGGCATTTTAGTCGCCTCTTACGACACGCATGGCTTACGGAGGAAGAATTCTGTTCCACTTCCCCATGGAGAAGAGGAAATAAGAACTTTTTTTTTTTTTTTTTTTTTTTTTTTTAAGACAAATATATACAAAACATAAACTATATATGCTCATGGACAAAACAGGCCATTTAAAAACCACAAACAGAACATAAAAACATATCTATCAATATATCCAAAACAACCGTGCAAACTGCACACAATATAACAATATGTTCAACAAAACCTACACCTTGTCTTATTCTTAATGGGTCTATACAAACAAACAAAACTATACAATGAAACCGTACATTCATGGTCCAAAAACACCTGAATAAGAAACCTTATGTTTTTTTATGAAAAACAGGTGATTTACCATAACACACAACAAAAACTGTACCCCATAACAAGAGGTTACACGACAACAGTTTCTCAAAAGAAAATACATTATCATCTGGCTATCACTTACGTAGACAACACTATGTCTACAGCACAACGTCACACAACTACACCGAAAAATCTGCCACAATACACGTTCGTGGTGCACACATAGAAAAACACACTAGAAAATTAACACGTTATACAATCAGATGCTGCACAAAATTGTAAGTTCTAACAAAATATAATAAACACATACACAGCAAAACATAACCTAGAAATTACAACAGAAACCTAGTGAGTTATCATTAACCTTTTCACAATAAGTATCAGCATCGCCTCAACTCTACAAAATTACATAAATTGACATCCACATTATACAATAGCCGGACATATCCTTATGAGTTATTATTTTGAAAACACCATAACCCATCAATCAGGACCTACCACTTAATGCACTACTCAGAACTAAAAGAACAGGATCTCTTCAAATGGGATCCCTAACAATTAAGTTTCCCAGATATAGGTTTATATAAGCAACACATCCTAATATATGTACATTTTATCGTCGCCCCGTATATGCATGTCTGCATTTAATATTGTGTCTCTATGAACAATACCACTACTTTTATTATCTTATTTCCCAGACTAGAGCACTGAACCAGAAAAATCCCCGCCCATTCCCTGATCTATTGCCGAACCTAGAATACCCAGCTACTACCCCCTCCTCCCAATCCCTTTAAAACACAAACCCCCACCCCCTCTCCTCCCTACCTACATTACTATCCTCCTACCCACCCTCTACCCATTTCACCTCCCGTGACTTCTACCATAATCAACACCAGTCCTTTCACCTTGGCACCCTCAACATGCTATTCACTGTCATCTCTTGATAACCACTGAAAAAGCCCTGTTCCATACCCCACTATACAAACTCCGATTCCTACATTTTGTCCTATAAAACCCCGCTCCTAAAGCCCTTATTCGAACCATCCCCTCTACGTCCCTCATACCCCAAGATATATGTATAAAATCCAACACCAAATAAGACATCCCTCTACGTATGCTTTCCGAGAAACTCCCAAATCTAAACTCAAAGCCCTCAAAACGGATACCCCCTCCCCACCTACCATCCTCAAAACTCCCCAAACCATTTCCTTACTGCTTCCAAACCCTCACAAAAATAGATGGCGTGATAAGCTGTATCTACCTCCCCACACCTACGGCAATACCCATCCCCACTCAACCCCATCACATAAAGCTGGGCCCTGGACGCCAAAATACCCTGAAGAAACCTATACCCTGTTTCCTCACCCTTGGGTGCACCTTCAACTTCTTTAACCACCCCCAAATTCCTTTCCAATCATACAAAGGATAAACCTCACTCCCTTGCATCTCCATTCTCTCCATCCCCAACCTATCCAAACGGCTTACTCTACACCTTCCCGGCTCCTTCATAACCAATAACCCTCGTAAAATAGCCTCACAAAGCAATATATCCTTTCCTCCCCACCACCTTCGCACCTCCTTCATCACCAATCCCACGTTTCGTCCCCCCTCTCCTCCCCTCATCAAAAACTCATGCCTCACAAAAACACTCCTTAACCTACACCTCAAGGGGACCAACCCTAACCCCCACCTCACCCTCGTTTCCACTACTTCCCTACACATCCAATGTCTCCCATTCCCCCATACAAACTTCAACACGTACTTCAACAACCGCTGCACATCCACTTCTAAGAGAGGATATACCACCGCCCTAAACCACAATTTACTATACACTAAAACGTTAATAACTACCACCCTTTGCAACAAAGTTACCTCTCTCATTCCCCATCCCTTCATCCTATCAATAGCAGCATCCACTACCAATCTTGAATTTACCTCTCTAGCCACCAAAGGATCAGCACTGAACACTATCCCACATATTTTTATAGTTTTCACACAACTCCATCCCTCCCGTTTCTCCAACGTTCCCCGACCAACTGCCTACCTCCAATAAATTAGATTTTCCTTATTCACCCTCATTCCCGTTGCCTTCCCAAACTTTTCAACCAACTCATTGATCATTCTCAACTGCTTCTCAGACCTGACCAACACTGTAGTATCATCTACATAACCAACAATACCCCCTCTGCATCCTCCTCCATGTCACCCTCCCGTAAAACCTCCTCCTCCACCAACCTATAAAACGGATCCTGTAATAAGGCAAAAGGATCTGCGACAGCGAACATCCCTGCCGCAGACCCTTCTTCATCTCCACCTTTCTTCCCACATTCCCATTAATTTGCACCCTAACTAAAGCCCCCTCATACAAAGTTCGAACCCATCCTATAACTACCTCCCCAAACCCTTGCCTACCCAAAATATCCAATAACATTTCCCTGTCCACCCTATCATATGCCCTCTGCCAATCCACCCCCAATACTCCTCCCATCTGACTATTCTCAATAAACTGCTTTATACGTCTATGCCCCGTTCTGATACTCCGTCCCGGCACCCCGTATTGTCCCTCATGCAACATTCTCCCTAACCCTCTTTTGATCCTGTTTGCTAAAACCTTTGCAAATATTTTATAATCTGCCGTCAATAATGCTATTCCCCTATAATCACCTAACCCCTCCTGATACCCCCTTTCGCCACTAGTACTACAACCCCGTTCTCATCGACTCACCCATATTCCCCTCCTCTTTCAGTTCATTTACCATTTTAACGATTACCCCTTCAAAACCTGCCAATGCTTAACATACAATTCCCCCGGCAACCCGTCTATGCCAGGCGACTTTCCCAATCTCAAACCCCTCACCGCCTCCCATACCTCCTCCTCCAAAATTTCCCCCTCACATTCCTTCCTCTCTTCCTCACCTAATAATTTCCCAATTCCCCTCAATATCCTACCTTTAGCCTCCTCATCTGTCTCCCCCTTTTCATATTTGTTACAAAACCAACCCTCTGCGTACCCCCATCCCCTCCGTTGTCCTCAGTACCGTTCCCTCCTGATACCCTCTCACCCCCCCTTCCACCTTCAATGATTCTATCAACATACCTTTCCTTCGCCGTTGAAAATTTCTTAACACTACCTTTGACACTTTATTCCCCCACAAAACTTCTTCCATACCACTTCGAATCCTTAGTCCATGAAATCTCTCCTCCTGTATTTCCCTTAACTTTGCCCTCAACTCTACCACCTCACCATAATTCTTTCCCCTCCAATCCCCACCCTGACACTCACCTAAAAGCCCCTCCAAATACCTCTGATACCCATACCTATACCTCATTTCCTCACCGCCAACCCTCTCATAATACTTTCTAATTTCCACTTTCCCCGTCTCATTCCACCATTTAACAACTGACTTTATCCCTATCCCCCACAACCCTTCCCACCACTGCTCAAATGCCTCCTCCTCCTTCCCTTTCCAATAACCTCGTATTCAATTTCCAAAAACTCTTATACACATGCACAACCCCTTCCCACCCTCCTTCAAATAACACACCCCTGTGATCTGAAAAACCCAAATCAAAGCATTCCACCTTTCGCACATCCACCGACCTTGTCACGTATATTCGATCCAGTCTTGCCGCATAATTATTCCTTAAGAAAGTATATTCCACCAACTCATCCCTTCCCCACCACATCCACCACCCCCACCGCCCCCAATACATCCCTTAGAGACCCAAAACACACCCCCTTCGGGGCTCCACATCCCTAATCCGAATCACACTATTCCAATCCCCAGCTATAATCGCTACTTGGGGCAATCCTCTGAAAGCATACGTCAACTCGTTATTAACAAAATCATCCTTGATACTCCTATTAGCAACAGCCGGCATATATACCCCAAGGAAACTTACTTGTACCCCACCCCACTCCCCGTTCACCCTTACCACTCGACTTCCCACATGCTCCCATGATGACAAGGTAAAAGGACTGGACTCTCTAATACCCACCATCACCCCACCCTTGAAAGCCCCTGCGTCACACGCAAAAACCCTATACCCTTAACTACCAGTTCCGATCCTATTTGATAATTGTGTTCTTGGAAAAATATCACATCTACTCTCATCCTCTTCAATGTTACTTCAACCCATTTACGTTTGACCTCGTTCCTGAGGCCATTAACATTCATCGTTACACACCTAAAGTGAAGGGCTGGGGTTTTCCCTTCTGCTTCAGTACTCTTTTATCTAGTTTTCCCTGTGTTGCTCCTTCCAACCCTCCCTTAATCCTCCCATCACCCTTTATATCCCTTCTATCACCATTACCCTTCACCCTACTTCCTTTTCCCTGCACCACATCCGCCCACACCTTCTTACCAGGCCTTTGTGCAGCAGTTAATAGGTCATCCTCAGATTCTTCCCCTGGCCTTTTCCTTGATTCCCCTTTGTCTCCACTTACTTCCATACTCTCTTCCCTATGTATTTCTGCTACCACTACTGACACTGTACCCTGAACCTCAACTTGATGTCCTGTCTTCCCCAGGACTTCACTTCGTCCTTCAGTGCCGTCATTGACATCAATTTGATTCTCCCCAATTCCCATCCCTGCCACTTCCTCAAGTGACAAAGGACCACCTCGAATGAACTCATTCAGATCCTCCAAGATCTCAGCCTCCTCCCGTACATCCCTCTGACTCTCGTCCATAGACGTTACACCAGTCACCACAGATTCTGCAGGCTGCACCCTGTCCACCTCTCCCTGTACTCTTTCCTCCTGCTCCACCTCCTCGCTCCATACCTGTCGTACCATGCCCTCCTTCACACCATCTCCTTGTTTCCTTGCCAATTCTTCGTCCTGTTGCACTCCTTCATTCGTCCGTAGTATATTCTCCTTCCCGACGTTACCCTCCTCAGGCCTTTTACGTTGACAGTCAACCGCCAGGTGCCCCGTCTGCCCACACAACCGGCAGGTACGCACCTGTCCAACATAGGTAACATATACCTGAGTGCGAAAACCATGCATTAAGATAAAGGAGGGTATGGGATTCCTTAATGTCATTTTTACCGAATATGTGCCTTCCAACATACCAGCGTAAAGACCATTCATCCATCTACCAACAGTAACAGCATGGACAATCCCATACATCTTCATCATTTCCTGTATGTCACTTTCCCCAGCTTCAAATGGAACGTTTCGCAACTTTATCCATTTGTAAGTTGCCGAAACGTCCCTTACACATACCTCCAGTCCTTGCATTACCACCAGCCGCTTGTCCTGATATTTATCCACAACTCTGGTATACGCCGCCGTACATGCAAATTTCACGAAGATCCGTCGTGCCCCGTTAAGGGCTATGCCGTACAATTCTGAGTGGTCCACACCCAGAGAATCTCGAAGTATAGCCGGCAAGACAACGTCCACGTTTGACGGATAAACCGCTCCCTGAAGTACTTCAATTCCAATGGTGTTTACGCGGCGCCTGTATCCCTCCGTCATGGCTGTGAAAATAAAATCTCTCAAGTCGGCCACCAGAGGTCTCCTCAATACACCCGCACACAACCAAGGCTGGGCGTGGAATAAGTAGAAGTAACAAGACATACCTGAAATCTTGCATGTTTATGAGACAGAAAAAAGACACCAGCAATCCTACCATCATGTAAAACAATTACAGGCTTTCGTTTTACTCACTTGGCAGGACGGTAGTACCTCCCTGGGCGGTTGCTGTGTACCAACCTACTACCTAGAACAAGATTAATATGCATGTATGCTGTATAACCCTTGTGGTTTAGCACTTCTTTTGATTATAATAATAATATGCATATATATATATATATATATATATATATATATATATATATATATATATATATATATATATATATATATATATATATATATATAAACTAAAGTTTGTTCAACATGCTAATGAAGTACATACTAGCGGGGCACCAAAGAGTGCATATACTCTTACACAAACCTGTGCACATCTTAAGGAATATATACCGAAAGATCCCTTAAATCCCTCTTGTATAAATGAAAATGTGACTTGTTAGTGTACAGGTGAATTGCAGCCGTAAAGATTCCCATACACTCGATAGGCTTTAAAACCTAAGATATTATCTCCTTGACCTTTAAGTTGTAAAAATCAGCGTGTATGAGGGAGTCAGAGAGCGTCCTCCTCAAACTAGCCTTCAATACTTCCAGTTCCTCATTGCTGTTAATTCTTACCCTTCTCTAATTTATGACACGGATTATATGTCATTATCCCAGGCTAGGTTCTCCTCCATATTTATCCGGAGAAATATGGAGCAATAACAGATTCGTGATGACACCCTGAATATGGCGCAAGAATTTTTTTCCCTGCCTAAAATTATAATGGAATCTCAAGAAGGGGTGGATGAACTTTTGCCTCGATTGGGGTTGACACGAGCAGGTTAAATGTGGACGCAGAGGTGTACTGTAGACACGTTTAAAGGAAAGATGCCCTTGCTGAACAAGCATTTATTGCGTTTCGTTATTTGTGGAGCTTTATAGAGTCCATTTGATAAAGTTAAATGTGTGCCAGTCTTTTATTTAACGAGGTTAAAGATGTTGAGTATGTTTGATAACTCACATTTTGCATAGAGAAAACCCATATTTTGTGACGCTTCACACGTTTCACCACTGTCTACCTCCTTTGAAAACATTGCTTGGTGGCTGAGCCGCCCTTGTGTAAATTATATGTATTATGTGATCTTAGAACTCGTCTGGGGTTGCTACTTCACATGCACTCAGTATGTGATGATTATTATGTACGAGTGAAGCTGGTAGGTGCTTGGGATCCCCCTGGGACATTGAGTCCCTCCTTTCTCCTCTTGCTATTTCCTCGTACTATTGCTTCAAAAGTTATATTCAACATTACATTGGTTTAATTTCAGTATAGCCAAGGCCTTTATCTTGTTCTCAGAGGCTTGGCTTAAGATAGAACTGGTTAGAGCAAGTAATAGAGATAGAAATGCGTGTTTTATAGCTTTTCTAACGGTTTACAACACACAACTGCAATGAAATCCCTTATTTGTACAACGTTTCGCTCAACATTGGCATATGGGGATTGGAAAAAGCGCAGTGTGAGGCAAAATGCTGCATAAAATAAAAGATTTCACTGCAGTCGTGTCTTTGTTACCAACTGTCGGCAGCTTGCCATTGCTTCACCCAACATCTGAAAACAAAGCATAAGAAACAGGTTAGTTTTAAGGTCGAAATCCATTTAATAAGATTGATTAACATTTATCTGGATTGTGTACCACAAGGACTTGCCTACAAGTCTTAGCGTTAATGTGAATAGTTCAGGACCAGGATGCAGAGGATACTGAGTCAGAGGACTATAAACTGCACAACGATCTGAATAACTAGTCGGAATGGCTCTTTAAATTTAATTTTGACAAACATAGGAGATGCAACTAGGACTGCGACCAGAATCTGCTACCAGAGGCGCGCAAATATTTAATAAAGATTTCAGCATACGCAAGATTAGCGAATCAATGAACAGCCATCAGAAACTATGCAAAACTATTAAAAATTCTATAAACTACATATGTAAGACTAATCCACAAGTACGTAACGCCATCTTGGGACCCACATCTAGGTAAACACACAATGAAGCTGGAAATTTTTAGTTTACTCTTGGACTTGAGTGGCAATAGCTACTAGGGAAGGCTAGGCACCGGCATAACCAAGATATAGAGACGTGATCACGACGTACATGATACTAGGGACTGTTTACGAGGTGGATAAGGAAAGTGTTCAAAATGAATTGTAGTAGGTGAATACAGACTATAATCAAATACATGTGCAGCATAGATATGAGAAATAACTTTAGTGTAAATGCTGAGATGGGATAGAACAATTATGAGAGATATTAGCGGAGGCTGACACCCTATACAGGTCATTATGTGATCCATAATGACCAGCAGTCTTTGGCACTAGTGAAGGTAAAAAGAGAATTTGGGAAAACACGATAACATTTAAGATACTCAGATGCATTGACATGATCGATAAAGACAATGTTTGTCAGGGGAAACATGAAGAGGGGACACATAATGAAAATTAAATAAACAGAATAAACTAAAGAGATAAAGGAGGGAAATTTTTGGGCATGGGGAGAGTGAGTGAGTGGACTGCGCTTGGGGAGGAAGTAGAGGAGGCAAACACGATAAATTAATTAAAAGGTGAAGGCAACAAAAGCCTGTAGAGTTTGGGAGTTGTTGTACCAGTTGAGGTAGTACCCAGGAGCTGTAGCTCAGTGTTCACAAATTTAGGTTGATTAAAATAGTGTGCGCGCGCACACCGTACGTACGTCAAGAGATAGGGCCAGGAGCCGAGACTCTACCCCTTCCACAACATAAGTAATATAGGTAAGTAACACAGAAAACGTTCATTAAAAATGAAAATAAATGGAAATAACATTGCTGAGACAACGAGAGAGACGATGCACACAGCCTTTATGGTGTCCATGTTAAATAAAGAGAACTCAAATGAAAGTACGAAGGTAGGAGGAACAAATAGCGATTGTTTATATACAGCAATACACGTCTAGGTGTACATATTCTAAGACATACACTGAGCTGTGTGTGTATGTGTGTGCGTGTCTCTCTCGTGCCGAATAGGTAAAACTAGTCAATTAGCAAGAACTCGTTTAAAATTAAGTCCTTTCTAAAAATTTCTCTTATACGTTTAAAGAGATTTTTTCATTTATGTTAATGTAAAAATTAATAATTTTGTACCTAAAGAACCTTAGAAAACTTACTTAACCTTATTATAAACGCAATTTTATTTAGCCTAATACAACTAAATATATTTTACATAAGTTACAATAATTTAATAATAAACTAACACAATGAAATACATTTTTTCATTAGGTTCAGAATGATTTTTGCGAAATTATTGCATACACAAATTTTCGCTTGCCTTATCTGGCAAGAAAAACGTTGCTGTTTAAACCAAAATCGCAAGTTTTACTTATTCGGCACGACATTATATATCTCTGTACACCACACAGGCAGACCCCAGATAGTATGGGCGCCTAGCAGACGTCTGGCGTTGTTTCCCCAAATTCCTGAGCATCAAGCTTGTCATGCTGTGGTCTATAAGATAATGTTTATAATTTCGCTCGTTCGCAAATGTTAAGCATTCTGAAAATCTCTCATTGACCAGTGCATGCAGCAGGATGAGACGAAACAATGAACATACGCCTAGTTCTCTTGGGTATGCGTAACAACGCCCAGCGTCTGCTAGGAACCCATACATATTTGGGGTCTGTCTGTGTTATAAGTACTGGGTAATTTAATGAGTGCACAGCTTCGAGTCTAGGTTATGATTGTAAATAATTTCCGAACTGGAATCTGTGAGGTGATAGTCCACCATCATAACCTGCAGTGTTACCTAACCTATGGATTGTTATCTGGTAGTCTGATAACGAGGAGTTGTGGGTCGCATCCAGGGGGACAAGATTAACCTAAGTTGCCCGAAGTACTCGGTATAACCAGGGCTTTCTATATACTATACCAGTGATGCAGTTGGGTCTGTATCAAGTACTTTTAGAAATAAAGAATTATTGTTAACTCTTACGAAAATGTAATAGAGCCCATGATATGTTCCGCACACCTGACTTGTCCCTTTTGTTAGTGTTAGGTGCACTGTGTCCCTGGCTTTGTGACTGCCTCATATTGTCTGATAAACCTGAGCTGGAGAGCGAAGGAAGACACGTGTAGGTGAAAGTGCAGTGGACGTGCTTCATGGTGGGGTGGGTAGTGGTGGGGGGAGTGTGCGGTGACCTCTCGAGAGGGGAGGGAATATGTCTGTTAGGGATGTATCGGATGTGAAAATTTAGATATCCGCGGATGTGGATGTTTATACGGATCTCTTGCTTATTTTGCGGATGCGGATGTAAGAAATTGTGCGGATGTTCCGCGGATTCGGATATCAGATACATCCCTAGTCTATATTGCCCACTTCCTCGCTACGCAGTACACTATATAATACACACTATATAAAACGCCCGCTCGGCTCTGTCCTTGACCAGGTCTCCTGTACTGAAGTGCAATATCCCCACCCCTCTTTCAGAGTGCAGGCTGTGCACTTCCCAATTTCAGGACTCGAACTCCGGCTAACCAGTTTTCCTGAATCCTTCATAAATGTTATTTATTTCATACTCCAAAAGCACACCTGCCTCCACTTCCAGCACACTCAAACCTATTGGATGTCCAAGCCCTTAGCACTCAAAACCTCCATTATTCCCGCCCTCTCAACCCTTCCTGGGATGGCTCTTAAACCCTTCTTCCCTCGACCCCTGGTTTATATATCCTAGTTATCCTATTTTGTTCAATCCTCTCTTAAATGTCCAGACCACCAGCCACTTAGACACGACATCACAGCTATCTCCAGCTTCCTCGCTGCGACGTTGAAAACCCATTCTTCACACCCATATAACAATATTGGTACCTCTATACTGTGGTACATTTATTATTTTTGTTTCCATGGATAAGGTTCTTTTTCTCCACAGATACCTCAGTGCTCCATCTACCTTTTACCCCCTTGCAAATTCTATGGTTACCTCATCTTTCAAAGACCCATCTGCCAACAAGTCCACTCCCAAATATCTAAACGCATTTACTTCCTTTATACTCTCTCCCTCCTATCTAAGATCGTTCATTGCTTAATTTTTTTTATTGCCGTCATTTCCTTGGTTTATCCTATGTTCACTTTTTATCTTTTCCTTTGACATATTCTCCGAAATTCGTTTACCGTCCATTGGAACTTCTCTACGGGAAAAGTAATCGTGAATATTCCCACTTTGAATCAGATTTGTCTTACTCCCACATGTCTCCTAAACACCCTAGCGTTCACCTCTTTTACAAACCCCTCTATAATATAATATATATATAATTATATATATATGTAATATGAGTGCATGTAGTGAAATGCCTGGGGTCTCTTAAGCTAATGTTTAGACACGTGAGGAAAATCACTAACATAAATTATTCTCCCTGTTTCCATTCGGCAGTAATTGCAATTTATGTGATGCAGGAGCGCAGTAACCTTTATTTAGCCTGGAGTAGCCTCATCATCACATCCCCTTCCTCCCCCCCTACTCAGCAGCACGCACCTCAGAGGTGTTGATGAGTACCTGCGAGTGGTAATGCACACTTGTGGGTGCTAATGAACACTTCTGGATGTTAATAAGCTAACATCTACTGATTTTATAACAGAAATCTTTCACACACACTCCCACAAATTAGATAGTTATTTAAACGAAATTTCGGTCCGAGCTGCTTCATAAGTCTCGACTAGTTTCGTGAGGCACAAGAGTAGATAAACAGAGACGTGAGTAAATTTCAGGCAGTATTCACCGATAATCATGATTCGCTAAAGATTGATTTCCATTTTGTGAGATAGTTGCAATACATTCCAGCTTCGGTACTGCAGCTTTTGTTCTTCATCGAGGAACCCTTCAGTCTGCCTCAAAATTCGTGCATGTTACCCTAAGAAAACGACCATTATCACTAGTTATTTCCATTTACGGACTACTCTGAGAGTCAGTAAAGTTTGTAAGTTGGATAAAAATGCGGTATCTGGGATACTACCTTGCGAACCAACAGCAAATGACTCTCTCTCGTAAACCTCGTTGAATCTGCACCTGTTAACCTGGTTTTCACTCCCTTATAAAACAGCATTGCATCTTCTAGTTAAGGCTTTCACTGAGCGTATATTTCGCTCTACAAAATTTACAAATGGAATAAAAGTCGATTTGTAAGTGAATGAACATGTTCCAGGCATCTGCTCAAGACCGGAGCCAGTCTGGTCTTTCAACAGTGCCAAGGATATTTTTCTGGGCATTTTCTCGTCGGTCGCTCCGACCAAATATTCGTAGAGCACAACTACAGTAACAAATTGCTTGGTTATGCCCCCTACGGCTCTCCTGAGTGGACATCATACATCAGGAGGCCAGCGAGGGACAGGCAAGACTGGGCCTTCGTAACTCTTTAACTTAAGGTTCACTCTCCTCTGCCCAGGCTTGTACCTTGCCGGAGAAGAGCAATTAAGCGATGTCGTCAAAGCTTGCTCGTTGTCTTTTGTGGCTGCGTTATTTTTAAGTTACTGCTCTCCCGAGCTCCTTTGGCAAATGGTATGTTAAGATGTGAGCTATGATCAACGGTTCAATGCATTCTGGTAAAATATACATGCGGCAGAAGGTGACCTCTATTAGTACGACGTTTCTATTACACAAGGCTATATAAAGCCTCATGGAGGTGAAACGTCGTACTAATGAAGGTCTCCTTTTGTTGTGTGTGTTAAGAATATAAGAAAGATTTTTCATATCCTGGAGAAAGACGTTCGTGCTTTTCACTATTTTTGTTTGTTTACAATACAACTTTCCTCTTCATTTTTTTCCTCACTAGCACTCCTCTTTCAAGCACTTCTTCCATGTTTTTGCCAGTTTATCCCTGTGCACTAGTTTGTTTCTTGCATTCATTTTCTACACGACTAAGAATATATAAAGGATTTTCCTTGTCCTCGTTTAATTTTGTATGCTACTAGCACCCTTCCTGCTACTAGCACATTTCCTGCTAGTAGCACCCTTCCCGCTACTAGCACATTTCCTGCTAGTAGCACCCTTCCCGCTACTAGCACATTTCCTGCTAGTAGCACCCTTCCCGCTAGTAGCACCCTTCCCGCTAGTAGCACCCTTCCTGCTAGTAGCACCCTTCCCGCTAGTAGCACCCTGCTAGTAGCACCCTTCCCGCTAGTAGCACCCTGCTAGTAGCACCCTTCCCGCTAGTAGCACCCTTCCCGCTAGTAGCACCCTTCCTGCTAGTAGCACCCTTCCTGCTAGTAGCACCCTTCCCGCTAGTAGCACCCTTCCCGCTAGTAGCACCCTTCCCGCTAGTAGCACCCTTCCTGCTAGTAGCACCCTTCCCGCTAGTAGCACCCTTCCTGCTAGTAGCACCCTTCCCGCTAGTAGCACCCTTCCCGCTAGTAGCACCCTTCCTGCTAGTAGCACCCTTCCTGCTAGTAGCACCCTTCCCGCTAGTAGCACCCTTCCTGCTAGTAGCACCCTTCCTGCTAGTAGCACCCTTCCCGCTAGTAGCACCCTTCCTGCTAGTAGCACCCTTCCGCTAGTAGCACCCTTCCGCTAGTAGCACCCTTCCCGCTAGTAGCACCCTTCCCGCTAGTAGCACCCTTCCCGCTAGTAGCACCCTTCCTGCTAGTAGCACCATTCCCGCTAGTAGCACCCTTCCCGCTAGTAGCACCCTTCCTGCTAGTAGCACCCTTCCTGCTAGTAGCACCCTTCCTGCTAGTAGCACCCTTCCCGCTAGTAGCACCCTTCCCGCTAGTAGCACCCTTCCCGCTAGTAGCACCCTTCCCGCTAGTAGCACCCTTCCCGCTAGTAGCACCCTTCCCGCTAGTAGCACCCTTCCCGCTAGTAGCACCCTGCTAGTAGCACCCTTCCTGCTAGTAGCACCATTCCTGCTAGTAGCACCCTGCTAGTAGCACCATTCCCGCTAGTAGCACCCTTCCCGCTAGTAGCACCCTTCCTGCTAGTAGCACCCTTCCTGCTTGTCTCTTTATATTCGTGTTACACAAAGTTGAGATAGGACCAGGAGCTAAGACTCGACCTTTGGAACAACATATAGGTGAATACAGCTACTACACACCTACGCATACATACGTTCACAAGTGTGTATTGCCCTCGTATCAACACACGCACAAACCCAAAAATGCTGGAGAGACAGATTCATCCCCACTCAGACAAAAAAACAAGACAGGCACAAAGAGAACTCGCTGGTCAATCACCAGTGCAGGGAGGCAGGACCCAGAAACAAGAGCGTGGAAAAGTGCAGATCATAAAATACGCTAGAAAATCGGTACAACAGGAATGGTTGACTTAAAATCAGAAGGCAAGAGGAGAGGCATTTCCAAAAACGACATAAGCGGAGTTGCTTAATAATCTCAACAAAACCAGAGTAAAACATTTAGTGATGAAGGTAAAGAAGAGTTCTTTCTCTCGGAGTAATGTAAAGAAGAATGCCAAGATCCTTAAATAAGTTCTTGAGCGTCATCTCAGCCGAAGACGGTAAAGTGACTGAACATAGAACTGAGAGAACACAGCCCACAGGCTGCACACACACACGCACGTACGCACACGCATCCCCCCTTCCCCCAAAATTTCAAGCGCACAATGAAAATTCTAAGAAACAAAAATACACTGCGATGGCAATGTAACCTGAAAATGTGTGTGTGTGTGTACTCACCTATTTGTGGTTGCAGGGGTCGAGTCATAGCTCCTGGCCCCGCCTCTTCACTGATTGCTACTAGGTCCTCTCTCTCCCTGCTCCATGAGCTTTATCAAACCTAGTCTTAAAACTATGTATGGTTCCTGCCTCCACTACGTCGCTCTCTAGGCTATTCCACTTCCTGACAACTCTATGACTGAAGAAATACTTCCTAACATCCCTTTGACTCATAGGAGTCTTCAACTTCCAATTGTGACCCCTTGTTTCTGTGTCCCCTCTCTGGAACATCTTGTCTCTGTCCACCTTATCTATTCCTCGCAGTATTTTATATGTCGTTATCATGTCTCCCCTAACCCTCCTGTCCTCTAGTGTCGTCAGACCGATTTCCCTTAACCTTTCTTCGTAGGACAATTCCCTTAGCTCTGGGACTAGTCTTGTTGCAAACCTTGCACTTTCTCTAATTTCTTGACGTGCTTGACCAGGTGTGGGTTCCAAACTGGTGCTGCATACTCCAGTATGGGCCTGACGTATATGGTATACAGAGTCTTGAATGATTCCTTAGTGAGGTATTGGAACGCTATTCTTAGGTTTGCCAGCCGCCCGTATGCTGCAGCAGTTATCTGATTGATGTGTGCCTCAGGAGATGTGCTCGGTATTATACTCACCCCAAGATCTTTTCTTTGAGTGAGGTTTGCAGTCTTTGGCCACCTAGACTATACTCTGTCTGCGGTCTTCTTTGCCCTTCCCCGATATTCATGACTTTACATTTGGCAGGGTTAAATTCAAGGAGCCAGTTACTGGACCAGGCTTGCAGCCTGTCCAGGTCTCTTTGTAGTCCTGCCTGATCCTCGACTGATTTGATTCTTCTCATTAACTTCACATCATCTGCAAACAGGGACACTTCTGAGTCTATCCCTTCCGTTATGTCATTCACATATACCAAAAACAGTACAGGTCCTAGGACTGACCCTTGTGGAACTCCACTCGTCACAGGTGCCCACTCTGACATCTCGTCACGTACCATGACTCGTTGTTGCCTTCCTGTCAGATATTCTCTGATCCATTGCAGTGCTTTTCCTGTTACGTGTGCCTGTTCCTCTAGCTTTTGCATTAACCTCTTGTGAGGAACTGTGTCGAACGCCTTCTTGCAGTCCAAAAAAATGCAGTCTATCCACCCCTCTCTCTCGTGTCTTACTTCTGTTACCTTGTCATAAAACTCCAGTAGGTTTGTGACACAGGATTTTCCTTCCCTGAAACCGTGTGTGTGTGTGTGTGTGTGTGTGTTTGTGTGTTTTCAAACTGAAAGAGCTGAAGGCCTGAGTAAGCTACTTGCTCAAATTTTCTACAAGACGCATATTTAAAAGAGGAAAATAAAGAAAACACTTGACATCCCGAGATAACGATCTTCATCCCCAGAAAACGTAAGAAACCAAAGGTGGGCGGACTGCTTATCTCTTGTGACTCGTGAAATCGTAATAACACTATTGTAAACAACTCGCCAAGCGAGGGTTATTTCTGTACTGTGAAAGGACCTTCAATTCATTACCACACAGATGAGTTTTACAAGCAAACTGAAGATGGAAGGGAAGGTACGCTGGGACGGCAGTCAGGATACTTCCATGAATTAAGACATACCTGAAAGACACAAGAATGCCACAGTAATTTATGAAACGCAAGGATGGACGATTTTCATTACTGAAGGCCCTCATGGCCACAAAGATCACATACAATTCTGGATGACAGTGAACAACATATGGACGAGTGTTATCATATAATAATGGGAGGCCCCCATGGCTGTCCTAGACACCATGAACCCATGTGGTTTTTGATGAATGTAAGATGTCTACTAAGGGGATATGGCGAGGAGAAGAACGGAACTTTTTCCAATTTTGTTACTGTTTATGGGTGACTTAGAAGAAACAGAGAAAGAGGGGAAGGAGAGTTCCTTGAAGGAAGTTAATATATATAATTTTAAGAACATGCACGACAGAGAATACGATAGGAGGGAGTAAGCGGCAATAGGCAGGGTCAGGAGCTGACTCAACACCCCCCCCCCTTCCCCACACACACCAGCGAAAAGACGGGGCTAAGAGCTGTGAATCGACCCCTGCAACCACAAATAGGTGACTACACACATTCATGAGTGAATAACATTTCTCCTTTACCTTGTTGCTAACCCCTAAAATTAGTCACCCATTCCTCTCCTGTTCATGGCTTGTACCCCCCTTCTTTCACCAATTCCCATCTCTAATCGACCTTCCCGATTCTCTCCTATTCTTCATCCCACCTCCATCCTTCCTGGTTCCATCTCTCCTCCATCCCTGCACACCCCACCACAGCACCAGACTGGCCTAGTCCTGGACGTTGAGTACAATAAGCGACCGATACCTTGATAATTCTGTTGACATTTGAGTGATGATGATGATAGTAACGTGGCGGGATGCTGCTAGCATTTAGATGAAATGTGAAGAGACGAAAGAGAACCTAATGCTGATGATAATGTCAATACTAATGTTTTTGCTGATGTTGAGAATAATATATTACGGCTGCCGACGCTTCTGGTGATGGATATTATGCTGCTGATGTTTGGTTATGCTGCTGCTGATGTTTGGTTATGCTACTGCTGATGTTTGGTTATGCTGCTGCTGATGTTACATTTGTTTGGAATACTGTTGATCTGAATATTGCTGCTGTTGAAAGTGAAGAAGAGGACGTTGTAATAAAGATAAGAAAATAGTTGGGTGTGAGTGTTGAGGGCCGTGCCCCTTCCCCTGGAAACACTTGGCCCCCCTCTCCTGGAATCCCTTGGCCCCTTGCCCCCCTGGAAAAGTTCCAGCGAGCGCCCTTTGCCCTACCTTAATTTAAACGCAGTATTTTATAATCTCTGAACTTTTTGCAGATAAATAAAAGAATGCTATTAAGTATCGTAACTTGATTAGTGGACGGAGGATCGAGTCTCCACCTCGGGATCAGTGCTGTCCATAATCTATATTAAATCATTGTATAAAATAATTCCGTAATGCTTTGTAATGCATTTGTCTATTATCTACAAAATGTCAATACCTGAAGACATCCTTTAACGTTGAGTTATAGATTACTAGTGTCACTTTCTCATTTGATTTATTAAACATATCGACAGGAAATTTGAGACAACGCCGCATAATTCAAATCCGGAATATAATTTTCATTAGTAAATAATGCCAGCTCCTCATCCCTTCATAAGCGAGTATTTGTGTGTGCGCGCGCGCGTATATATATATATATATATATATATATATATATTATATATATATTATGTAATAAAATATACCTATTGGTAAAAAAATGATGGGGTGGTAGGAGAAGTGGAATATTCAAATGGCATCAGGAAGAAATCCAAATATTCTTCCTTGAAGCCTTTTTATCCACTTCTCCGAGGCTATGGGTCCCACAATATATATATATATATATATATATGTGTGTGTGTGTGTCGTACCGAATAGGTAAAACTTGCTATTTTGGCTTAAATAGAAACGCTAGTTTTGCCGAATAAAGCAAGCGAAAATTTGTGTATGCAGTAAATTCGCAAAACTCATTTATTTCCTCTAGCATACAGACAGTATTCTGGAATATTAAATCAGGTTATGTATGATCTGTATGGGTTTAAGGCTTCCTCATGATTGTAATTACAATTGGAACGATACAATGGATTTTTCTTAGATTTTCGTGAACTCCAAAAATACGATTCCTTTTTTGGGGGAAAATCTGATGGTCATTTTAAGGGCCAAATTAAATTAAACTTTGAAAATGTTTTTCAACAAGCATAGTCATTCTGCTGGGTCATTGGGAATGGAGGTGCCTTGATGCTAGGGAAGGGCTCTTATAACGACGGTTATTTGGTGTGTTCTGGGTAGCGGGAATGCAATGATAAGGCTTCGGAGGCTTCTTACTTTATTTGTAATAAAGGGTGAGTACACAGGCTGTGTTAGTAGCCATGGCCCGGGTGGGCCATGCGCCTTGCGAGGGAGAGACGAGTTAGGCCTTGTTGTCTGAGTGAAGTCTGGGCGCCAGGGCGGGTCTGGTTGACGTGGGTACGCCTACTAGGCTTGCCCTCTGGCGGAATAGTATGGAAACTAGCATGGCACGAAATATGAACTCAGCTGGCAGACAGCATGGCTGTCTATGCAGACAGCAAGGCTGTCTACACTCTTGATCCAAGGAGCCAGAGATACATTCTCGTTATACACCCTGAAATTTAGCACTGTTTCTTATTTAGGTGTGTTATTAGAGAGAGACCATATCTCTCTCTTCCTCGCCTCAAACATTTAGATAATACATAATAGTAGATAGTTCTTAGCAGATAGCCGCGGAGTGGATTCGTAAGTTCTCTGTAATGTTTTGCCCAATGTACTCTTTCTCTGTTCAACTGGAACTAATTCTTAGCTTCCTCGTAGTGTGTGTAATGCTGTCCAACAGTCTGTCTGTGAGCACACCCTAGATACACACATGGATCATAGTTGAGGAGGGGAGATGGTCACTGCTGCAGATGACCTCGTCTGAACCCTACTGTTGACCTGGTAGTTGGTAGTCTGAACCCTACTGTTGACCTGGTAGTGTGAACCCTGCTGCTGACCTGGTAGTGTGAACCCTGCTGCTGACCTGGTAGTGTGAACCCTGCTGCTGACCTGGTAGTGTGAACCCTGCTGCTGACCTGGTAGTGTGAACCCTGCTGCTGACCTGGTAGTGTGAACCCTGCTGCTGACCTGGTAGTGTGAACCCTGCTGCTGACCTGGTAGTGTGAACCCTGCTGCTGACCTGGTAGTGTGAACCCTGCTGCTGACCTGGTAGTGTGAACCCTGCTGCTGACCTGGTAGTGTGAACCCTGCTGTTGATCTGGTAGTCTGAACCCTACGAAATGTAAATGTTCTCTTAAATCGAACATGATTACTTCCCATTTTCCAAAGTAACAGGTTCATTTTTTTTTTTAAATTCCACCCACTCTCCTACATTATATATGATAGGAAGATCGAAATATATTTATATTCCTTTAATTTTACTGTTAGTTTTTTCCCGACATGTAAACTTTGTATACTTTTGAAAGCTGTATATTCTTCCATTCTCTCGTCTGGTATGTATAGCCTCCTGACAGTCTTTAATGAAATTATATATTAGTTTATTAGCTGGTCATTGTCTGCAGTAACAAGTAATTGGATCTGCAGCAAAAATCCCTACGCGCATTTCCTAATGCCGGCTTATGTCAGGTATTACACGCTAATGGGCTGGGTAATCTCGGTTCAAAAAAACGCTGCCCACAACGAGTTTCCCTGGAGCCAATTTTCTTAAATATTTGCATAATTTTTACTGTTTCTTATTTAAAATGTATAATAATAATTACTAATAATACTCAGCATTTTTTCTCCACTTGTTTAAAAGCATCTAAAGATAATCACATAAAGTTTGACTCGTAGATACAACTCTTACACAGAGGTGTATGCCTTTCTGTGTATATACACCGAGAATTTACTCTTTATATAATAGTATGAAGTATTATTGACTGGTGGTGACCAGGTTACATGCATCCTTCATAACCCTTGTGTAGTCGATAGACTTGAAACTCCATTAACCAACCACTGATTTATTTCAGGTGCATTATGTATTTTCTTGTTACAGCCATTGTAACAGTCTTAACTGTCTGCCCAGGCATTGTAACAATCGTAACTATCTGCCCAGTCTGTATAATTCAGGAGATCAGTGATATATGCGCTTAATTTTAGACCTGTTCCAGCACACACAAGCCCTCAGACACATCATAAACTGGAACTGGAGCAACCCCCCTCCCGTTCCTAGGCTCAGTCCCCATTACCTCCCATTCCCCAGTAGCTGTATGCCCGTAAGGTCTTAGTGCTTTGCAGTGAATATTGTATTTATTTTTTTTATTTAAGGTTAAACTGTACACATGAACTGGAAAGGTTTAAAAAATAATTTAGCCGAGTGTTCACAAAGCTGTGTACTGCCATGTTGCATTATACTAATTTACACTCCACCGGAAACGCGTTTTTTTTTTTTCGAATAAAATATTTCACATTCATTTCATTTTTCACTTTCAATATACATTTCTCATGCATTACAATATTTCATGTAGATCGTGTTAAAAATTTAATATTATGAATGCGCTACATATCTCTGATAGTGGAAAAAAATACTATATGAATTATATATATATATATATATATATATATATATATATATATATATGTCGTGCCGAATAGGTAAAACTGGTCAATTAGCAAGAACTCGTTTGAAATAGAGTATTCTAAAATTTCTCTTATACATTTATATGTTAATATAAAAATTAATGTTTTTGTACCAAAAGAACTTTAGGAAACCTAAGCGCAATTTAATTTAGCCTAATACAACTAAATATATTTTATATAAGTTTACAATAATTTAATAAAAAACACAATGAAATATATTTCTTTCGTTAGATTCAGAAAGATTTTTTGCGAAATTATTGCATACACAAGTTTTCGCTTGCCCTATTCGGCAAGAAGTGCGTTGCCATTTAAGCCAAAATCGCAAGTTTTACTTATTCGGCATTTCATATATATATATATATATATATATATATATATATATATATTTAACACAGTCCATCTCCGTCGATTCAGGGTGAACAGGAGGTAACTCACCCTCAGTCAATAGTTGTCTTGCCAGAGGTGCGCAAATATCAGAGTTCAGGTGACCCTCGAACTGCAACATGGCCCTTCCCTGCTGTAGAGTGCAGTCTTTGTGTTGCTAGTAGGACACAAGGTCTAAACTGTTACCCAGTAGCCTTCACTGCCTAGCTAGCAGGCAATAAGGGTAAATGGAGCGACAGACTATCACATGAGAGTAGCTCTTACTGCATTACTAGCAGGCCACGCCCACTTAATTTCCTGGTAGTTACATTTGCATGCAAGTCACATTATCAAAGAAAGTTTGACAAATAACTTCCTATCATTTTACACCACTTTTATGGTAAGCATAAAGTCATTGTTCTTTTATTGATAATTCTCCTAAAACTTTGTAAAGTTCTGTAAAAGACATTAAAGAAATGAACTGAAACTGATTTTATTTTGGGTTTAGCGAAGCGAACAGTTCATAGGGATCATACAGCTCCTGGGAAATGGTAGGTGCGCGCGCGCGCAAGGTATACAAGAACACAGACAAACTCGTCAGTGCATTCAGAAAGACAGACAACAGTATTCCTCTCTCTCTCTCTCTCTCTCTCTCTCTCTCTCTCTCTCTCTCTCTCTCTCTCTCTCTCTCTGTCTCTCACGCACACTGAAGCAAAATGTGATGGAGCCTGCAGGGAGGTTATTTCTGCTTCTGTTATTATAGTGAATATGTCTTGAATGTGTAAAGGCTTTTAGAGAGTATCATAAGTTATTGTAGTCTGAGGTGCCTCTCCTTAACGTATCTCAAGTACCAGTGATCACGCAGAAGACATTGCTGAACAACCTTTATTGAGACAACGTTTCGCTCTGTGTAGGTCTTTATTCACGAAAAATATCCATTCTTTGGAGAGAAGATTAATGACGACGTTTCGCTTCATCTTTCACCATTATCCATAGTACCAGCCACTGTATACTGACCTTTATTCTTCGTTGATTTCTCTCTAAACTGATCGACACTCGATAAGAGCTTGCTGTACAAAGGGCGTCTTCGCTGTTGTCGGAGCACGCCATTTACATCCTTAGTGATCATTTTTTATGAAAAATCATTCTCGTTCTGTACGCTAAAACTTGACAGTTTAACTGTTATCAAGGCATTACGGAAGACACTTGCATTTAGATATTCTTTGTATCTGACACTGTTATTAAGATTTAGAATTTTCTAGCCTAAGTAATTAAAGGTGTATGTAATCTTAAGCTCTTCATTCCTCTCGTGGCCTAGGAAGTAAAGTGTTACTTCCCCAAGTTGGCAGTACTTGTACTAGTGAGCAGAGGAAGCAATAGTTTTGGGACACTATGTATTCTATTGACCACCTACATTAGTAATGCCCTGAGATAGTGCCATACTGACCTTGACGCTACTAAATATCCACTTACAGTAAAGCCTTCAGGGAGTGTCACTAGCCTATGAAAAATACTAGCATTTCTGCATTAAGTTAACTGGCATTGTTTTCTAAGTCGAATATATTTTATAACCTTAGACTAAATACTCTATAAACAAGATTTGAATCCAAATGGCTTTTTTACGACAATAGTGAAAAAAAGACACAAGTTGAGAAAGTTTTTCTTCGCACGACCTAGAGACCAGTATTTCGTGGATGTGCACACTATCCCTTGCAAAGGCAGCGACTAAGTATACATGGGGGAAACGGGAGGGACCCAAAAGTACACCTGCCTCATCAACAACGAAAACAACACTTTTGTGGTGCATAGGAGTACTGTCTCGCTTCTTAAGGCATAGGAACGGGCTAAACTAACCATCGTTGAAGTGAGCCACACAGCACAAAAGATAAACAACTCTAAGAATAGTGTCTGTAGTCTAAGTCTGCAGACACTGTTCTTCACTGAAGAGCAGTGGGGCTTTCAGCCTTTAGCTTTTCCCCTCGCCTACACTCACGAAAAGGAACAGAGAATATCTAACTCACTCCTCAAATCAATATTCCTAGGTAGTGGACCACTCCAGTAGGCCTACCGTACCTTCGAAACATGAATTAACCTTTTACTTCAACACCGTAACTTGATGCACTACCCTCTCTACCTTACTATTCTTTATATACAAGAACATTTTTCTTGATTTCCTAGATTCACTTGTGAAACCTCACTCAAGGTCAATGAAACGCTGAATGTTTATGTAGACAAAAGTTCTTAAGTGTTCTTGAATCTCTATTACTACTTTTTATTATTATAAAATGTGATCCACTCCTGGCTCCTAGCGTCCTTGCATGTTTTGTTCAGCATTCGCTCATTACGAGTTAAGTTACCTCACCACTGCGTCCCTTAATATTAGGTTCTTCATTCACCCAGCTCTACTCCCCAGGTACCTCACCCTCTGTTTCTTCATGTTATGTTCCACAATCACTCGGCACGGCTCCTGAGGTGCCCTTCTATTTCTTCATTAACATGAAGGAATAGACATTGCAGGAACCGTGCTGAGTTCCACAATCGCCCAGCACTGCTTCCCAGGTACCTCACCCTCTGTTGCTTCACGTTAGGTTCCACATTCACCTAACACGGCTCCCCAGGTACCTCACCCTCTGTGACGTCACACATGTAAACACACTAGCCGCTCTTTGTTGATATTCTGAAGTAATGGCGGACCAACCTTGTCCCTCGCTCCTTTCCCTTTACTCCTTCCCCTTTACTCTTCCCCTTCTCCCCTTCCCTTCCATTTAGGGCTACAATGTGCCTCGTGAGACAGTTGTTGACACTAAGGCATAATTGTTGGAAGGGATAGTTTAATATTTTATATATTAAACTGGGAAGTTTATAACAGCAGCAGTGTGCCTCTACGTTGCCTGTGTTAAACCTTATTATTATTGTATTCAAGAGGAAATGCTAAACCTCTAGGGGTCATGCAGCGCCTGGGGAATATGAGGTAATTAGATTTGATCCAAGGAAGGGAAAGGCAGCTCAGATTTTTTGGATTACGAGCCTCCTCATCTGCATCTAAGTACCCCCTCCCTTTAGACTCGTAAATCTGACAAAGTAACACTACGACAGTTGTCGATCTAATTAGACACGCAAAGCTTCCATGAGCGAAACGTTTTCATAATAAATGTCTTATTGCTGTGCTTGTCTTATTAACATACGGGAACTTGAGCAGTGTGTTGCCTCAAGCTGGAGTTGTCTTCCAAGATATTGGGCGGAGCTAAAGTGAGGTACGCCAAGAGGAGGAGGAGGAGAGGTACGTAGGAGTCAACATAAAATCAAGTCTTTAAAAGAGCAGATTATTTAAATCTTTATGCTTGTGAAAATCTCGCGTGTGCGTGTACTAGGCTGGAGGCTCGATCCTCCGACATCTTAGACTGGAGTAAAGACTGTTTTGGCGCCCGCGAAGTCATAGGCGAATAAGGCTTCGAATGCTACTTCGAAGAGCACAAGTTCGAATCCTTTCTTGAGCTATCCTCGTACCTAATGACCTCCACTCAGGAATTATATGACCCTTAGTAGTTAATGTACTTTTTCGTAAAAAAAATATAATACCGACAGATGTATTAAAGATAACATTATACACGAGTCTCTGTTGTACATTTACACAGCTTGAAGTTAAGGTTCTAACATGTTATACATTTGTAATTGTATTTAATTGCATTTATGACAATTTATTGGTCCATCCTAATCACGTCTTCGTGTTTGTTGTTTTTTCTTGTTTCAGCTTCTGCTTTATCTTGTGCTGCTAGTTCTGCATTATGAATTATTTCTTCTTAAATAAAATAATCGTTTTATTCTTAGAGGTCAGATAGTTGCCTGAGAAATTAGGGATAAGTAGGTTCAAGGATTACTGCTGTGCCTGAGCTCAAGTCTTTCACAGCATCATGACACCTAAATGAAGAGTCTGTATATTTTTAAACCTTAGCTTGTGTTGACTTGGACCACCCCTCTTCCCTCCTGGCACAACTCGTTATACGGTCAATCGATGGGTTACCTTCGCTAAGCTTAGCAAATTTCAGTAATCCGTCAAGATAAACTGAGCAATTTAAGGCAGTTTAAGTATGAAATATATGGATAATTTTCTTGCAAATCGGTGTTTTCAATCTTTTTTTTTTTTTAGTTCCTTGTTGACTCTCCTGTCATGCTGGCTCGGCTCTTGACTCGTCAGGCCAAACAATTATACGCCAAAAAAGGCCTTCAGTGTACAAAACATTAAATTTTAGGGGAAAATTCTTTTCTAGGTTAACTGTAATTTTTTCCCCTGTGATCTTTTGCTAGCATAAACAGGTTTTTAGTAGTAATTTTTACAAGTAAGCAGTCGGTTATTTGTCATTTTTTAGTCCAATTTCTCAGCAAGAAATTTTTTAATTGTTTTTCAATAAGTAGCTGCTGGTTAACCCGATTTTCCAGCAAACGGTTAGGTAAAAACCATTTATAGAAGCATGTAGTCGATTAATTATCATTATGGGCATAATGATGGTTAAGGCATTTTTATGAGCATAAAGAAATGACTGAAGTCCATTTTTGTCTCTAGGAAGGCCATTTTCATGGGTATTTAATAGGTTATTTTGCTTTTTTTTTAGAGCAAGTACTTGCCCAATTTTTTTTGAACATGCATATTTGTAAAAAAAATCGGTATATATGAATTTAAGTCTTGAATTGCTATTAAACACTGTATTAGTATTAAGTATTGTATAAATATTGAAAGTTATTAAGAAGTAGCCTTTTCAGGCAAGATTTAAGAGATATATGGCGCATGTATAAGCAGAATTAAAGATTTACTTAAACTGTATAAAGAAGAGTTGAAAGTTACTTTAAAGGCAACTTTTTAACCAAAAGATAATAGCTACTGTGCAGCCTGGATAAGCAAGTGTTTGGAGTTACACAGAAGCAGTGTGAGTACTCAAGAATTAAGAGTTATACACAGAACGCCTGTACAAGCATGTCAAGAGAAGTCCAGAAAATGCTTATACACGCAGGCGTTAGGAAATACACGTAAATTTGTACAAGCGAGAGTAAAAAGTTACCCAGACGACGTTTATACAAGCAAGAGTCCTGAGTTACTTAGAAGATGCCTGCACGAGCAAGAGTCCTGAGTTACTTAGAAGATGCCTGCACGAGCAAGAGTCCTGAGTTACTTAGAAGATGCCTGCACGAGCAAGAGTCCTGAGTTACTTAGAAGATGCCTGCACGAGCAAGAGTCCTGAGTTACTTAGAAGATGCCTGCACGAGCGAGAGTCCTGAGTTACTTAGAAGATGCCTGCACGAGCGAGAGTCCCGAGTTACTTAGAAGATGCCTGCAAGAGTCGAGAGTTTCTAAGACTCAGCCTGAAAATACAAGTTAACACAGATGACTCTACAAGAGCTAAGGGTTGCACAGTTCTCTCACTCTCCACCAGAGGCGTTGAACCAGCAAATTTCAACACAGCTGCCGGATCGCCACAAGATTAGCGTGCCAACTCCAACAATCTGGTAAAACATTTCTGAATTCCTTTCGGTATTTACCGAGGATGAAGACTTCAGTCTAAAATAAGATGCATAATTCTGCCTGGGGGGAGGAGAGAATCTGATGAAATACCTGGTAGCATTGGATCCGCTTTCAAGGTGAAATTTGCAAATTAGTTACACGTCTTGCTGAATCCTTTGTAAATGCTGTGTGAAAATGACGGTAATTGCCGGCCACTGTATGCCTCTTACGCATTTAGCGCCTTCTTGTGACTAATAATAGTAATATAAAAGTAATATTTATAATAGTAATAATTATAAGGACAGTGTTTATAAAATTAATGTAGAAATATTTATAGTATAATTATAGTAAACGGTAAAAGGCGTGTTATTATAACAAGTTATTACAATCGTAATATTAATGAAGGTATTTTTGCAGGAAAGTTCGCAATGTTAGGCTAATTTACCTGAAAATATATATTTGTGACCATTGTTACTTTTAACAAATAACTACTTCGAGAGGTGATGGTAGTGCTACCATGGTGGGTAAGAGTGAAGGTAGTCCTACCATGATTGCTATCACGAGAGGTGAGGGTGATGGTAGTTATGCCATGGTGGGTAAAAGTGAAGTTTGTGCTGCGCTGATGGGTGAGGGAGTAGGCAGTGCTACCATGATTTCTACCATGAGTGAAGTTAATGGCACCATGATGGACGAGGGTGAAGGTAGTATTGGTATGATAGGGGTAGCAGAGCTTCCATAATGGAAACAGATGTGTTGTCGAGAAGGTGCAGGTGGGAAATGGTAATGGTAGGAAAGGTAATGGTAAAAATCCTGTTTTAATGTAATGGCAGTGGTAATGGTGTTAGAAACTGCAGAAGATAATGGGGGGGGTAGCAATGTGAATTAAAATTGACGGAAATAGGGAATGTAGGTAGGAATTACAATGAAGACGGGAAGAAATGGAAATTAAAATGAGCTAGACTGGAAATGGAGGTGGGTAAGAATGGGAATGGAGGGCAGGAAAATAAATGATTATGGCAGTTAGAGCGGTAAAGGTGGGCAGGAGTAGGAGTGATGTTGGGCAGGAATGGAGGTAACGTCACCACAAAAGGGAATGAATTGACGTAAGTGTCAGACAAAAGAAATATTGAGGATCACATTACTTAAGTTGGGTCAGTCAGGATTCAATTTGTTTCAACCAGGATTCAAGTTGGAAATATTCCAACTTGAATATTATCAATGTCTTTAATAATAACAGTCATGTTTTCTTGTAAATTAGAGCTAAACCTATGTGAATTTGCGTGAGGGCTCGATCCTGCGTATATTTATCGTGAGCTACCTCACTGACTTACCGTCTGAATTTGATACAAAATTTTACCATCAAGTATAAATATAATTATTAAAGATAATATTTCCAGACTATAGGGTAAAGATAACCAGTGGACCTATAATATGTAGCAATTAAGGCAGAGAGCAAGCAAGCAAGCATTTAAAGCTGAAAAGCAGGTGTATAACTTAGATAAGAACAAGGCATTGTATAGTACGGTAGTACCAATGGCTTGTTATTCAGCTTGGTTTGTTCTTGCATTTCCGTGGCTTATTCTGCAGCACGCTTAGGTGGCTTCTTAAGCACACGTGGGTTGTTCCGAAGCACACTTAAGTGGGTTGTTTTTAATATTATAATATGTACACCAGTGTTGCAAAGCAACTTCGGATGCTTTGATATTGCAAAATCACTCGAACCGAAACATGCTTGGGAAATGAGTTTAAAACACTTTTAATAGTGTCCATTATTTGCTTTGATGTTGGTGTCCAGTGATACAGCTCCTGAGTTGAGAATAGTTTTACAAGTTGTTGAATGTCCATGACTAAATGGAAGGGGAAATTTCACTCACGGAGCCATGAAGGAATGTAAGAGGGAAGAGCCAGAAGTGAGTGTGCTTGAGATGGCTTAGTGACAAAATTAATAGAATTTACGTGGGTAAAATATCGATGATGGATGGGGTTTAATACTGAAGTGTTGAAAATTGGTATGCTTAAGCTTATAGAATTGTTGATGCATTTGTTTAGTATTTGCAAGAATTGACGTAACCAAAAATTGACAAAGAATATGATGTCTTTCATCAGAGAGAGAGAGAGAGAGAGAGAGAGAGAGAGAGAGAGAGAGAAAAAAAGGACAGGAGAGGGTATAAGAATTCTTATAAAAAAGAATGACGGGGAAAATATCATGTATGACTACAGAGGAACGAGATGGATTTTCATGTATCTAATGTTGTACTTGAACCTTAAGTCATCAGCACCGAGATTAGGAAAATAACCTCCTTTGTGTTTATGCACTTGTGAAAGGCGTGTTATTATAATAGGGTGGATGTGTGTGATCCATGTGTTGAGTAATGGAGACAACAGGGTGTAAGTTGTTGAAATCTTGAAATAACTTTGTGGTTAACGAACGTCAGATTAACGTGTATAAGAATGTTAACGTGGCTTTTAAATGACTTTTTTGATGCTGTTACAATGTTAGTAAAACGTACTTTAAGGATAGTAAGACATTTTTAATGATAGTCTTTTTGAGAGATTTTGAAAAAAAAAAAAACTTACAGAAAGTTGCTAGAGGAGTTTGAGTATATATATGTCGTAACGAATAGGTAAAATTTGCTATTTTTACTTAAATAACATCGCTCTTCTTTCCGAATAAAGCAAGCTAAAATTTATGTATGCAGTAATTTCGCAAAAATCATTCAGAACCTAACGAAAAAAATATATTTCATTGTGTTGTTTATTATTTAAATTATTGTAAAGTTATCTCAAATATATTTAGCTGGATTAGGCTAAATTAAATTTCGCTTGTTGTAATGTTAGGGAAATTTTTCTAAGGTTCTTTTGGTACAAAATTATTAATTTTTCCATTAACATAAACGAAAAAATATATCTTTAAACGTATAAGAGAATATGAGAACCACCGTTCATGCATTTGGAATGTGAGAACCACCGTTCATGCATTTGGAATGTGAGAACCACCGTTCATGCATTTGGAATGTGAGAACCACCGTTCATGCATTTGGAATGTGAGAACCACCGTTCATGCATTTGGAATGTGAGAACCACCGTTCATGCATTTGGAATGTGAGAACCACCGTTCATGCATTTGGAATGTGAGAACCACCGTTCATGCATTTGGAATGTGAGAACCACCGTTCATGCATTTGGAATGTGAGAACCACCGTTCATGCATTTGGAATGTGAGAACCACCGTTCATGCATTTGGAATGTGAGAACCACCGTTCATGCATTTGGAATGTGAGAACCACCGTTCATGCATTTGGAATGTGAGAACCACCGTTCATGCATTTGGAATGTGAGAACCACCGTTCATGCATTTGGAATGTGAGAACCACCGTTCATGCATTTGGAATGTGAGAACCACCGTTCATGCATTTGGAATGTGAGAACCACCGTTCATGCATTTGGAATGTGAGAACCACCGTTCATGCATTTGGAATGTGAGAACCACCGTTCATGCATTTGGAATGTGAGAACCACCGTTCATGCATTTGGAATGTGAGAACCACCGTTCATGCATTTGGAATGTGAGAACCACCGTTCATGCATTTGGAATGTGAGAACCACCGTTCATGCATTTGGAATGTGAGAACCACCGTTCATGCATTTGGAATGTGAGAACCACCGTTCATGCATTTGGAATGTGAGAACCACCGTTCATGCATTTGGAATGTGAGAACCACCGTTCATGCATTTGGAATGTGAGAACCACCGTTCATGCATTTGGAATGTGAGAACCACCGTTCATGCATTTGGAATGTGAGAACCACCGTTCATGCATTTGGAATGTGAGAACCACCGTTCATGCATTTGGAATGTGAGAACCACCGTTCATGCATTTGGAATGTGAGAACCACCGTTCATGCATTTGGAATGTGAGAACCACCGTTCATGCATTTGGAATGTGAGAACCACCGTTCATGCATTTGGAATGTGAGAACCACCGTTCATGCATTTGGAATGTGAGAACCACCGTTCATGCATTTGGAATGTGAGAACCACCGTTCATGCATTTGGAATGTGAGAACCACCGTTCATGCATTTGGAATGTGAGAACCACCGTTCATGCATTTGGAATGTGAGAACCACCGTTCATGCATTTGGAATGTGAGAACCACCGTTCATGCATTTGGAATGTGAGAACCACCGTTCATGCATTTGGAATGTGAGAACCACCGTTCATGCATTTGGAATGTGAGAACCACCGTTCATGCATTTGGAATGTGAGAACCACCGTTCATGCATTTGGAATGTGAGAACCACCGTTCATGCATTTGGAATGTGAGAACCACCGTTCATGCATTTGGAATGTGAGAACCACCGTTCATGCATTTGGAATGTGAGAACCACCGTTCATGCATTTGGAATGTGAGAACCACCGTTCATGCATTTGGAATGTGAGAACCACCGTTCATGCATTTGGAATGTGAGAACCACCGTTCATGCATTTGGAATGTGAGAACCACCGTTCATGCATTTGGAATGTGAGAACCACCGTTCATGCATTTGGAATGTGAGAACCACCGTTCATGCATTTGGAATGTGAGAACCACCGTTCATGCATTTGGAATGTGAGAACCACCGTTCATGCATTTGGAATGTGAGAACCACCGTTCATGCATTTGGAATGTGAGAACCACCGTTCATGCATTTGGAATGTGAGAACCACCGTTCATGCATTTGGAATGTGAGAACCACCGTTCATGCATTTGGAATGTGAGAACCACCGTTCATGCATTTGGAATGTGAGAACCACCGTTCATGCATTTGGAATGTGAGAACCACCGTTCATGCATTTGGAATGTGAGAACCACCGTTCATGCATTTGGAATGTGAGAACCACCGTTCATGCATTTGGAATGTGAGAACCACCGTTCATGCATTTGGAATGTGAGAACCACCGTTCATGCATTTGGAATGTGAGAACCACCGTTCATGCATTTGGAACGTGAGAACCACCGTTCATGCATTTGGAACGTGAGAACCACCGTTCATGCATTTGGAACGTGAGAACCACCGTTCATGCATTTGGAACGTGAGAACCACCGTTCATGCATTTGGAACGTGAGAACCACCGTTCATGCATTTGGAACGTGAGAACCACCGTTCATGCATTTGGAACGTGAGAACCACCGTTCATGCATTTGGAACGTGAGAACCACCGTTCATGCATTTGGAACGTGAGAACCACCGTTCATGCATTTGGAACGTGAGAACCACCGTTCATGCATTTGGAACGTGAGAACCACCGTTCATGCATTTGGAACGTGAGAACCACCGTTCATGCATTTGGAACGTGAGAACCACCGTTCATGCATTTGGAACGTGAGAACCACCGTTCATGCATTTGGAACGTGAGAACCACCGTTCATGCATTTGGAACGTGAGAACCACCGTTCATGCATTTGGAACGTGAGAACCACCGTTCATGCATTTGGAACGTGAGAACCACCGTTCATGCATTTGGAACGTGAGAACCACCGTTCATGCATTTGGAACGTGAGAACCACCGTTCATGCATTTGGAACGTGAGAACCACCGTTCATGCATTTGGAACGTGAGAACCACCGTTCATGCATTTGGAACGTGAGAACCACCGTTCATGCATTTGGAACGTGAGAACCACCGTTCATGCATTTGGAACGTGAGAACCACCGTTCATGCATTTGGAACGTGAGAACCACCGTTCATGCATTTGGAACGTGAGAACCACCGTTCATGCATTTGGAACGTGAGAACCACCGTTCATGCATTTGGAACGTGAGAACCACCGTTCATGCATTTGGAACGTGAGAACCACCGTTCATGCATTTAGAATGTAGGAAGGGAATACTGGGTTTCAGCGGGTCACCGGATAGCGAAATCTATATAATTCTGGAATTACGAAGGATGATTAATTTATCTAAGTCTCTTATAACTCTGAATGTAGATCCAGTGTTTCCACCAGGTCTTCCACTAGGTCATTCCATTTACTGATCACTCTGAGGTTGAAGAAACAATACGACTTTCCTTTGAGACTTTTTTTTTTTTTTTACTTCCAACTGTGTCCTCGTGTCTTCTCTTACATGTTACTAGAGTTGGTGTTATTTCTATCTGAAGTTGGAGTACTGTCGCGAGCGATTGCAGTCTTGAGACAGTTGTTGCTACTCCTGTACCAGTCGAGTTTCCTAAATTATTATAAGTACATATTCGACCTTATGTAAAGTCTGCGGTCTTTGTTCGTATTATTTCACTTTAGTACATGTGATACGTAAAGACCCAGCTGGTAGTCGTTACGACCCTCGTTTCATGGCTGACCGGCGCTGTTAAAGGAGCGTTGATTATACCTCAAGCTGGAGAATTTCCAGGACGAAATCGTAGAAAATGTTGGGAGGTAATGAATAAATTCCTTCTCATGACGGCCCCTGAGGGGACGATTAGCTTCCAGGTCAAGGTTTAATGTACAGAAGGGTCACTCCTGGAAAATGTTCGTGTAAGCATGTGTTATTGTTCACCTGTAAGGAATGTCACGAAATTGTGGCACCATCTGATTATTTGTTTTATTGCACTTTTCACTATCAACATATAAGGCTTCCTTTCTTGGGTCCTCCCTCACCTGCGTCCTCCCTCACCTGGGTTCCTTCTTACCTAGGTTGTCTCACCTGGGTCTACCCCCATGTAGATCCTCACCTGGGTCTACCCCCATGTAGATCCTCCCTCACCTGGGTCTACCCCCATGTAGATCCTCCCTCACCTGGGTCTACCCCCATGTAGATCCTCACCTGGGTCTACCCCCATGTAGATCCTCACCTGGGTCTACCCCCATGTAGATCCTCACCTGGGTCTACCCCCATGTAGATCCTCACCTGGGTCTACCCCCATGTAGATCCTCACCTGGGTCTACCCCCATGTAGATCCTCACCTGGGTCTACCCCCATGTAGATCCTCACCTGGGTCTACCCCCATGTAGATCCTCACCTGGGCTCCCCATGGATCCTCACCTGGTCTACCCCATGTAGATCCTCACCTGGGTCTACCCCCATGTAGATCCTCACCTGGGTCTACCCCCATGTAGATCCTCACCTGGGTCTACCCCCATGTAGATCCTCACCTGGGTCTACCCCCATGTAGATCCTCACCTGGGTCTACCCCCATGTAGATCCTCACCTGGGTCTACCCCCATGTAGATCCTCACCTGGGTCTACCCCATGTGATCCTCACCTGGGTCTACCCCCATGTGATCCTCACCTGGGTCTACCCCCATGTGGATCCTCACCTGGGTCTACCCCCATGTGGATCCTCACCTGGGTCTACCCCATGTGGATCCTCACCTGGGTCTACCCCCATGTGGATCCTCACCTGGTCCTACCCCCATGTGGATCTCACCTGTCTACCCATGGATCCTACTCACCCCATGTGGATCCTCACCTGGGTCTACCCCCATGTGGATCCTCACCTGGGTCTACCCCCATGTGGATCCTCACCTGGGTCTACCCCCATGTGGATCCTCACCTGGGTCTACCCCATGTGGATCCTCACCTGGGTCTACCCCATGTGGATCCTCACCTGGGTCTACCCCCATGTGGATCCTCACCTGGGTCTACCCCCATGTGGATCCTCACCTGGGTCTACCCCCATGTGGATCCTCACCTGGGTCTACCCCCATGTGGATCCTCACCTGGTCTACCCCATGTGGATCCTCACCTGGGTCTACCCCCATGTGGATCCTCACCTGGGTCTACCCCCATGTGGATCCTCACCTGGGTCTACCCCCATGTGGATCCTCACCTGGGTCCCACCCCCATGTGGATCCTCACCTGGGCTCCCATGATCCAGGTCTACCCCCATGTGGATCCTCACCTGGGTCTACCCCATGTGGATCCTCACCTGGGTCTACCCCCATGTGGATCCTCACCTGGGTCTACCCCCATGTGGATCCTCACCTGGGTCTACCCCCATGTGGATCCTCACCTGGGTCTACCCCCATGTGGATCCTCACCTGGGTCTACCCCCATGTGGATCCTCACCTGGGTCTACCCCATGTGGATCCTCACCTGGGTCTACCCCCATGTGGATCCTCACCTGGGTCTACCCCCATGTGGATCCTCACCTGGGTCTACCCCCATGTGGATCCTCACCTGGGTCTACCCCCATGTGGATCCTCACCTGGGTCTACCCCCATGTGGATCCTCACCTGGGTCTACCCCCATGTGGATCCTCACCTGGGTCTACCCCCATGTGGATCCTCACCTGGGTCTACCCCCATGTGGATCCTCACCTGGGTCTACCCCCATGTGGATCCTCACCTGGGTCTACCCCCATGTGGATCCTCACCTGGGTCTACCCCCATGTGGATCCTCACCTGGGTCTACCCCCATGTGGATCCTCACCTGGGTCTACCCCCATGTGGATCCTCACCTGGGTCTACCCCCATGTGGATCCTCACCTGGGCCTACCCCCATGTGGATCCTCACCTGGGTCTACCCCCATGTGGATCCTCACCTGGGCCTACCCCCATGTGGATCCTCACCTGGGCCTACCCCCATGTGGATCCTCACCTGGGCCTACCCCCATGTGGATCCTCACCTGGGCCTACCCCCATGTGGATCCTCACCTGGGTCTACCCCCATGTGGATCCTCACCTGGGCCTACCCCCATGTGGATCCTCACCTGGGTCTACCCCCATGTGGATCCTCACCTGGGCCTACCCCCATGTGGATCCTCACCTGGGTCTACCCCCATGTGGATCCTCACCTGGGTCTACCCCCATGTGGATCCTCACCTGGGCCTACCCCATGTGGATCCTCACCTGGGTCTACCCCCATGTGGATCCTCACCTGGGCCTACCCCCATGTGGATCCTCACCTGGGTCTACCCCCATGTGGATCCTCACCTGGGCCTACCCCCATGTGGATCCTCACCTGGGTCTACCCCCATGTGGATCCTCACCTGGGTCTACCCCCATGTGGATCCTCACCTGGGTCTACCCCCATGTGGATCCTCACCTGGGTCTACCCCCATGTGGATCCTCACCTGGGTTCTCCCTCACCTAGGTCTTCCCTCACCTAGGTACTTTCTCACTTGGTTCCTCCTTTCACACTGGTCGTCACTCATCCATCTCGCAGGGGATTCAGGGCTTTGATATATAAACACCACTGCAACATTCTTCCACTCACCTGCTCCATGATTCACCTCACCCGTCATTCACTCAGCTGCCGATAAATTCACTTGAATAACTTTTTTCATGTATGGCGCTAAATTCGTGTGGGTGATTCAACTGAAGCAACGATGGAGGTTCAGTACTCCGTATTTTAATCGTGAGATAGACACGCCACCAAAGTATAATAAAATACTTCTCCCAAATTCACTTTAAAGTATTTAAATATATTCGCTTGGCAGTATTCTTTCAGTTGGACTTCCAATCCTCAGAGAGAGAAGGAGAGAACGAAAGATTAATTCCATAATACTACTACTTACCCTCTTGAGATTTATTGAGAGAGAAAAAAGTGAAGACTCAGCCTGATGCCAAGTGAGATTCCCGCTCCCTCGCCATTACCTGTGTAACAAGAGGGTCACTATCCACATGCAACCTGCGTACCTTCAACCTGTTAACGAGAAGTGGGAAGCATAGATGCTGGTGAAGGTATCTTACTCCAAGGAAATGGAGCTATACTCCTCTTGAATCGATACTTATTTCCTCCCACTCCACAGGAGCTGCATGGCCCCTGCGGGTATATTATCTTCGAAATGAAGATAATCTCAACTTCAGTTACCATCACCTTTCTTTTTTTAACATATCCAACTCCTGAATTTAATTTTGCAACTATTCTTTTAACCTGTCGATTAGTGCAAAAAATTTGGGTTTCCATAAAATGCTTGAAAACCCCGAAAAGACTTGGGAATTTTTTTTGAAAATGATCTGCAAACATTAACTGCTTGTTAGAGATATCCGAAATGCTTCATATAATTGGTTGGTTGGTTAATTGGGCTTACAAATTGACGACTCCACTAAGAATAATATAAGCTTCATGTAACCTATTCACCACCGATTAGTGGATAAGAGCGCTGCCTGGGAATCTTGTCCGTCTCAGTAGCAGTATCGAGTTCTGCTGGCTACGATCTTTCTGTGTGTCTATGTATGTGTGATATATACATATACACACACACACAAACAACCATGGGAGGAGAGTTGAATTGTAGCTCTAGGTCTTTCGTGTTGCACATCAGGAGCTTGCAGTGTTACAGAAAAGAGGATGAAGTCCCAGCAAACACGTACAGAGAAAGCGTTTTTCCTCGAATGATGGAAGAGGGAGGCAGTAGACGATAAGTGCCCCAGGCATACCAACCAGTACCCGGTGCCTGAAAGATTCAATACTTTATAAATCATTAGAAGGCAGCCAGCCCACAAGCACTTGATAGTGCTTCTGACTGAGAGATAATGTTTGAAAATAATTTCGCCCGTTTTTGTTAATAAACGTTGTGTGTGTTAGTTACCATTTTTGTCCTAGGCACATGTCGATTAGACACTAAGCCTGTTGTATATGCGTGCGTGTGTGTGTGTGTGTACTCTCCTAGTTGTGTATGTTCATTTGTATGTGTGTGTCTGAAAAGTTACATTTTTTGAGTAATATACATACATCCAATGCATGTAGATGAACTCTAAGGTGACGTCTTATAATATATCACTTATTATAGCTCAGTGAGACGTCAAGGGCCAACACCTAAACACTATGTCACTGGTAATATAGCTGCCCGGCGCTGTTAAAAGATCATTTATTATACCCCACGATTGAGTATTTTCCTGCCGAAATTGTTGAAAATGTTGAGTTAGCGAATAACTATTGCTTGTGATAGTTGTAGTGAGTAGAATGTTAACTTTCCAAGCCAGATTAATGTACAGTGTGTTCCATCTCTAGAGAATGTTGAGGCTGAATGCTGTAATGTTGAAAGTTGGGGGTGAATGTTGTAATGTTGAAAGTTGAATATTTTGTCTTATGATGGTTATACGTTAGTGAACGAACAGAATGTTTGATCTCTAGAGAATGTTGAGGCTGAATGTATTTATGAAAAATTCTGACGAGATTAGGTCTGCTTTACTATTAACGGAAGAAGGATCGAGCCTTCACTGCTTTTGAACGCTCCACAAGGGTTTAGTTCTTTATCTAAATATAACATTAGTCCCCCAGTAAAGACTAAGAAAAACGTTAGATCATATTTGACCAATCAAGACATTGAACATATTTGCATCATTTAGGACAAGTCATAATCCAGCTCTTGATCAAAGGAGCTGGATCTGACGTCCTCTTCCTTGGATCAAACGTGTTTGCCTCCCATCGGGCGCTGAATGGTTAGTTTCGGGTTTAGCGCTTCGTTTGTGAATGTTATTGTTTCGCTTCCGGGGAGATGACTTGATTCTGGCGAGGAATTTCAGCTCCCCTTTCCTCTTCCTCAGATCAAACCTGATCAGAGTCACGTTCTCTCCTACCTAGATTCTCTCACCTACTCTCTCACACTTTACTACTTACTCTATTTCTAGTACTGGTTTTAAATATTTTTAAAATAGGCAGTTAGGCGAGTCCTAGTACTTATGTCAGTATTAGCGGACGGAGGATCGAGTTTCCACCATTCCTGGTGATGAGTGATCTACATGGTTTTAGCGATTCATATCAAATAAGTTTAAAAAAAAAATATCTAAACCATACCACGGGTGGGGTTCGAACCCGCGGTCAGAGTCTCAGAACTCCAGACCGTCGCGTAAGCGACTCTCTGACAGCGGGTTCGAACCCCACCCGTGGTATGGTTTGTTTGCAATCGTGTCATTACGATTTCGTGAGTCATGTTAAAAATATCTAAAATTTTAAAAAATAAAGCGAAATATAATGTGGATTAATTTTGCAGATATTTTTGAAGTTATTGCACAGTATGTCTGGTTTATTGCTACTTTAGTATGTCTGGTTTATTGCTACTTTAGTATGTCTGGTTTATTGTTACTTTAGTATGTCTGGTTTATTGCTACTTTAGTATGTCTGGTTTATTGCTACTTTAGTATGTCTGGTTTATTGCTACTTTAGTATGTCTGCTTTATTGCTACTTTAGTATGTCTGCTTTATTGCTACTTTAGTATGTCTGGTTTATTGCTACTTTAGTATGTCTGTTTTATTGCTACTTTAGTATGTCTGTTTTATTGCTACTTTAGTATGTTTGTTTTATTGCTACTTTAGTATGTCTGGTTTATTGCTACTTTAGTATGTCTGGTATGATATTGCTACTTCAGTGTGTCTGGTATGATATTGCTACTTTAGTGTGTCTGGTATGATATTGCTACTTTAGTGTGTCTGGTATGATATTGCTACTTTAGTGTGTCTGGTATGATATTGCTACTTTAGTGTGTCTGGTATGATATTGCTACTTTAGTGTGTCTGGTATGATATTGCTACTTTAGTGTGTCTGGTATGATATTGCTACTTTAGTGTGTCTGGTATGATATTGCTACTTTAGTGTGTCTGGTATGATATTGCTACTTTAGTGTGTCTGGTATGATATTGCTACTTTAGTGTGTCTGGTATGATATTGCTACTTTAGTGTGTCTGGTATGATATTGCTACTTTAGTGTGTCTGGTATGATATTGCTACTTTAGTGTCTGGTATGATATTGCTACTTTAGTGTGTCTGGTATGATATTGCTACTTTAGTGTGTCTGGTATGATATTGCTACTTTAGTGTGTCTGGTATGATATTGCTACTTTAGTGTGTCTGGTATGATATTGCTACTTTAGTGTGTCTGGTATGATATTGCTACTTTAGTGTGTCTGGTATGATATTGCTACTTTAGTGTGTCTGGTATGATATTGCTACTTTAGTGTGTCTGGTATGATATTGCTACTTTAGTGTGTCTGGTATGATATTGCTACTTTAGTGTGTCTGGTATGATATTGCTACTTTAGTGTGTCTGGTATGATATTGCTACTTTAGTGTGTCTGGTATGATATTGCTACTTTAGTGTGTCTGGTATGATATTGCTACTTCAGTGTGTCTGGTATGATATTGCTACTTCAGTGTGTCTGGTATGATATTGCTACTTCAGTGTGTCTGGTATGATATTGCTACTTCAGTGTGTCTGGTATGATATTGCTACTTCAGTGTGTCTGGTATGATATTGCTACTTCAGTGTGTCTGGTATGATATTGCTACTTCAGTGTGTCTGGTATGATATTGCTACTTCAGTGTGTCTGGTATGATATTGCTACTTCAGTGTGTCTGGTATGATATTGCTACTTCAGTGTGTCTGGTATGATATTGCTACTTCAGTGTGTCTGGTATGATATTGCTACTTCAGTGTGTCTGGTATGATATTGCTACTTCAGTGTGTCAAGTAGGAGACTGCGACTTCAGTAAGCCAGAGGAAAATACTCCAGAAAATGTTGAAGGACAACTTAGGTTGGTTCAAAGGAACTAAAGTTAGCTTTTATGCTTGAAGAAACTCGCTATACGAGAGTGGAAATTTTTCCCCTCTATTACTGACAGTTAGTTCACAACACACGCCTACTTGTGCAATACAGTCTTCATAGAGAAACAACACAAAACAACACCAAACATGCAATACAATAAACACGAGCAAATGCAGTATTCTGATGAGAAAGACGCATGTACAACATCTAGGTATCGTTATTGTCGATACGTTTCGCCTGAGCAGCACGTTTCTTCAGTCGAATTCAAGCGATTACATCATTGGAGACAGTAGAAGATATATAATTTTAAGGTGATCAGTCCCTCACCATGAAGATAGTGTTGCATATCACTCGGCAACTTCTCGGTACTGTATACCATCCATAGTATAACACAATGTATTGACCATATATGCTAACACTAAAACGTATACCATACACTGCAGTCACACGCTAAATTACACTACTGTACTGTGACAATACTTGTACACTTCAGTTCCTCCTCCTCCTCCTTTTTCTTCTGTTTGTTCTTGTTCCTTACCTGTCCCATGTCCTTTAACTTTCTGAAGTTGCTGTTTACTGATGATACCACTTGGGAGGAATTAACTAGAAAAAACTAGCATTGAAACTAGAAGATTGTTCTAGCAGTTAATAAATACAGAAAGAGAGAGTGCATGCATTTGCATATTGGACAGTTTGTATCATTTGATGGGTCTAATGAAGAATTAGGAGGATTTCTGGATATATACTTATTTTGCGAAAGGTTTGTTGAAGCATCTGTTATGGTTCCTGACGAACCTACCTAACCTACGGCTTGTTCCTCGGAAGTTGTTTAGGCACGCCTTGATATGGACATGTCACTCTGGGTGGAGCTTTATCACGTCATGACATGATAAAGCTTTATCATGCAGTGACGTGAAATAGCTCTTATACTGAATGACACATTGCCCCCCTAACAGCATGTTCTGTATTTTTTTTCACTATCTCCATTACTAAATTTGGATCTAGATGTAGAGTGAATGATTTCATGTTAAGCTCTAAACGCATATGGGTAATTCAGCGCAAGACGCAGTGGAGGCTTGATCCTTCGTCTGCCGAGCGCGAAACAGACGCGTTTCCTATTTGTATTCAACTATTGCATAGTGAATGAAAGACAGAAGTCAGATTGGAAGAAATGAGTATAGCGAAAGTGAGTGTACTACGCGTCTGGTAGTGAATATATCAGAGTTTTCTTTTATGGGGAAGCGCTGTACCCATGGGGTTGATGCAGCACCTGGAGGATAGAGAGGCACTCAAGTTTGATGCCAGGAAAGGAAGATAAGCTCCGATATAATAGACAGAGCATCTTCAACGGCATCAAGGCACTTAATCTTGCAGGGGGGAGGGGGTGTTAGAGATAGATCGATTAAGCAAGAGGATTAAAGTTTGCTTTAATAATTTTGAGGTTCAAAACAAACACACAACCACTGCTCCTGTTTATACAACTGCTCCTACGACTATTGTTGGTATCGTTGCTTCTCCTGGTATTGATGCTTCTCCTGTTTCTGCTATTAATGTTTTTTTTAGTTGCTGGTATTCATCGCTGTTCTTCCTGCTCTTATTGCTACTGTTGTTGTTCCTGCAGCTGCTGTTATTGCTGCTGCTGCTGCTATTCCTGCTTCAGTAGCTGATGTTACCGCTGCTGTTCTTGTGAGTGCTGCTACAGCTGTCAGTGCTGTTGCTGCTTCTGTCTGGTGTTGCTGTTATTCCTACTCATACTCTTGTTTCTGTTTCTATTACCACTGATAATGCTGCTGCACCTATTGCAACTGCTGTTGCTGTGGTTATTGCTATTGCTTATGTTGATATTGCTGCTGCTGCTGCTGCTGCTATTACTGCCGCTCCTTTCCCAACTTCGTCTATTTTATGACTTCTAGTTGTTTTATTAAAAAGAGGATTTTGTAAAATCTTGCACATAGGATTTAAAAATGTGAAATGTGGTAATAATATATAATTACACAGCGTTAATATTTCCTGCTGTTGAACTATCAAATATACCTGCGATTACAAATAAATTATACTTTTTGAAGTGATTTGCTCGTTTAACAGGTTTCAATTCTGTCCACTACACGAGGGTCATCAAAGCTGTAAGTCACCTGTTCACAGCCAGTCAATAGTACTTTAATATGTAATGTAGAGATTAATCTCAGTGCTATGAGTAGCTATGACTCGACCCCTGCAACCACAAATAGGTGAGTGTACACACACTCTTCACGCACGGAGGGCCCGGGTTCAATTCCCGGCGGGGCGGAAACATTTCGAAGTGTTTCCTTACACACACACACATATACAACAGGCCTAGTGTCTAATCGACATGTGCCTTGGACAAAATGGTAACTAACACACACATTTCTTGACCCCTGCAACCACATATAGATGTTTGTGAACGGTCAACTCTCATAGTAAGATAAGGAATAGGATATCAAGTACTCAGTAACAAATAGCAATTGGTAATTTCTAGTAGAAAAGGGCGAGCAGACAGGTGAATCATAGAATACATTAACTGGTAGATCAGGTGTGTCAGGTCAGGCCAGGTAGAGGAGCACTGTAGACTACGTGTTACTCGCAGACCTCACATACCACTCATACACCATAACACAATTTCACCACTACTTTTCACACAATAAATCCACACACATATAGTTCCACACACACACACACACACACACACACACACACACACACACATTAACTGGTAGGTCAGGTGTGTCAGGTCAGGCCAGGTAGAGAAGCACTGCAGACAACGTGTCACTCGCAAACTCCACATACACACCCATACACCATAACACACAATTTCACCACTACTATTCACACATACATACATACACAAACATACATACACACACACACATACATACACACACACAAAACTAACATACACACACAAAAAAAAAACTAACACACACACATAACTAACGTGCACACACACACACACACAAAACTAACACACACACATACACATACACACAAAACTAACACACACACAGGCCCACACACACTCCCCCTGCTCCCTCCACCCACCTCTCCCCCACTCCCTTCCCTGAACCCCCTCTCTCACCCACCTCCTCCCCTCTCTCACCCACCTCCTCCCCTCTCTCATCCACCTCCTCCCCTCTCTCCACATAGCTCCTCCCCTCTCTCACCCACCTCCTCCCCTCTCCCTCTCCCATTCTCTCTCCACCTCTGCTTCTCCCTCCTTCACTCCTCATAATCCCCCTATTTCCCCCTCCCCACCTCTCTTCCATTTCCCCACTGTCTTCAGTTTCTTCTCTCCCTCCCTCCACCCCCACACAAACACTCAGGCAATCACACCACAAAACAACCACACAGAAATACATAGTTTTCCACTCTGTGGCATCTTAAAAATAAAAAAATAAAATGGGGTCCCAGAGAGCAGGACGGAAAACTAGGGGACTGGAGGATGAGTCTGCAAAGGAAGATTGGGCAGCAGAGCTCATGAAAAGGGAACATGAGTGGGGAAGGAAGCTAGAGGAGCTTAGCATGAAAATGGAGGAGAGGATAGCTGCAGAAAGTAAGATAAGGAGGAGAGGATAGCTGCAGAAAGCAGGAAGTGGGAAAAGCAAGTCACAACAGCAGAGGCTAAGATACAGAGATTAGAAGAAGAACTGAAAAATTTGAAACAGCCAGTAGAACTAAAAAGCAATGTGGACATGGTATCAGAAACTGCTACCTCAGTCACAAAGAAGAGGACTGTAGAGAACGGAGTAAAACTGAATGCAGAGGCTATATCAGACCATCGTGGAGCCCGAGAGAAAGAGGATCACATCAGGAACAATCGAGGAGTGTAGTAAAGGAGAGCTAAGCTATATGTAGAAGCCCTAACAGACCACAGCAGTGCACAGGGAAAGTTAAGAAGGGAAAGCGACAGGCCACTGGGCAAAGGGATAACAGACAGTGAAGAGATTGAAGAAAGGAAAGCTTCAATGGAGGCAACTAAATCGAATCAGGGTTACACAGGGATAGGCAGTGGGAGAATGAAAGAGAGAGATCAGTCTTTGTTTATGGGCTCCATGAAGCTGAAGGGGAAACTTACGAAGCAAGAAGACAAGGGGAGAAAAATGCGATTGAAAACATCATGAAAGCAATAGGGGAAGATGACATGACCCAGCTGGCAAATTTTCTGAGAATAGGGGATTTGCAAGAGGAAGAATCCGGCCAGTCAAAGTAATTTTCAAAGCAGAATTGACTCGAAACAGGATCCTGCAGGAGAAAGCAAGACTAAGGGATATGTCAGAGTACCGGAGGGTGTATCTCGACCGCGACAGAACACGGGAAGAAAGACAGAAACTGAAAGAGAGGGTACAGAGACAAAAGGAGGAAGAGAGATGGACAGGAGAACCCAGACTCAGGAGGAAGCTCTAATACAACCACCTTCAGATGTTCCCCAACCTGGACAACCCCAATGCAACCAAACAACCTAACCCAAAACACACATGCCATACCCAATGATTCCACCCACCTCAGTACAAACTCCACCTTCACACCAACCACCCATAGTTCCCCATCAGATCTCCCACTTTCCCAACCCCAACATACCCCCAGACTACGGTTTTAGAAAAGAAGTTAAAGGTTTGGTATACAAATGCAGATGGTATAACAAATAAATGTGAGGAGTGGCATGAAAGAATAAAGGAGACATCCCCAGACATAATAGCACTCACAGAAACGAAACTCACCAGGATGATAACAGATGCAATCTTCCCACCCGGATATCAAATCCTCAGGAAAGATAGAGGGAGCAGAGGGGAGGAGGAGTTGCACTGCTCATTAAGAACAGGTGGGGATTTGAGGAAGTGGAAGGAATGGATGGAATGGGTGAAAGGGACTACATAGTAGGAACAATTCAGTCTGAGGGCCATAAGGTGATAATTGCTGTAATGTACAACCCGCCACAGAACTGCAGGAGGCCAAGAGAAGAATACGACGAGAGCAACAGAGCAATGGTAGACACACTAGCCGAGGTAGCCAGAAGAGCCCACATGGGGAGAGCAAAGTTACTAGTTATGGGTGATTTCAATCACAAAGAGATTGATTGGGAAACCTAGAGCCCCATGGGGGTCCTGAATCATGGAGAGCCAAGATGATGGATGTGGTACTGGAAAACCTCATGCATCAACATGTTAGAGACACTACCAGAGAGAGAGGTGGGGATGATCCAGCAAGACTGGACCTAGTATTCACCTTGAGTAGTTCGGACATCGAGGATATCACGTATGAAAGGCCCCTTGGAGCTAGTGATCATTTGGTTCTGTGTTTTGATTATATAGTTGAGCTACAAGTGGAGAGGGAGCAGGAATAGGAAGGGAGAAACGAAACTACAAAAGGGGGACTACACAGGCATGAGGAACTTCCTACAAGACGTTCAGTGGGAGAAGAATTGGCAGGAAAACCAGTAAAAGAAATGATGGAATATGTGACAACCAAATGCAAAGAGGCAGAGGAGAGGTTTGTCCCCAAGGGAAACAGAAGTAATGGGAAGACCAGAACGAGTCCTTGGTTCACCCAGAGGTGTAGGGAGGCAAAAAGTAAGTGTAATAGAGAATGGAAAAAGTACAGAAGACAAAGGACCCAGGAAAATAAAGAGATTAGCCGAAGAGCCAGAAACGAATATGCACAGGTAAGAAGGGAGGCTCAGCGACAATATGAAAATGATATAGCATCAAAAGTCAAGTCTGACCCGAAGCTGTTGTATAGCCACATCAGGAGGAAAACAACAGTCAAGGACCAGGTAATCAGGCTGAGAAAGGAAGGTGGGAGTTCACAATAAACGACCAAGAGGTATGTGAGGAGCTCAACATGAGATTTAAAGAAGTATTTACACAGGAGACAGGTAGGACTCCAGGAATTCAGAATAGGGAGGTATACCAACAAGTGCTGGATGAAATACACACAACCGAGGAGGAGGTGAAGAAGCTGCTATGTGAACTCGATACCTCAAAAGCGGTGGGACCGGACAACATTTCTCCGTGGGTCCTTAGAGAGGGAGCAGAGATGTTGTGTGTGCCACTAACACAAATCTTCAACACATCCATTGAAACTGGGCAACTACCTGAGGCGTGGAAGATGGCAAATGTAGTCCCAATTTTAAGAAAGGAGACAGACACGAGGCATTAAACTACAGACCTGTGTCACTGACGTGTATAGTATGCAAAGTCATGGAGAAGATCATCAGGAGGAGAGTGGTGGAGCACCTAGAAAGACACAAGCTTATAAACGACAACCAGCACGGTTTCAGGGAAGGAAAATCCTGTGTCACAAACCTACTGGAGTTTTATGATAAGGTAACAGAAGTAAGACACGAGAGAGAGGGTGGATAGACTGCATTTTTTGGACTGCAAGAAGGCGTTCGACACAGTTCCTCACAAGAGGTTAATGCAAAAGCTAAAGGATCAGGCACACGTAACAGGAAAAACACTGCAATGGATCAGAGAATATCTGACAGGAGGCAACAACGAGTCATGGTACGTGACGAGATGTCAGAGTGGGCACCTGTGACGAGTGGAGTTCCACAAGGGTCAGTCCTAGGACCTGTACTGTTTTTGGTATATGTGAATGACATAACGGAAGGGATAGACTCAGAAGTGTCCCTGTTTGCAGATGATGTGAAGTTAATGAGAAGAATAAAATCAGTCGAGGATCAGGCAGGACTACAAAGAGACCTGGACAGGCTGCAAGCCTGGTCCAGTAACTGGCTCCTTGAATTTAACCCTGCCAAATGCAAAGTCATGAAGATCGGGGAAGGGCAAAGAAGACCGCAGACAGAGTATAGTCTAGGTGGCCAAAGACTGCAAGCCTCACTCAAAGAAAAAGATCTTGGGGTGAGTATAATACCGAGCACATCTCCTGAGGCACACATCAATCAGATAACTGCTGCAGCATACGGGCGGCTGGCAAACCTAAGAATAGCGTTCCAATACCTCACTAAGGAATCATTCAAGACTCTGTATACCATATACGTCAGGCCCATACTGGAGTATGCAGCACCGGTTTGGAACCCACACCTGGTCAAGCACGTCAAGAAATTAGAGAAAGTGCAAAGGTTTGCAACAAGACTAGTCCCAGAGCTAAGGGGATTGTCCTACGAAGAAAGGTTAAGGGAAATCGGCCTGACGACACTAGAGGACAGGAGGGTTAGGGGAGACATGATAACGACATATAAAATACTGCGAGGAATAGATAAGGTGGACAGAGACAAGATGTTCCAGAGAGGGACACAGAAACAAGGGGTCATAATTGGAAGTTGAAGACTCCTATGAGTCAAAGGGATGTTAGGAAGTATTTCTTCAGTCATAGAGTTGTCAGGAAGTGGAATAGCTTAGAAAGCGACATAGTGGAGGCAGGAACCATACATAGTTTTAAGACTAGGTTTGATAAAGCTCATGGAGCAGGGAGAGAGAGGACCTAGTAGCAATCAGTGAAGAGGCGGGGCCAGGAGCTATGACTCGACCCCTGCAACCACAAATAGGTGAGTACAAATAGGTGAGTACACACACACACACACACACACATATATATATATCTATATCTATATCTATATATATATATATATATATATATATATATATATATATATATATATATATATATATATATATAATGAAAAACATATTTTCCTCGGAGCAATAATTCATTTCATCTGAGTAACGCCTCAATATATCCCATACGTTCATTATTTCAGTCAGCCTTACTGGCGTGAATGTTACAGTAAAAGACATACGAAGAATAGGTTTTTTGTTGCGGCAACGTTTCGCTCTGTGGGAGGTTTTACACAGAGCGAAACGTTATCACAATAAAAACGAACTTTCATTCCTTGCTTTTAGCATCCCCTTGTAACCATTCATAGATGATGAACGAAGCACTAAAAAAAGCTTATTTTATTGGGACAGCGTTTCGCTCAATTTACAGCTTTCAGGACCTGATGGCGATATAAACTGAGTGAAACGTTGTCCCAATAAAAGCTTTTTCAGCAGAGTTTCTCATCTTTATTACTGTCGACCCGGAACCAACGTGACGACAAACGCCCGCCCGCTGACCGACGGCGCCGGCAGTCATGATCAACATTTTGACTGTTTAAAGACAGGATCGCTGATATCGAACGGAGGACCGAGCCTCCACTCTTCCTCGCACTGCAAGACAATACTACGTGGAAGGCGTATTGCACTGTAGTACCGCTCTGCAATGGTATCTTGTAGACAAATACCGTTGGGTGAATATGCAGAGTTACCTCCGGTACCTCTCGGTAAGGTTACTGCCGTTTCAACAGTGAGTGAGTGAGAGTGAGTGAGTGAGAGTGAGTGAGTGAGAGTGAGAGTGAGAGTGAGTGAGAGTGAGAGTGAGTGAGAGTGAGAGTGAGTGAGTGAGTGTGAGAGTGTGTGAGAGAGAGTGTGTGAGAGAGTGTGTGTGAGTGAGAGTGTGTGCGAGAGAGAGAGAGAGTGTGTGTGAGAGAGAGTGTGTGTGAGAGAGAGAGTGTGAGAGAGTGAGAGTGAGTGAGAGTGAGAGTGAGTGAGAGTGAGAGTGAGAGTGAGTGAGAGTGAGAGTGAGAGTGAGTGAGTGAGAGTGAGTGAGAGTGAGAGTGAGTGAGAGTGAGTGAGTGTGAGAGAGTGTGTGAGAGAGTGTGTGTGAGTGAGAGTGTGTGCGAGAGAGAGAGAGAGTGTGTGTGAGAGAGAGAGTGTGTGAGTGAGTGTGTGCGTGCGCTGGAAGTGGTATGTAATCAAGATCGCTAGAAAATTTAATGAAGACTTTAAACAAGTATTCTCTCCACGTCTCCTGTATTCCAAGCTCATCTCTCCACGTTTCCTGTATTCTACGCTCATCTTCTCTCCGCAACGTCTATATTCCACGCTTACCTCATCCACTTAAGGAAGTTGTAGCGGTTAAACACATACTTAAGCGTCTTGGGTGATCGATTATTCTGAGCTGGCGGCAGACACACACACACACACACACACACACACACACACACACACACACTCAGGTAGACGGGTAGGCAGGAAGACAAGCACACAGGCAGATAGGTATGTAGGTAAGCAGCTAGCCAGATGTTAGGGAAGGTAGGCAAGCAGACAGGTGCTTGTTTCTCTTGTTTGCGATGCTGATGTTATTGCTACTGGTACTGCTATAGTACTCGCCTAATTATGGTTGCAGGGGTCGAGTCATAGCTCTTGGCCCCGATATTGTGTGTGTGTGTGTTCTATTTCCCTTGCTCCTGCTTCTGGTGTTGCTACTGTTGTTCCTACCTGTTGCTGCTGCAGCATCTGTTGTTGCTCCTACTCTTGTGTTTATTGCGGTGGTTGAAGTTAACGGTAAAGTTTCCGAAGTTTCTGTTGTTGATGTTGCCGGAAGCGTTGATGCTACTTGCATTCTTTATCGCGGTTCTTGATGACGTTGTTGCAACCCTTGTGGCTCTCTCAAGCTGCAGTCTTCTTGCTCTTGAAAAGAAAACACAGTGGTGAGCAAGCTTTTATTGGGGGTAACGTTGCAATCTGTGTCGAGCTTTATCCAGAGTTGGTTAAGCTGTACGGGGAATGAAACGTTGCCGAAATAAAAGCTTGTTTTGAAACGGTTTTGTTTCTTTAGTATTGTTAGTAGTGCGTCATTTTGATCCACTCTTTTTCTTGATGCTGCTGATTCTGTAGAAGTTTTACTGTTATTGCAGTTTCTGTTGTTGCTACTGCTTGTTTTGGTAGTGTTGTAGATGTTGCTGTTGCTGCAGTTTCTGTTGTGGCAGGAAAGTCGTCCTCTTTGTTGTAGTTGCTGCTGCTGCCACAGCTACTGTCACTTAAGGTGCAGACATGACACTGACCGCCACCTGGCTTACTAATACTCAGTGTGTACTTTGAGGCAACAATGTTCCTGCCCTCCAGCCTCGCTCTCTGCCCTTCACTGTCGACCTGTAATTTCATTGTGTGTGGATCTCTCTAGTACACTATAGTTCCTCTTATACTAATGTGTGTGTGTTTGTTTACGTGTATATACTCACATTTTTGTACTCGCCTATATGTGGTCCTGACTCTTAACTTGGAGCTTGCTAGATTTATTCCCTCCTAACTTCGTTGGCTGTATCGTACCTGCTCTTTAAACTGTGTGTGAAACCTGCCTCCACCACTTTTTCTTTGAGGTCATTCCGCTTCTGGCACTGCCTGTGTGTGTGTGTGTGTGTGTGTGTGTGTGTGTGTGTGTTACTCGTATGTGGTTGCACGGGTCGATTCACAGCTCGTGTGTATTTGCCTACCATTATTTGTTTTACGCATGTAGAAGTAAACTCTAATAAGCACATAAGAATGGAGGAACACTGCAGTAGGCCTATTGGCCCATACTAGGCACTTCTTTCTCAAACCCAAACTCACATAAGAAAAATGTTTGCCCAACCCATTTTCAGTGTTATCTAAGAAACAAGCTTTAACAACATTACCAACTCATGTGCAACTTTCACTCAGATACAACTCCTCTCATATATTTATCCAACTAGGCAGACTTTCCCACTCACGACTACCCTATTTCCAAACCATTACTTTCCTATAAATTAATTATTTCGAGTTCTTTCTTGGAGGGATACCCTCAGGATCTTATTAATAGCTCCTTTGTTAATACCCATCTTCCACTTGTACACTTCAATTATGTCTCCCCTCATTCTTCGTCTTACAAGAGAATGTAATTTAAGGGATTTCAATCATTCTTCGTACGGGAAATTTCTTATGCAATCTATTCATTTTGTCATTCTTTTCTGAATATTTTCTGACGAATTTATATCCATTCTGTAATATGGAGACCAGAACTGAGCTGCATAATCTAAGTTAGGACTTACTAAGGATGTGTAGAGCTGTTGTATAACCTCTGGACTCCTGTTGCTTATACTTTGTATAAATCTCAGTAATCTGTTTGCCTCATTACGTATGTTTACGCTCTTCTGTCTTGGCTTCAAGTTCTTACTTACCATAACTTCCAAGACCTTTTCGAATTCTGTATGACTAAGATGTATATTATTTAGTTTATAAATTCTAGGTTTATTTACATTCCCGAGCTTCAGGACTTTGCATTTGTCTACAATGAACTGCCACTTGTCACATCATGACATGAGCTAGTCTAATTCTTCCTCAAGTACGGTGGCGTCTTCCTCTGAGTGTATGATCCTCTTCATTTTTGTATCGTCAGCGAATTTGCTCATTTCACTTGGTATTCCCTCGTTAAGGTCATTAATGATTATGATGATTTATAATGGGCCTAAAACTGATCCCTGTGGAACGCCACTTGTTACAGATCACTCAGATTTCACCCCATTAATGCGCGCGCACACACTGCTTCCTGTTGGTGAGCCACGCCTCGATCTATCACAGGACTTTTACCATGTGCTGCCACTTTCCTTAAAAGCCTTGGGTGTGGTAATCTATCAAAACCTTTACTAAAATCCAAATAAAATAATGTCTTATCATGACCAACTGCCTCAGATGCTTAACTGAAGAATCAGTAAATTAGCCAAGCAGGAACGGCCACTCATGAATCCATGATGAGTATCATAGATCAGATTATGATTATCAAGATGGCTTCTTATATCATCATCTATAATTGACTTGTAATTTGCCTACAATTGAGGTCAGGCTTATTGGGCGGTAATTTGACGGTAACGGCTTATCCCCTGCTTTAAAAATAAGAATTACATCAACCATCTTCCACATATCAGACACTACACTACAAAATTGTCAAGTGTGGTTCAACTATGTGAGATTTACACTTAATATGACATGCAAGTAGCAATCCCAGCGCTGTATGGACCACGGTTCGAATCCCAGTCCCTTTTTTTCTGTTTATTCATTGACTTTCGGTCATTACAGCTTGCGTTCATTCAAAATCAAGAGAGGGAAATGACGGAGTGGTGGTTGATGTGAGAGACCGGTCGTCCGAAAAGAACCGAGAGAAAGTGCCTGGCTGTCTGATGAGAGTTTTTTCTCGACATTTGTAGTAACATTTGAAAATGGGGGGGAAAAAATCTTGTCAAATTTGGCAGTGTTGACTGGAAAAAAAATGGCAAATATTTGGTCACTCCTTTGGCAGGAGAGAGAGAAACATACACAGAGAAAATCGGTTGTTTGATAGCAGCGACCTTGATGCCCTTGCTGCTAGAATTATTTTAGCTTTGCTGCTAGAATTATTTTAGCTTTGCTGCTAGAATTATTTTAGCTTTGCTGCTAGAATTATTTTAGCTTTGCTGCTAGAATTATTTTAGCTTTGCTGCTAGAATTATTTTAGCTTTGCTGCTAGATTTGTATCCTCATTCGCTAGAAATTTTGACAGACTTTTGCTTGAATTATTTTAGTTCTGTTATCTGAATTATTTTAGGTATGAATATTTTTTAAATTATTTTAAACGTAGCATGATTTTAGATATGCTTCATGTCTATGATTATATGTGTATATAATTTTTTCCTGGAGATATTTTGGTAATTTGAATGCTGGCGTGAACCGGGAATATTTAATGGGAACACATGTGAGGAGAATACCCAGGCTGGGAAGATGTAGCAGAATACAGGAGCTTGACGTGGTGTTGAAGTGTGTACAGGGAAAGATACCTGGAGAGGGTTTCGGGGGTCATCGCCCCCAGCGGCCCGGTCAAAAAAAAATTGGAGCTCTTCACGATTTTGTGTCATCCTTGCACCGGGGCCATGATATCTGTATCGTTCCAGTTTTGGTATATGTACTGCCGAAACAGGTACAGATGAAGGAAAAATACACAAATGTAGTATAATGCGATCCTTATTGACTACGTTTCGCCCACACAGTGGGCTTTATCAAGTCCATCGTGTCGGCATTTTATTCCAGTTATCTCCAGGGAAAGATGAAGGAACTCAGAAACCGGTTAGCGGGTCTCGAGTCCTGGAAGTGGAAAGTACATTTATACATGAATGGTATAAAATACCGACAAGATGAAGTATTAGACACCTTTGGAACATCTGGGTAACTTCACGACTACGGTGCTCTTCACTAGCTCATAGGCTGAGGGACTGATTACCTCATCTGTTGTATAAAGTTCTTCAGTCTTCCAATTATGTCCTTGATTTTGTGTTGATAAAGCCACTTGATGGCGAAGCATCTGCAATAATGGTTCCCAGATGTTGCACATTTGTCTAATTCGGGAAGTACAGTGCCTGCACTCAGGAGGGGTGAGGATATTGCAGTTCGTAAGGTCATCTGAACTGTAATGTCTGTCTGTGCGTGTTTCTTGCAAGAAAGCGCTTAAATGATTGATGGTGAACGTGTTTCCTTTTTGGTCGTCCTGCCTCGGTGGGGGACGGTCGGTGTGCTAAAAACATTAGAAGCGCTGAAGAAAAGACAAACGCTGCAGAACACTGACTTGTTGAGGTGACGTTTTATTCTTCGTAAGTCGTTCATGACGTTCAAGACTCGATACAGTTCTACACAGGATAAAACGTTGTCTCAATAACGCCTTGTTCCGCAACGCGTATTTTTTTCGTCACACCATTGAGGTCCTCTTCAGTACACCACGAGCATATTCTTTCTTTTTTGTGTGCTCCAGGAAGTAATAATGGCAGTCAGCAGCAGGTTAAGAGACAAGGCAGGAAGTGAAGACTTGACCAACGTAAACGCAACTCTGTGAGTACAACTCATTGAGTAAACACACTCCCTCAACTTGTTCAATTAACTGAGACTCTTGCAGCGAAATATTTTTAAGTCTGTCTGGTCTATGATTATATTGCTGGGGCTCTCTATGACAAGATGAACTGCACACTTGTGCAACGGTAATGTATCTTTATTGACGAGATGTTTCGCCTGCTCAGCAGGCTTCTTCAGTCGAAATACGGAGACAACGTAAGTAGTGCAGATTTGCACGAGAGATAAACAGTCGTTCAGCCTCGAGGAAGGAGTCTGAGGTGATCAGTCCCTTAATCTGGGAAACCTTGATATGTGCTCTGCTCCCTAAGGTCATCACCTCATTTCTGCACCTTCACTACGTCCGCTGCTCCTCTACGTTTCGACGGCTGAGGATATCAAAGTGCTCGCTGCTCTAAATGATAAAATTATGGATGGTAACACCAAATACTTGAAGCAACAAAATGAAAACTGTGCGAGTTCAACAGGAAAAAACTGCAATAACTCCTTCAGTCGGCAGTGACTGCTCCATGAAACGAATATGCTAGCGCTGAGGGGATACAAAAAAAGCCTCATATTCATCATCACGTTCCAATCCGCTGCTATCCTTCACAGCTGCCACACAACCGAAATGACCTGGATTGAATCCCCTGGTGAGACAAGATGTACGAGGGAGTCTCCGAGCACTTGTCTCTCTCTTCACTTAGCACTAAATAGATACCAGGGATGTGGCCGGCTGCTGTGGATCACATCCTGGGACACACTCAGGTTCAGATTGCTTAAGTTTGACTTTAGAAAGGATATAGGGAAGTAGTATTGGTTTGGAAACATAGTAGATGAGTGGAACAGTCTTCTTAGTAGGGTTATTGAAGCTAAAAAATGGATTGGATTTGAATGGTACTTACACATGAGTTAATAGGGTTACCAAAGCTTAATCCTTGGGTAGCACTGAAAATGGGTTGAGCAGATATTTTTGTTATTAGTTTTGGGTTTGAGAATGCCCTGCCTAGTATGGGCCAGTAGGCCCCCCTTTCTTATGACGTTGTGTTTGTCGAATAAGTAATCGACTACAGACACCAGATGCGGGGTAACTCAGAGCGTCTCTGTGACAGTTAGTTGTGTCTGGACCCTGTGCTCACAAGTCTACTCACCTGTGTAGACAACTTTGAAGGCAGACACATACATTATGCTCGTTGCTTTTGTTGTTTGTTTATTTTTACACTTGTCTTTATTGTGTTTTATGCCTGTGAGTGTTGAGTGACTTACGCGGTCAAAGTGCTTCCAGAACAAGGCTTAATTCGAACATCTAAGTAGAGCGAAACGTTGTCCCAGTTAAGTTATTTCTGGTATGTGTGTCACCGTCTTCATTTCTGTCTCCAGTATGTCTTTTAAAACCAACACTGACATAATATAAGGACATACGAAGACTATCTAATTTTGACCTGGATACCCAAACATGCACCTATTAACGATACGATGAAGCCGCCAATTTCAGGAAGACTCGGCTGAAAAAACCACAAACGCATGGGCATGAAAAAATCCTATGCTTCTTTCCAATAGGATCCCAGAATGACCAGCTTTCTTTTTCAGAGCCTCATTGTTGCGATCCAAAGACGAAATGCCTGCAGCATCCAGGCGCATAGCCTGCGTCGTGGGAGCCGAGTAAAGTGTTTGAAAGGGTTTATGATTTCATACTTGTTCTCATGATCACACTGCAATATTTCATATTTAACTTAGAGAAAAATCGGTGCGATTTGTCTGACTATATTACTTTCATATATCAAAACTTGGTGGGAGAGATAAATCTGAACATGGTATGATTTGTTCTCTAAGAAATTGTGTATTCAGTGGGGCATTTCGTAAGTAATGAGTGAAAACAATGGCTCCATAATTTAACCTGAATGTGTGTTGAAGAAATCCTGCAATATATGCTCATTATTATTATTTTTTTATTATTGTTACTCTTTAGAAAGGTGCACTAAACTTGTAGGGGTCATTAGTAGCTTTTATTATGAGCTTTAGCACAGGAGAGCAGGACTGTTTGTCAACGTGGGTATCAAGACAGGTAATGCAGAGTGTGCCTTTAGATAAACGCACAACCCGCACGTAGGAGAAAAGCTTACGACGACGTTTCGGTCCGAATTGTACCATTTACAAAGTCCAAGTCGGACCGAAACGTCGTCATACGCTTTGCTCTGTGCGGATTATTTATTGTTCCAGTAACGGTATTGTCTTTTTGTTCTATATGCCTTTAGATGTTTCGCTCGGGATTGAGTCAACAATACTGGAAAAAGCTCTACACAGAGCGGAACGTTATATCAGTAAAAGCTAGTTGTGCAGTGTGCGTCTTGTGTGTTATTGGCAGCAAGACATTTGGAACCACCTCCAAGAAATATTCATTTCACGGAAGTTGGCAACCGATTTAAAATAGGCGAGCGTTGTTAAGCAAGATTTGATCTATATCCATTTTTGTGATTTTTTAATATTTTTAGTGTCAGCTTTTATGGCGTTGACGGGATTACTTAAACACTAATTCATATACTTCTTTTAGGTTTTCGCTCGTATGTGTTATTGTCTGTGCGTGAATCTTATTCACCTTGAAGACCAATATTGGAAGAGGATTTTGACTTGAATTTTGCTTATGTGAAGAAGGATTTGACTATTTTTTTCTCAATTTCTTGAATCGATCTTTGTTTCTCCTTACTACTTCTGCCCGGGTCATCTTAGGATTAAGGCCAATGTCAGGACACAGTTCCTGACGAATCAGTCGTCAATCTTTTGCGTTAGTGTGACTTTGTAAATGATCCAAGTCGGACCAAAACTTCGTCCAAACCTTGTCTTTCCTATGTGCGGGTTGTGTTGAGGTTCGACGGTAATGTCCCGGCGGCTCGGGTCTTGTCCAGTTGGCAACCCGGTGATTGTTTCTGTTTTAAGTTCTCATCTGTATTTACGATTGTTAGAGCTTTAATGAGGATGTGATGCGAGTGTACTGTGTGGGAGATTGTGTCTAGCATAAGCTGTCTTGCAGGAAGTGCGTGCACATTGCAATTGAAATAACAATAGCAACATCATCTATTCTGTAATGTATATAATGTATATATTACATTACAGAATAGGTGCAATATAGGTCCCAGCTCCAGAAATACACAAGAGATAGTTTTAGTGTGATAAAAGGCTTTTTTTTCTCTAACTTCTTCAATGCCCCACATTGTTTACGAAGTTCATTTCTAACGCATTTTCATTTCTAGTGCCTTAGCTATTGTTTCAGTATAAACATTTTGCCAAAGATTTTTTTTTGGACATTTCGATCCATGTTTCCCTTTTTCAAGTCATCACTAAATTGATAGAGTAACTCATGAAGAAACGTTGTCAAAATTAAAGTTTGCTCTACGAGATATTTTTTTTTTTACAACTAATTTAGAAACGTTGTCAAAATTTAAGCTTATGCCAAATATTTTTTTTTACAACTTGAATCGAAACTAATGTGCTTGTGAGAATCGTTGAATCCACCACCACCCCCATGGGTTGTATGACGCGGGGATGCATGACGCGGAGCTGTATCACGCAATGTTGCGTCGTGGCATGCATTGATATCTTGCAAATTGCATTTCTCTAATTATTGATGCTTGATGGGTGTAATTCCCAGGAGATTTATATATTCATGGAGCTAATTTTTCCCCATGAATTCATGTGTCGGGGGAACGTTAATCACGCACAGGCGCACGCACGCATGCACGCAGAGTTACTCCAGAACATACGATCAAAAAACAAAACGTCGTCAAATAACACATTTTGCTTAAAATCCTCAAAAAAGTATATTTTGATTAATAATTCTTAATATTTATATCAATTCTATGTTTTCATAGCTGGTGAAAAATGTTTTCTGGACATTCTAGAATCTAGGTGATTAAATTCGTTCGTAACTATATTTTAGTCTCCCTTTTTCAATCACTAGCACTGTCCCTCAGTACCTGGTGCTGGTGTGATCTACCGTAGTACCTGATGGTGGTGCGATCCTCCTGTAGTACCTGGTGGTGGTGTAATCTACCTCAGTAGTTAGTGTTGTTTTGATCTATCACAGCACCTGGTGGTGTGATCTACCGCAGCACCTGGTGGTGTGATCTACCGCAGCACCTGGTGGTGTGATCTACCGCAGCACCTGGTGGTGTGATCTACCGCAGCACCTGGTGGTGTGATCTCCCGCAGCACCTGGTGGTGTGATCTCCCGCAGCACCTGGTGGTGTGATCTCCCCCAGCACCTGGTGGTGTGATCTCCCCCAGCACCTGGTGGTGTGATCTCCCCCAGCACCTGGTGGTGTGATCTCCCCAGCACCTGGTGGTGTGATCTCCCCAGCACCTGGTGGTGTGATCTCCCCAGCACCTGGTGGTGTGATCTCCCCCAGCACCTGGTGGTGTGATCTCCCCCAGCACCTGGTGGTGTGATCTCCCCCAGCACCTGGTGGTGTGATCTCCCCCAGCAGCTGGTGGTGTGATCTCCCCCAGCAGCTGGTGGTGTGATCTCCCCCAGCAGCTGGTGGTGTGATCTCCCCCAGCAGCTGGTGGTGTGATCTCCCCAGCAGCTGGTGGTGTGATCTCCCCAGCAGCTGGTGGTGTGATCTCCCCAGCAGCTGGTGGTGTGATCTCCCCAGCAGCTGGTGGTGTGATCTCCCCAGCAGCTGGTGGTGTGATCTCCCCCAGCAGCTGGTGGTGTGATCTCCCCAGCAGCTGGTGGTGTGATCTCCCCAGCAGCTGGTGGTGTGATCTCCCCCAGCAGCTGGTGGTGTGATCTCCCGCAGCAGCTGGTGGTGTGATCTCCGCAGCAGCTGGTGGTGTGATCTCCGCAGCAGCTGGTGGTGTGATCTCCCGCAGCAGCTGGTGGTGTGATCTCCCGCAGCAGCTGGTGGTGTGATCTCCCGCAGCAGCTGGTGGTGTGATCTCCCGCAGCAGCTGGTGGTGTGATCTCCGCAGCAGCTGGTGGTGTGATCTCCCGCAGCAGCTGGTGGTGTGATCTCCCGCAGCAGCTGGTGGTGTGATCTCCCGCAGCAGCTGGTGGTGTGATCTCCCGCAGCAGCTGGTGGTGTGATCTCCCGCAGCAGCTGGTGGTGTGATCTCCCGCAGCACCTGGTGGTGGGATCTCCCGCAGCAGCTGGTGGTGGGATCTCCCGCAGCAGCTGGTGGTGGGATCTCCCGCAGCAGCTGGTGGTGGGATCTCCCGCAGCACCTGGTGGTGGGATCTCCCGCAGCACCTGGTGGTGGGATCTCCCGCAGCACCTGGTGGTGGGATCTACCGCAGCACCTGGTGGTGGGATCTACCGCAGCACCTGGTGGTGGGATCTACCGCAGCACCTGGTGGTGGGATCTACCGCAGCACCTGATGAAAAAATTATAAATACGATTAAACTTTAAAACTCAAGTGGTACATAAATATTTACAAAGTCATGTAAATTACTCGTATACAAAGTGGATACCTTTGTTAACGACAAAATTTCTCCCTCAAAGTGTGCTTTGTCAAATCAATTTAAAGTGAAAAGCAAAGTGTTAGGTAAAGTTTGGTAAGACACGATTGGAAAGAGGACAGTTACCTCCTGATGCAGCTTTTAGTTACTTAATACCATGTAACAAAGAACTTCCAATGGCATTTCGTTCAATATCTTAATTGAAGACATCATTATTTGATGTTAGGCCCACTGGGTGGGCGAAACGTCGTTGTAAATAGAATTAAGTGTTCGAAATGCCATTTTCTTCACGTGAACTCTAAAATCCGGATGTAGCATTAAAATTTTGGCAGGTGGGAAGCACTAAGACATCTCAATATCTTCATGGGATTTATATTGCAGAGTAATTCAACATTTCGTTGATTTACGTCGATTTACTCCACGGTAAACATCCTACGAAGTTGTCTTAGTCTTTCAGACTTGCCAGAATTTTAATTCTTCAAGTTCAATCTTCTGGTGGTGGAAGTTTTTCCCCCCTCCCGACCTGAACTTGATTCGGGAACGAACTTCATTCTGGCAGGCAATATGATTTTGGGTTAAGTATGCTCCCCGCGGGTACGGCTCCACCGTGGAGGAGCCCTTTGATGCTTCTTTCTCTGATGTTTAAACATGAAATGGTTTTGCGGGATCCCTGAACGATAGCAATTTCAACATCACTGGTCGGCCCCTTGTCAATATGAAATGTCAGAGTCAAACACCGATTTTGACAACTCTGTTTTGCAAAGAATATGGAGAAAAAGAGGCAGTATGTATGAAAAAAGGGCAAAAGAAAAAATGGGATTCAGAATGACAGTACTTTGATGATTGCTCATTCAAAGAATTTTTTTTATATAGTACAACATACGCGTATATATATATATATATATATATTTATATATATATATTTATATATATATATATATATATATATATATATTTATATATATTTATTTATTTATATATATAATCTCAGGCTAATGGAAACTCGAATCTACTAACCTTGGGACAAAACACTCAGTACTATAAAGCTCAAGCCAGACCAGACAAGACTGACACCAAGCTAAGCCAGGGGTTTGCTCTAGAGCTTCTGACACTCTGCTGGTGATTAGTTTTTCATCTCTCGTGCATGCACCGGCCCACGAAAGTTATTAGAAAGATTATAATTTGCAGATCAAGCTAAATATTTTGCAAACATGTATTCCAGGCCAGGGAGACAACTTTGGAACAAAGTTGTCTGGTCTGGCTTGGTGTGGGTAATACTGTATATTCTGTCACAAAGTTTGAAATTCTTTTACGAATTATAAGTTATATATATATATATATATATATATATATATATATAGTGCCAAATAGGTAAAACTGGTCAATTAGCAGGAGATCATTTAAAATTAAGTCCTTTCTAAAATTTTCTCTTATACGCTTAAAGATATATATTTTTTTCATTTATGTTAATGTAAAAATTAATAATTTTGTACCAAAAGAACCTTATAATACTTACCTAACCTTATTATAACAAGCGCAATTTAATTTAGCCTAATCCAACTAAATATATGTAAGTTTACAATAATTTAATAAACAAACACATAGAAATATTTTTTTTTTCGTTATTCAATGATTTTTGCGAAATTATTGCATACACAAATTTTCGCTTGCTTTATTCGGCAAGAATTGCATTGCATTTAAAGCCATAATCGCAAGTTTTACTTATTCGGCACGACACATATATACACACACACACACACATTCATACTAGCACCTCCCTGGGAAGCTACCCAGGTACCTATTAATAGGTGAATAAGGGTAACAGGTGTAAAGAAAAAGCATGCCCAACGTCTCCACTCGCCCCAGGATCGATCCCGAATACTTCAGTTGCAAGTCAAGTACTATCACTTAAGGTAGCAGTTCTTTTGTGAACAATAGGTAGAATTAGCCACTACACGGATGTAAGGGCTAAGTTTCTCCAATAAAACGTGTGATAACCTCCCAGTTAGGGGCGTTCCTATCCAGATTATACTTGGATTATATTATTTTCCAGGATTATCTAATAAAGGATTACACTAACTTATCCAGGATTATATTTTGTGAAACCATAAGGAGGTGTGGTGTAGCGGGGAAGCTCATGCTAACTTTGCCTCGCTAAAATAAACTCTACATTATTATTTTTTATGATTGTTTCTTTTAATGTATCTCTTCATATATTAAATTACTAAAAAAAAATTATGGATATTTCTCTCTCTCTCTCTCTCTCTCTCTCTCTCTCCCTCCCTCCCCTCCCTAAGCATCTTTTTCGTTTCCGCTTTCTTTATTTTCTTCCACTTTGTCTCGCACATTTTCTCACATTTTCTGAGGCCTCCTTTTACCTTTGGAATTGCTCTCTCATGTTACCGTTTTTTCAGCCTACTCTTTTGTGGCTATAGTGGCCTAGTGACCTTGTGGCCTCAATGTGGTATTGTAACCTCAGGTTGGTGGTGTGACCTCGGGTTAGTGTGACCTCGGGTTGGTGTGACCTCGGGGTGTTGACCCCAGGGTTGTTACCTCATGCTGCCAGAATTGCATATCCCTGCTAGTCTATTTGTAAATGTTCCACAATTTCCCTGCTTCTCTCCCCTTTAATTCACACTTTTCCCTGCTTCTCTTCAATGTAATTCACACTTTCCCCTGCTTCTCTTCAATGTAATTCACACTTTCCCCTGCTTCTCTTCAATGTAATTCACACTTTCCCCTGCTTCTCTTCAATGTAATTCACACTTTCCCCTGCTTCTCTTCAATGTAATTCACACTTTCCCCTGCTTCTCTTCAATGTAATTCACACTTTCCCCTGCTTCTCTTCAATGTAATTCACACTTTCCCCTGCTTCTCTTCAATGTAATTCACTTTCCCCTGCTTCTCTTCAATGTAATTCACTTTCCCCTGCTTCTCTTCAATGTAATTCACACTTTCCTCTGCTTCTCCCCTGTAATTCACATTTCCCATGCTTCTCTCCCCTGTAATTCACGCTTTTCTCTGCTTATTTCCTGTAATTCAAGCTTTCCCCTGCTTCTCTCCCCTCTAATTCAAGCTTTCTCCTGCTTCTCTTCCCTGTAACTCACAATTTTCCCTGCTTTTCTGTCCTGTAAATCACGCTTTCCCTGCATCTCTTCCTAGTTTCATTTTCTTTCCCTACCTCTCTCTCTCTTCCCTGTTTCCAAATTTTGCCCTGAACTCCTTGTTTTTCACACTTTTCTTACCTTCTCGCTCCCATGTTTTTCAAACATTCTCTGCCTGGTCTCTTCCGTGTTTTATGTACTTTCCCTGCCTCTCCTCCCTGTATTTCTAACTTTCCCTGCCTCTCCTCCCTGTATTTCTAACTTTCCCTGCCTCTCCTCCCTGTATTTCTAACATTCCCTGCCTCTCCTCCCTGTATTTCTAACATTCCCTGCCTCTCCTCCCTGTATTTCTAACTTTCCCTGCCTCTCCTCCCTGTATTTCTAACCTTCCCTGCCTCTCCTCTCAGTATTTCTAACCTTCCCTGCCTCTCCTCTCAGTATTTCTAACCTTCCCTACCTCTCTCTCCCTTGTATTTATAACTTTCCCTGCCTTCCCTATATTTCAAACTTTCCCTTCCTCTCTCCCCTGTGTTTCAAACTTTCCCTTCCTCTCTCCCCTGTGTTTCTAACTTTCCCTTCCTCTCTCCCACATTTGCAGTCAGTCTGTATTCGGCGAGCACTGATTTATCGCTGCGTTTTTTGTACGTATTCTCTCGCCCCGGAAGTATGTTGTGTCCGGAATTAGGGATGGACGGCTGTAAATGGTCTGGTGATAGCCACAAACAATGGAGAAAGACACTTGTGTTCAGTTCAGGACATTTCTTAAAGGAAACGTTTCGCCACGAGTGACCGTCAGTTTTAATGATCAGGACTGATGCAGCCACTTGTGACGAAAGGTATTCTGTAATATTGTAAATGGCCTGAATTGTTTATACGTGTTTCTTTCAGCTGAGGACGGGTTCTCTCTCTCTCTCTCTCCTTCCCTCCCTCTCTCTCTCTCTCTCTCTCCTTCCCTCCCTCTCTCTCTCTCCTTCCCTCCTCTCTCTCTCTCTTCTCCTTCCCTCCCTCTCTCTCTCTCTCTCCCTTCCCTCTCTCTCTCTCTCTCTCTCCTTCCCTCCTCTCTCTCTCTCTCTCTCCTTCCCTCCCTCTCTCTCTCTCTCTCTCCTTCCCTCCCTCTCTCTCTCTCTCTCTCCTTCCCTCCCTCTCTCTCTCTCTCTCTCCTTCCCTCCCTCTCTCTCTCTCTCTCTTCCCTCCCTCCCTCTCTCTCTCTCTCTCTCCTTCCCTCCCTCTCTCTCTCTCTCTCTCTCCTTCCCTCCCTCTCTCTCTCTCTCTCTCCTTCCCTCCCTCTCTCTCTCTCTCTCTCTCCTTCCCTCCCTCCCTCCCTCCCCCTCTCTCTCTCTCTCTCTCTCTCTCTCTCCCTCCCTCCCCATCTACACACACCCTTACATAAAAAAAAAATGTACAGATTGACTTACAGCGTTGCTTCTTTCAGAACTAGATTTAGATTTTTTCATACGAGAGCAGCCAATAAATGTTCCGTGACTGTATGCTGGGTAGGAGCCAAGCCTTCACACATGGTTGGTGCATTCTTTCAAGTACAACCTTAAATCTGCGTGAAATAAACACCCCGAGTGTTTCACACAGTACAGCTGACTTACATGTAAGGATGTTGTTTATATATATATATATATATATATATGTAGATATATATTTATCTTTCAACAAACCTGCCGTATCACACCAAGGCAGGGTGCTCCAAAAGGAAAAACGAAAGTTTCTCATTTATAAAATTAGTAATGTATACAGAAGGGGTTACTAGATGCTTGTTCCTGACATTTTAGTCACCTCTTACGACACGCATGGCTTACGGAAGAAGAATTCTTTTCTATTTCCCCCCATGGATATAATAGGAAATAAAGTAGAACAAGAACTATTGACGACGTTTCGCCTACACAGTGGGCTTTATCAAGTCACAAAGATATCTACCTGGTTATGAAGTACATAAGTATATACAGGGTGGAGAGTCAGGTGGAGAATGTTGGGCAGGTTGGATTTGTGACGGTCCTGGACGGGATGGGCGAGTATGTTAAGTAGGATAACACTGAAGTTGCTTGGTAAAAGGACACAAGTGCAACTAATGTGACATTTTACTGTGGCAACGTTTCGCTCTCCAGGAGCTTTGTCAAGCTCCTGGAGAGCGAAACGTTGCCACAGTAAAATGTCACATTAGTTGTACTTAGTGTCGTTTTACTTAACATATTGTCGGTAATTCTACCAACATTAATACAATGAAGTTTCCTGGCAGGGTGTTCAGCCGTGTTGTAAAAGCCGTTGTTCTGGTTGAAGTTGTTACATATGTAGATACTGATGGTTTCAAGATTCTGCGGTACCGAGTGTCTTCTTGCCACATTATTCGAAACTCCAAGAGCTACTACATTTCTCTGACCCCAACGCCGCCTGGACCAGTCACCCGCCACCCCAAGAGCTACTACATTTCTCTGACCCCAACGCCGCCTGGACCAGGCACCCACTACTCCAAGAGCTACTACATTTCTCTGACCCCAACGCCGCCTGGACCAAGCACCCGCCACCCCAAGAGCTACTACATTTCTTTAGCCCCTAACGCCTCCTGGACCAGGCACCCGCCACCCCAACAGCTACACTAGTCCCCCGTCCCCAACATTGCCAACGACCAGAACTGCCCCAACCTCCTATCCACTCATATCAATGAAGATACTGCAGCATATTGCTATTGTTTACATGGGGTTTGCTTGCGCCATCACCATGATAAATGTGGTCGGGGAAGAGCCGTGATATTAGACCAAAACAAGGCAGGCGGACGAGGTTGTCACGACTCGATTGCAATTTATGGTTCGCCTTGAGGCATTTTTCATTTTATCATCCGGAAGGTATCTGGTTCCTAGTATACCTGACGTAAATCAGAATTTACGTTATATCGTGTAGAAACGAATAGAATGTATTTTTGTGATAATTTTTTTAACGGTAAAATTCAGCGAAACCAGAGTCATCTTTTTGAAACAAGTGTCGTGATACTTCTACATCTCATCTTCAATGTCTTCTTCTTCACCTACATCTTAGTAGTAGTAATATCGTTGAAGCGTTAGACCCATTGGGTTTATACACCGCAAGGTGCCGTGATTATATTAACGAAGAGACTGAATTGTAAATGCTAATAATTTTTGCCTTAAAGATGTTAATTGTTTTTCGTGTCTGTATTTGTAGATAATTGTCTAAGACAAATTTTATCTTTGTCTTCTTACCAACATTTTTGGAACACTTAGACTAAACACACTTGAACGAAATATGTATATTTAAGGTATGTGCACTTACACTAAAAATGCCGAATATATATTCATTTAGATCAAAAGCACTTCAAATATGTAAACTTACGCCTAACACATTCAAAATGCTTAAAAAACACTTAAAAGCGAACATGAAAACACTTGAAACCCACTTAAAAATATTTATAAATATACTACATAAAAAACACACTTAACACACTTTAAGACACAAAATAAGTACACTTCGAAACCCTTAAAATAAACACACTTTAAACACTCACAAAAAATTAACGAAATCTTAAATATAGAAAGAACCCGCCCAAAAATAATGTAGACAGTTTAAAAAAAAAAACCGACCCTGGAGTGAAAATTTTGGAAAAAAATTTATGGATGAAAAGCGTGTGAAAACAGTGTTCTTCACTGTGTTCTTCATTACGTTCCTTAAGTTCTCCAGTTAGCCGTTGTGAAGGCTGTCCCACCTTGTGTGTACACACACTTCCCATTTTGTTGTGTGCAACTAGGTGTGTACACCATGGTGTGTGTACACCATGGTGTGTACACCATGGTGTGTGCACACCATACTGTGTGCACACTGTTGGTCTCCCACGCCTGGAAAGATGTCAGGTCACTTCAGGCTCTCGTTCACATCTCTCTCCGGCTTAATGGACGGAGGCTCGAGTCTGCAGCACTCCCCCGTGCTGAGTGGCCTACATGGGTTTAGCTCTTCATATAAATAACAAATATGAACGAAAAGAATTAGCAAAGCATCGCCTGTGGGTCAGCTTAGGTTAGTGAGGGGTCAGCTTAGGTTAGTGAGGGGTCAGCTTAGGTTAGTGAGGGGTCAGCTTAGGTTAGTGAGGGGTGAGCTTAGGTTAGTGAGGGGGGTCAGCTTAGGTTAGCCTGGGTCAGCCTCGCGTAGATACACAACTATAAGTGTATCTGGGAGCTGTTTCAAGTGAGAGCGCGCACACACGCTAAGATAATTAGTTTTCTTCTCAAGACAGTAACGCCACCACACCGCTAACAGTGTAATTGATGCTATGCCAGGGAAAATGTTAAAGGAAGGAGGGGGAGTAGGAGAAGCAGGTGGAGGAGGGGGAGTAGGAGAAGCAGGTGGAGGAGGGGGAGTAGGAGAAGCAGGTGGAGGAGGGGAGTAGGAGAAGCAGGTGGAGGAGGGGGAGTAGGAGAAGCAGGTGGAGGAGGGGAGTAGGAGAAGCAGGTGGAGGAGGGGAGTAGGAGAAGCAGGTGGAGGAGGGGAAGGGGACGAAGATGTCACCAGCAGTTGCTGGTGTTGCTTCTATTGGTGGTGTGAGTGCTACTATTGTTAAGTAAGTTTATTCAGGTATACACAAATACATTTACATAATTATCATACATAGCAGCATATGTGTAGAGAACCCAGGATAACCCCAAAAGTCAGACAGTGACTTATTTCCTGCTGGTAATGTTGCTGGTGTTGCTACTACCTCATTACCCTACCTGATATGTATGTCACTGGTACTTTTCTCATTAGTTCCACGCTTCTTGCCAGTCTCTTCAATATTGGGACTACATTCTTCGTCTTTGGCAGTTGTCCTGTATCCAGTTGGCAGACAGTGCTTCTGCTCCTTCTCGTCGAATCTGTGTTGACACCAAGTCCCCTTGTTGTTGATAAAACTGGCTCACTCTGAGAAAACTCGCTTCCACTGTTGTAATGGTGTTCAGTACCTGTTGTTGTACCCTCTCTCTTTCAGGCTCTAATGTTGTTCGTTTCCATGGACACTTTTTTTTTTTTAAATCGTTTGTGCAACTATTCACGGACTTCTTTGTTTGTTTCTCGTGAGTTCTCCTTACTCCTTCATTCCTATTACTGCTGTTTTACTGTCGACTGTTTTCTGACGTGACTGTGAAGCAGTATCGGACTTGACTTTTGCTGCTATGTCATTTTCAGTGTCGCTCTCTCTTTTCTAGCTTATTGCATACTATTTTCTGTTTTCTTTTCCATGATAATGCATTAAGACTTTTTTCTCTCTGCATCTTGGGTTTAGCATCAGGCTCAGTGTTTTACCATTTGTGTGTGTGTGTATAGTTACCTATTTGTAGTTACAGGGTCGATTCACAGCTCCTGGCCCTGCCTCTAGGCTAGTTGCTACTAGGTCCCCACACCCTGCTCCAAGAGCCTTATCGTACCTGTTCTTAAAGCTATGTATGGATCCTGCCTCCACTACTACACTCTCCAGATTGTTCCACTTCCTGACAACTCAAAGGCTGAGGAAATACTTCCTAAGATCTGACTCATCAGAGTTTATAACTAACAGTTGTGAACCCTTGTTCCTATATCCCATCTCGGGAACATTCTAGCCCTGTCCACCTTGTCAATTCTTCTCAGTATTTTATACATCCTGTTCATGTCCCCCCTATCCCTCCTGTGTGTGTGTGTGTGTGTGTGTGTGTGTGTGTGTGTGTGTGTGTGTGTGTGTGTCCCAGGCGTAATCAAGGTTCTCAACTAGTCACTGGGAAGATCATTCCCCTGGGTGAAGAACGTCTTCATTCACTCCCTGGCTAAGATGCACACTTCGCAAGTCTCGCAATCCAATCATGCATCAGCCGGCTAATCCGCGGTGCAACATCGCCAAGTATTTACTCTGATGAAAGCCTCCTAACCTTCGCCAGCATTCAAGAGCTTGAGCGCTCTCTGAGAATACGGCTACATCATTGTGTTGTGGAGAAGCAGGCTATTGTGCGCCTTGGTGCGCGTCGCGCAAGGGGTCATTTTGCTTGAGATTTAAACGGCGCAATGGAACTTCAGAAAAATCCTCCCGCATCTGGGGCACATAAAGGGTTATATAATGTCCGAAGTCGGCTCTTTGAGACTTGGGAATGTCTTGGGTGCATTTCTGGCAGACATGTTGGGCTTCGGAGGCGACAGCCTCTACAACGTAACTTGTATTTGTGATTATTGTATTGGATTTCATGGCTGATGTATTTCACTGGCGAAGGTGTGTGTGTTTGCCTTGGATTTCAGGGTTGTGTGTGTGTACGTATTCACTTAATTGTGGTTGCAGGGGTCGAGTCATAGCTTCTGGCCCTGCCTCTTCATTGGTCGATACTAAGTAGAACTCCTTGCTGTGTGTGTGTGTGTGTGTACTCACCTAGTTGTACTCGCCTAGTTGTGGTTGCAGGGGTCGAGTCATAGCTCCTGGCCCCGCCTCTTCACTGGCCGCTACTGGGTCACTCCCTGCGCCATGAGCTTTGTCATACCTCTTCTTAAAGCTATGTATTGAGCCTGCCTCCACTACATCGCTTCCTAAACTATTCCACTGTGTGTGTGTGTTAGTTACCATTTTGTCCTAGGCACATGTCGATTAGACACTAGGCCTGTTGTATATATGTGTGTGTGTGTGTAAGGAAACACTTCGAAATGTTGCGGCCCCGCCGGGAATTGAACCCGGGCCCTCCGTGCGTGAAGCAAGAGCTTTAGCCACCATGCCATCGGGGCGTGTGTGTGTGTGTGTGTGTGTGTGTGTGTGTGTGTGTTTGCGCTTGCCTTATATTTCAGGGATCTGGTATGTTTATATTTCTGCACTGTAATTTGTCTTTCAGCGTGGCGGTGTTTGCTTCAGCGTTTTATGTATTATTTTAATACATTTTTGCCTTGAATGTTGTGTTGCAGCACTGCTCTTGTTTTTCTTGTTTTATCACAACCGCATTCAAGGTTTTCCACAGCATTGCGGTGTGTGTGTGTATTTTCCCCTCGTTTTTTCGTGTTTATTCTATTTGGGCATTTTTGTGTTTTATTCTCGGTAATAATTAGTGTTAATGGCCTATATTGTTTTCTTTTGAAAATTCTTTTAAGAAAATTATCTTGCGGGTATTCCTTAAGAATATTATTTGTGGGTATTCCCTAAAAATATTTTTTGCCGATTTTCTTTAAGGATATTCTCTGTCAGAGGGTTAGTGCACTTGCGTATATTTTAGGAAGTTTTTCACTAGGTACTGTCCAGTAAGACTGTCCGTTAAGATTCAGGGCACTGTCCGGTAAGACTCTGGGCCACTGTCCGGTAAGACTCTGGGCCACTGTCCTGTAAGACTCTGGGCCACTGTCCGGTAAGACTCTGGGCCACTGTCCGGTAAGACTCTGGGCCACTGTCCGGTAAGACTCTGGGCCACTGTCCGGTAAGACTCTGGGCCACTGTCCGGTAAGACTCTGGGCCACTGTCCGGTAAGACTCTGGGCCACTGTCCGGTAAGACTCTGGGCCACTGTCCGGTAAGACTCTGGGCCACTGTCCGGTAAGACTCTGGGCCACTGTCCGGTAAGACTCTGGGCCACTGTCCGGTAAGACTCTGGGCCACTGTCCGGTAAGACTCTGGGCCACTGTCCGGTAAGACTCTGGGCCACTGTCCGGTAAGACTCTGGGCCACTGTCCGGTAAGACTCTGGGCCACTGTCCGGTAAGACTCTGGGCCACTGTCCGGTAAGACTCTGGGCCACTGTCCGGTAAGACTCTGGGCCACTGTCCGGTAAGACTCTGGGCCACTGTCCGGTAAGACTCTGGGCCACTGTCCGGTAAGACTCTGGGCCACTGTCCGGTAAGACTCTGGGCCACTGTCCGGTAAGACTCTGGGCCACTGTCCGGTAAGACTCTGGGCCACTGTCCGGTAAGACTCTGGGCCACTGTCCGGTAAGACTCTGGGCCACTGTCCGGTAAGACTCTGGGCCACTGTCCGGTAAGACTCTGGGCCACTGTCCGGTAAGACTCTGGGCCACTGTCCGGTAAGACTCTGGGCCACTGTCCGGTAAGACTCTGGGCCACTGTCCGGTAAGACTCTGGGCCACTGTCCGGTAAGACTCTGGGCCACTGTCCGGTAAGACTCTGGGCCACTGTCCGGTAAGACTCGGGGCACTGTCCGGAACTACTATGGATTATTTCTAGTATAATTGGGACACTGTTCAATTTCAATTAATTTTTTTGCACACTCCTGTATCAGTTATTTACAATAATACCTTAATACATAGGATAAAACTTAGGACGACGTTTCGGTCCTACTTGGACCATTAACTACTGTATTATTCCATTTACAGTACTGTTTATTTTTATTCTTCAAGGCCCAGTAATACTCTCCGGTAATACTTTTCTGTCTCTGTTACATGAAGGCAGTGGCCGGAGAAGAGGAGGTAGGGAGAGAGCCTCCCGCTTTATTATCTTTTGTCTCGGCTCTTGATGACAAGTGATATTCGCAAATCAAGTTAGAATTAGATAGTTTTTTTGAGCAGATAGCCTCTTTGTTGACTCTACAGTCTTCTGCTATCTACCTTTCCCATGTACTGTACTTCCATGTACTTTGTACACGGTCTTCCTTCTTGTTTTTGTACTTCCTGTATTGTATTTTTTTTCCTTCCTCTATCCACATGTTCACCCTCTTCGAGTTACTGCCTCCCTTCTAACACCTTCCAGTGGTAGCTAGTTCCTATCCTTCACACAACGAGCATCATAAAATACCCTCTTAAATCTACCACCATTACTGAATGCCTCTCCACGCTCCTACCACCATCACTGAATGCCTCTCCACGCACCTACCACCATTACTGAATGCCTCTCCACGCACCTACCACCATTACTGAATGCCTCTCCACGCTCCTACCACCATTACTGAATGCCTCTCCACGCTCCTACCACCATTACTGAATGCCTCTCCACGCTCCTACCACCATTACTGAATGCCTCTCCACGCTCCTACCACCATTACTGAATGCCTCTCCACGCTCCTACCACCATTACTGAATGCCTCTCCACGCTCCTACCACCATTACTGAATGCCTCTCCACGCTCCTACCACCATTACTGAATGCCTCTCCACGCTCCTACCACCATTACTGAATGCCTCTCCACGCTCCTACCACCAATACTGAATGCCTCTCCACGCTCCTACCACCATTACTGAATGCCTCTCCACGCTCTTACCACTATTACTGAATGCCTCTCCACGCTCCTACCACCATTACTGAATGCCTCTCCACGCTCCTACCACCATTATGAATGCCTCTCCACGCACCTACCACTATCACTGCATTGCCTCCCCACGATCCTACCACCATTACTGAATGCCTCCCGACGCTCCTACCACCATTACTGAATGCCTCTCCACGCTCCTACCACCAATACTGAATGCCTCTCCACGCTCCTACCACCAATACTGAATGCCTCTCCACGCTCCTACCACCATTACTGAATGCCTCTCCACGCTCTTACCACCATTACTGAATGCCTCTCCACGCTCCTACCACCATTACTGAATGACTCTCCACGCTCCTACCACCATTACTGAATGCCTCCCGACGCTCCTACCACCATTGTCCTCCGCCACCACTCATATAATCATCAGTGAATATTACCCACTCTCCAACCACCATTTTCCCACCGTAACCCACCTACACTCATCACTAAATACCTCCCACCTTAGTACAACCATTAATGCCTCACAAGCCTTTTACCACCAACATTGAAAACCTTCCATTCTCCTACCATACATCACTTAACTCCCAATTTTTCCTATTCGTGCCCTGATACTCCTATTAACCCCCCCTCCCTCTAACAACCCTTCCGTTACCGGAGGAGGCCAGAACTTGTTCAGTTGTGGTGTCCACTCCGTCAGTTACCGCAGTATGGAGCTGCAACAAGGACCGTGGAGGAAGCATGTGGTCACAGTAGTTCACTGTCTTGTTCTGGCCCAGGTACCTTCGTCTTGCCTCGGAGTTTTAAGAGTTTATCCTTGCAGCGTTTGTGTCGCTTTTAGGGAATGGAGGATCGAACCTTCTCTCTACTCCCTTGTTCTGAATGACACACACAGTTGTAGTAGATCTCATAAACAATACTTTTAGCTGTAATAATAATAATTATTATAAATACTGATTTCCTTATCGTTGTTTGGAGATATTATTTTATTAATATCTACAAACAACGATAAGGAAATCTCCAACAACTATAATAATAATAGTAAAACAATAACATTACGAGGCTCTCTTACAAATTGACATCATTTCTGGATGGAGGATAAACTTGCATTAGAGCTAAAAAAAAACTTTTACTCCCAAATTAACAATAAACGAAATAATGTTCCAGAAATAAGAATAAATAGCCATTATTCAATTTTGAGCACCGGACATCCAGCACGGCTCGAAAATTGCCAATCGAGAAATGCAAATCCACAAATCCTGAAATCAATTGGTCTTCTCAGTTCTTAATTTCTCTCCAGTTTATTCATCCTCCCTCCCTTACCCCCTGGAGAGTTCTTTTCTGGCAGTGGGATTGAATAACACGTTCGCATGATGGCCTTTCCTCCGCTTCTCTCACGTGTTAGTGTTCATTGTTGGCTCTCATGAATCATGGGTTCTTTACTTTGGGGGAATATTACCCTTTGGGTGGTTTGGTATGAGGGGAGAAGACTACCTATCAATTCATACCCCTCCTCGCCCAGTTTATGATTGAAAATTATGCTGGTTTGGAAATATGTTCATGGTATGAACTAATAATGAAATATATATTTTTAATTAAGTTTGTGTTATATATTTTTATTCATAGTGTATATAGTTTAATGGATATTTATTCATTAATCGTCCATAATTTATTTTGATTATAACTACACACACACACACACACACCTATCTAGGTATCTTTAGTGCCATCAGTATACCTGTGTCTGTTGCCCACGCTACTGTGGCATTTATAAGTGTCTAAAAGAGTACTTAAATGACCCATCTCTAATGGCTCTCATTTGCATGGAGGAGATTGTTAGTTGTTGCTGCAATTGTCTTGTGTTTTATTGTGTTAACGTGACGCATCTAAGAGACAGTGGGTCACAAATTAATTTACAAATAACCCACAATATCGTCTCTGGAACAATTCACAAAATAAACCAAAATACCGTGGCTGGAACAGTTGATAAATAACACACAGTATCGTGACTGGAACAATTCACAAATAACTCACTTAGCAATAATAATCATAATGTTTACTATGTTGAGGTTATTTGTGAATTCTTTAAGCCACGGAATTGTGGGCTATATTTTAATTGTTCCACAGCATTGTGGGTTATTTGATCTTGCCGTGATAATGTTTATTTGTGAACTGTTTTTATCGTGATATTGTAGGTTATATGTATATTCTAGTGATTTGTAGGTTATTTGTGAATTATTCCAGCCACAGTATTTTTGGGTTATTTGCGAATTGTAAGAGCCACGGTACAGTGACTGTGGTGCCAGAACCAAAATTCCAGCAACATAGTACCAGCAGTACTAAACAGCTCATCTCATAACAAAAACCCTTGTCAGTGTCATCCCTGACGAATAAACAAATAATAATCCGATACTCGAGTCTTGTATCGACTTTAATATGAAGGTGTAAGCACACGCTTAATGAGCACCTACTCAAAGGTGTTAAATGAAAATACTAGACAAGTTTTAATTAAAATTTATTGATATTTTCAAGTATATATTATATTAAATATGTTTACGGCTGTAAAACTGAAAATAATCCTGTGAATAATTTCTTTCAATTACTACTACTGCATTAATTAAAATTGTGTGTGTGTGTGTGTGTGTGTGTGTGTGTGTGTGTGAGAGTGTGTGTGAGACCCATGGCCTCAGTTGCTCTGATGAATCTTTTACCTAGCTCCTTGAAGAGCCTGGATCTGCGACTTAGGCATAACCTGAAGTCTCTGAACCTGTGGGAACAAAGCTAAGAAACAGGAAGATTAGGCAGGAGAACAGCAGATTCCTGGTTACACACTTTTGCTAGTTTACTTTAGTGGCTCGTGAAAAAGTGATAATTCTTACATTCACTTCAATGATTGTCGCTTTATGTATTCGACAATATAAAAAAAAAAAAATTCTGATATGTACGAATATTTTTCAATATTTGTCCTTCAACGGGTACAAAACACCTGGGTATAACGGATGAATACTGTTTCTAGAAGTATTCTTCTCCAGGGTTAATATTTAACATGAACAAGAGATGGAGTCTCTTTACTTGCCTAGAACACTCAATAGGTCCACTGGGGGTACCTGGAGGGTATTCACAGGGTCAACGCCCCGCGGCCTAGTCCATGACCAGGTGTGAGTAGTGTTCATCCTCCCTATTCCATGTATTCACCTAAACTAATAACATTACTTTATTCAGAACTATTCATATACTATAGGAAAATGACACAATTTATAAAATACAGCATATATCGTTTATTTTAAGAAGGAGAACGAATAAAAGGATATTTAAGTACAGGTAACTGAAGCGGCAAACTATTACCGACATGTCACTTAATCCCGTCTAATGGCTGCTCTTGGCACAACAAATTCTTAGCCAACAAAATGCGGTATATGAAAGTCCAATATACTTAAACTGGAAAAGGTTACTTGAAGGATACGTGAAGGATGTGTACAAGGGATCAGCGCCTCCCTTGTCTGGTCTCACTAGATATATACTAGTCTCGTATCCTACCAGCTACTCCTTATCTGTTTAAGCTAACCAGCAATTTAGAAAGGAAACTTGAGATAACGTTGAGGTTCGTCTTGAACCATTATTATTCATCCTGACTTGATAACTGATGTATGACGGGCCGAAACTTTGTCTAGATTTTGGTTGTGAATTTTTCCAGCCACTGAACTGTGACTTTCACTTGTCATAATCAGTTTTAGCTTCTTTCCCGTCCACGTGGCGCTTTAATACAAGCGGAAGTTCTACACTAGTGTGCGTCATGTGTATTTAAAGTTTTTTTTTTTTTTTTTTTGCTGTACATGAGTGTGCACAATGTGGAGTACTATTTAGACATGAGTGCACTCCATAAATGTGCACGTGTACACATATGACATGCATTTGAGAGTATAGATATGTTCCCACATGTACATTCACCAGGTGTGTAAACACCTATACGCCCGTCTAGGGTGCACAGGTGTGTACATATACTCTTTTTTTCCCCTCACTTCCCACTTTTATATTGGATAGAGCAGGCTCGTCACGTCATAAACATTGCTATTTGTGTTACCATGACGACAGAAGGGGGGATATGGGGCGGGGCTGGGAAAAGGGGAGGGGGGGAGGTGAGGAAAGATGGGAGAAGTAAGCCGAAATATGAGAAGAATAATGGGAAAAGAAAGAGGAGTGGGAGATGGAAGGCTCGGAGAGTTGACAGGTGGAAAGGGGCTGTAGGAGGGAAGATGGGCGAGAGAGGGAAGGAGGGAGGCAGGGTGGGTGAGACGGGAAAAGAGGAACTCAGGGTGGGTGAGGCGGGAAAAGAGGGAGGCAGGGTGGGTGAGACGGGAAAAGAGGGACTCAGGATGGGTGAAGCAGGGAAAAGAGGGAGGCAGGATGGGTGAGACGGGAAAAGAGGGACTCAGGATGGGTGAAGCAGGGAAAAGAGGGAGGCAGGATGGGTGAGGCAGGGAAAAGAGGGAGGCAGGATGGGTGAGGCAGGGAAAAGAGGGAGGCAGGATGGGTGAGGCAGGGAAAAGAGGGAGGCAGGATGGGTGAGGCAGGGAAAAGAGGGAGGCAGGATGGGTGAGGCAGGGAAAAGAGGGAGGCAGGATGGTGAGGCAGGGAAAAGAGGGAGGCAGGATGGGTGAGGCAGGGAAAAGAGGGTGGCAGGATGGGTGAGGCAGGGAAAGAGAAGATAGGATAACAGGGAACAGCAAGCATGGAAAGAGAGAGCAAGCAGAGCAAAGAGAATAAGATTATACTAAATTGGATGGAAATGATCCTCAGTGATATACGCTCCCTCCCTTACTTAAGTGATGGAGGTCTTCCTCACTCTAACGTTGAGGATCTTCCTCAAGTGTTGGAAATCTCCCTCTTTTGAATGCTGGGACTCACTCTGCATAGTATTGCACATCTCCCTTATTCTACAATCTACATTGTTAGGATTCTCTCTCTCTCTCTCCACACACACACACACACACACACACACACACACACACACACACACACACACACATTCCAGGCTACACGCGAAATGAGAATTTTTGGCACCATAATTGACCTCAAGAAACACACACACCACCCAATACTACCTCCTTTTTCCTTCTGTTTCATCCATTGTAGCGCAACACAGGTTCACCTCAGGACAAACTTCAGCAATAACACACAAGTGCAACGCTGAGTAGACAGAGACATGGGAATTATTGCAAACTTATCCAGTGTTGGAAGGAGAATAGAAGAGGAAGAAAGAAGCGATCGAGAATGATTACGAGTAACACTTATCGAATAGTTAATGAAATGATTGGAGAAACAAATGAGGTCAAAGGGGAACTTGTCTATGAGGCCTGGACGAAAAATGCTAGAATATATAGATATGGAAATAGAGAGAATGAGGCAAAACTCAATAAGTACAGTGAATAGGCATAAGTAAGAAAGAAAAATGCGAGAGGAAATTAATTTTAAAGGAAAGATGCTAGGAAGAGAGAGAGCAAGAGGACTTTGATTTTAAGGTCCTAAAGCAGGAAGAAGAAAGGATAAATAATGAAGCAGCTGGAGAGACCAGAAACAGGGATAAACATGAATCTAGATAGTGAAAGATGGAGACACCCAACATATTGCATGCTCAGGAGGGGGCAGGCAGAAACTAGAAATGGCAAATGACCCAGAGTAAATATAGGGCAACCTTTGTGAGACAAAAGTAGAGGCACATGAGGCACAGATCTCAATTTTTTTTGTTCGTCTGAGGGTCTCTTGAAGTAAAAAAAAAAAAAAAAAAATTGATGTTTGACGGAAGAAATCGGTACTGCAGATGAGACGAGTAAAATCTTTGTTTTTTTAAAGACAGAGAAGCATGTTTAGAGGGGAGGATAAGGCCATTGCAAATTGTTTTTACATGGTCAGAAAAAGAAACCTGCTATCATGAAGAAAATCAAATCAGAGGTAATATGATTCCTATTTTTAAAGCAGGGGACAAGTCACTACCGTCAAACTACCGCCCAATAAGCCTGACCTCAATTGTAGGCAAATTACTAGAGTCAATTATAGCTGATATTATTAGAAGCCATCTAGATAACCATAATTTGATTAATGATACCCAGCATGGATTCACGAGGGGCCGTTCCTGCCTATCTAATTTATTAACCTTCTTCAGTAAAGCTTTTGAGGCTGTTGATCACGATAAAGAATTCGATATTGTTTATTTAGACTTTAGTAAGGCTTTTGATAGAGTACCGCACCAGAGACTGTTAAAGAAAGTGGCAGCTCATGGCATTGGGGAAAAAGTGCTGTCATGGATCGAGTCATGGCTCACCAATAGGAAGCAGAGAGTGTGCATAAATGGGGTTAAATCCGAATGGGGACTTGTAACAAGTGGTGTTCCACAGGGACCAGTCTTAGGCCCATTGTTATTTATAATATATATCAATGACCTTGATGAGGGAATTACTAGTGATATGAGCAAATTCGCCGACGACACGAAGATAGGTAGGATAATTGATTCAAACATAGATGTCATAGAACTTCAGGAAGATTTAGACAAACTTAATTCGTGGTCAGAAAAGTGGCAGATGCAGTTCAATGTAGATAAATGCAAGGTTCTGAAGCTCGGGAGTGTCCATAACCCAAGCACTTATAAGTTAAATAACGTAGAACTTAGCCATACAGATTGCGAGAAGGACTTGGGGGTGATGGTAAGCAGCAACCTTAAACCAAGACAGCAATGCCTAAGCGTACGTAATAAGGCAAATAGATTACTGGGATTTATATCAAGAAGTGTTAGCAACAGAAGTCCAGAGGTTATATTACAGCTTTATACATCATTAGTAAGGCCTCACCTAGATTACGCAGCTCAGTTCTGGTCTCCATATTACAGAATGGACATAAATTCGTTAGAAAACATTCAGCGTAGAATGACTAAATTAATACATAGCATTAGAAATCTTCCTTACGAAGAAAGATTGAAGACCCTAAAATTACATTCACTTGTAAGACGTAGAATGAGGGAGACATGATCGAGGTATACAAGTGGAAAATGGGTATTAACCAAGGGATATAAATAAGGTCTTGAGGATATCTCTCAAGAGAGAACCCGCAATAATGGATTCAAGTTAGATAAGTTTAGATTTAGAAAGGATATAGGAAAGTATTGGTTTGGAAATAGGGTAGTTGATGAGTGGAACAGTCTGCCTAGTAGGGTTATTGAAGCTAGGACCTTGGGTAGTTTCAAATTTAGGTTGGATAAATTCATGAGTGAGAGGGGTTGGATTTGAGTGGGACTCGCGCATGAGTGGGTAGAATTGTCAAAGCTTATTTCTTGGGTAGCTTTGAAAATTGGGTTGAGCAAATATTCTGTTAGTGGGATGGATTGTGAAGGACCTGCCTAGTATGGGCCAACAGGCCTGCTGCAGTGTTCCTCCTTTCTTATGTTCTTATGTTCTTATGTAATGACACGATTGCAAACAAACCATACCACGGGTGCGTCGGTCTGGAGTTTTAAGACTCTGATCGCGGGTTTTAACCCCGCCCGTGGTATGTTTTTTTTTTTTTCAGAGGTAATATACCTGTGATCTCTTTCGAGAGTTTCTCTGCTTTTGCAGCATTGCCTAGGGCTAGGTTTCTCTGCAGAGTTGCCTGTTCGACCAGGCTGTTGCTGTTGGCGACCCACTGGCACCCATAGCTATCAGTGTGGTTGATCTAACAATTGGCGGAAGAGATTTAGTTTCTTCTTGAAAGCTTTACACTTGTTCTGGCGACGTTTTTGATGTCTGCTGGTAGCAGGTTCAATAATATGGAAACATTGATGTTGACACCGTTCTTTTATTGTGCCTATGGCACCCATGCTTATCACTGTCTTTTTTTGTATACATTCTTCCATATCTCGGTCTAGAATGTTATGATTAGTGTTAAGATTTGGGACAAGACCCTCAAGTATTTTCTGTGTATATATATCGTCAGGTGCCTCTGTCGTCTTAACTGTAGTGTGTATATTCCAAGTACATTTAGGTTTTCCAATAGTTTAAATGTTTTATTCGTGCTATGCAGGAAGTGAAGTTCTGATATCTCTTGTTGACTGGAGAAATCAATAGTTAAATGTATTCTAAGCGAGATACCATAAATGACAAACAGATTCACCGTTGGCATTATTTCTTAAGTTTTGAAAGTTCTCATTATCCTCCCTACAATTTTTCTGGCTTTTGCGGCATTTGATTTATTGCGTGCTCTAAATAATAAGTCAGCTGTTATTATACTCATATATTTTACTTGTTTTCATTATAAGAGATCGTCCTCTCGTGTTTTGTATCCATTGCTCCCTTCAAAAATTTCATTGTTGGTGAACAATAACTAAGGGTAAGATTCACGGAACTATTGGGATGTGCAGGGGGACTCTAATCAAATTCATGTCTACCAATCCTAATATTTGGTTTCCTGTTTGATAATTTGAAAAGGCCTCTTCTGATCGGCTTCAAATATTCAGTACTGGTGTATTCTACTTAGAAGATGTGGTTTAGCGCTTCTTTTGATTATAATAATAATCTACTTAGAAGAAGTCTAGGATTGTTACTGAATTATGTAGGTGCCAATTTTTTTGTGAAAATTGTATGATAGTGAACTCCACGAAGTAACTTGAGTGTCTTTTGTTTGAGCAGCTTCCATCTTTAATCGTTAACATGTCTTTTGGAAAGCATGAATCTTTTTAGGCTACAGGAGTTCAAAATTTACTAACATAGTGGAATTGTTGGATATTATGGACTAACTGGAGAATGATTCTGGTCAGCTTCAAACTTTTTGTGCTGGTGTGTTTTACTCTAAGGTAACTTCGAATAAATTTTGGTTTGTGTTAGTTTTTATTTGACAATTTTATGAAATTATTTTACCAGTGCCTGGCCTTAGACTTAGAGTTAGATTGATTTTGCTATGTGTAAGTGCTTTTGGTCATTGTTATTGAAGAAATTGGGAATATTTGAACTTTTGGTTTACATGCAATAATTTTTTGAATTCATCAGATCAGCTTCAAACCTTCCATGCCGATAAATTGACAACGCGACTTTTGAGTGGTTTCCAAATGAATGTTTACTTTTTTTAGGATAATGCACTCTGGTATCAATTGAAGATTTCAATTTATTTTGGGCTGTGTAGATGCCAATTTACCATTTTAATGAAATTGGGATATTATTTACCATTCTCCAACTTGTGAATGGGTTATCTGCATGGCTTCAAATCTTCAACGCTGATACTTAACTGCATTAGCAGCTTATGTGTCGCACTTTGTACTATTCCTTTTGCAAGGGTTGGGCCTCTGGGATGCTGGAATTCCTTTCTCAGATCATTGAGATCAAGGAGGCTGGGCTTGTGAGATAGAGATAGCTTATTCGAATCGCTAAGTGACTAATACAGATCTTGTTTACACAATTAAGTACTTTGATGGCAAATATTTTAAGAAACAATATTGGAATAAGTAAATAACATGCGGCACCTCTCTGGTAACTTAATTCCATTGATCCGAATGACTTTGTGCTGGCAATAATGAAGGAATGACAGACTGCAGAACAAGCTTTTATTGGGACAACGTTTCCCTCTTTTTAGAATTTAATCAAGATAATACTTGATAAAGATCTCCACGGCGAGACGTTGTCCCAATAATGGCTTGTTCTGCAACGTGTCTTTTTCTTCTTCCCTTGTAATGTCGAAGATAGTTCTCTATGCATGCATCTATCAATATTTTTTTTAAGTCCGTCAATCCATCCTTCTCGTTCTAGTAATATATCTTTTACTCTCAAAATAACATTGATTATATATATACAAGATCTTTCTGCCAGATGTCTCTTGTTCTATAATTATCGGTATTATTTGAGAGTCAAACCTTTCAAGAAGATACAGTAAAATACTATTATTTTTTTTAAAGGGGTTGAGCGGTAAGCCAGCTGAAGGTCTTGGTCAGATGATCAAAAGCTCCGGTCGTGGATCATCATGTGACTGAGACCCGCCCCAGGAAACACTTCACCTGTTTCCTGTCGAATCTTACTTAACCTAACCATTCAAGAACTATCTCTTGTCTCATTTACATGCTTGTTATTTTTCTTCACGTTCCCTTCAGTTGTTCCCAAGAGAAATTTTAATATTACTTCATAACCTTTTTGCTAGTGGAACTGGTTCTTTAGTAATTTTAAATATTACTTTGAAACCCCAGTGTGATATACCATCTGTTCGTACTCCTTTATTTGCTAATGTATCTCAATGATTTTTTGAGTTAATATTTCAGTCTGAGGTATAAGTTCAAGAGCTTCAGTCTGTCGACCACCAGACCACCACCACACGAACACCAAGAGAATAACAATTAGTCGATTAAACACCTCATTAGCTACCAATAACGCCAATTAGAGCTATTAGCTCTCATATTAATTACTAGCGCATGCAACATCACTCGTGTGTAGTGTGTTGACAAAGGTGATAGTTTCATCTACACAGGCAGCCCAACACCAAGTTGTTATTCCTTTATTATGGAATTACCAACGATGACGATTCTGATTATTAATAAGTGTGTGTGTGTCTTTCAACAAACCGGAAGTATCCCACCGATACAGGAGAAGGGGTTACTAGCCCTTTGGTCCCGGCATTTAAGTCGCCTTTAAGCTTACGACACTCATGGCTTAGGGAGGAAGAATTCTGTTCCACTTCTCCATATAGGTAAAACTTGCGATTTTGGCTAAAATAGCAACGCTCTTCTTGCCGAATAAGACGAGCGAAAATTTGTGTATGCAATAATTTCGCAAAAATCATTCTGGACCTAACGAAAAATATATATTTCATTGTGTTTATTATTAAATTATTGTAAACTTATCTAAAATACATTTTAGTTGGATTGACTAAATTAAATTGAGCTTGTTATGAGAAGGTTATGTAAGTTTTCTAAGGTTCTTTGGGTACAAAATTATTAATTTTTACATTAACATAAAAAAAAATTTAAACGTATAAGAGAAAATTTTAGAAAAGACTAAATTTTAAATGAGTTCTTGCAAATTGATCAGTTTTACCTATTCGGCACGACATACACACACACACACACATGGGACCAGGAGCTGAGTTTCGACCCCTGCAACCACAATTAGGTGAGTACGTACACACACACACATCCTTCAGGGGGACATCTGGATTATTCTTTCAAAGTTGTTTGTCCTCATATCCGAAAAGAGCTCTTGATCTGAGGAATTGAGGCTATCCTTCACTTACATCAAGCCTGACTGCCTCCCGTGTCCCAGGTGCTGTATGACCCGTACAGGTTACGAGCGTTCCCATGAGTGAGAACCAAACGATGAATTACTAACAATAGTGAAGATACAAACTGCAGAACAAGCTTTTGTTAGGACGACGTTTCGCTCTGCGTAGAGCTTTATTAAGTCCAGGAACTGATAAGTCTCTACACAGCTTTGGGCTTTTCGACCAAAAATATTTGAATTTTAGTGGACAAATATTAATTTCTCGAAAACGGAAAATTTCTAAAATGGTGAAAATATTGAGTGTCCATCCTCATGATCCTGCTTCAGATAGATCAAGACTTAAGGGACTGACCACCTTTTTTTAAGGCTGAGGGGCTGAGTACGCTATTGGGAGCCAATGTAACTTTTTCAGTAGAAGATAATTCTCAACGGAGGAATTTAAAGGAAAAAGACCAATATTTGTCTGTGCATGTTTGTAATACATTTGTCTGTGCATGTTCGTAATACATTTGTCTGTGCATGTTCGTAATACATTTGTCTGTGCATGTTCATAATACATTTGCCTATGCATGTTTGTAATACATTTGCGTTGACAAACACGCCACATTTTTTGCCTATGACTGTTAGAAGACATTAAGAGTCGAAATCAATCTCTTCAGCTTTTATGCCCCTACTGGTCTAGTTATGCTCACGGGAGGAGAGGTTGGGAACACTCACTCACTCACTACACACTCACTACACACTCACTACACACTCACTACACACTCACTACACACTCACTACACACTCACTACACACTCACTACACACTCACTACACACTCACTACACACTACACACTCACTACACACTACACACTACACACTCACTACACACTACACACTACACACTCACTACACACTACACACTCACTACACACTCACTACACTCACTACACACTACACACTCACTACACACTCACTACACACTCACTCTACACACTCACTACACACTCGCTACACACTCGCTACACACACAACACACACACAACTGTTCTTTATTTATATATATGATTGCAAATATGTATAAAAATACCATTGTGAAAATAAAAAATAAAATCTGAACGCTTTCATGTGCTTGCGCACACATCTTCAGAAGATGTGTATAATCACATGAAAGCGATCAGGTTTTAGTTTCTATTTTTACTGTTTTTTTTTGTGTACTCATCTATTTGTACTCGCCTATTTGTGGTTGCAGGGGTCGATACTCAGCTCCTGGCTCAGCCTCTTCACTGATTGCTACTAGGTCCTCTCCCTGCTCTGAGCTTTATCATACCTCGTCTTAAAACTATGTATGGTTCCTGCCTCCACTACATCACTTGCCAGACTATTCCACTTCCTGACAACTATGTGACTGAAGAAATACTTCCTAACATCCCTTTGACTCATCTGAGTCTTCAAATTCCAATTGTGACCCCTTGTTTCTGTCCCCCCTCTCTGGAACATCCTGTCTCTGTCCACCTTATCTATTCCTCGCAGTATTTTATATGTCGAAATCATGTCTCCCTAACCCTCCTGTCCTGCAGTGTCGTCAGGCCGATTTCCCTTAACCTTTCTTCGTAGGACAATTCCCTTAGCTCTGGAACTAGCCTTGTTGCAAACCTTTGCACTTTATCTAATTTCTTGACTTGCTTGACCAGGTGTGGGTTCCAAACTGGTGTTGCATACTCCAGTATGGGCCTGACGTACACAGTGTACAGAGTCTTGAACTATTCCTTACTCAGGTATCGGAACGCTATTCTCAGGTTTGCCAGGCGACCAAATGCTGCAGCAGTTATCTATATGTATGTATGTGTGTGTATATATATGTAATATGTAATATATATGTAATATATATGTAATATATATGTAATATATATGTAATATATATATATATATATATATATATATATATATATATATATATATATATATATATATATATATAAAACAAACTCAGGCGCTCCAATTGGACAGTTTCCCGTGCAAGTCAAGGCAGTTATGAGAGCGAGCAAACTAGTTTTATACGTGCGAAATCTCCCAATATCAGAGCCATCGTGGCAATTATCCTGCTCTGAATCCCATTCAACGCAATCACAGGTGCCAAACTCTGCAGGTGACGAAGGCATTTCAATCAGTGCGGCCGATGATCGCTGGAATTACACTCGACATTGGCTCTCTCGAAGTGAAAAGTCGATAGTAGCTATTTAGAGCACATTACTATTCACATTCCCTATTGGTTTAGCGTTTCCAAAAGAATATAATAATAATAATAATTTATTTTCACACTTACCCTCTCTAAGGTTGTTTAGCTCATTCAATAAATTTTAGTGTTGAATTTGAACAAGGTAACTCATTGCCTTCTCTGGATGTTTTAATTATTAAAGGAAACCATGATTTTAAATTTTACATTTACAGAAAACCAACAAATAACTATTTTTATGTGAACTATTATTTTTCACATGATAGTTAAGCTTTCTGTATTCTCATCAATGTTTTTGAGAAATTTGCGTATTTGCAGCCCAGAGTTCGTAGATGAAATTTTGAAGATTTATGAAATAGCTAATGATCTAAAATATCCAGAACACCTAACTGAGTAATTTTTTTAAATTACTAGAAATACTTTTTTATAATTCAAAAAAATGACAACCAACCTTATTCAGCTTAAAATGTTTCGTTTTCCCCTACCATGAAAATTTTCTTGATATTCCTTTCCTACTTAAGATTTTTTATATCAGTTGTATTTAAAAATTTGATACAGTAAAAAATAATTTGTTAAATTCACCCCCAAAAAAGCTGACGGGTGTCTACAAGATTCCTTGTAAATAATGTGATCGTTTATTATGGTCAAACTGGGAAAAAGTCTTGAACTAAGATTACAACAATATAAATATAGCATTAGAAGTGGACAAGATTCTAATGCTCTGTTTGTTCATGCGAGAGATTTTAACCATTCATCAAGCAGGTCCATGGTCGAGAGAAATAGAATAAAGTTTCATAAAAAATAGTTTTCAAATTAACGTGAATATTTCTTTAGGATTACTATATTCTTTTCTGTTGATCTTTTATTTTTACAGTTCCTTGATAATGTGAGAAATCACGAATGTGCTTTGAAGTTAACCATTCTTTTCCCAGTGGTTGTTCTGCATATTGTGATATCAGCTGTTTACTGTGATCTTATTGCATATCATCTCTTTTCAACAAACCGGCGTATCCCATCGAGGCAGGGTGGTGTACATAATATATATATATATATATATATAATTATATATATATTATATATATATATATATATATATATATCTATAAGGGGTCCACCTCTGGTACAAATTGTGGGACCCATAGTCTCGGAGAAGTGGATAAAAAGGCTTCAATGAAGAAAATTTGGATTTCTTCCTGATGCCATTTGAATATTCCACTTCCCCTACCACCCCATCTTTTTTTTTTTTTTTTTACCAATAGGTATATTTTATTACATAATATGGTACAAAAGATTTAAGATACATTGTTGATATAAAGATGGCATATACAGTACACGAGGTGTGAGAGATACATGTCTAATACATATTGTTACATGTTTGTCACTGATTATAATGCAAAAATCTCATCCAGCTCTTCCGAGCTGGGGCGCGTGCCCAGAATACAGCATGCATTACCCCTCTGAACAGCAGCGCTGAGTCGCTGGAACAGAAAACTAGCTGCCCTGGGATCCCTAGTTACCCTGTTGAGTCTTTGCCCAGCTCCTTGAGGAACTTAGATGCACTCTTTCCCCATGAGCCAAGGGTCTCTGAGCCTATGGGAACAAACATACAATGATGGGCAATTTCTCCATATTTTCTCGACTTCTGGGACTCCCTGAAGGTGGCAGCTGCCCCTCCTTCCTCTCTGGTGTATTGGAGATAGGTATCAGCCAAGGTAGATGCACATGTGTAGTCCCACACCACCTGCTTGCCGTCTGTCCAGGCTTGAAGGGTGATACCATCTGGACGCTTTTGGCTGCCATCAGATCTGCATAGTTGGGGTGGTTCCCTTACTGCTGGGCATCCGGCGGTTGTGAGGCTCCTCTTGATAATGTTATTAACCTCTTCATGTCTTGCAATCTTTCCCTCGGATTTACGACACACAAGACCATGGTACCCGAATCGGTCTGCTGCTTCACTGCCACAAATACACCTGTGTTCGGCGAGAATAGGGGCGGCAAGTCAAAGGGCAACACCAATGCGGATGGTCTGTGGGTCGAGGCGTGTGCCAGGGCTGGAGTTGGGAACAGCCAAAAGAAAGTCCCCTGCATGAAGAGCTCTCACTGCAAGGAGGCGGGCTCTATCCTTCCCTGACACACTCTGAAGCATTGCTGAGGCTATATTCTCTACTATTGGGCCATACCAGTGCGACTGTTTGTAGTTGTTGGGGGGGAGCAGGCCTGGTTTCAGAGCCTGTTAGATTATTCCCAGATCCTGGCTCCATCAACGAACTTTTGGTCATGGATTCCACTCGTGTCCCTAAGAAGTTCAGGGAGAATTGCTGCTACAAGCCCTCTGGATGCAATGCATGAAGACAGGAAAGCAGGTAGAGCAATCTGAGATGACTTGCGGACACCAATGCCTCCTAGTCTGACTGGGAGTGTAGCTTGGTCCCACTGCCCATCTTCTAAAGTAAGGTTAAGTACTTTAGTAAAGATCTGCCTCAGGATACTGTCATATTCGTGCAGTATAGGGTTATATGAAGGAGCACATCTTAGGAAATATGTCAACCTGGACAGACTCGAGCATTTTGTGAGAAGATACAAGGCATCATGGGTGTCAAGATTGCCTATTCGTTGTTCCATTCTCCTCAATTCTTCCAGTTTCTTCCTGAGAATTGTGTCAATGGCATCGCTTCCCAGAGGTGCTCCAAGCAAGACACTATTAGTAGGGGCAATGACTGTTGCTCCTGGTAGTTTTGATATCACTGCATCTATCACTTGTTGATTGACTGAGATGATTTCACATTTGGATGGATTCAGGATGAGACCCATTTCCTGTCCCCGTGTCATCACCTGTGTAAGATCATCTAGAAGGGACTCCTTTGTACCTGCTAGTGTGCCATCATCCAGGAACCAGATGTTTAGCTCACTAGTCAGTCTTACTGTGATTTCCCTAACTGCTATACAGAAGAGAAATGGTGCGAGAGGGTCCCCTTACTGGACACCCTCTGATGTGATTTCATGCTCCAAACATATATATATATATATAGTATTTGCCGTGCCTAATAGGTAAAACTTGCTATTTTGGCCTAAATATCAACGATCTTATTGCCGAATGAAACAAGCGAAAATTTGTGTATGCAGTAATTTCGCAAAAATCATTCTGAACCTAACGAAAAAAATATATTTAATTGTTTTTGTTATTAAATTATTGTAAACTTGTCTAAAATATATTTAGTTGGATTAGGATAAATTAAATTGATTGTTGTAATAAGGTCAGGTAAGTTTTCTAAGGTTCGTTTGGTACAAAATTATTAATTTTTACATTAACATAAATGAAAAAAAATGTCTTTAAAAGTATAAGAGAAAATTTTAGAAAGGACTTAATTTTAAATGAGTTCTTGCTAATTGACCAATTTTACCAATTCGGCACACACACACACACACACACACACACACACACCAGGAGCTATAACTCGACCCCTGCAACCACAACTAGGTGAGTGTACACACATACACATACATAGCTTTAAGACAAGGTATGATAAAGCTCGTGGAGCAGGGAGAGAAGAGACCCAGTAGCGAACAGTGAAGAGGCGGGGCCAGGAACTACACATCCCCACCATTCACCCCACCACACCCCTACACATCCCCACCACACTCCCCTACACATCCCCACCACACTCCCCTACACATCCCCACCACACTCCCCTACACATCCCCACCACACTCCCCTACACATCCCCACCACACTCCCCTACACATCCCCATCACACTCCCCTACACATCCCCACCATTCACCCCATCACACTCCCTACACATCCCCACCATTCACCCCATCACACTCCCCTACACATCCCCACCATTCACCCCACCACACTCCCCTACACATCCCCACCATTCACCCCACCACACTCCCCTACACATCCCCACCATTCACCCCACCACACTCCCCTACACATCCCCACCATTCACCCCACCTCACAGTGCCCCACACATAAAGTGCTTCCACTCACATCAAAGTAATATACAAAAGCTTCATAATCCCAACTTCCTGATTGTGCGATACTGACCTTTATAACGTAAGTCATTAAGAATCATAAGTATTTAGCGACGAATGAATAATGACTTCCGTAAATGATGCAGGATAATATCCAGAGAGTCTTGTATCATCCAGAAGGGCTCGTATTATCCAGAAGGTCTTGTATCATCCATAAGGTCTCATATTATCCAGAAGGTCTCGTATCATCCAGAAGGCCTCGTATCATCCAGAAGGCCTCGTATCATCCAGAAGGCCTCGTATCATCCAGAAGGTCTCGTATCATCCAGAAGGTCTCGTATCATCCAGAAGGTCTCGTATCATCCGGAAGGCCTCGTATCATCCGGAAGGCCTCGTATCATCCGGAAGGCCTCGTATCATCCGGAAGGCCTCGTATCATCCGGAAGGCCTCGTATCATCCGGAAGGCCTCGTATCATCCGGAAGGTCTCGTATCATCCGGAAGGTCTCGTATCATCCGGAAGGTCTCGTATCATCCGGAAGGTCTCGTATCATCCGGAAGGCCTCTTATCATCCGGAAGGCCTCGTATCATCCGGAAGGCCTCGTATCATCCGGAAGGCCTCGTATCATCCGGAAGGCCTCGTATCATCCGGAAGGTCTCGTATCATCCAGAAGGCCTCGTATCATCCAGAAGGCCTCGTATCATCCAGAAGGCCTCGTATCATCCAGAAGGCCTCGTATCATCCAGAAGGTCTCGTATCATCCAGAAGGTCTCGTATCATCCAGAAGGTCTCGTATCATCCGGAAGGCCTCGTATCATCCGGAAGGTCTCGTATCATCCGGAAGGTCTCGTATCATCCAGAAGGCCTCGTATCATCCAGAAGGCCTCGTATCATCCAGAAGGCCTCGTATCATCCAGAAGGTCTCGTATCATCCAGAAGGTCTCGTATCATCCAGAAGGTCTCGTATCATCCAGAAGGTCTCGTATCATCCGGAAGGTCTCGTATCATCCGGAAGGCCTCGTATCATCCGGAAGGCCTCGTATCATCCAGAAGGCCTCGTATCATCCAGAAGGCCTCGTATCATCCAGAAGGCCTCGTATCATCCAGAAGGTCTCGTATCATCCAGAAGGTCTCGTATCATCCGGAAGGCCTCGTATCATCCGGAAGGCCTCGTATCATCCAGAAGGCCTCGTATCATCCAGAAGGCCTCGTATCATCCAGAAGGCCTCGTATCATCCAGAAGGTCTCGTATCATCCGGAAGGCCTCGTATCATCCAGAAGGTCTCGTATCATCCAGAAGGTCTCGTATCATCCGGAAGGCCTCGTATCATCCAGAGAGTATTTGTATCATATGGTTCCTGACAATGTCAGTTTAATACTGAGTCATTATCTCAGTGGTGCTTCTACGTCCCTTTGTAAATGGTAGACTCGTCTCCTTTTATCAGTGGCAGTTATTTTTCCCTTGTAAATAGTAGATTTGCTTCCCCTTTATAATTGGTAAACTTCCATTGGTGAATAGCAGGCCTGTTTTCTTTTCTAAATGACAGTTGTATTTCCTTTTGTAAATGAGTTTTAGTTCTTTGTAAATGACAGTTTTAGTTCTTTGTAAATGACTATGCTATTTCCCTTTGTAAATTACTATATCCCTCTGTAAATATTAGTCTTTTTTATGAAAATAATAGTCCTACTTTACTTTGTAAATGGCAGTCCTTCTTTGTTATGTGGCAGACCAATTCCCTTCGTTAATGAAGGACCTTCTTTGTTATGTGGCAGACCAATTCCCTTCGTTAATGAAGGACCTTCTTTCATTTGTACTATACAGTCTTCCCTTTGTAAATAGCAGATTTACTGCCCAAAGTGGCAGTCTGTTTCCATGGTAAGTGGCAGACCTACTTCCCTTGGTACCTGGCATACCTACTTCCCTTGGTACCTGGCATACCTACTTCCCTTGGTACCTGGCAGACCTACTTCCCTTGGTACCTGGCAGACCTACTTCCCTTGGTACCTGGCAGACTTCTTTTCCTTCTTTAATGTGTAATGTCAAAGGACCCAGTTAATGGCAGATTTTTTTTCCTCAAGGTCGCCTCTAATATATTAAAGACCGGTGAATAATGGCAGTCTGGTCCATAATATAAAATAATATAATTTTCAGAGCCTGAATTTTTTCGGGAAACTTGGGCATAAGAAAATACATTTCTTAAATGTTTTCCCAAGACTCTTTAGATTAGCATTTTCGAAGTGTCTTTTTTTATTTTTTATTTTTATAAGTATTTTTAAGAGTTTTATGATTATTTTCGAAGTGTTTCTAAGTATTTTCTTTAAATTCCTCCTCTGTATTTTAGATTTTTTTTTAAAATTTCTAACCCTTCTAAAGAGGCGCCTTCATGCTTTTCGAGAGCTCTTGATCCAAGGAATTGTAGCACATGATCAAGTTTGTTTCCCTACCAGATGTTTGGCGTTATGAGACCCCTACAGATTTAGCACTTCTCCATGATTGTACTGATAATTGTTAGCTGTTGGGAACTAATTGGTTAGCAGTTGACGCCTCGAGTGTCTGTCACCTCTGGAATTCAGTACAAAGTTCGCCATTTCTCGCCGACACTTTTCGCCTGCACCTTTGGCCATCTGTCATCAGGAATTTTCACCATCCGTCACTCCCATTTTGCACCATCAATCTCCAACATCTTGCGCCATCTCTCACCAACACTTTTCACCATCTGTCACCACCAGTTTTACTGGAGAGACTCTTGACACACCCTCGCAGCTGAGACATTTGTCACACCACTGCTGTGAAATATTCAGCACTTGTTACTCACCATCAAAGGCACCACAGTACTCACCATCACAAGCACCACACACACCACAGTACTCACCACCCCAGGCATCACACACACCACAGTACTCACCACCACAGGCATCACACACCACAGTACTCACCACCACATGCATCACACACACCACAGTACTCACCACCACAGGCATCACACACACCACAGTACTCACCACCACAGGCATCACACACACCACAGTACTCACCACCACAGGCATCACACACACCACAGTACTCACCACCACAGGCATCACACACACACCACAGTACTCACCACCACAGGCATCACACACACACCACAGTACTCACCACCACAGGCATCACACACACACACCACAGTACTCACCACCACAGGCATCACACAACCACAGTACTCACCACCACAGGCATCACACAACCACAGTACTCACCACCACACGCATCACACACACCACAGAACTCACCACCACACGCATCACACACCCCACAGAACTCACCACCACACGCATCACACACACCACAGAACTCACCCCACACGCATCACACACACCACAGTACTCACCCCCACACGCATCACACACACCACAGTACTCACCCCCACACGCATCACACACACCACAGTACTCACCACCACACGCATCACACACACCACAGTACTCACCACCACACGCATCACACACACCACAGTACTCACCACCACACGCATCACACACACCACAGAACTCGCCAGCACACGCATCACACACACCACAGAACTCACCACCACACGCATCACACACCACAGTACTCACCACCACACGCATCACACACCACAGAACTCACCACCACAGGCATCACACACCACAGTACTCACCACCACACACATCCTCACCAGCATCTGCCACAAACATCCTCACTAGCATCTGGCACAAACATCCTCACCAGCATCTGCCACAAACATCCTCCCTCTCAATATCTCGTACATCTCCACACTTTATCCCTCATGTTTCAACAGTTGGGGAAAAACAATAGTGTAAAATATTTAAGTAGCTTCCTCCACCACACACTCATTATCTCGAGAGAAAATTTCTTGGCAGCATTGTAGTGGAGAGAAGTCTCAATTGCTCTCATTGTCAAGTTTGTTTTTCTTCCATCTACATTACCTATGTTCTCTTCTTTATATCTCTCTTCATACTCTAACTTCGCTTAGCCGTCATCATTATCCATGTCTTCACGTCTTCCCATCGTTTATCTTCCTTATACTTCGGTCATACTTCCTTACACTCCATTTAATCTCCTTCATTTATCATTCTATCCATCTTCCTTCTTCCCCAGGCCTTCTCTGTTGCAGTTTCTGCTGCCTCTGCCTCCTGGCACCTCCTCCATCTCCTGCGTAATGACACTACATCTCCGGCACCAGGGATCATATATACACCAACTAATGGACACGGGACCTGGGGAAAGCTTCGTATCTACTAGCTGCTGCTTTCCACTCGCCTCACAGCGTCTGGGATACGAGATCGGGGAGGCACCCAGCCTAACCCATCCCTTCCCCAGATGACATGGTATTGTCAACAAACATTAATACAAAGACACAACGTAGTACAAGTAGGTTTTATCGGGGAAGGGGGAGGGCAGCGTTTCGACCTGTGCAGAATTAATGTTTTTGAAAAATTGATTAATCTCTAGATTATTCATGATTGTCATTAATTTACATAGATGAAGATAGTCCTTTATGGCTGATAGCCTCGTTTTCGACTGTAGAAGTCAGGCAGCAGAGCTATCAGTCTCTCACGTACTTATACAGAGCGAAACGTTGCCCGAATTAAAATTTTCTCTGTAAGACTTGATAAATCTCCAGACACCGACATTACAGACGATAGTCCTCGGCAGATAGCCTCGGTGAGAATTTCAAAAGCTCTATGCTGTAAATCTTTCCCAAGTATTCCAGTGTACTCTCTTGTACTCCTAGGTACTCTAAACAGAGCGAAACGTTGTTCCAGCGAAGGCTTGGTCTGCTGCAACTTGCCTTTGTCTTCAGACAAAGATAGAAGACCTAGGAGTATAGTACTTGGCCTGCTCCTAGCCACGAGCCTCACAATGGTTACAAGATCCGAGAGCACACTTCCTAACCTGCTCCTAGCCACTAGCCTCCCAGGAGAGACGCGTAATCACCACCCTGAGATATCGGATACGCTGAGGGAGCACTGCGGGCAGCTACAGCGCCTCCTACAGTGTCTTGTGCTAGTTGTTTTGCACTTTCTGATGGAGGTTGTGGTGTGAAACACAAGCATGAGAGGTTGAGGAACAGTGCACTTATTTTTGTGTATCCTAATTTTTTGTTGATCTGATTTTGTGTTGGTCTGATTTAGTGTTGATCTACCTGTGTCGTGATCTACCTATTCATTCATCTACCTATTTGTTCATCTACCCAGATCTTGATCTACCGATTTCACCTCGGATCGAATCCGATTGCCACCCATTCCCTAGGCGCTGTATGACCCATACGTGCTTGGTGCTTCCCATGAATGTAACAGTATTTACATATTAAAATATAATTTTTTCGTTTCGCTCTGAAAATTACTTTTTTTTCAATTAAGGGAAATTAAGTTTGCTTAACTGGGTGCAAACGCAGTAATTATCGCTGGGTAAATTATTATTATTATTATGGTGACATTTTATTTATATTAGTGAACTATTGTTACTATCATTATTATTGCAGTAGTAGTAAATGTGTTTTTTATTAAATTCATGGAGAAGCTCAAAGCCCGTAAGGGTGAGAGAGAGAGAGAGACAGGGCCAGGAGCTGAGTCTTGACCCCTGCAACCACAAATAGGTGAGCGCACACACACACACACACACACACACACACACACACACACACACACACACACCGAGGCTTATGTGAGCGTGTTAAGTAGGACAGTGGAGACGAGTGGTTTTTTATAATTTGACGTGCTGTTGGAGTGTGACCAAAGTAACTTGTATGAATGGATTCAGGGAAGCCGGTTAGCCTGACTTGAGTCCTGGAGGTGGAAAGTACAGTGCCTGCACTCTGGAGGAGGGTTGAGGTTTGGAGGGGAATCTGAACTGTGATGCCGGCACCTTTCTGACAAGATAGTGATTGAATGAGCGACAGTGACAGTGTTTTCTTCTTTGTCAGGTCGCTCTGCCTCGGTGGCAAATGGCAGAGTGAGATATATATAGATATATATAGATATATATAGATATATATAGATATATATAGATATATATAGATATATATAGATATAGATATATATAGATATATATAGATATATATAGATATATATAGATATAGATATATATAGATATATATAGATATATATATATATATATAATATATATAGATATATATATAGATATATATAGATATATATATAGATATATATAGATATATATATAGATATATATATATATATATATCCACAGGGATCATCAGGTTGCATCCAGGGAAAATTTAACGATAACTCCAGTTCCTTGAATCAAGAGCCCTTTCTTCTACCCTATCACTTGGAGGGTTGGGACAAGTTACACTTCCGGAAAATAGTCAATGCATAAGAAAAGGTCGATGTTTATCGCAATTTGCAACAGCCGAAGATAATGACTGTTGTCATTTTGTTAATTTGCTTTAGCGTCCCAGGCGCTATGAATCAACCAGGCGGAAAACTTTTTTTTTAGTAACTAATCTCTTTAAAATCCATCATTAATATTGATGGGGAAAAAATTGTATAAAGAAATATCAATAGTTTAGTAAAATAAGACTTAAATGGACAACGTTTCTTTGTTACAACGTTGGTACAATGTTTGAATATCATATCCTTTTAAAGCGCTTTTTTCCTGCTAATTTAAGAAATATTGACTTTGTTACGAAAGTTTGGATTCTGGAGAGGAGCAGAGCACTTTGTATACTTTTTTTTTGTTTGGTTCTATTATTTTTAATTCAAAAGTTCAGCTCGGTTGAAATCAATCATATTTTTTATTAGAGGTAAGCATAAAGATTCACGGGGTCATGAGTCCCCTACGTCCTTCTAGCAGGGCAGGTGTGGGGGCGTGAATTTTCCCCGCTCCTGCCTCCTGGAAGTGCGCGTGCCGAGACCTGTGTTAAGAGACGTGCGGGGAAAGATACGTGTCCAGTCTCCTGACGAATATAACATCACCACCACACCGTCACCTACTTTCTTCATATTTTCATTCTCTGCATATTTACATCACACGTTAATCCCACTGGTTCCAGTCCCTCTCCCTCTCCCTCTCTCTCCCCCTCGCTACCACCTCCATCTTGACCAATTATCTCTACTCCTCCAACACTGCCATCACCGCCGCACCAACACACACAGATGAACCATCACCATCTCGGCATCCCACCATCACATCAAGCGCACTATTGCTACCTGCACCATTATGCCATCACGGTCGTGCTCTGTCCTTGCCTCCTGTCTCCCTTTCTAGTTCCTCCTCTTCTCCCCTCCCTCCTCACACAGCCTTCTGTATACATTCTGCACTAACAGAATTCTTCCCATTAATGGTTCTAACTAGCAGTTACTAGTTTATAATGTTCTTCAGCCACCACTCACCTTCGCTGTAACCTTCACCACCAGCTTCACCATAACCTTTATCATAGCCCTAATCACCTGAAGAATAAAAAAAATACCGTGACTGGGGACAGTTCACCTAAAACTCACTTGGGGAGGAGCTTTTGACTAACGTTCGTCACTACCACTGTTACTGCTGCTGCTATTACTACTACTACTGATATTGCTACTACTGATATTGCTACTACTGATATTGCTACTGCTGCTATTGCTTCTATTGCTGCTACTGCAGCTATTGCTGCTGCTACTACTTCTAATGCTGCTACTGCTACTACTTCTAATGTTGCTATTGCTACCACTATTGCTGCTGCTGCTACTCCTATTACTACTATTGCTAGCACGACCTTCCTCCGTTCCATACTGCAATGTCTTTTCACGTACTTCCCTTGCCACAGTTGACTCTGCCATTGTTCAGGCCGGACGGAAACGTCTTCATTAGGTTCTTCTCCTAATAGAGTTGGTGAATTTCACCACCTTGTTCTGCTAAGAAATGAGGCTTACTGGCGTGTTACTTCACATTATTAAGGGTCAAAGATTATCACCTAATTTATCGAGGATGGAACTGGTTTGTGTACGGTACAGTTTAGTCACACACACATAACTGTTACCAAGTTTTCTAGGGAATGAATGTTGAAGCAGATGTGTAGAGTGCATATATTTTATGAGTAAGCCAAATTGTATCTAGAATCTCGGAGCAATAATACACAACATGATGTTGTTCCATGATGTCACTATAGTAAAAGGTGGTTGACCTGACCTCATGGTCTACTATTCGTTGTACCTAACTTCCAATTACTTCTTTAAATTATCGACGGTATATACACCGAGAGGTGTATTTCTCTGTGTATGTATGCTGAGAGTTTAATCTATTTTAGGGATTAAAGTATTTTTGTTTGGTTGTGAAAATGTGCTTGCAGCCTTCGTAAATTTAGTATAGTCGATAGGTTTTAAACCCCCATTAAACATTCCTTTAACTCACAGAATACTGTCCCCTTCCGTCTCTCGCAAAAATGTTAGCATATACATTAATAAAGTATGATATATGCAGAGGTGGTCAATTTGATACTCTTATTTCTCCCACAACCTGTCCTCAGACTGAAACCATAAACCTCTCCAAGAATTCACACATTTCATTTAATAACCACTGACTTGTGCCACAATAAGTTACCCATTGCTTAATGGACCATTGAGCAGCTTCAGATGTTTTCGTGGATGAGTGTCCTAACAAATACAATTAGTCAAATACAGAGGGAGCAGGTGCTGCCTCTGTATTTCACTGAAGAAGCCTACTGTGTAGGCGAAACGTTTCATCAATAGATACACTTGTCTTAATCTTCAACTTGTCGGTATTTTATACTATTTTTAACGCGACTCGGTTTATGTTCCCTTTCTCATTAATATTAATTCTAATAAATTATACATGCCATAGTAGTGTTTTATAATTTTTTCCCACACATGTATAATTTACAGTTGAACAATGTAGCAAATTTTTGCTTGGCATTTTGGGATGGGGGTAACTAGACGGCCTATTCTCCCAGTAGGCTTCGGAATTTTTCCTTATGTTGAGACCCTAATTTGCCTTTAAAATCTGTTCAGTAAACATGTTGCAGCGAGTGTGAAGCCCTAGAACATCCAGCATATGTGAGAAGTTTCATTTGGTGAGGAGAATATGTGGTGTCGAGGAAGTACCTGACCAGCCAAACAGGTTCGTACGTCAGTTTGCGTGTTGCTAGCAGTAACAGCCTGGTTGATCAGACCCTGATCCACCACGAGGCCTGGTCTCAGACCGAGCCGCGGGGGCGTTGACCCCCGAAATTCTCTCCAGGTATACGCTCCCTGCATTACCCTGCTTGTACCACCTTGTCAAGCAATTTATACCAGAGACTCCGTAAAACAGTTTTAAATTGATTAGTTTTAACATAGCCACAATTTATTAATGTATATCATTTAGAGAAGATACTTAATTGTCAAATCAATTATTTTTATTTTCCTTTTTGATCAATTTTAATTAAAAGTTGTATATCTGAATTTCATTACCATTTTAAATTAGTGTTTTTATTGCATATCCCTAATTAACGTAATTAATAAGCGCAGGATACAACGAAAAGTTTATTTCTCTCGGTATATATATACTGAAAGTTTACTCTGCTCCCTATTTTAGGTATTATTCTTGTCTGGTGGGGGAAAAGGTCTTGCACAGTCTTAATGACCCTATTTTAATCGATAGGCTTTAAACCTCATTAACCAACCAACCTTAAGTAGCCTTCAGCACTAGCGTCACCTACTGACTAGTTACTACATATTTTTTCTTTAGTATGTCTTCTGTTGTCAGAAAACCCCCTCAAGCTACCTATTTTATCACAGCGTTACGAATGGCCAGCGTTACTAAAATATGTAAATTATCCCTCCTACCATTACACACTATCGCTATAATACTAATAAGGGAACACAGTACCGACAGGTTTATGAACACGTCTACACAACAGGCTTCTACGGTCGCCATGAGTACGCTAAGAGACAGCACAATAAGTGTCAAGGGCCCAAGACTGTTCAGCTGTCTCCCAGCATACATAAGGGGGCATTACCAATAGACCTTTGGCTGTCTTCAAGTGTGACCTGGATAGGCACCTAAAAGTCAGTACCTGACCAGCCGGGCTGTGGTTCGTACGTCAGTTTTCGTACGACCAGCAGTAGCAGCCTGGTCATGGACCAGGCCGCGGGGGCCTAGGCTCTCGAAACACCCTCCAGGTATAATCCAGGTCGAATTCAGACAAATTTAATATTGAAAACTGTCTCCAGTTTCATATTCGGTTGTTGTAGACTGAAGAAGCCTGATGTGCTTGGCGAAACGTTTCAGGAATAAAAAATACTCGTGTACGTGTCTTATTGAAATTATCTTTGATCTCTGTTTCAAAATTCAAATATTAACATATACAGTCACCACTCAGCCAAACAATTCCATGGTTTTCTTACACGTATAAATTTACAAAATACAGAACTACATAAATACGAATGCAGTATTTAGTATTTTATGATAATGTCCTCCTCATGCCATCAGTGCATTTTGTAACATTGTGCAACATTTTCCATATTAAAGTATGCATGTTTATGTATAAAGGATGGAGTGGTAAAAGAATATTCAAGAAACCTCAAGATTTTTTTTTTTCAACACATCTGGCCCTTCTCACCGAGGCAGGGTGACCCGGAAGAGAAGGAACACTTTCATCATCACTCACTCCATCACTGTCTTCCCAGAGGCGTGCCGATACTGCGGATAAAAAAAACTGCAACATATTTCCACCCCTACCTCAGAGTGCAGCCACTCGAGGAGAAATCTCAGTATTTTCTTCCTGACGTCTTTAAATTTACCTCTCCCACAATAAGATTCATCCGATTCACTCACCGCGAGTTCAATCCCCACCCGCACCGTGGGTTTGCAATCGTGCCATTACGATATCGTGAGTCATACCTTCATACATATTTGGGGTCACAGTGGTGGCCCATGCTAACCTCCCTATGACATATAAATAAACTTGCTTGGATGAATCTTATTGTAGCCAGCTGGTCCAGTGGTTTACGCCTTGGCCTGGAGTTTTACAACTTAATTGTCATGGGTTCTAATACCACCCGTACCCTGGTTTGTTTTCATGCGATATTAGTAGATATTTAATTAAAGAAAAAATCGAAATTTTACTATACATTTCTACTATCACCACTACCACCTTCACCATAACAACCACCATCATTACCCTGACCGCCACAACTGTCTCCGTTTCTACCATTCTCATCGCAGTCACAACTATTATCGTCACTGTCACCGCCACAGTCATCACCATCACCAACCACCATTACCACCACCACCACCATTATCTTCATAACCATCACCCTCACCTTTGCCACTAATGCCGCCGCCGTCACCACCACAACCATCACCGTCATTACCACCACAACCCCCACTCCCGTCATCACAGTAGGAACAACAAAAATTACCACCACCACCACTACCAAAAGTACCACAGCCAACCACCATCGCTCCTGCCTCCCTCACCAGCACCACCACCACCACCTTTTATTATAGCAATTATCCCCCACCACAAAATTCTGCAGTAATACCAGATGAAATGAAACCGTGGCCTGATATAGCTTGTCCCTGGGGCTGTGTGGTCAGCAAGATGGTCCTTAAGGGTGATAGTTGTTTCCTTGTTAGTGTATGCGTGCGTGCGCGCGCGAGGCTGTTCTGTAATTTGCATGATCAATTATGTAGTAGGTTGTTATGCATGATACGGTTGACTAGAGGTAATCATGATACTGTTGAGTAGAGATAATCGTGTACCACATACTTGTCTGTTTTTTAAACAAATCAGTGTTATATCTGGTGTTAATATGGCCGGTGCTGAGCATCACGTGCTGAAGCAAGTTTAACCAACCCAGCTGTAGAATAACATAGAATCGCAGTCTCCCACGGTGATAAACACTAAGCATATTTCTCTAAACGAATTCCAACAGTTTGTCAGATTGTATGGGATATGTCCCTACTGCTTACCAGCTTTATGTACCTTAATTTTGTGAAAAATGTGTGGGCGATAGATACCGAAGTGTATCGTTAGTGCGAAAATAAGATATATAATTCTGCTTTACCACACTAGTATAGCCTTTATATATGTAGATAATAGTGGATGTCTCTCAGTCGAGAAAGCAGTGGATAGTAGTCCTCGCCAGATAGCCTTGGCGTGGACTTTGAGATGTTCTGCTATCTGCCTCCCATGTGCTTCCATGTACACTGGATGATAATTCTGGTGGGCAGATTAAAACCGCAGCCTAGCAGAGGCCATCATGTGTAGTGGCGAGCAACTCTTTGTGGGGCCCCCGAGTCGGCTTTGTCTGGCTCTCATTAATACCCTTCCTCGACACCACATATTCTCCTCACCAAATGAAACTTCTCACATATGCTGGATGTTCTCCTAGGGCTTCACATGTCTGCTGCTGCTTTTCTGTCTTCTGACTCTTCTTGTGTCTGCTGTTGCTCTTGTCTTTTTTTTTGACCTTTACGTCATCTTGTCTGCTGCTGCTGCTCTTGTCTTTTTTTATCTGTCTATGGCAACTATCATGTCTCCCTCACGTCTGCTGTTTTCCTGTCTCCTTAGGTCCGATGCTTACTTTCATAGGTCTTTCTAAGTCTCTCTCTTCCTCGGCTTGATGTATTCCGTAGTAAAAACCTCCCGTGACAGCTGTAATGTTTTTAGAGGTCTTTCCACATCGTCTGCTGCTCTCCTAGGTCTAACGCACATGCTGAGACTAAAACACGTAAAAAAGAGAGCTATATAATATGGCTATGAGCTGCTTGTCTTCATGCGATGTATTGAGGATATCAGCTGAAGGTCGAAATATGCAGCCAAAATCACTTGTTTTAATGTCAACATCTGGGTTTTCTCGCAACACTGACAAGTGTTCACTGCAATTAAAAAAAAATCCCAGTTTCAGTTTAAATACTTGACATACTATTAGCGTATGAAGTGACAGACTCGTTCCACCGTACTGTCAAGGCAAGACACGCTAAACCCATAGGGTTAATATAGAGCTCTGGTAGTAAAAGATAATCAGGTTTGATTCGAGGAGGGGAAGAAATAGACGCAATTCCTTAGATCAAGAGCCTTTCACCGGCATCAAAGCGCCGCCCTGGAAGGGTGTTTGAAATTAGAACCTTCGTCTGTAATGAAAATCGACCGGTAAATAGGCGTTCCCTAATTAGGAAGGGGCACAGGAAGGGGAAAGGGGAATTATCTAGCACAACTAACATTACCACCACCCACTGCTACCACCACTACAATTGTCACCACAACCATCACTTCGACCCCCTTCCACTATTTCCATTTCTGCAATTTCCACCACCACCATCATCACCACCACCGTCATTTTCACAATCACCATAACCATCACCACTTTCCATCACAACCACTACCAACATTTATACCACCACTTCAACCACCATCTAAACAATGCCATGAAGAATCCAATAAGCACTCATTATAACCACACAAAGCTACTCATCACCATCCATCTATAAAACTACCAGAAACCACATCCATCACCACTCGCAACCCCCACCCAATAACACACAACTACACCCTTCAGCACACACAAACTACGCCCTACACCTCACAAAAACCACACCCTTCAAATAAACTACGCCCTTCACCACACAAACTACTCCCTCCACTCAAAAACCACACCCTTCACAAAAACTACATCCTTCACCACAAAAACTACACCCTTCACCACAAAAACTACACCCTTCACCACAAAAACTGCGCCGTTCCCCACACAAAAACTACGCCCTTCACCAAACAAAAACCACACCCTTCGCCACAAATCCTCTACCATCATAAGGCAAATTACCATGCAAACACGCACACACGAAGTGTGTTATGATGCAAGGCAGGGGATTTTGAGTTTGGTCTGTTTGTTAATTAGATATAAAACTTGTCTACTACACGAGGGTCATTAAGATGCTTTAATACCCAATATACAAAAAAAAAAAAAACTAAGTGTGTAATACCGAGATGATATATCCATAGAAATGTGGTTAAATTATATATTATTGAAAGTGGAAGGAATAAGGCAGAAAATAGGATTGCAAACGAACATAGGTGATTTAATAAGGGATTGTATGGACCAAGCGTTTGCATTGAAGAATTAAGTTTACAAGATGAAGATAAGGTAAAAGAACTGTTCCACTTATGGATTTAGAAAAGACATATGATAGGGTGGATAGGAGAGCATTGTGGCAGCTGTTGTAAATGGTAAGTAAATTACTAAAAGCAGTAAAGAGTTATATGGAGATTGAAGTACAAGTTAGGGTATGCAGGATAGAAAATGATTATTTTCCAGTTGAAGTAGACCTTAGACAGGGATGTCATGTCACTATAGTTGACAATTTTTTTTTTTTTTTTTTTTAAACAAGTGACTTCTAGGGTATTGGGATGAGGTATGGGATTAACTGATAAGTAATCTAATAGGAAGCAGGAGCTTCCAGAGGTTCTCTTTCCCAATGACACAGTTCTTTTAGAAGAGTCTTAATAACATTGCAGACTATTAGCTGTCTTTTGTGTCTAACTGTATCTTATTACATGTAAACTACAGTACCTGTGTACTGAATAAAAGAAATAAAATTTAATTTTAATATGTGAGGGTGTGGAAAAGGAGGAAACTAAAAGTGAACGCAGAATGACACGAGGTGATGAAGAGTAAGAAATATCTAGACAGTGAAAGATTGGATATTAGATCGTAGGTAGAGGAAGAATGAAAAAAGAGAATGAATTTAATTTTTTGACAGTTATCCCTTCCTAACAACAAAGATAACACAAAGACAACAGAGCCGATTTAATGCTAGGAAATTTTCTTAAACTTTGTTCTGGTACAGGTACACATAAACACAGTTACGAAAGTTATCATACATAGCATATGTGTAGATTACTTAGGATAGGATAACCCCAAATAAAAGTCAGCGACTTAACATTGGGGGCCATGTAATATCTTATTATGGAAATAAGTCACTTTGGCTGACTTTTTTTGGGGGGTTATCTTGACATAGCTATAGAAGAACGGAATAAACTGACGGATGAGAAAGTAAATGCTTCAACCATTGAAAAATTCCATAAAAAATACATGCTGAACATGTTAATAAGGACGAGACACTACGAGCAATGCCGCTGTAGATACGAACAAGTAGTTACAACTAGGTAACTACTTACAATGTAATCTTACCTTATATTGATTAAGCACCGGACGTAACTCACCTGGGGAAAAAAATATATAATTTAGTTCTACAAATGTTACTAAAGTTTGTCATTAATGAGAGAGAGAGAGAGAGAGAGAATGGAAATGAAATAGAGGGTAAAACCTTAATAAATATATGAAAATGAGGACAGAGGTTAAGAAAGAGCAGTTTAAAGACAAAACAGGTTAAGAAAACAAAACAAAAAAATAAGCAAGAGACGGTGTCAAAAAAGCAAGAAAACAAGAAAAAGAGCGAAACTCCGATTAAAAGACAAGAAAAAGAACATTAAAAAAAAGTAACTAAGAAAAAGAACAGGTCAGAGAAATAAAGTAGTAACTAGGAAAGATATTTTTAACTTCAATAATAGTAATAAATATAAAGAAGAGACATGATTTACGACGCAGATAATAAAATCTCTTCTTAGAACGAAACGTTGTGATAATAAAATGCAACTTAGAGCGAAAAGTTGTGCAAATAAAGTTCTAATTAGATTGAAAACTTCTTGTAAGTAAAGCTTTACGTAGAGCGAAACGTTGTGTAAATAAAGGCTTGGTCTGTATTTTTGTGTATTTGTCCGAAACAAAGGAGCTTCTACATCAGCATCTACGATTGCATCTTCTGGTGCCCGGCTACATCTACCTCAACATTGCCTTAATATCTACGATTGTATCAACAGTGTTGGCTAGCTACATCTGCCTTAATATCTACGATTGCATCTACAGTGTTATCTAACTACATCTACCTCAACATCTACTGTGTAGCCTGGGTAAATCTGCCTTTCTGTATCTACCTCAGAGTGTACTTGCAGACAGGCAGCGCAGTAGATAAATGCATCTACCCCTTCAGTGGCGTCTCAGAGATTGAATCTACTTTCTACGTCTCTTAAAGTTCATAAAATCCTTCGTAATTAAGCTCTAAATCTCTCTCCCTAAATCTCGTTGTTCCTCCATCGCTCCCTTCCTAAAATCCGCCTTTCTCTTCTAAAGTCTCCAATCTACGTAAAATTCTCCTTCCTTACCTAAAACCTGTCCTTCCTTGCCTCCTTCCCTCCTTAAAGCCCTTCTTTCCCTCCCTAAAAACTCTCCTTCCTTGCCTCCCTAAAACTACTATTTCCTTTCATCCTTCCCTAAACCCCCTCCCTAAAACCCCTCCTCCCATGCTTCCTTCCCTCCCTAAAACCCCTCCTCCCATGCTTCCTTCCCTCCCTAAAACCCCTCCTCCCATGCTTCCTTCCCTCCCTAAAACCCCTCCTCCCATGCTTCCTTCCCTCCCTAAAACCCTCCTCCCATGCTTCCCTCCCTCCCTAAAACCCCTCCCATGCTTCCTTCCCTCCCTAAAACCCCTCCTCCCATGCTTCCCTCCCTCCGTCCGCTACCTAAGGCACTTTGTAGCGCTGTGCTATCCGTGGCGCCAACCAGGTGAAGAACGCAAAGGGCTTTTTCATTTCATTCACGAGGAAGCGACAAAACCGCAAGGGAGGGGGTGTTCCTCCAGTCCCTGGATCAAGAGCTCTTGAGTAGGCGAAGTGCCTATACATTGTATAGGCACAAAGAATTAGGATCATCGGCTGGACTAATAAATATCTAGGTAATGATGGTCATTAAGTTTGTGGTATCGACATGATGAGACGTGTGTGTAACAACTGGGTATCGGTATAGGGAAGTCATCCGCACCTTCTTTGCTAAGGATCTGTTGAGCGTGGCCTACTTCCACTGCTGGGCCACTCTCACTTCTAACGCTATCTGCAGCTGCTTCGCCTCGCTTCTGGTAGAGTATACGAGGTCTGGGCTGCATGCCTATGCTTTAGCCTTAAGGCACTGACCACCTCCTACCAAGACTGTCTGATCATATCGAACTACTTGTACAGATATGATATACTGAAGACAGTGGAAGATGAGACAATCAGTCCCTCAACTTTGATAATAGATGTCGAGTCCCTTAGCCTTGTTCACTCTGAAAGATCAAGGTGAAAGAGTAAGCACCTTTCATCAAGCCTGAAAAAACTGATTTAATTCGTCTTCTACTGTCTCCGGTATCCTCTCTAGCGTGATTTAATGAAGCCACTGATACCCAAGTGTTGCACATTTATTATTATTAGTAGCAGTAGAAGAGTAAGGCACACGTGCAACAATTGGGTATCTTTATTGTGGAAACGTTTCGCTTAAGCGGTAGGTTTCATCAGTCAAATACAGAAGAGAATGACTTGTAGGGAGGAGAAATAGTGGCTAGGTAAAGATGTAATCTGTCCCTCAACCTTAGAGAAATAGTTTGAAGTGGTCAGATACCAAACTATTGCATATGCCTTGCTCTCCAACTTTTCGGCATTTTATATCATTTTCGTAGTAGTATTAGTAGTTTCCAGCATTTGTGATTGGTTATTAGTCTAGGGCGGATCGTTGTTGGCTCCATCCCCTATGTATTTAAAACTGCTGAACCAGCATGTCAGTGAGCGGCAGTGTCATGCAGTCCGTCACAACAATTACACCGGCTGACAGCTTTTAAAATGTGATGACTGTTAAACAGCGCAGTTCCCACTATTGCCCGTTGCTTTTCTTTTTTGTACCAGCGTTCACAGCCACTAAAAAATCGATGGCTATAACCGGTTTCTGATTGAAAAATCGGTCGGATGGACGTTTAACCGTGATACAAAGAGTCGGGAACACGAATTCTTGCGGTCAACGGTATTCGTGATTTTCAGTGAGAGAGTAACGAAGTTTGGAATAAAATATATAGAAAGATCAAAGGAAAGGCAGCTTGGTGCATGTTTTGCTCTGTTAAAGTCAAGCCAGAATGTTGAAGCCAAGTTTGATTCTTAATAAATGAGACATTTTTGCAACATTTGGCTATATTCTGGAAGCGTTTCGCCAGCCAGTGGCTTTAGTCCAGTGCAGAGGAAGGTGGAAGATGAGGAGGAGTTTGAGGTAATCAGTCCCTCGGCCTGGAGTCGATGTGTTCAGTTCATAAAGACTGATGGACTGAACACATCACCTGAGGGACTGATTACTTGCAAACTCTTCCTCATCTTCCACCTTTCTCTGCAGTGGACTGAAGAAGCCACTGGCTGGCGAAACGTTTCCAGAATAAAGATACCCGAAAGTGTCTTATTTATCAACTTGTCTTTTTTAAATTATTTACTAACATAAAATTCTGAAGGTATTTCAGAGGGTTGAAATTAATATAAATTAACACTAAAAGGGATTGTGACACCAATTAAGATCGTTTAGGTCATCGAGACTGTTGAAGCTGAGGCAAATTCAAGCCTCAACACGCATCACATTGCGAAAGCTGTAGTCAACAGCTTTTCTGCTTATAGAGAGGAAATATGCAAGATATTTCTACGTATTTTGTGGTAAATATTGGAAAGAATATTAGCAGGAGACTGGCTGTCAAGTACAGCACTTTGTAACTCTGACAATATTAACTGTGGTATTAAATCCGTTACAATCCTGACAATATTAACTGTGGTATTAAATGCGTTACAATCCTTCTTTCATAAGCCATGTGTGTCGTAAGAGGCGGCTAAAATGCCGGGAGCAAAAGGCTAGTAACCCCTTCTGTATAAATTACTAAATGTAAAAAGAAAAACTTTCGTTTCTTCTTTCTCGGGTCACCTTTTGCCTCGGTGGGAGGCGTCTAGTGTGTTGAAAAACAATTAAATGCCTTCTAAGCAGTTTTCTTTAGTAAGTATATTAACATTTATGGGGACTGGCTAAAACAAGGTGCCTTAAAGTTGACTCTGATACACAAAAGGCATAGTGCCTAGACCTTTTGTGTATCCGTATACTCTTGCGTTAATGCCCCTCAGGATGGATATGGGATTGTACAAAATGTAAATCACACAGATCGTATTGAGTTATACACCACTTGGGAAATTTCAACTATACACAATAAACTAAGGATACTTTAATCCTTAATGTAAGATTTACAGTAAACCCTCAGTGTACATGCACTTGAAGTATACACCATATGATGTATATACAGCACGTTGATGTACACTTCTCGGTGTGTGTGTGTATATGTATATGTTAAGAGGTTTCCACCTTTTGATGTATAAACATTGAGTTATACATCCATGTTGTATTTATATCCTCACTGTATATGTAACTTCACTGTATATACGGAGAAATATACCTCTGTGTATAAACACATTGTTTGCCACTAGTGAATATATCAACATTGCTTTAAAGGGCATAAACTCTATAACGAACTAGAGTTGCTCGTGCACACATCGTCGACGTTAATGAGAGAGATATATATATCAAAATATTGTAGTGAAATTCTCATCTGAATATGTAATTTCCCAAAAATACACAACGTCCTCGTTTCATCAATGTGTCCTAAACTTGTGAATCATTTTGTATCTGTGTAAGTTGAGTTACAAAAATGTTCTCATCATTAATTTTCATTGTTCTGATTATGCTGCGCGAAATACTAATTTTAAATGATGAAACTGAATAAGTTAGGCCCAGAAGAGGCTTGCACTGTTTCGTTTAGCTCTGTGCAGTTTTATCAAGTCATTGCCTTGTTAAAGTCCGGGATTGAGCGAAACGTTAATACGACAACCGCATGTTCTGCCCATGCGTCTTGTCTTCATCAAAGTCGAAAGTGCGTCTCTGTATCCAATGATGTAATTCTACCAAAAGTTGCCGTATAATATATAATTTGGGGTCATTAAGCGTATCAACTATACCGTCCATGTTGCTGGATAAATTAGTAACACGAGGAGCAATTTGCATTTGCTGAGAACGGCAGACATTATACTGCTTGCCCAAATATCGTGGAACCTTAATCTCTCTTAATTGACACGCAAGGCCGTACACGCTGCTCTGGAGAATGATAATGAGAGAATACAAGCGTGGAAAAAGTAATGACAATGTAAATGAAGAGAGTTACAGCAATACGTTGGAAGGAAACTATAGCAATACAAAGGAGGAACAGTAATGGAGAGAGAGGAGGAGGAGGAGGAAGTTGTCATAGAGGGGATGGAAGAGCAATAGCATGAGTCTAGGCAGGGTGAGCAGAAATCTTCAAGGTGATATATACCTTTTACCCGGGTGAACAAGACAGTGAGAGGTAGACTAGAGTGTGATCTAGATACTGGTAAGACACTGAGAGGAAGACTTGAGGTTGAAGTAAGACTTACAACCAGAAGTGCTCTCTGGGAGTTGAAGATAAACACCTGGAGGAACTAAGCGCTCTAAAGAAAAAAAAACTAAAAAAAAGGTGACTATTATCTTATAACTGGATTATTCATTGGGCAGACTGGGACAAAATGGCCAGTGTCTGCGAAAAAAATATAAAAGGCAAATCACAGTCATTGTATCAAATGTAACTTAATCTATGATTATCTAATTAGTCCACGTGTTACTTAAACATTATATACACTGCAAATATTTATTAATTGAAAGTCCCTATAAAAAGGCATAAAATCTTGTCCTGAGTTGTGTAGTAGGGTTTTTGGTTAATCGAAGAATCTGGGCTCAATCCTGGGCGAGGAGAGACCAGTGGGGCTGTGTTATCAGATCCAAAGAGGTTTGGCCCTTCTTTATTAAACTCTTATATCTGGAGACGTAGGGTCAAGCCTCCTTATGCCTGTTACCCTTCTTCACCTAGCAGTATATAGGTACCAAGGTGTTGGAGGACTTTTATGGGGCATTGGTACGTAAGACTGGACTGGGTTTTACAAGAATCTGAATTGATTCAGAAGAACAGCTGCTAGCCTGTAAATAAACCGAAGGAGGTTAACAGCTCTTAGCTTGTAAATAAGGTGACTGATGTTTGCATGTAAATTAAAAAGGTGAAACTTAATAGGGCAAACTGCTCAGGTTACAATTTAGACTTGAGACCATAAGCCAGTTGCGGGACCTGGTTTGTTAATGGGGTTTCAGACCTATCGACTCCAAGATCATTAACACTCCTTGTATCCTGTTCACCATATACTTCTCGGTATAAACAGCGAGAGACGTGCACCTCCCGATGTATATACAGCGAGAGACGTGCACCTCCCGATGTATATACAGCGAGAGACGTGCACCTCCCGGTGTATATACAGCGAGAGACGTGCACCCTCCAGCGAGATGCACCCTATATACAGCGAGAGACGTGCACCTCCCGGTGTATATACAGCGAGAGACGTGCACCTCCCGGTGTATATACAGCGAGAGACGTGCACCTCCCGGTGTATATACAGCGAGAGACGTGCACCTCCCGGTGTATATACAGCGAGAGACGTGCACCTCCCGGTGTATATACAGCGAGAGACGTGCACCTCCCGGTGTATATACAGCGAGAGACGTGCACCTCCCGGTGTATATACAGCGAGAGACGTGCACCTCCCGGTGTATATACAGCGAGAGACGTGCACCTCCCGGTGTATATACAGCGAGAGACGTGCACCTCCCGGTGTATATACAGCGAGAGACGTGCACCTCCCGGTGTATATACAGCGAGAGACGTGCACCTCCCGGTGTATATACAGCGAGAGACGTGCACCTCCCGGTGTATATACAGCGAGAGACGTGCACCTCCCGGTGTATATACAGCGAGAGACGTGCACCTCCCGGTGTATATACAGCGAGAGACGTGCACCTCCCGGTGTATATACAGCGAGAGACGTGCACCTCCCGGTGTATATACAGCGAGAGACGTGCACCTCCCGGTGTATATACAGCGAGAGACGTGCACCTCCCGGTGTATATACAGCGAGAGACGTGCACCTCCCGGTGTATATACAGCGAGAGACGTGCACCTCCCGGTGTATATACAGCGAGAGACGTGCACCTCCCGGTGTATATACAGCGAGAGACGTGCACCTCCCGGTGTATATACAGCGAGAGACGTGCACCTCCCGGTGTATATACAGCGAGAGACGTGCACCTCCCGGTGTATATACAGCGAGAGACGTGCACCTCCCGGTGTATATACAGCGAGAGACGTGCACCTCCCGGTGTATATACAGCGAGAGACGTGCACCTCCCGGTGTATATACAGCGAGAGACGTGCACCTCCCGGCAGCAGTTAACTCCAGAGAGCTCTGGTAAGTCTGACAAAAAAGTAACTGGATTTAGAGTAGTAGAGTTTTTACTTGGAGAAAGTAAAAGACTGAGGCGGAGGGAAAGTTAACACGTCTGAAGTCTTAGAGAAAGAAACGAAAGTAAATTATATTATTTTAGGTCAGAGACAACGATCAGATGAATCTCAACTGTTAGTTAAGTCTTGACATTTTTGGAGAGGGGGAAAGGGAGTTAGAGAAAAGAAAGCAAAAGACGACTCGTGAGGGAGAGAACGAGATAGCGAGAGAGAGAGAGAGAGAACGAGATAGCGAGAGAGAGAGAGAACGAGATAGCGAGAGAGAGAGAGAACGAGATAGCGAGAGAGAGAGAGAACGAGATAGCGAGAGAGAGAGAGAGAACGAGATAGCGAGAGAGAGAGAGAACGAGATAGCGAGAGAGAGAGAGAACGAGATAGCGAGAGAGAGAGAGAACGAGATAGCGAGAGAGAGAGAACGAGATAGCGAGAGAGAGAGAACGAGATAGCGAGAGAGAGAGAGAACGAGATAGCGAGAGAGAGAGAGAACGAGATAGCGAGAGAGAGAGAGAACGAGATAGCGAGAGAGAGAGAGAACGAGATAGCGAGAGAGAGAGAGAACGAGATAGCGAGAGAGAGACTATATGAAAAAGTAGAAGAAAAAGAAATGAGATGGATATGACGTGTAGATTAAGATTAGATGAAAGGGTAGATGACATAGTTATCGTTAACTTGACAAAGCTCTCTCCATGAGCGAAACGTTGCAGTAGCAGATGTTTAAGATGTTTCGTGTGTCTGTCATACAGTGATGCTGGTGATTGACGATGAATGATGATGGAGAAATAATGATTGAGAATAAAGCTTTGACAATAATGATTGATGACTGTGTGGTGTTTGTTGATAAGGATTGATGAGTGATTGTTAAGGATGATTGAAGAGTGATTGATGATTTGAGGGTAATTAATATTGATAAAGGACGATGTTGATGATTGATGAGGTTGGTGTTGATGTCAGCAATAACAACGCTAGTTAATAATGCTTATAATGTCCACCACAACTCATTATCATAATTGGCAAGAGTCATGCCTGCCATCCATCATCATCAATTGCTAATTCATGGACCTTTTATTAGGACAGTAGCTTGATGCTGATGAGGAGCTCGTCATCCAAGGGACTGGAGCTACCCTCCACTTGAATCAAACCTAATTACCTACAATTCACCAGGTGCTGTATGATCCATATGGGTTTTGCGTTCCCTAAGATTTAAACGAGATTAAGAAGAAAATCAGAAAGTTATGAATAAATATATATATATATATATATATATATATATATATATATATATATATATTATTGTAACCCCTGCACTAGCCAGGGTCGAACCCATGATGCTTTGGCCCGCTTCATGGTGAGCGAAAACACATGACGCTCTAGTCCACTGAACCACACATTCCTTAATATGATATACTGCTTGTTGGGCTAGTACACCAAACAGGGAGTAGAATGAAATTAGCTTAGAGGCATCCACACCACCGTATTTCCTTGGGTAGCGAGTACAACATTCAGTTCTACTGGATGCGCTACTCTTAAGGAATGTGTGGTTCAGTGGACTAGAGCGTCATGTGTTTTCGCTCACCATGAGGCGGGCCAAAGCATCATGGGTTCGACCCCTGGTTAGTGCAGTGTAGTTATATATATATCACTGAATATTTTTATCATTGTTACATGCGTAAAAAAAATCATTTAAAATAGTCGTTTTCAGCTTCGCAGAAACCAGACGGGATTCAGTATGGCAACAGGCATTACCCCTCTTGATGACCACACTTGAGACGCTGGAGCAAGGGGACAGCCCCTGGGTCTCTAGTATTGGTAATGATTTTGAAACCCAGTTCTGTTGAACGTTTGTCCTAGGGTTCAGGAGTCTCTCATTTACCAGTGCAATGTTTTGCTACTGACTCAGGTCCCCATATATATTGAGCTTAGTTTCTTCCATGGAATCAGCAGCACCCCGCTCTTACCCAACGCTAAAATGAACGTAGGTTTCAGCCAGAGTCTGCCAGTCTTCCAGGGACTGTGTGTGATAAGAATGGTAAGGAGGATTATCGGGATTTTTGTAATGTTGGGGACTGAGGTTCTCTCTCGACTTGGGCACTCAGCATTGCCAAGCTCCTCTTAAAGATGTTGCTGATATTGTTGTATCTTGCAAGCAACCATAAACACACACACACACAGCTATGACTCGACCCCTGCAACCACAAATAGATGAGTACACAGACACACTACTAGCTACGTCAAGCAGCAATGCCTCGTGTCTGGACACCTTCGCCAGAAACACCTTCATTCCCATGCTGCCGAATACGTCGTTATCGGGGCAACGTTTCTCTTTCTAGAGCTTCACCACCACCGAGAAAGCTCTACACAGAGCGAAGAGGTGTCAGCTTGTGTTGTTAGTCCTCGCTGTCAGCAGTACGCAAGCTAACGCATACGGAAGTGGCGTCAGACGCAGCTCCCGGAACCGACTGTTTAACAGTTACCGTGTGTATTAAAAGCGACCAGACACAATGAGAGCAGAGCTGAAGGTATTACCAGAATTACAGTAACTGCATTGTACATTTCATCATTATATTGGTCTCCAAGTTGCAGCATTATATCATTGTAGATAAAATGTTACAGGAATTCATAAAATTAAAGCAATATTGTAAATAGTTTAAAAAGTAGAGTAAAATTCATTCATTTGCATAAAAATAAATAATAATAGTAATAATAATGCATAAAAGTCGGGAAGTATGTACATTCATACACTAACAGTGTGTACATTCATACACTAACAGTGTGTACATTCATACACTGTGTACATTCATACACTGTGTACATTCATACACTGTGTACATTCATACACTGTGTACATTCATACACTGTGTACATTCATACACTGTGTACATTCATACAGTATGTACATTCATACACTGTGTACATTCATACACTGTGTACATTCATACAGTATGTACATTCATACACTGTGTACATTCATACACACTAACATTGCATAAACTCACCATAAATAATTGAATAACTTTATCAAGATAAAAACTATCAAAACTAATTTAAAGGTAACCACCATCAGTTAAAAAATTCAGTTAATTAAAAAATAATTTTTAATTGATTCGTTATCAGAATCAATTAAAAATTATCAGAATCAATTAAAAAATTATCGGCATTAAAAAAATAACTTGCATCAATTAAAATCAAACCAGCATCAATTAAAAAAAATTTAAAACCAGCATCAATTAAAAAAAATTTAAAACCAGTATCAATTAAAAAACAATTTAAAACCAGTATCAATTAAAAAACAATTTAAAACCAGCATCAATTATAAAACAACCTGCATCAATTAATTAAAAAAACTGCAATTAAAAAATAACGTGAATCAATAAAAAGTCCAATACATATTTATTAAAGTATATATTAAAATAATTAATCTACTAACCTAATTTTAACTTCAAATTCATCTCTCTCTCTCTCTCTCTCTCTCTCTCTCTCTCTCTCTCTCTCTCTCTCTCTCTCTCTCCCTTCCTAAAGTACTCTGGCTCATACGAATTTAGCACTAAAAATATTATTATTATTATTAATATTAATTGTAGCAATCATGGGCTTAGGAGGAAACTGGTCGACTATCGCGCTGCTCGTCGCCTCACCACCAAATTCCTGATAACGCTCATGGTAATTCAGGTGAAAATTGATTTTGGTGGTGTAATGATGGGTTTAATCTAACGTTTACTACCGCGCGTGGGAAAATGGGCCGAGCAGCAGGGCCAGAAACTCTTCCCCTAAAAAGAATGGGACGAAGCAAAATTGGGATATTTCCTGCTTCTTGTTTCGTTTAAGTGCAACGATACCCTGTACTGGCCTGTGCAATTTATTGGTGATTTGCTTGCAGAATTTGCAAGATTTTTAGGCAAAAAAAAAAAAAAAGATTAAAACACACATACACAGGAGCTGTGAATCGACCCCTGCAACCACATATGTGAGTACACAGATACGTACACATACACTTGCGCTCGCAAGCGCCTTTGACAACTGCTTAGTAACTCGGATGGAATATAATGAATGTGAAAAGACACGGAACAATATACGTAAGTGGCGTTAATCATCACAAGAACGAGGTATATCTTGACCCTCAGTGGATAACAATTCATTTTGGTTAATTTAACCGTGAAGAGTTGGACTTGAAAAGTTATTTTCAAATCTTGTATTAAGTGTACTGAGGCTCTCCTTATGTACGGTATCCATTATTCAGTAAGTAAATATAAATATTCACGTATGTTCATCAGTCACACATATATCGGCCAGTACTGAGGATTAGTAATCTTAAGGAAGTAGCAGGTTTTGTTAGAGAACCGTGAAGTATGCAGGGCAACAGGGACTGATGCCTCCCATCAATCAACTAGAGAGACACCACAGATACATCATTCACTTCAAGCACCACCTTTGATTATAGCACATATTTCAACAAGACAAAACTACCTGAATCACTGTGTTGTAAGTCACTAAGATCTTCAGGTCGCTAGAGACGTGTTAACTACGAGAGAGAGTGAGAGTACGTACTTGTCGTTTAGACGAAGTGGATATCTTTAAAAATTACAACGTTTTGCCCACTGTGTGTGTGTGTGTGTGTGTGTGTGTGTGTGTCAAATTATATCACTATGCGCTGTCATCAGTCTGCTGATTGTGAACTTTCACAAAATATCGCTACGTGCCATCATCAACCTGCTGACTGTGTAATTTGGTATTACGATATAACTCTGTATTAATAAATCCAAATGCAGGAGCATGAAGCCAGGTTATTCAACCCTTGAATCTAATGAGGCCTGGTCACAGACCGGGCCGCAGGGGCGTTGACCCCTGGAACTCTCTCCAGGTATCTTCAGGTAATGCAGTAAAATGAGCAATTAACAAATAAGTATGCAATCGTCGCAATTTGACTGCAACACCAATTATATATATATATAAATATATAATATATATTATATATATATATATATGTATATATATGTATATATATATGTGCCGAATAGGTAAAGCTGGTCAATTAGCAAGAACTCGTTTAAAATTAAGTCCTTTCAAAAAATTTATCTTATACGTTTAAAGATACATTTTTTCACCTGCCTCGCATGGGCCAGTAGGCCTGCTGCAGTGTTCCTTCTTTCTTATGTTCTTATGTTCTTAATGTAAAAATTAATTTTGTACAAAAAGAACCTTAGAAAACTTATATAACCTTATTATAACAAGCGCAATTTAATTTAGCCTAATCCTAGTAAATTATTTTAGATACGTTTTTAATAATTTAATAATAAACAAACGCAATTTAATATATTTAAAATGATTTTTGCAAAATTATTGCATACCCAAATTTTCGCTTGCCTTATTCTGCAAGAAGAGCGTTACTATTTAAGCCAAAATCGCAAGTTTTACCTATTCGGCACGATATTATAATGATTTTAAAAAGTATAATTAAAATAATAAAATATTTCTACCTGAACTGAGGAATTGGAAAAAAAATTGAAGGTTCCCTTAACTGCACCCAGATATTAAAGGACGACTGAAGCCAGCTGTTGAAAAATGTGTTCACACAGAAATGAACTCAAAGTCTAACGTTAAAAATCGATATCAAATCCACCAAAAGAACTCAGACTCTATCATTAAAAAAAATCAATATCAAATCCACCAAAACAGGCGAAAAAAACATCACAACTCTCACAAACGTTCACCGAAATTCCATATTTTTCAGAAAATTAACAGAAATGAATTTATCAAACCGAATCCAGCTGCTGTTGACCATTTGCAATATGAATTAATAGAATTAATATATCACTTGTTAACATGTAAATATTCCCCATTGTGGCTGGTGTATTGTGGTCGGTATATATGTATATATTTGTATGTGTATACACTTACCTATGTGGCTGCAGGGGTCGATTCACAGTTCCTGTGTGTGTGTGTGTGTGCCAGCCATCAAACGAGTGTTTATATACATGTTATTTTACTAGTGTCTGTGTCAACCATCCACAGGCTAGTAGTGTCACTGTTTAAGTAAAGGAGAGCAATATTCAGTCATATTGTGACTATATAGCCAATTACAACACGGTCATTGTACGTTAAGAGAATATTACTGTCTGTTGAGGGTGCATTTTCAGTGTTTCTAAATGCTGTCATCAGTCTGTTGAGGGTGAATTTTCAATACTGTATTCCTGTGTGTTGTCATTTGCCAGTTAAACAAGTAATTTGATATTATGGAATAACACTGTGTGCTATGAACAGTCTGTTGAGGTCCAAACACAGGTGTACGAAGCAAGATCATTGTCGTAAGTCACTGAGTGAACTGTTTGTTGCTAGTACACAGAAGATTGTTAGTATATTGTCACCAACTTGTGTTACTGTCAGTGTTAGTAGCACGAGAACTTTGTTCATTTATTATTCATTTCAGAACGAATAGTTCTCATTTATATTAATATGGTGATACATTTTCATGTGCGTCTCCCTAACTTTGAAGTGCGTATCGAATTACCTTGGCGTAGCTGTCTTATACGCGTGTAGTGTCTTGGAGGTCGTTACAATTTTAAGAATTTGTATCGATCTTTCATGTTTATTGTGTGTAATCATTTGCACTGAACGCAGCAGTTCGTATGAGTGGTAGAGGTGGGAGGGGAGAGTGATTTATGTACTGTGATCTAACAGGCTGTGTACGCATGTACCTCTGTGAACAAGGAAGTACATGGGGAAAGACAGATTGTAGAGGCCTTGGCGGTCTACACCGAGGCTATCTGCTGAGAAAAACACATTTTACTTCTATCTAGATAAAGGACTGTCTTATATTATCTAAGTGTGCGAGTCACGGATAGAAAAAGCAGAAGGCTTTGTGCATCTGGAAAGAACGTCCTAGACAAAGTTTCTACATGTTATATGTTCCAAGTAGCCTTATGCAAAATATGGTCAAATCTGGGCAGAAGGACCCAAATACGGAAGGTTTTAAATATTGTGGAGAAGCTTTTATATTAAACGAACTCCCCAGTTTCTGATGCCTGTGCTTCATTCACTACACCATCGGCAGTGTTGTTCCTGAGCTCCATTCGATACAACGTACATTGTTTTTAATGACTCGGATGCGGCACGAGCAACCTGCTGAATCAACTTCCTCCGAAATTCACTCATTTGTTTGTGGTGGTGTGTGGGTGTACCTGAGTTCTGTTCTATTGCTGTTGACAGCTGCAACAGAAATTGCAAATCTGCTTGTGGCTGCCAAAATGAGAGAGAGCATTTTAATGGTTCTCTAAATGAAGGAGTTCAAGCACCAAATCAAAGGGATGTGATGGCTATGTAGGCCTGCAGGCCACCGGCAACAACAGTTGGGATGACCAGGTATTTCGAGTCGTCTGTTTATGAAATATTATTTGTTGAAACGTTGAATGGACAGACCATCTTTTACTCGAAGAACAAAAACGCACAATAATACCTTTATGGAACAATACACAAATAACCCAGTAACCCAGTGTGGCTTTGTAAATATTCCAAGTCGGACCGAAACATCGTCGTAAGCTGCTCCTATGTGTGGGTTGTGTGCGCATCTTTTACTTTAAAAGTTTCCATATGTGATAGTTTCAGCCTATTGTTGGAGGCTGAGGATTTTCCTCTGCTTGTTGGATGGTGCTCACTGGTGGCTCCTGTACTTGTACTAATATTCACACACTATGATATTATATTACTTTTGATTTACGTTACTTTAATTATAAAGCCTATCGACTGCACATTGTTTTTTTTATAACTGCAATTTATCATCGCATTACCGTTCAGGAATACCAAAAATCTCAAAATCAAGGCTTAATATAAACACTTTGTGCATATATAGTGAAATATCAGTGTACAGTATACACACATACCTGTCTGAGAATATACTGTGCACTGAGAGATAAAGATCCATCAGTGTATATACATTGTGTGATAAAAATATTACTTCACACTTGTGTGACCTCTGTTCTTGATTCTAACGATCCCCTGAGGGTTTACCCACATAAATTAAGTAAGTAAGTTCTCCCTGCCACGAGAGCCAATCATTCAGGTGAAAGTTCCCTTCCTGGTGCTACCTTGACGCTGCTGTGGTGCTTTTGATCTAAGGAATTAGAATTACCATCCCCTTTCTTGGATCCAACCTGATTTATCCCCTATCCTCAAGAGCTGCATGATTCCTGTGGGTTTAACACTTTCCCATAAACAAAACAAAACAAAACAAATACTGACTTCATACAATAGCAGTAATTGAAAGAACCCTCTCACCTCAGGAAAGCTTTGTTCCATTATTTACAAATGTCTCTTAACTCTCAATGTCTGTAGTGCTTTTGATGGTGAAGACTGAAAGATAACGTAATTGCTTTATTATGCACCCCAAACCCATTCTGTGGGTTAAAAGATTACAAGAAAGGGTCCAGAGACCAGGCCTCAAAGGTTTGATAGCTAAGAAAGCCGCAGTGATGAGAGGTAACTTTAGATGACGTTTCGATCTCTTGTGCAACATTGTTACTTCCAGGACGGACCGAAAGGTACAGTAAGTATTCTTGTACACTGGATTATTGTGTCCTGCACTGGTCCTGCACCACTGGGTTGTGTGTGTGTGTCCTGCACCACTGGGTTGTGTGTGTGTGTGTCCTGCACCACTGGGTTGTGTGTGTCCTGCACCACTGGGTTGTGTGTGTGTGTGTCCTGCACCACTGGGTTGTGTGTGTGTGTCGTGCACCACTGAGTTGTGTGTGTGTCGTGCACCACTGGGTTGTGTGTGTGTGTCCTGCACCACTGGATTGTGTGTGTCCTGCACCACTGAGTTGTGTGTGTGTGTCCTGCACCACTGGGTTCTGTGTGTGTGTGTCCTGCACCACTGGGTTGTGTGTGTGTGTGTCCTGCACCACTGGGTTGTGTGTGTCCTGCACCACTGGGTTGTGTGTGTGTGTGTGTCCTGCACCACTGGGTTGTGTGTGTGTGTGTGTGTGTGTGTCCTGCACCACTGGGTGTGTTGTGTGTGTGTGTGTGTGTGTGTCCTGCACCACTGGGTTGTGTGTGTGTGTCCTGCACCACTGGGTTGTGTGTGTGTGTCCTGCACCACTGGGTTGTTGTGTGTGTGTCCTGCACCACTGGGTTGTGTGTGTGTGTGTGTCCTGCACCACTGGGTTGTGTGTGTGTGTGTCCTGCACCACTGGGTTGTGTGTGTGTGTGTGTCCTGCACCACTGGGTTGTTGTGTGTGTGTCCTGCACCACTGGGTGTGTGTGTGTGTGTCCTGCACCACTGGGTTGTGTGTGTGTGTGTCCTGCACCACTGGGTTGTGTGTGTGTGTCCTGCACCACTGGGTTGTGTGTGTGTGTCCTGCACCACTGGGTTGTGTGTGTGTGTCCTGCACCACTGGGTTGTGTGTGTGTGTCCTGCACCACTGGGTTGTGTGTGTGTGTCCTGCACCACTGGGTGTGTGTGTGTGTCCTGCACCACTGGGTTGTGTGTGTGTGTCCTGCACCACTGGGTTGTGTGTGTGTGTCCTGCACCACTGGGTGTGTGTGTGTGTCCTGCACCACTGGGTTGTGTGTGTGTGTGTCCTGCACCACTGGGTTGTGTGTGTGTGTCCTGCACCACTGGGTTGTGTGTGTGTGTGTCCTGCACCACTGGGTTGTGTGTGTGTGTGTGTCCTGCACCACTGGGTTGTGTGTGTGTGTGTGTCCTGCACCACTGGGTTGTGTGTGTGTGTGTGTCCTGCACCACTGGGTTGTGTGTGTGTGTGTGTCCTGCACCACTGGGTTGTGTGTGTGTGTGTCCTGCACCACTGGGTTGTGTGTGTGTGTGTGTGTCCTGCACCACTGGGTTGTGTGTGTGTGTGTGTCCTGCACCACTGGGTTGTGTGTGTGTGTGTGTCCTGCACCACTGGGTTGTGTGTGTGTGTGTGTCCTGCACCACTGGGTTGTGTGTGTGTGTGTCCTGCACCACTGGGTTGTGTGTGTGTGTGTCCTGCACCACTGGGTTGTGTGTGTGTCCTGCACCACTGGGTTGTGTGTGTGTCCTGCACCACTGGGTGTGTGTGTGTCCTGCACCACTGGGTTGTGTGTGTGTGTCCTGCACCACTGGGGTGTGTGTGTGTGTGTCCTGCACCACTGGGTTTGTGTGTGTGTGTGTGTGTGTGTGTCCTGCACCACTGGGGTGTGTGTGTGTGTCCTGCACCACTGGGGTGTGTGTGTGTGTGTCCTGCACCACTGGGGTGTGTGTGTGTCCTGCACCACTGGGTTGTGTGTGTCCGTCCTGCACCACTGGGTTGTGTGTGTCCGTCCTGCACCACTGGGTTGTGTGTGTGTGTGTCCTGCACCACTGGGTTGTGTGTGTCCTGCACCACTGGGTTGTGTGTGTCCTGCACCACTGGGTTGTGTGTGTCCTGCACCACTGGGTTGTGTGTGTGTGTCCTGCACCACTGGGTTGTGTGTGTGTGTCCTGCACCACTGGGTTGTGTGTGTGTGTCCTGCACCACTGGGTTGTGTGTGTGTGTCCTGCACCACTGGGTTGTGTGTGTGTGTCCTGCACCACTGGGTTGTGTGTGTGTGTGTCCTGCACCACTGGGTTGTGTGTGTGTGTGTCCTGCACCACTGGGTTGTGTGTGTGTGTGTCCTGCACCACTGGGTTGTCCTGCACCACTGGGTTGTGTGTGTCCTGCACTGGGTTGTGTCCTGCACACGAGATTGATTGCCATAGAGGTAATGGAGAGTTATTTCCTTCATGAATGAAATATTTCATTTTATTGAAAAAGCTTTCTTTGTTTTTATTATTTTTTTAAGCGTTTTTCTTACCTTTTTTAAGCGCAACATTTCGTATTGGTTTTATAGATAAACTTTATTAGTTTTATTGAATTATTTTAATATTTTTGACATTATTGGTTAAGCCGCCTCGATGATTAAGACATTTATTTTTTATCTTTTTTGGGGGGTTTACCGGAAATCTCTTTGTCGGTATCTTTCCCTCTCCTTGTTTCTCTGTTCTCTTGCCGCATCTTCATAACTCACTTCTCACCTTCGCCTCATTTTCCATACGTCAGTTCTTGTCCATCCCCTTCCATTCTTGTCTTCCCATCCATTATCTTTCTCCATTTGCTTCCACACTTGTTACCTCTAATTTTTCCTGTCTTCTCCCACTCCTCCTTCCAGTCTTCCTCCCATCCCACGTTCCTTCCTTCCTTCCATTTGTTCTCTTCTCCCCAATTACCTCTTCCACCCTTCACGAGTGAAGACTTATTGTTGCTGTCACCACACATCAGAGAGAAAAGACATCATCAATAATTTTACCACTCCATTACAACGAAAGGTTTCAGATTCAGAGATGATGAACTACCCCCCTCCCCTCATTGCCCAGGCGCTAAATGACCCCTTATGATTTACCGCTTCTCCGTGGATATAATCATCTCGCCTCGCCGGATAAATTTAATGATGTCTGAACCTGGCTTCTGAGATCGCTTTCTTGAGATTTTTTTTTTTTTTTTTTTTTAACTTAGAGCTTTACTTGTGAGAGAAACTAATTTTGGCTGGCTTTATAACGTTTGTGTTTAAAACATTGCACTTCATAAAGTGTGTGTATAACATTGCACTTTTACCCAATTCACGAGAGAGTGCGTGTCTGTAAAAGATCTGACAGGGGGAAATGAATTAATATCTGCCTTACTAAGTGCTAACAAGGGAATTGGTTTATATCTACGTGTTGTTGTAAGTGCAGCTGTGTAATTGGTTAATATTTACGTGTCTTTGTAGGTGCTAACTGGGTAATTGGTTAATATCCACTTGTTTTTTGTAAGTACTGTTTAATTGGTTAATGTTCACGTGTTTTTGTAAGTGCTAACTGGGAAATACTTTAATATTTGCATGTCTTTCAAGTGGTAAATGGGATATGGGTTAATATCTTCTATTTTGAGTAAGTGCTAACAAGAAATTACCACCCACTCAGCCAGTAACCCACGCTAAGCAACCCACAATACACCACTCAAAAAGCAGCCCACTCTAACCCACCCAAAGTCCACACATCCACCCACCCACCGTATCTCATCCACTCGCCCATCCTAAACTCCTTATCGAAGTTGGTTATCCAGGTAGTGCTACGTGACATGACTTAAGTGCGTTACCCTCTAAAACATGCAGCAACATAAGTAAGTCAGTGTGTTAATGACAAGGATGAGGTACATTATTGTTGCCTTGTTTAATGTTAATTATACAGCTCTTCACCTGCTGCATATATTTTGCTGGAGGTCAAGGTGTGTGTGTGTACTTACCTATTTGTGGTTGCAGGGGTCGATTCACAGCTCCTGGCCCCGCTTCTCTAGTCGCTACTAGGTCTCACTCTCTGCTTCAAGAGCCTTGTCATACCTCTTCTTAAAGCTGTGTATGGATCCGGCTTTGTTCTCTAGATCGTTCCACTTCCTGACAACTCTAAGGCTAAAGAAATACTTCCTTACATCCCTATGACTCATATTAGTTTTCAACTTCCAGTTGTGTCCTCTTGTTCCTGCATCCCATATCTGAAATATTCTGACCCTGTTCGCCTTGTCAATTCCTCTCAGTATTTTATACGCCAGTATCATATTTTCCCTATTCCTCCTGTCCTCCAGAGTCATCTGGTTGAGTTTCCTTAGCTTTCCTCATAGGACATGACCCTTAGTTCCGGGACTAGTTTTGTTCCAAACTTTTACAGTTGACCAGGTGTGGGTTCCATACTGGTGCTGCGTACTCCAATATGGGCCTGACGTACACGGTGTACAGTGCCATGAATGACTTCTTACTTAGATGCTGAAAGGCTATTCTTAGGTTTACCAGGCGCCCATATGCTGTGGCGGTTATTTGATTGTGCATCTCAAGAGATGTGCTCGGTGTGATGCTTACCCAAAGATTCTTTTCCTTGACCTTGAATGAAGTTTGCAGCCTTTGACTCCGAGCCTGTACTCCGTCTGCCGTCTTCTTTGTCTTTCCCCAAGCTTCATAACTTTTCACTTGCTGGGGTTAAACTCCAGGAGCCATTTGTTGGACCAGGCTTGCAGCCTGTCCAAATCCCATTATAGTCTTTCCTGATACTCGTCCGCTTGTATTCTCATTAGCTTCACGTCGTCTGCAAACAGGAACATCTCTGACTCTCCCATCTATCATGTCATTCACATACACCAGAAACAACACCCATCCTAGGACTGACGCCTGTGGGACCCCACTCAACACATGCGCCCATGTTTCTAAATGTTTTGGAGATAAGCGTGAAGCTTGGTGCTTGTTTAGATAGCCCCCTGAATATTACCTTCCTAGATAGTTGCTGTCTGCCTGTCATGTTTCACACTCGCGTTAGTACCTCCCTGGATGGTTGCTGTCTGCCAACCTTCAATGTTTCAAACTGGTATGAGAGTGAGGTAGTACCTCCCTGGATGGTTTCTTTCGGCCATCCTTCTATGTTTGAAACTGGTATGAGAGTACGGTAGTACCTCTCTGGATAGTCGCTGTCTTCCAACCTACTACCTATTTTTCACAAGACAAGATTATGATGACTACCTGGATGGTTCCTGTCTACCAATACACCACCTACTCAGCCTGGCGCGACCTGTGCTCAACACACAGTTTATACTAACTTTCGTTAATTACATGTATTGCCAATAAAATTTCTGCCAACTGCCTCATAACAAGTACGTGTATGAGCGCTATATTATACAGTATATGTAAATATAATGACCTAATATTTTTATTCATACTTGTATTTTCTGTTCTTTACAAGCTTTTTTTTTCTGTGCAGTTTAATACCTGTCAAAACAATGAGTAAAATTTGCCCTTTTTTTAAATAAATTGTGAAATGTTATATATGACACAACATGTCCGTTCCCGTTAAAGAACTAACAGCGGCCATTTATAATGATGAAAAATGGACTTCGTCAACATTCCACTTTTAAATGTGCAATATATATATATATATATATATATATATATATATATATATATATATGCAAGAAAACCACTATGAAAAAATAGAAGAATTCCAAGCGCTTTCGTGACTACTCACATTATCAAGGAACTATAACAGGAAACATGACAAGAAGGGATTATATAAGGGCGAGACTACACCTCACAGTCACATCACACTAACAAAGACTACACCTCACAGTAGCGTAACATCTCACGACTCTGTGAAGAGGAACATAAGAAAGGACCTGAAACTCTTCCCAAGAATTAAGATTAGTCCAATTTATTATTAAATTCTTCCCAAATTTTATTAATTATAAATGAATCCAATTTATATAAACCAAAAGAAATATTCATATTATTTTCAAAACTGCTTTTAATGAAACATGATTCTATTATATTTCTCTCAACCATGGACTTGCTTGATACAACCTTCTCAGCATTTTGAAAATCAATTGGATGGTTAAAATCTCTCACATGAATAAATAGAGCATTAGAATCTTGTCCAGTTCTAATGCTATATTTATGTTGTTTTAATCTTAGTTCAAGACTTTTACCAGTTTGACCATAATAAACTTTATCGCATACTTTACAGGGAATCTTATAGACACATCCGTCAGCATTTTTGCAAGGGTTCTTAAGGAATGCAAAATGGAACTCTGTGAACCAATATCTAACATTTTTAATTTATCTCTTCAAACAGGTGTAGTGTCTGATATGTGGAAGATGGCTAATGTAATTCCTATTTTTAAAGCAGGGGACAAGTCAATACCGTCAAACTACCGCCCAATAAGCCTGACCTCAATTGTAGGCAAATTACTAGAGTCAATTATAGCTGATATTATTAGAAGCCATCTAGATAACCATAATTTGATTAATGATACCCAGCATGGATTCACGAGGGGCCGTTCCTGCCTATCTAATTTATTAACCTTCTTCAGTAAAGCTTTTGAGGCTGTTGATCACGATAAAGAATTCGATATTGTTTATTTAGACTTTAGTAAGGCTTTTGATAGAGTACCGCACCAGAGACTGTTAAAGAAAGTGGCAGCTCATGGCATTGGGGGAAAAGTGCTGTCATGGATCGAGTCATGGCTCACCAATAGGAAGCAGAGAGTGTGCATAAATGGGGTTAAATCCGAATGGGGACTTGTAACAAGTGGTGTTCCACAGGGATCAGTCTTAGGCCCATTGTTATTTATAATATATATCAATGACCTTGATGAGGAATTACTAGTGATATGAGCAAATTCGCCGACGACACGAAGATAGGTAGAATAATTGATTCAAACATAGATGTCATAGAACTTCAGGAAGATTTAGACAAACTTAATTCGTGGTCAGAAAAGTGGCAGATGCAGTTCAATGTAGACAAATGCAAGGTTCTGAAGCTCGGGAGTGTCCATAACCCAAGCACTTATAAGTTAAATAACGTAGAACTTAGCCATACAGATTGCGAGAAGGACTTGGGGTGATGGTAAGCAGCAACCTTAAACCAAGACAGCAATGCCTAAGCGTACGTAATAAGGCAAATAGATTACTGGGATTTATATCAAGAAGTGTTAGCAACAGAAGTCAAGAGGTTATATTACAGCTTTATACATCATTAGTAAGGCCTCACCTAGATTACGCAGCTCAGTTCTGGTCTCCATATTACAGAATGGACATAAATTCGTTAGAAAACATTCAGCGTAGAATGACTAAATTAATACATAGCATTAGAAATCTTCCTTACGAAGAAAGATTGAAGACCCTAAAATTACATTCACTTGTAAGACGTAGAATGAGGGGAGACATGATCGAGGTATACAAGTAGAAAATGGGTATAAACAAAGGGGATATAAATAAGGTCTTGAGGATATCTCTCCAAGAGAGAACCCGCAATAATGGATTCAAGTTAGATAAGTTTAGATTTAAAAAGGATATAGGAAAGTATTGGTTTGGAAATAGGGTAGTTGATGAGTGGAACAGTCTGCCTAGTAGGGTTATTGAAGCTAGGACCTTGAGTAGTTTCAAATTTAGGTTGGATAAATACATGAGTGAGAGGGGTTGGATTTGAGTGGGACTCGCGCATGAGTGGGTAGAATTGTCAAAGAACATAAGAACATAAGAACATAAGAAAGGAGGAACACTGCAGCAGGCCTGTTGGCCCATACTAGGCAGGTCCTTCACAATCCGTCCCACTAACAGAATATTTGCTCAACCCAATTTTCAAAGCTACCCAAGAAATAAGCTTTGACAATTCTACCCACTCATGCGCGAGTCCCACTCAAATCCAACCCCTCTCACTCATGAATTTATCCAACCTAAATTTGAAACTACCCAAGGTCCCAGCTTCAATAACCCCACTAGGCAGACTGTTCCACTCATCAACTACCCTATTTCCAAACCAATACTTTCCTATATCCTTTCTAAATCTAAACTTATCTAACTTGAATCCATTATTGCGGGTTCTCTCTTTGAGAGATATCCTCAAGACCTTATTTATATCCCCTTTGTTAATACCCATTTTCCACTTGTATACCTCGATCATGTCTCCCCTCATTCTACGTCTTACAAGTGAATGTAATTTTAGGGTCTTCAATCTTTCTTCGTAAGGAAGATTTCTAATGCTATGTATTAATTTAGTCATTCTACGCTGAATGTTTTCTAACGAATTTATGTCCATTCTGTAATATGGAGACCAGAACTGAGCTGCGTAATCTAGGTGAGGCCTTACTAATGATGTATAAAGCTGTAATATAACCTCTGGACTTCTGTTGCTAACACTTCTTGATATAAATCCCAGTAATCTATTTGCCTTATTACGTACGCTTAGGCATTGCTGTCTTGGTTTAAGGTTGCTGCCTACCATCACCCCCAAGTCCTTCTCGCAATCTGTATGGCTAAGTTCTACGTTATTTAACTTATAAGTGCTTGGGTTATGGACACTCCCGAGCTTATTTCTTGGGTAGCATTGAAAATTGGGTTGAGCAAATATTCTGTTAGTGGGACGGATTGTGAAGGACCTGCCTAGTATGGGCCAACGGGCCTGCTGCAGTGTTCCTCCTTTCTTATGTTCTTATGTTCTTATGTTTTTACTGTATCAAGATTTTTAAATGCAACTTTGATATTAAAATTCTTAAGAAAGGAAGGCATATCAACCAAGTTTTCATGGTAAGGGAGAACCAACATATTTTTGGTTGAATAAGGTTGGTTGTCCCTTTTTGGATTGTAAAAAGTATTCCTAGCTATTTTAAAAGATTTATCAATTATGTTTCTTGGGTATTTTAAATCATTAGCTATTTCATAAATTTTAGAGATTTCTTCATCTATGAACTCTGGACTACAAATACGTAAAGCTCTCAAAAACATTGAAGAAAAAACTGACACTTTAACTCTATCTTGATGTGAAGAGTAATAGTGTACATAGGAACAATTATTTGTAGGTTTTCTGTAAATTTTAAATTTAAAATCAATGTTACCCTTAATAATAAAACATCTAGGAAGGGCAATGAGTTATTTACTTCGAATTCAACAGTAAAATTTATAGAATGAGCTAAGCTATTTAATTTAACAAGGCAATGGTTTATATCTACATTCTTAGGCATAAGGCACAAAATATCATCAACATATCTATACCACTTAGCTCTATTGGGAAGGATAGTGTTGCAATCTTGTTTCGAAAATTCCTATATAGTTACTAAGAACAGTGAAAGAGGATTTCCATTGCCATACCAAACTTCTGAGTGTAAACTCATCATTAAATCAAATTTTGCATCAACAATACAAAGTTTAATAAGTTTAATGATAGTAGGAACTGGCAATGGTAAATCATAATTAACCAGTTCTTCAGATAAGAAACTTAGTAAATCATCAACTGGAACTTTTGTAAACAAGGAGGTAACATCAAAACTAACCATATTGAAATCATTTAAATCAGTCAAGGTGCTTAATTTATCAACTAAATCTAAGTTGTTTTTAACATTAAAATTAGAAATTTTTCCAACAATTGGGCTCAAAATATCAACAAGCCATTTAGAAAGTTTATAAGAAACTGAACCTATAGAGCTAATAATTGGTCTAACAGGATTACCAGGTTTGTGTGTTTTTATTAATCCATACATATAAGGTAAAGATGGATTAGTGGAAGTAAATTTTTTAATTAATTCATCTTTGCCCTTCAATAGATGTTTTATTGTTTCTTATAAACTTTCTAAATGGCTTGTTGATATTTTGAGCCCAATTGTTGGAAAAATTTCTAATTTTAATGTTAAAAACAACTTAGATTTAGTTGATAAATTAAGCACCTTGACTGATTTAAATGATTTCAATATGGTTAGTTTTGATGTTACCTCCTTGTTTACAAAAGTTCCAGTTGATGATTTACTAAGTTTCTTATCTGAAGAACTGGTTAATTATGATTTACCATTGCCAGTTCCTACTATCATTAAACTTATTAAACTTTGTATTGTTGATGCAAAATTTGTATTTAATGATGAGTTTTACACTCAGAAGTTTGGTATGGCAATGGGAAATCCTCTTTCACCTGTTCTTAGTAACTTATATATGGAATTTTTCGAAACAAGATTGCTTAACACTATCCTTCCCAATAGAGCTAAGTGGTATAGATATGTTGATGATATTTTGTGCCTTATGCCTAAGAATGTAGATATAAACCATTTCCTTGTTAAATTAAATAGCTTAGCTCATTCTATAAATTTTACTGTTGAATTCGAAGTAAATAACTCATTGCCCTTCCTAGATGTTTTTATTATTAAGGGTAACATTGATTTTAAATTTAAAATTTACAGAAAACCTACAAATAATTGTTCCTATGTACACTATTACTCTTCACATCAAGATAGAGTTAAACTTGGTGGACCTGACTTAACTCGTGGTGGACCTGACTTAACTCAGTGAAGACGTGTCTTGTGTGCTCTCTGTGAATCTGAACAAGATGTCCTCTCTTGAGCTACTCTACCAGCAGCTGAAGGAAGAACTGAGGGTAGCTAAGCTTGAGATACAGCGACTGACTGAGGAAAACAAGAGGATTCGTAGTAATCCTCCTGTTGAGAATCCTCAAGCCAAGAAAGGAACCTGGACAGTGGCCGGAATGCATGGGACAAAGTTAAAGATCAAGAGGATGGATGGAGAGGTAGAATTAACGAAGAACCAGAAACCTGTTGTGGAAACATCGAACCGATTCTCCGTGTTACCCGATGAATGTGAGTCGACTACAGGGAACATCACGAACGACACCAAGGAAGGTAAGAACATTGTTCTTGTTGGGGATAGTCAAATTAGGCCTTCTGCTTGAAAGAGAGAAGTAGGAGACAGAGGGTTTGCTTTCCTGGGGCTGGGATGGAGGATATTGTTAGCCGTCTGGACGACATCATGAGAGGTAATGGGAGCAATCCTATTATCTGTCTCAGTGCTGGAGGCAACGATGTTGGCAGACGTAGGAGTGAGGACCTGACTAGCAGGTAT